>OV725082.1:99974701-101174701 GCA_928085145.1 Nezara viridula
AAAAATCATTAGGTATAAAAAATAAAATGGAGCATTGACTGCTAACTACGCTGTGCTATTATTAAAAGTAGATTTTTAATACATACTGTTTTTCATTCATTGGTTATCTTCATTTAAACATATATTAATTTTATGTTAAAACATAAAATGTAACATATATCTTGAAAATCTAAGTTTAAAGCTTTATGTTTTATCAAATTTATTAAAGTTTGTAAATTTTAAATATTTTAACGTACAATTAATCATACTTCACTCAAACAAAATCTTCTAATTACATAAATTATTTATCTACTTGTTAACTAGTAGAGTATTCTATGAAAGATTTATTGAATATTTAATAGTTGGCCATTGCATTATTAAGGAAGGAGATGGTCCGAGGTGGCAGTCATAAATACACTAAATAGTGGCAAAAGTATTTTACTAAAAGTGAACGTTTCAACCCAACTTTGCAGGTCTTCTTGGGGGTTAACAACCCTTCATTTAATTTTGAAAAAAACTCTATTCTTGCCATGGTCCCTAACCAAGAAAACAGACTCATTTCCGAATCCATCCACATTCACATGGAACTGTGTGAAACCTGTTAACCATAAAGTAGATAAAAACTGCATTTCTTTAACATATAGGCACATTTTAAATCTTATAAGTGGAAAATAATTTATTTATTACATCTTATTATTTTTATCTATTTTCAATTTTTATAGATTAATTCAATTTAATCATTCATTATTTTAAGTATTTCCGCTTTGTATGATCTCTCTTTTATTTTAATTTTATGTTTACATTCTACATCAATGTACGATCATCCATTTTCACTTTGTATTCATGTTACTTTTTAACCATTATGTCTCAATATTATCTATTATTTAAATGTAATTTTCTTACATATGTACAACTAAATATAATTATAAGTAATCATATTTAGTTCTGCAATGTATGGTCTCTTATTTCTATATTTATATTTTACTTCTATGTACGTTATACTTTTTTAATTTTTGTTTTTATTCACATTGTACTCCTATCTATAATTTCTTAATCCTATTTTATATATATATATATATATATATATATATTGTAACATCCCTCTTATATTTTACAAATAATAATAATATAATATATCCTCAGAAGATCACTTTATACCCTTAGGATACTTCCAAAAGAAATAAGAGGTTGTTAAATAAAAAATAAAAAAATTTTAAGAGTATTAATATATTTATTTATCTCAGTGTGAATTACTGACAATCAGATCAACTCAGACAAACTATTATTATTTACACTATTTATACTAAAATTAAACATTGATTGATTTTTAAATAAAGTCAAATATGGATTGGCAAGCTAACCTTTTTCTATATTACATGTTTCTTCCTTTGTTACACTGAACTCATTTGCCTTCAAACACTTTCCAAAGTTCTGCTAAACAACTCTTCCAAATTGGTAACCCTATTACTGGGTTTTATTCACTGGAGCCAGGATACCTTCTCCTAACCTCTCTTCACTACAGCCACTCACCAACAACTGCTTGCCAAAACAAAAACCTTTGTCGTATTGGATATTTAATAGTTGACCTTGGCATTATAAAGGAAGGAGATGGTCCGGGGTTGCGGGGTAGGCTAAATAGTGGTAAAACTATTTTATTGAAAGCAAACGTTTCGACCCAACTTTGCAGGTGTTCTTCAGGGCTAGAATGGACAAGATACAAAAAAATAGAGAATTGTGGCAGTTACATAATATTTAGACAAAGTTTATAACCAATGTGAATTAGCTTATTAAAATTATAAAGAAAAGAAAAAATTAAAAAAAATTATGTGGAGAAAGAAAAGAAAAAGTATAAATAGTGTAAATAATAATAGTTTGTCTGAGTTGATCTGATTGTCAGTAACCCACACTGAGATAAATAAATATACTAATACTCTTATAATTTTTTTTTTAATTTAACAACCTCTAATTTCTTTTGGAAGTATCCTCAGGGTATAAAGTGATCTTCTGAGGTTATATTATATTATTATTATTTGTAAAATATAAGAGGGATGTTACAATATATATATATATATATATATATATATATAAAATAGGATTAAGAAATTATAGATAGGAGTACAATGTGAATAAAAACAAAAATGAAAGAAATATAACGTACATAGAAGTAAAATATAAATATATAAATAAGAGACCATACATTGCAGAACTAATTTAGAAGTATAGAGAGGAAACAAATATGATTACTTATAATTATATTTAGTTGTGCATATGTAAGAAAATTACATTTAAATAATAGATAATATTGAGACATAATGGTTAAAAAGTAACATGAATACAAACTAAAAACGGATGTTCGTACATTGATGTAGAATGTAAACATAAAATTAAAATAAAAGAGAGATCTTACAAAGCCGAAATACTTAAAATAATGAATGATTAAATTGAATTAATCTATACAAATTGAAAATAGATAAAAATAATGAGATGTAATAAATAAATTATTTTCTACTTATAAGATTTAAAATGTGCCTATATGTTAAAGAAATGCAGTTTTTATCTACTTTATGGTTAACAGGGTTCTGTTCCATGTGAATGTGGATGGATTCGGAAATGAGTTTTTTTTCATGGTTAGGGACCATGGCAAGAATAGAGTTTTTTTCAAAATTAAATAGATAAAATAGTTTTACCACTATTTAGCCTATTTATGACCGCAACCCCGGACCATCTCCTTCCTTTAAAAACCTTTGTCCTCCTCTTTGGGATTTTCTTTTTTGGGAAACTACAGAGAAGCCATTTTCTTTTCCCTGCACTAGTAGAACTAGATTACCTTGCCTTTTAATTGTTCAACATTAATTTATTAAATGATTTTTACCCACTTCTAATAAAGGTGTATATTACAATATATATGTGTGTGTGTGTTTATAATTTATTATTTCATAGATATAGTATTTTCCCTTGTATCCATCGATATATACAAATTGTAGATACTGTAATTTTTCCATACCTTCTAAATAGTGTTACAACTTTCAGGCCATACTAACAAAAATTATGCTAATTTAAAAATGAAGTGTTATTTATCTAGTTATAAAAATGTTGGAGTAATTAATGGTGTTTAAGAGAACAATATTGTGAAGAACTACAATTTTGTTTTTATAGTTTTAATCATAATAGAATATTGAAAATGCAAGGTATATCATGCGCTTAATGCTGAAAAAAGAAATTTTATCCATTTGGAAAATTTTTTGTGAAAATTATATTTTATCAATTAATTACAAAAAATGAAAGCCACTGTAAATCAAAGAAGCATATCAAAAAAGTTATTTTCTTATTTATAGGACATGTAATAATAGAATAAATGATATTTCAGATCTCTACTGTGACTTAACATATAGTATGTACTAAATAAGAAAATGTTAAAAAGGATGTTTTCCAAAAACATTTATAAGAATCAAAGCTTTGAGAATAATTTTACTTTAAAATGGGAATAATTATAATTTTTAAATTATTTAAACTAAAAGCTTTGAGTCATTTTTAAGATGATTATTAAAATCTTCTAAAAATCAGCACCAACTATTCCTTATAAAAATGTGAAGATCTGATTCGAACTCATGCTCATTATTTTAATTAAGTGTTCCTCCATTTCAGATGTCATATTATGTTTCTTTTTAAAAATATATTGTTAATGTTATACTAAGGTGTCCAGTAAATATAGGATATGGAAAAATTGAAACACAATTCAAGGATCCCAAGACTTTAAACCGTAAGTTCTGAAGGCACTTTAGGTCAATTTATTGAATTAAATATAAAACCGAATTAGAACTGTAAAATGTTGCATTTAATAAAATGTACAATTCGGATTTGAGAATGAATCTGGATAACTATAAATATTGAATTCTTGTTTGGTGATAAGAAATTCTTTTATCGGAAGGGGGCTTCATATAGTTTTTTGGAATCGTAAAGGGAACAACTAGGACATCAAATGCCCTATTTTAAGGTTGCTGGACATCCTTAGCACTAGTGATCTTTTATTATTTTCTTTATATGTCCTGCAGTTAAAAAAAAAACTCCCGGACAGTTTTAACAGTAAATTTTAAAAGCTACATCTGATTGGATGCTTTTAATAATCTTGCATTAAATATTTGCACAGATATTTAAATTTTCCAGTGGATTTAAATCCAAAACTATATCCTTTTTTCTTCTTCTACAATATATCCTTGTTGTTTTTTTACTTGTTCAAATGAGAAATCTATTTAAGAGAATTTTACAAAATATTGTTGCTTTTCAATTTTATAATATGAACTCCAAATTTTATTAAATTTATATTTATTTAAATTGTAGTAATATAATTACTTTAATTGCATTACAATGTATTAATTATTTTTCATAAGGATATGGGCTAAATAATTTTTTTAATATTATAACTGTGATTCCATTATAAATTAATTAATGTATTTTATTTATGTTATATAAAATTGTAGAAATGAGTACTTTCTAATGGTATGGTTTCTAACCAAATGTCGTGATGGATTGATAATAAATATAAACATTCATAATTTAAAATTAATTGATTATTGTTTTTTAAAGGCATCAATATAGGCACAGATTTACCAAAAAGACCTATTCCTAATTACTAAAAATCAGACAATAGCAGAGAATGCAAGCTAAATAAAAATAACAATGAAAATTTTTATGGTGAATAAAGTTTTTAAATTTTTTTTTACAGTTTATAATTTTACATAACTACTACATTATTCAGTTGAAAAAAATATCTAGTCTCGATGATTAAAATGCAGATCCTGCCAATTTTGTTCATGTAAATATTGCTACAGATTCATGAACACTTGTTTATTCTAAGGAAAAGATATTTTTACTCATCGTTAAAATTAAAGAAAGAACATTAACCAACGCCAATAAAGAAAGCAGGGAAAAAATATGCTAAGTATTAATATAGGGTAGCACCTAACTAAAAGAATAAGCATTACACTTTTTTGTATGGAACTTAAAACATTACTCTTACAAAATAAGACAAATACCAAAACAGGCTTACCAAAATGAGAAAGAAAGAATATTTATTAACAGTTCTAGAAAGAGGCTATGACTTTAAGTTATAAAGTATTATTATAAAAACTAAATGGAAATATATAGATGAAATATGATCATTTATGCAATTCACTTGAAAGTTATAGTACAAATCAATATTTTAAAAAAATAACTTATAATGGAGTGGAGATGGTTGACCATGATAATATAATTTGAAGAGTTGATCAGGGATATGGTCAAATTTAATACTATAAATTAAAATAGTATTAAATTTTACCGCACCCCCCATAATTTCCTTCTCAAAATAAAAAACAATTTATTTTTTAAAAATCCAAAGCAAAGCAACAAACTTGTATTATAGGTTATTGCATTAAATTAGCTATGGCTTTGACCACTAGGTGCGACAGTAGCGCAACCTGTTTTGAAGAAGAGGTATCCATGGAACCATTATTCTCACAATTATGGGGTGTCAAACATTTTTCAGATGAAACTTAATCAATACAAATCACTTACAAGGAGTTCCTTAAGATATTTTTCTTCAACTCTTTAACTAAAGGTCGATAGGAAGACAGTAATACGAACTGAATTAAATTTACTTCTCGCAATTATGGTTTCACGTCTTTATACGACTAAGGCAGTCATCAACCAGCAATTCATACTTACTTGGCGTTGGGGCTACCGTGATCAGGAAGGCGGTTCCCCCTGGGCGAGGCTCTTCCATTGCACTTCGGTCGGGCTGACCCCTGCGAATACCCCAAATGTGGGTATCTCGAACGCGTAATTTTTGTTAGTCGGGGACTGCGTTCGCGCTGTCCTTTTTAAGTGGAATAATAACAAATGTAAGGTGAAATGTAAGAAATGCTATTAAGTAGTGAAAATAATGTAATAAACTTAATTTTAGAAAATATGATAAGGGATAAGACTTAAAAGGTTTTAGTGCGAGTGCAACTTAATGTACATACCAACTGTGAGCTTAACAAAGAAGCAAACAGCAATTAAAACAAAAAAGAGAAAAATCAGATAATTCAGTTTTCAATCCACTTCAAAGGCACCCAAAACTGACTGTCCTGCCCGACAGTCTTGTTGCCTACTAAGTCTGTTTTATACCTAAATGCGCCACTGGCGGAAGCTACCATGCTGCGCGGCATTATTTTCGTTCAATCTATATTTTTTTCCGAAAGTTTTAAATTTTCATTTGACATTGGTAGCAGATTCTAATTTATAATAGTCCCGACTGGCTTTTGCCCACAAGCGAAGAGTGGCAGTAGGGCAGACAATTTTATAAAAATGATTCAACCATATCTACATAAAATCAACTACAGAATTTCACCTCACACACAATAACGGATCCAGTACTGCGGAGTCCTGGATACCAAAGAGGTTCGTGGAAAAGGACAGATAAGAAGAAGTTTTATGGAACGCTATGCAATGCAGCACGCTAAAATATTAATGAGGTCTAAAACCAAACAGGTTTCGGAAATAATTTTGTAAACATGACGATAGCCATACGCATTACATCAGTTAACTGATGTAATAATATAACTGATATCCGGAAAATATATTCCTGGAATAACTAATAAAATTAAACATACATTTAAAAAATATGTCCATAATAACATAAAATTTGGTCTATATAATAATAATAATAAATTAAATAAATATATAAAAAATATGATGGTTAAGATAAAAAGTGAAAACAAACAAAATTTAATTTATAAAATAAATTGTAAACAATGCACAAATAAATTAACACATCTCAAAATTTACACAATAGAATAAATCAGCATAAAATAAATACCAAAAACCCAAAAAATATCAATGTTACAGCTTTAGCTAGGCCATAGTATTATGATTAATTATATTTTTGATTATGATAAAATATAAATTATTAATAGGGCTGAAGATAATAAAATAAGGAAGTTTTTAGAATCTATTTATATAACTAAAAATATTGTTAATTTTAAAACAGATATTAAGGGGATTGGGCAACATTATATAGATATAATAAATAAATTAGAATTTTAAATAGTTATATTTTAGCTAAATTATGATTTAATTTTATTGAAGAGAAATAATACAATCAACCACAGTCTAGGGCATTGAGTACTACGGCTCTATGTTTACATTCATACATTTTATATACAATTTAAAATATAAATTGAGAAAAAAATAAAATAAGAAGAAAACACGTAAGTAAAATTATATACATTAAAATAAAAAAAGAAAAATATCTTGTAAAAAGGAAAACAAAAAGTACAATGAAGGAATAATAGAGAAAGAAAAAAAAAAAACTTGTCACGCATTCATTCCTATGTACAATATTTACATTCAGCCTAAGGAACTCTGAACCATGCTTTACCGCTCTCATATGAAAGGCAAGGCAGGGCTCTAAGAAACCCCAACGCTTCTCTCCCTGCCCCATCACTGTTTAAAAGCCAGTGGAGGCTGAGTAAGAGCGCTAAAGCCAATGCACTCAGGACTTGAGTGGAGAAGCTGGCCACTGCCAGGACTCCAATAGAATATTTATAAAAGATCTCGGGGCCATTGCCATTTCAACCTTCTTGGGGGATTATATGGATGGTTGGAGCTGGAAAAGGATTGTGCTAAGGGATTAAGATGATGGATAAGTTTTTGATGGAAGTTTGAGAATTTGGATGGAATTATGTCGAGGACAGAGCGGATATTAAGATCATGATGTAAGGTTTTGTTTGTGACTTAGTACGGAGCATTAATTCGAAGGACTTTATATTATTCGCATTAGTTCGAAGGACTTTATATTATTATTAATAACAGGAAATTTAAAAATGCATGTAAAAATATATGGTTAATAATATTCTCCATTAATAGTTAAACCTATTAAAAATACTTCATTTACAACACAATTTAGAGCAAATTTATTCATAGTAAAGAACAAGTGAATTGATAAAAAGGAATGATGATTTCATAATTAAGTATATTTATGTACAAAGAAGTAATTACATGTGTTATTGAATTTAATATGAATTAAATATCCAAAAATATACATATCTTCAAGTTTTTATTTAAATCAATATGCTTGTTTTGTTTTTTTAATTTTAGTTTTGTTATGCAAAACTAAGTAGAGTTTTTTCATGTGTTTCATAAACAATTTAAATCCTTTTAATTATTATGCTTCTGATTAGATCACCCACTTTACTTAATATATACAATTTTGGCACAATAGTGGACATAATATTAACAACATATTATCCTTACGTTTCGTAATATACTGGAAAAAAATCTATCTAATCTTTGAATCTTGACACTAACTAATATTTTAAATTGCTCTGATACAACTATTTCATTTACAATTAAAATTATGATTATTTTAAAAATATTAATGAAAATGATAAATGAATAAGAAATAAACTCTATAAAAACTAGGTACAAATCAAGATACTTAATATTCTGTTACATTTTTTATTCAATTTTTATTTAAATAATGCCTAACATTGTCACATTGTATTATATTTCTTTTCTTTTTGACTTAACATAAATGGAGCCGGTCAGAAACAATATTGACAATTGTCCAATTTAAGAGGCTTCAAATTCAAAACACAGTTAAATAGTGATATTTAATATAATATGGTGACAACAATAAATTTTTATGTTCTCAACAACGTATTTATGACAGATTGCTGAAGTTCAGATTAAATAAAAATGACATATTTTCTATAATTTATGCACATTCTGTATATTAAATTTAAAGTCTGTACATCAAGCATGAATGCTCATATTTTAAAAATTAAATACATATCAATGTAAATTTTTCATTATTGAAATAATAAAAAGCTGTGACAGAAAATCTCTGTCACATCCCGTCACTAGCGGATCCAGGATTTAATTTGGGGGGAGGGGAGCGGCTTCAGCCCGAAAGATTTTTTTTTTTCATATATACAACAATAATTTTTTTTTTAAAAAAGAAAGAAATTAACTTCCTACATGAAATAGTGTTTCATTCTCGAAGTCCTATCCCCACATATATTATTACAGTAAGGCTCGAAATCGGTTTTGTACCAAATATAAGATCCTGTCATGCTCAAATACCATGAATGGGGTACCGTTGGATTCAAAATTTCACGGGGGTTAGCGAATCGTATTCTCCGCTTTTGTTTTTTTTTTTTTCTAAAATAAATAAAGTCGATACAAACATTTCGCTAGGCTTCGATACTGGAACGGTGGTAGGTCTGTAGATCGATGCGGGACAAGTTGGACCTTGAAGATTTTGATGCGTACAGCAAGACCCTGATAGTTCCACTGGAACTATCGGATCCTGCGTTTTTAAGCCCCAAAAACGTACTATTTTCGAGATAACGCAAGGCATGGGGTTCGCATCCACACAACCTGACGTTAATTGTAGTACTGGCATTAGATACATGTCTCATTTCTTCGACTTGAGGTCTCTATGATTGAGACAGGAGTTTAAATTATTTATCGATAGTGTTTTTGATCGGCAAGCCATATCATCGTTAATTCTTCACCAAATCTCAAGATTGAGCCACCAATTTTGAAGGCTTCCTTCTCCTTCAGGCGGGCAAAATAGTCCAATCATCCCGAAGATTCAGGCAAACAAGTTATAAAAGAAAAGAAACTTTATTTGCGAATAACTAAAAAAATACACACTTTTCCCTTGGTTATTCCCATGATTACAAAAAATCGGTCAACTTTTCGCAAAGATACAGCTTATTGAAATTTGTAAATATGTTGGTTCCAAACCAAAACGAAGATTTAAATTAATTTTGTTTCCTTTGTCGATTATATTTCTCGACTTTATATTTCTTTCGAATATATTTCTTTTGATACGTTGCATTTTCTTATTAATTTGGCATTTGATAAAAATATGCTGTACGAATTTTTCGGACGGGCCTACTAGTTAAATGTAATTACACGAACAATAATACTTTAAGAGATAGTTTTTAATATTTGTTTCTATAAAACATGGTTAATTATAATGGTTAACATGGAAACAGTGTGTTTCAACTTCCTCCCGCAGTGCCACATCCTACGCCCTGAAGACGACCTGCAAAGTGGGTCGAAACGTCGGCAAAAATTAAAATAATTAATGTATTTTAATTTTTTATTTATTTGACCGCACCCTCGACTAACTCCTTCTCATATTATATCAACGGTCAACCATCTCTACATCATTATGAAAACATGGTTATATTTTACCGTTTTTGGGGGGGAGGGGGGCTTCAGCCCGAAAGTACCCCCTATAGATCCGCCTGTGCATCCCATCACTACTTTCTAACAGCAATGATTTCAAAACTTTATAAACAGAAAGTTTGAAGTAGATATTTAGTAACTAGCAAATAATGTAATGTCTGCTTCGAATGATAAGACTTAATTTCAATTCAACAATGTGCATGATGTAAATTTATCCGGGACAGCGCGAACGCAGTCCCGACTAACAAAAATTACGCGCCCGAGATACCCACATTTGGGGTATTCGCAGGGGTCAGCCCGACCGAAGTGCAATGGAAGAGCCTCACCCTGGGGGAACCGCCTTCATGATCACGGTAACCCCCACGCCAGGTAAGTATGCTTAACGGACTCAGAGCCGAGCTATTGATATGGTCTGGAATCTAAACAATTCCGAGAAACATGACAATCCGCTCTGGTTTTAACAATTATGTATTTCCAAGATGGGGCAGATTTTCAGACGAGAAACCATTGAAAGCGAAACACTAAATATACGTCCAAAATTGATTTCGATATTTTGTACAGAAACGTAAGAAAAGTCGTAAATTACGATTTCAACTTTTGTGTAACCTCGACCTCTTCCTGACTCGACAACCAGGCGGCGCTGCACTCGTTAGGTGTTCTTTCTGCTTGTATCAAAATTGACTTGTAACTGATCACAGTTCACTTAAAACCGTAATAACTTTTGGCAATATATATAAATAAATTAATTGAAAACAACTGTACACTAAAATATTTTCTGTGATGATCAAATTAAAAAAAAAAAAAAAAAAAAAATATATATATATATATATATATATATATATATAAAACTGGAGTATTGTGACTGCAAACATCATAATATTTAGTGTATTTTAATTTAAGCTAATTTAATGTAAGCATTATTTTAATGTAAACCTTTTTCTTTGCCATTCAATTATTCCCAACTTAAAATACATCCTGGTAAACAAAGATAAATTAAACCTGGCATGTGTGTGTTTATATATATAAATACATACACATACACAGATGTTTATGTATATATATATATATATATATATATATATATATATATATATATATATATATATATATACAGTAACCTGGATCAAATTCTTACAGGGAGTATAAAAAAAAAAGTTGATTTGTAGTTCAATAAATATTTTCTTCACACAATATGGTACTGTTGTAATACTTTTACAACTTTATTATAATTTATTTTTACAAACTGTTGAAACAGTCATCAAAAATATTCCTAAAATGAATATAAAGAATTTTTCTAAATTTAAATCACAGAACCTGACACCATATCCATCTTGAAATATACTAAAATTTCAGAAGAATGAAAAATATTTGGATTGTAATTATTATTTACTTAAATCATAAATTTCTTTGGATACACTAATCTTTTAATGGATTGAGTATAATTTGATTTAAATTACTTATTTTGAACATCATAACTATCCAATTCTCATATTATCAACTCGACAATGACACTATTCAATATCAATTCTTAATTAGACCATAACTGTCAGGAATAGATTTGATTGTTATTTTATCTTTAATAAATTGTTACTAAATGGGTCAGCTATAAATTTTAATCATGATCAAAGATTGCAGACCTCTCAGTTGCAATTGTGACAAAATTAGTGAAAATGAAATAAATTTTATAAATTCCTAAAGAAATCATAAGAAAAATTAAATCCTCAGTGTTACTAAATAAAAAAGGTGTCTCATATTGATTCCTCGTAGAATGTTGCAATAAATGTATCAACTTTTACTACATTGTTTTTGATTACTTTTTGTCAGTACTGTAGTTAGGACCTCATTAATTCAATTCACGCTATCATCAAAAATAATTTAAATTTTAAATAAAAGTGCATGTAGCAATGTTTTAGTTCTGATGCTAATATTCATCAAAATAAAGAACACATAGAAATGGTATTACTGGTAGAAAAATACGATCTTCCGATGTAACTTTATACTTATAAATTAACGTTTTGGGGCTTTAACAAAAATCATATAAAATAGAAAAAAAGATTTTGCTATTAATAAAAATAACATTATGAGTTAATATATTCAACACATGTAAGGCTCATCTATTTGTATATTAACATCACAATAATATAATATCTCAAGGCTTTCTGCTAAAAAATATTTACAAATATTTATTACAGTCCATATTAAACAATCGGAGGTAGTAACAGGTTTCGGGAATTGACATGCATTAGAGGAAATGCTAATAAAATGGGAGTGAAATGTTGGTTTTTATATATGTGGACTAAAAATAAATTATAATAGAATTATATGATGTAAATATGCTGGAATTTTAATTGGATTTTGATAACATGGAAATGAGCAAAGAAGCTTAAACGTTGTTCTAACTTAAATAAACAGTAAAATTATAAGGACTTGAAAACACCACACAGAAGTACTTCTTTAAGTGTCCTTGAAAAAAATACTACTGAAAGTAACTATATATAAATAAACATTTAATTTATCACACACTTGTTATAAAGTATATGATTATTAATTCCTGATCAAATTTTTTTATAGGAGGGCACTAATACAATATATACAATCATTCGTGAATAAATATATGAAGTCCTTAAAAAGTTTAAATAATTTAGAATTTTTGTTGAGAATACATTTACGCTGATTTCATTTGGATATGTTAATTTTTTTAAGTAAGTTTTGACTGTTTGACATACCATGGTTGATAAACAGTCAGTACGCAGTCAATTATTAAGGTTTTTTACTGTCAATATTTCAACCCAAGCTTGTAGGTCCTCATCAGGGCATTACCAGTCACGTTACAAGATCCATAAGCTTGGGTTGAAATCCTGGCAATAAAAGGCTTGAAATCTATCGCTACCCATCACTCATGTTAATTTTTTTTTTTTTGCTACTATATATTCTTTTGATAATTACATTTTATTCAAATATAATAATGGAAGGTTATTTCAGGCATAGGGTACAAGTAATCAAGAAATGTATAAGTTGAAGTCATATAAAGTGCATTTATATAACTACACACTGTCTTAAAAACTTTGAATTTATGTTTTAGATAGCAGATTCTAACAACAAAATTGAAAATAAATAAACGCATACTGATTCATATATCAACCACTTCACTAAGGCTACAATACTTAACCAACAATCAAAAAGTCTTTAAACAAGCTATTTATACTCCAAATCCAGATTAAAAAAATCATAGGAATTAGACCCCACAGGGTTAAAGATATTTAAACAAAGACTACTATTACAAGTTTGTTCTATACACCAAGGGTCTCCAAACCAGATTAGGCCTGCAAAAGTTTATTTTGTTCCACGTTAAATTTTATAAATTATTTAAAAAATGTGAAATCTAGCAAATTACTCACACAAGATGTTGCTACAACATTTATTGCATGTTTTTTTTTCTCTTAGAAAGCTCATTTGTAGAAAACAATTTTTTTATTTTCATGACAAGCCATGGCCCGCAGGGCAAAAAGTTTGGATTGAAGACCCTTGTTATAGACAACAAATTTCTGTACATGCATTTTAATTTTTAAACTTTAGGAGAAAGATGTTCAGTACTATTTTATTATGATGTTATTAAACTGTGATGTTCAGGTTATTATAAGTTAGTTGGATTATTAAATGTTAAGGAAGTAAATAAATGAGTTATATAAGTAACTACCATAATGATTGATGTTAGTTTTTTTTTCAATATAGGTTTTGATAATAGGGATAAAACCCAGGTGTATTTAACTTTGTTTGGTTGCTATTGCCAATTTAAACCTTGCAAATTTGTTTATTTTTATTCCAATCTAAGGATCCCTGAAAATGATGTTTTAAAACAATGAGCCTATATGTTCCACATATTCCAAAGAAGTTTGGTAGGAGAGAGAATCACTTTATTATCATAAAAGGGTGCTGTCAAATTATATTGGGTTGCTTTAAACACAGCATACTTATTAATCGCTACAGACAATTTTCCAAAACTTTTTTTTTTTAATTTTATGTTATTGAAATTTACAACTGTATTACATGGAAAATACAATTGACATTGTACAAAATAAATGTAAAATTACAAAGTAAATGTGACATTGGTAACATGACATGTATAACTTGAAGAGAAACTACCCATTGGTAGAACTCAAATTAAAGTTCTATATTAGAAGGTCCCGAGGCCATCTTCTTTTCAGACGCCTCGGAGGATTATCAGGGATCGAGGAGGAAGCAATGTTTGAAACGAGAGGATTCGGATGGTTCTGCAGTTTGTTATGGAAGGATAGGTATCTGGATTGGGCCAAATCGGAAACATATGGAACATTAAGGTCTTTATGGATGATTTTATTTGTGAAGGATAAGTAAGGAGGTAAAGATTAAAGTAAGGAGCGTTGAGGATTTTACGAAGGATTTTGGATTGTAAGGATTGGATACGAGAGGAATTCGACGATTTAGTGGAGCCCCAAAGCTCAATTCCATAAGTCTAAATAAGTCTTATTACTGTCATATATATGAGTCGTTTGTAATTGATTGTGAGCTTAGAGTGTTTGTCTAGTAAGTGCTGCAGTAGTCGAAAATATCGGGCGGTTTCTAGTCGTTTCAATCTGGTATGGGGGTTCCAAGTCGTTTGTTAAGGTGGAGTCCTAAGTATCGGATTTGTTCGACAGGGATAAAGAGGGCTATTGTTGAAGATTTTTTTTCCAAAACTAATATACAATTATATAGTATTAACAATATGTATGAGCATAGTGTACAATTGTTTTTTATTTTTTTGTCTCTCTATATATATTTTTTTCCTATATTTTTATTTTTTTTTATTATATTTATTTTTTTTTTTTTTACTATTTCTTTCATTCATTTATTAGCATTATACATCCCTTTCTGTTCCTTCTCTCCCCTTATACATTTTTCTCATTCCCTAGATTTTCTCCTCTCTTTTCCTAACCTGATTCATAATTCAAGTAAAATTTGTAATCAATTACATTTAATCGATTCTTTCTCTTGAGTGCAAGTGTGTTCTCGTCCAATACATTCACTATGAGTACAAGATTTATTTTATGCCTCAGATAAATAAAATATTGGTTTGGTTAAAAAAATTCACTAAATACATTTTAGATGAGCTAAATTTTTAAAAACATATTTGTGAATTTTTATCATATTTATCAACACAGAAACTCATACAAGTACATCAAAATAACACCATCCTATTGTGTGTTAAAAACAAAACTTGGATTTCCATTTAAAACTCGGATTCGAAAATTTCCACAATCACAATACTATACCTTATTATATAATTTAATATACACCTTAATTGAAAGTTGTTAAAAATGATTTAATAAATTAATGTAACAGTTAAAAATCAAGCTAATCTAGTTTCACTAGTGCAGGGAAAAGAAAATAGCTGCTCTGTAGTTACCCAGAAAGGAAAATCCCAAAGAGGAGAGGGGACGGACAAAAGATTTTGTTTTGGCAAGCAGTTGTGTGGCTGCATTGAAGAGAGGAAAGGAGAAGGGGTCCTGGCTCCAGTGGGTAAAACCCATTAATAGTATTACCATCTTGGAAGTTGTTTGGCAGAGAGACTAGTAGTTCGGAATTACAAGAGAGATGATCTCCCAGATAGCTTAAGTTGAGTAGAAGAAAGTGTCACCATTTTGGAAGATGTGTTTGGCAGAATATAGGAAAATGTTAGAAGACAAATGAATTTAGTGTAACAAAGGAAGAAACAGTATATATAGAAAAAAGGTTAGCTTGCCAATTGATACTTGACTTTATTTTAAAATCAAACAGTATTTAGTATAGTTAATGTTAGTCTGTCTGAGTCTTTTGATCTGATTGTCAGTAACCCATACCTTGAGATAAAATAATTATAAATTTCAATTTAATATATTAATACTTTCATAATTTTGATAATTAATTAACAACCTCTTATTTCTTTTGGAAGTATCCCAATGGTTTAAAGTGATATTTCACGAGGTCATATTATTATTTTTAAAATATAAGAGAAATCTTACGATATTTCACATATAGATAAGTGAAAGTAACAGTTACACATTTTAATTTCACAGAGTGTGAATTCATCAAATCAAATATGATTTAATTTTCTAGAATTACACCTAATAAATGTTTGTAATAAAACAAGTTTGTTTATTTCTAATTATTTGACACCTTAAAATCATCTATAGATATCATGAGGAGTAGAGTAAATTGCAAAAACCACCTCTTATAATGAATTCCTTTAATTTAAACCTTATTTGATATCATAATAATAAAGGCTTAGTGAACCTGAAGGTTCGATGCCGACACCACCAATCACTTATTACACACCTCCCTACACTGTTACCTGTCCAAACCCAGTCCCTTCAGATCGGCTTTAAAGCAATCTTCCCACCTTTACTTCGGTCCATCTCTCAGACATTTACCATTCGGTAGAGCAAATATTGACCTTTTAGAAATTCTTTCATTACTAAGCCCAACAATTTCAAGCCCATTTGATTTGACATCTCAATTATATTAACCAGATAAAGTTAATGCAATTCGGCATTGTGTAACCATCTGAATTTACCAGTTAATTCATCCTTCTTCGGAAAGAATATTCTGTAAAATACTTTATTTTCAAAAACATTGCTCATCCCTTAATGTAAGCGGCCACGTTTAGCATCCAAAAAGAACTGTAGGTAAGATAATGGTTCCGGGACAAGAAGCGTGAGCTAGGAATCTTATTTGATATATCTAACAATATTTTTGAATTATTGAAGGAAGTTAGTCGACTGTTCTACATATCATGAGTGCTAAATATTGAGGATGCAGTCGTTATAAAGTTTTTATTGGTGCCGACATTTCAATCCAAACATGTTTTGAGCACTGAAGGTATTAAAGTATCCGAATATCTTCATTGCTCAAAACACGCTCTGATGATGACCCACATGTTTGAGTTGAAACGTCTGCACCAATAAAAACTGTGCAAATATAATGACTGCGACCTGAATATTTATCACCCATAATATTTTTGAAGTATTCTAGAGATCATAATTCACTTTTAACTATATAATTTGTAGTATTGATCACGTTCTCATATCCTAAAGAACAGTGATCGTTAGGATAAAATTTTAGAGAAAATAATAATATAAAAAAGGTTTAATTTTAAAGAGTTAATATTGTCAGTTATGGGATTGTTATCTCTTAAGACGAACATAGTTTCTTTTTTCTGAATATGACTAATTATGGATTTGATATAGCTCATCAGGTCTATGAAAAGATAAGATACTATAAATATGTGAAACTAATAGACGGTAAAAGTAATAATATGTAGGTAAAATGTAGTCTAACATGTGGATAGAGTAAACTTAACATAAAGACATATAAATGAGCAATATATGATATATAAATAAAGGAAGTATAAAATGCCGGTAACAAAGTTGGAAATAGAAAATAAGAAAAGCAAAGTTATGATATATATAATAATGGTAACAAAGTTAGAGACTAATGAAATAATAGAACATAGGAAGTTAGAACAAAAAAGTAAAGTATAGTGGTGAAGTAAACAATAATAAAATAATTGGACAATAATTATGCCTGAAACTTGGGCCGAAACATCGGCAAAAATTAAAATAAATATAATTTATTTTTACTTTTTTTCTTTCTCTTCAACGTATTATTTCAACGTAGACAATCATTATTAATTATTGTTGTTTCTGGATCTTCAGATGTAGATGTAAACAAACAGACTAATGTTTACATTTAATCGGAGATATTAGAATTTGAGCTGTAAGATGTAGGGGAGCATGAACTGCTGGTTCATTGATGACAACTGAATGTTGATAGAATACTTTTGTTAGCAAAGACTAGTAGCTGAAGAACCATACTTTTTAGTTCATTAGCCCAAGTGATTGCTATATTGAGGTCATAAGAATATTCTTGTAATCAATCTTGTTTAGTTCTAGAGAATAGGAAAATATAAATCTCTAGGAATATTATTGCCTAAAAATGGGATAAGGCCACTTAATGTATGAAATCGATACGGATGTCCGTGGTTTACACAATATTCAGCAACAAATCATTGTTTTCTGCCTATGCGTTGATATTATCTCTATATTGTTGTTCCTCTTAGATTGCTTTAAGCATATCAGTAGGATGGAGGGATCGATAAATTTGATGGGTCATCGGAATTGGTAAGATCATGTGTTAGTAGGAAGTCCATGTGGAATGATAACTGTTTGGAGTTAATTTTATTGAGCCACAACCTGATAAGCCATCAGGCTCTCTTCTGTTAGGATGATTAATAGGAAAAAAAAAATTAATAATCCATTTTAAAATAAGTAATTAAGATCTTAAATTAAATATGAAACAAATAAAATGATTATTTTCACTACCTACAAAATGCATAAAAAGCTTACGATTGGACTAAAAAAAAATAGCTACTTAAGTTTTTTCTACAAACTTATTATATTTCCACTCATTTAGTTTGGTACTATGGGCCTTTTTAATACAGCCACAAAAACTTGGCACTAAGCAAGTAACCAGTCTGCATCGTATGTTTAGTTATTTTACTTTCAGCCTGATATGGATTCTCTGTCAGTCTTCTTGTCTGCAGTAAGTCCCAAATATCTCACTCCTTGGAAACTAGGAATTGGTCCATTGTTAAAACACACTTTAGGACATGACACATCACTAAGTGTGAAGACAATAACACACTATTTGAATCTTTATTTTATGCTTTCCATCTGGTAGCCCAACCAAAACAATAGTGAAAGTTGTTTTGTTGAATAAAAGATGCTCTGACATGAAAATAGTGTGGGATGTGAAGAGTTCTTTGTCATCAGCCAATACAGTCTATAAGGAGTAGCTATGCTCATGTAAGTCCGAAAATTTAGACTCCAGACATGATCCATAGCTTCTCTCAGCAGAAAAGCGAAATGAATTGTATATACTGGAAATGAAATATATCATAACAACACAATATGATAAATCAATACAAATGGATATGATAAGAAATGAAAAAAAAGTTATAAAAACATTACTTCGTTAACCACAAGAAATAGATGTGGGGAAAGATTTTCACCATATGATATACCTTACTTCAAGAAATTTTCAAATAATTCTATTGGTTAAGACATTAAAAGAAATATTGGCAAAACATAGATAAAAGAAATAATGGACCAATCCCCATTATTGTCTGGACTACATTACTTTTCAGTAGATTATTAACGTCAATGATATAATAAATACAAAAAAGAAACGTAAGACGATATGATAACTAATATTTATTATTATAACAAGGACATGGAGAGAAGTTGAAAGTACTTACTTCAGAAGCTTTCCCTCCTAAATTCATTCCCACTTTGATATATATCCAACAGATAATCATTAATACAAGAAAATGTCCTCAAAATAATTTAAATATCACAAATACGCCTAGCACCAGAAGATCTGAAAATTAGCAGAACTGAGTGAAGCCCAAAAATACCAACCACTAGACACCTACCTACTGGTATCTACGCCGGAAAAGGCGCAAATTGAAAAATGTACTTCAGCGAAATTAAATGAATTGTATAGTCAACGTAACTTCATTAATACAATTAAAATTTAAATAGAAAAGAATACTCGTAATTATTGTTTTTGTAATTCATAGAATTGGAAATAAATGTTCTCTTAAACTTATTGCAAGTATGAAAAATAAAGTTTTATATATATATATATATATATATATAAATATATATATATATATATATATAATATATATAAATTTCAATAAAATATATAATATGCATTTTCTGATTTTCATAGTAAGTTGGAAAGAAGGAAATGAAAACACCAGTAAGAAGAGAAAATTTAATTAAGAAAAAAGTTCTATTTGTAATAAACAATATTACATACATAGTTCTGGGAAAAATATACCTCAAATTTAATCAGAATTAGTGCCGATCTTAGGGCGGGGAAACCGAGGCGATTGCCCGGGGCGCCGACTTGGAGGGGCGCTCGTTGGGATTGCCCATCATCAGTGGCGATTACCACTAGATAGAAATAAAAAAAAATAAAAAACTTATTAAAATAATTAATTTTAGCCTAATAATAAAGCAACTGTATAAGAGAAATATTCAATGAAATAAAATTCAAATACAATAATATAAAACAGCTTAAGAAATAAATTTTATTTTTTTAGTGAAAGGACGGCGCTGTTTAGAATTATCTAGTTTGAATTAAAAAGGGTCCACTATAACAGTTTAATGAAACTTAAATCAAACTAGTCATTTATTCGTTAAGAATAATTAGATCTCAATTAATAATAGAAATCACTTGTCTTTATCAGTCCCTTATTATGATACTCGAATCGAGGAAAGCTCGTTTTAAAATGTTTCTTGTTTGCATTGATATCCGTTGTTTTGAATATTACATGTTAATCTTCCAGAGAATGATTTATATTATTTGATTAAAAGAATAATCATGACACAGAACGGGTTGAATTTACACGCTGGATCCACTACACCTAGGAGCACACTTAAAAAAAATCACTTTAATGACAATGAAAATGTTTATTATAATTTCAGAGAAATCTTTACGTAATCTTATTTAATTCTGTTCATTGATTTGAGTATGTGACGATGGTAAAAAAAAAAAAAAAAAATATGGGTCTAAGAGCATCCGAACTGTGAAAAGGGATATAGATACCATTACCGTAAGTTTGGATTTTCTCTTAATATTTTTCTCTAGTGCAGATTCACAAGCATTCAACATAGTTTCGCAATCGCATTGTTTATAAACTTAAGGGTATTTGGCTAGCACAAAGGGGTCTATGACAGGGGTCGGCAAATCCTGGCTCTTGAGCTACAAATGGCTCTTTGTTGATATCAGTGACGCTCTTTTTTTTTTTTTTTTCATATTTATCCACCGAAAATAGTATTAGTAGTTTAAAATTGGTAAGGTCTTAGGTCTACTAAGTTGCCGTATAATCGTCGAGTAAGTATTTACTTCAATCCAAGGCGGTCGGTCCTATGAAGAGGATGCGCCCATGACGAGATTTTAATAGATGTACTCACTCATATATCATCAAGTATATCCTATAAAATATAAACTATTACGGTATATTAACGCACAGAACCACACAAAAATGGATTATCTATATATTCTGTACATGTGTGAGTGGGAAGAGGCCTCCCGATGTACGGATGTGGAACCTTGGATCCAGAACACATCACATTGACTAATCTCCTAAAATTATTTCTTTAAGTGAGGATTTTAAAATATTAAAACGATAATTAAAACAAGTTATAAAATAGACTAGACCAATCTTCCTAAGTTTTATTTTCTTCTTTCTTCAGTCACGAAAAATTACCTGACAATTTGACCATATCTGAGATAGACTATACTCTTGCATTTTAAATCGATCACAACTAGCTGTAATCGATTTCAAAATTCACATCGAATGAATCAAACTAAGGCCGTGTCATAATCTTGTATACAGATGATATGATATTTCTATATTTGATGGTCGACATGATTTTATAATTGTTTTACTGTGTAATTTAGCAAGACTAATGTATTTCGAATTAGTTTTCTATTGTGTGATTTTTTTTTTAGTATTTGTACCATGGAGCTTGCATGTAATTGTGAAGTATATTTTTGTTAATTTAAAATGACATTTGATAAAAAGCATAAATTTCCTTTTTATATTGTTCTTAGATGGGCGACAACCAAAATTTTTGTGGGAATAAACTTCTTCTTTATGATGAGGCCTGTTTACATATCAAAATTGATAGCCCTGTTCCGCTGAAACTTTATATGCAATCTACGGAATGTTATCAGGTTTAAACTTAAATAGTTGTGATATTTATCTAGTATTTACACTTTGCATTATTCTGTTTAAAGTAGGTTTGTGTATGTATATATCTATATACTTCTTTTAGTGTGATGCCATTCCTTTACCTGATCTCAAGAAACCAGTTGTCGTTTCTACTACCTATCCTACTTTTCTTCAATTAGTTAAAGAAAATGAAAATTTATCTTTTAATGAGTATGTAATCTTAATTTCATTTTTAACAATAGGCATCCATATTGCCTTAATTATATATATTCAGTCCCATAATTATTTTTATGATTTCAGTAGCATATTTCATTTTGGGCAACATGGACATTACAATGTCACTCTATCTGATGGGATTGATATCGTTGAAGACGTAACTCCAGAAGATGCCTATGCCCGTTAGTATTGTGAATCTTTTTAAATTGTTGATGTCATTTTACCTATCTGATTATTATTTTTATTTTTCAGCCTTAAAAATTGAGCTGTTCGCTCTGTTTGTTATAATTATTATGTGTAGTATTAATGCGTTTGCTGCTTCTAGTTCATCAAGATTTTCTAGGTATATTGATGTCAGAGGTTTATTTCAAACAGGTTATTTTCGTGAATTACAAAATGTAATGTTAATTTTGTTTTTGATTATTTTATTTTAATTACAATGATAATTTTTAATTTTGTTTGTATTTCTTATATAGGATTTAGGCTCACCATCGGAAACTTCATCTGAACCTACAGGTTTGATATCATCGGCAGAAAATATAAGGAATAATGCCCAGAATAGTAGGAACTATTCCAGAGTTCAAAGTTTAGATGCATTCAGAGGGTAAATGATTTTTGATTAACATTTTTAAATGTTGAGACAGTGTTCATTAATCTAGATTTTTGTGATAATAGTTCTAATGAAACCCCATAGTAATTTTAATGGTGAAGAAATAGTTGACTGTAGAGATAATATGATTGAGAAGTTGATGGGGAGGAGGAGGAGGTTTGCAGTCATTTACTTTTTCACACAGTTTTCATAGTGACTGTATTTCATTTTATTTTATTAAGGAGTTTCAGATGGCTAGTTTCTTTAGTATTGATTTTTATTCTTGGCTTAAGAATTAAAAATTAAATTATCATTTCATTTTGATCTTTAATGGAGGCCTTGAATTCTCTTTTGTTAACATGAACATTTGACTTTAACCCTTTATCTACTAAAAATCCCCTATAACTCCTGCCCTGAGTGCTAACTTTGGCTATAACTTATATTACTTCGGCGTTTCACTGCTTTTCTTTCTATTAGCTAATGTCGAGTATAGGCATACCGATATTGTTATATTCCATTGGTTTTTAGTGAAATAAAGTTACTAACTAAAGCCTACAGATGCTGTGGGGATTTATTTTGAGTTTTTCTTGTAAAATTCACGAACCATTATTGGTGATTACCTGCTCCGTCCTTTCTCTGGTTGTCTCTACCATTTTCACTCTTGTTTTTGTATTCTGTGTAAAACAACTGCGTGTTCAACTGATCTGACTTTATATATATTTTATTGAGTTTAGTCTAGCTGTTTTAGTTAGAAATTAGATCAAATAGGATTTGTTTAGTTAGTTACATGGCCATACAGAATTAATTATTTTAGTTATAAGTTATAATTTTTTTGTTTGTTTTTGTATCGTTATTTTCTTTGAAATAGAGAAACAGTGGTTTAGAAAGAAAATAAAAAATATATATACGTACAGGAGATGTGTGGTTTGTTCTAAATAAAATATTCGGTGCTTAACAGAAGTAAAATGTCGGAATTGTAAGGTTGGTCTTTGTATTGATAAATTCTTTGAAGAATACTATACTATACTAAGGGTGAAAAGCACACAAAAAGTATGTAGCACAGACTAATAGTCAGGTAGATTTTCTGCTTGAAATGTTTAGGTGTGTTTAAATACCATATGTGATTCTTTACTTACATTTCATGTTTAATACTGTGGGGTTGTCAGTAAGTCATTTTCATGTTTCAGATTGACAATAGTCCTGATGCTGTTTGTCAACTACGGAGGAGGAAAATATAAATATTTTCAACATGCTGTTTGGAACGGTTTAACAATTGCAGATGTAGTTTTCCCTTGGTAATGTCAATTAATTTTTCAATATATTATAAATTCTCCACCTGTATCATTGTAATATTTATATACATTACAGGTTTGCTTTTATCATGGGCATGAGTCTTCTCTTATCAATTTCTGCTCTGTACCGCAATACAAATTCTCGAAGTGCAGTACTTTTAAAAGTCTTTCTTCGAAGTCTTGTTTTAATAATACTTGGTGTTATATTAAATTCTGTAAACCATGATGATATATATACACTACGATTTCCTGGAGTATTGCAAAGGTTGGGCTTGTCCTACTTTATTGTTGGTAGCATTGAAGTATTGTTTTTACGTGCTCACCTTGCAGATTTGGTGAGTTTTAAATTCTTAAATTGGATTTATCTTGTTTCTATTAAAATAACATTTTAATATCTTACCAATTGTATTTTTAAATAAATTTTATTAAATTATGATGAAATAACATTTCTAATAAGTAAGTCAAGGAAATCGTTTATTAGAAAATGGTTAAATTATTTTTTCAACTTATCATCTACTTCCTGTTTGTTGCTTCCTGAGGAATGTTATCGTCAAGTTTGATACATGTTTGCTCTACTATAACTTTGGATCTTTTACATTTAAAAAATTACATGTAAAAAAAAAAAAATTAAAAATGTCAGAAAAAAAATAATTTTCCTTAATAAATTTGACCACAGTATATTATATTGGGTACTTCATGTAAGGTTCATGCTCTGTGCTGTATACTGCTTGAATGATTAATCTCTTGTAATGATTTATGGGGCTTCACTTTTTAAATGACTACTATTAAAAAATGGTGAAGGTAAAATTTAAAGGTGCCATCCAATATTGTGGAAATGTTCAATTTAGGAAGCGAGCTGCTATTGGTTTAGACGAAAATAATATAGGAGCCTTACTATGCACACACATGCTTGGGATTTACGAAATACTAATTTTGTTCTAACAATGATATACAGCCTTTTTTAAATGTAGTTGCTGTTCCCTCCATTCAGTAAAGATTTTTCTTTTAGTTTTATCAAAAAAGATCCATAAGGATATAAAGCATTACCCATTCTTTTGTTTACATATTTTAAATTAGCCTTGATTCTGACTTCAATCATTAAGAATATCTTTGGGATAGGAATTGCAAAGCATGTCCTAAGTTGACAAAACCAACAGGTGTGTGATACATCCTGCAGGAGAGAATTTCCATAGGGATTATTCCTGTAAGGTTGTAATCGAAGATGGCAATCTATTACAACATTATGTACTAAAAGAATAAAGAATTGCAAAATTTAATTTTTATTTCTTTTCAACGATAATTCTCTTTGTTACATTTTTCTCTATGAAATTTTTATTAATATGTTGAATTGTTTATTTTAAAGCAATTATTTCTATATTTTATTGGGGAATATTAAATTTTGATACGAGATTGAACTTTATTATATTAAAAAGTATTTTGTAAAATGTTTAGGAAGTTGGTAGAACGGCATTGATGCAGGTTTCTGGAGTTTTCCAATGGATGGTTTCACTGCTAATAATTGGAGTTCACTCATGTATTACATTCCTTCTTCATGTTCCTGGTTGTCCACCTGGCTACTTAGGACCCGGAGGCTTGCATAAGCATTCATCATTTGAAAATTGTACCGGTGGAGCTGCTGGCTACATTGATCGTTTTATCTTCAAAGAACAACATATTTACAGTAGACCATCCTCAAAGAAAATTTACCACAATGAACAACGTTTTGATCCTGAAGGTGTTGTATTATAGTTTTTACAATATATTTTATTTAAATAAGTCTCATAAGGATAAGATTAAAGGTTAGTTGAAGCGGTTTCTCTTTTATTAATGTTCATCTTGTACTCGGAACACTTTTTATATGTGGGACGGAGCAGAGATAAATCATTAACATTCATCCATCCTTCCATTTAACATGAAAAGGATATGAAAATCGTGCTCATGATTAAATTATAAGGGTTAATATCATGTTCATATGGGAAGGAGGAAGGATCATAATAAATTAAGTTTGATAAGATTTAATTGTTAAGCCCTTCTACATTATACCCCTTAAGGGAGTTTGTTATAGTTTATTTACATATAGTGTAATTTAATTTAATTGGATAATGAAATACCTATATCAAGGGTCTAGTAAAATCATCCTGACAATTAAAAGGAATGCTGTAATGTCCCATCAAATGAGATGGGGAATTATTTACTCCCAAAGTATTTTGATCTGGCTAATAACTTCTACCTTCTAAATTGTTTTAATTTTGAATTCTTAATATCCACAATAATTTTTGATATGTTATATTTAATATTTTCAGGTTTACTCGGAACGCTGACTACTGCACTCACTGTGTTTTTGGGTGTTCATGCTATAAGATTATATGTTGTTTGTAGAAGTCCAAAGAAATTAATGGTTCAGTGGATTGTCATTGCAATTATTACTGTAAACAAAATTTCTTTATTTTAGTGAATATTTTTATCTGATTCAGTTAATTTAATAACTTATAAGCATTTTCTGAATTATGTTCTCAGGGAGTTGTAGCGGGTCTTCTATGCCAATGGAGCCAAGAAGAAGGTGTAATTCCTATCAACAAGAATCTTTGGTCTCTGTCTTTTTCATTAGCCACTGCTAGTCTAGCTTTTATTGCTATAAGTATTTTGTATTTCATCATTGATTACAAAAAGCTGTGGTCAGGGTCACCATTTAAAGAAGTCGGTAAGTGAATAGAAGGTTTTTTTAAATAAAAATTAAAAAATATTATTTGATATAAAATCCTATTCTCGCACGGACTCATTACCGCTTAGGGAGCGTCCCAGGGGTGGGGGATGTGGGGATGGTCAGTGGAAATTTCTAGGAAATTCCTCCCAGCTAAGTCCAATGAACTCACTGATCAACAATGAGGGGAACCCTCCAGACTTGCTATGAGATGTGATATTGGATTGAATGCCGTACTCACATATCTTTAGTTCACCATGCATCATAAATAATCCTGGATCTCTCTAAGATAAAAGGCTCATTATCCGGGGGTAAACTAGTCTCCCTGTTGTAGTCTCTGGGTGGGAACTGCTTTAGTGGATTCATGCCGCAAGTTGAAAAATAGGGATTTAGGTATTGGTACATGGAACGTAAGGAGCTTAAATTCAGCACGTGGGTTAAAATCAGTCGCAAACAAAGTTAATGGGTGAAAATTTGATATCATGGCTCTGTAAGAGGTTCACTGGCCAGGGGACAGCTCAGTAAGGGAAGGAAAATACATTATTTGGTGGTGGCAAGTACACTGAGATTAACGCAGTAAGCCCTAGAGCTTTACATAATTATATAGATTAGTCCAGTATCTGGGATGCAAAATGTTTTGCCTTATTAATGCTTATGTTTTATAATTAATGTAAACTTTTTAAGAACTTCATAATGCTAATTCTAACTAGAATAGACCAGCTGAAAGTAGCATGGTACCAGGGGCCCAAATTTGAAACTAAAATATTTAATTTAAAAATGTATTTTATTTTTCGTTTGTTCTATTTTAAATATTTATTTAAGTAAAAAATTTTAACTGTCTGAAAAAAAGAACTGAGATCGAGTATATCAATTCAAGTTTAATAATTGTAATGATTAGGCATGATATCTTCCAATCAACAATCACTAGTTTAGTCTCTTTTTGTTTATCCATCTGAATGATATATTAATGCTGGTGATTTATAACTTGTGTTGTTATTATCATTTACTTATATTTATTCTTTTCATTGCTATTATCTTTATATTTCTTTATTTAAGGAAAAAATGCCATCTTGATATACCTAGGCTCATCAATATTCAAGGAAACAGTTCCTTGGCATTGGACGCCTGTTGACCTAACAACTCATACCGAGTCACTCATCATGGATACTTGGGGAACTATATTATGGATTATGATTGCTGTTGTTTTTTCAAAAAATAATATTTATCTTGCTATATAAGTTTTTTTAATATATATATTTTTATATTAGAGGAACAAAAGACTGATTAACAGACCATTACATTAATGGTAAGATCTGTTGTGATTTCTCTAACTATGATTGGTGTTCGAGAAAAACCTGACCTTAATTTTTCAGAAGTACACTTTACTAATCTTAATGATTATGGTTATTATTTATGGGACATTTCATGTTATTTTGAAAACAATTTATTGTCAAATAAGTTTTTTGATATTTTATAAGATGAACTGATAGGGGATTTAAAAACATTGAACTTTTTAAAAAAAAAAAACTCTTCTGCAGAATTAAGAGTTGTAGGTTTTTCCGAAACACTAGCTACATAATTGTTTCATAATGCTGAGACAGCTTTTAGTTTTGTAATTAGAGTATTTTTTATACAAATACTAACCATTGTGATAAAGAAATCAGAAGCCTGGAGTAATGATAGAGTGACTTCCCTTATTAGATACTTAATGTTTTCTAACGATTCTAGTTATAGTTTGGTAATTGTAAACTTTATTTTTTATAGTGAACTTAGTTATTATAGTGACATATCACACGGTTTCTTGTTTTCAACTATTACCTAATATGCAATATATTTTAAATTGCTACCAAGGATTTTTTGCATTTAAAAATGATACCATTTATAGTGCGGTTGTAATCCATATTTATATCACATTCCGAAAACAACACACTGACAATGGATTCCCAATATTTACTATGTGCTAAGTTTATAGGACAAACAAAAAACTATTTTAGATCTTTTTTTTTTTTTTTTAAGAGTAAACTGCTTTTGATCCTTTTCCGTACTAACTAATTATATTTAGTCTAGGTAGGAAGTATTGACAGCTCACTGTTTACATGTTCATGGTTTGTGCTATTTTAATATATTGTAAATTTCAGTAAGTGACTAAAATAAAATATTTTAAAAAGTTGTAAAATTTATGAAATATGTATTTGTGGATATCAAGGGTAATAAACATTGTTATAAAACAGATGTATTATTTGTAGTGATTGTAAAAATAAAATAAAAATATTATTGAGACCAACTATGGATTACTTCTAAATGTAATGTTTATTTAGGATGATGTATAGTCAGGATTTTCAATCTGATTTTTTTATTGTGGTTATCGACTTTTCGACTTAAGCATGTGGATGTGGATCATCATTAAGATGAAAGTTTCTGTCTAATGTAGCATCAAGAACTGAGTGGAGTAACTGTTCTATAGACAGAAACTTTGCTCTAATGTTAACTCGACCCACATGCTTTTGTAGAAACGTCGGCAACCAGAATAAAAATATAAAAAAATGAAAATCCTGACTGCAAATCATCCTAGAAAATTTTCAAAACAAGTAAAAAAAAGCCACCTCAAAATTTATTATTTCAAAAATTTCTATCTCTTGCCTATAGCAGTGTCCAGCATTGCACCTAGTCCCATAATCAAAGAATAAGATTTAGTGAAAATTTAGATCTGTGGGGGACAACCAAATTTTTAAACATCAAATGCATCCAATCCTTTCAGTCGAAAGTCCTCCTTATAATAGTCAATGCTCCTTATGTTACTAACAAAACCTTATATCATGACCTTAACATCCCTTATGTCCTTGACGTTATTCCATCCCGATTTTAAAATTTTCATCAGAACCTAATCCATCATCCTAATCCCTTAGCACAATCCTTATCCAGTTCCAGTCATCCCTGCAATCCTCCTCGAAGGTTGAAGTGGCAGTGGCTTCGATATTGTTTGTAAATACATCACAGGAGTCCTGACCAGCTTCTCCACTCAAGTCATGAGCGTATGTGGCTTTAATGCCCTCATCCTAGTGATGTGGCTGAGAGAGAAGCGCTGGGATTTCTTGGAGTCTTGCCTTACCCTCCAAACGTGTGGGAAAGGGCCCGATTCTGAGCTCCCTTGGCTGACTGTAAATAAGTATGAATGTGTTTTTATTTATTTATTTTTTTTATTTAATGTTGTCTCATGTTTGATTTATTCTGTTTTTCAGAGTATTCTTTTCTTTTATTTTGTTATAATCTTGTTTTTCTTTTATTGTATATATGGTATGTTTGTGTTTCATAAATACTAAATACTCAATGCCCTTAATTGAGGCTAAATGTTTTTTTTTTTTTTTACCATTTGAAGAATATCATATTCATAAAATCAATCTATTCCATCCAGATGCTGGTATAAGTGGTTTGCAGATTATAAAGTTAGAAGGGTTGAAATGAAGTTTGAGAGAGTTGATGGAAACGCGTTAGATTTTTTCAACATATTATTTTATGTTGAATCAAATAGAAAATGCTATTCGGCTCAATTCAGATTTATATAAATGGAGAAAGTACAAAATAAATAATTTATTTAATTTTACCTATTTAGGCCCGATTATATTGTTTTTTTGTGATCCATTAAAGAATCATTGGTATCACTAAAAACACTCGGTAGTCATTAAAAAGGTATTGTTTCTTGACAAGATAGTTATACAAAGAAGTTGATGCGATTCATGATAAGCACTCGTACTCAGGCTCTTAGGTAGTTTTGCTACCTGATAAAGGGCCCAAATACCTGTTGTTTATAGAATGGATCTGCCCCAGGAGGGTCTCTCTTCCGATGTCAGGTTCAATCCATGGCTGATATAACAAAGTTTTATACCAACAGAATTGAACTTGGGCCCAAGAGTTAAATATCTTACCCAATGAGCTACTCATAGTTCATGAATCAGTTAATAGCTGTGCCTAATAATGATATAAAATTGAATTTTTATAACAGATTGAACATTCTGTAATAACTAATTACAATAAAACAAATACAAATATGTAATTTTGGATAGTAAGGTGCTTATCTATTAAAATAATTAGAAGCATAGAAATAGTAGCTGTACTTTGAAATATATATTGTGTTCAGATGGTTAATAATTTAATTTTTTAAAAGAATGTAAGATGTGGGTACTTCTGTTGTTACTTTCTAAACCTTAATTTATTCCTAGAACCACTTATTGATTATTTTAAGCTGAGATTATACTCACTGGAAAGATTAGATTAGATTCACTGCTTGTCAATTAAAGTAATGTGGTTGTTGGTAACTAAAACCACTGATTCTGGCAAGTTATTCCTTATATTTTGTCATAATATCACTAATAATGATTTTGAATGTCAGTTTTATAAACAATTATACCACATTTTAGAACAATAAATTCTGTCCTGGGTTTTCTCTAGATGTTTTTTAAAATGTAAAACAATCAAATACTTTCATAAAATAAGATTAATATTAGTTTCTTTATTCTAAAATAGTCAATCTAATTATATTGGATTTAATTCTGCTTAAAATTAAAACATTATTTTGACTGCATTCTTGAACATCACCTAGGTGTGGGAAAGTTAATTTATGAAATATAAATTAGATACTTATTTATTATTTTTTGGGCACTACGGTCCAATATGAACCTTGGGCTCCCTCACACTCTGTCTCCAGCCGTCTGAATTCATCACCCTCCTCCACGCAGTCACTCCAAGGCTCTGGCCAAGTCCTACTCCACATCATTCAGCCAGCTTGTTCTGGAGCGTCCCCTTCTTTTACCTAGGAAATCCTTAATTATTTTTTTTTTTAGTCATCTGCCCTTCTGGCAACTTTTCAGTACGACCTTCTTGATTTAACAAATCTGACTACATCCTCTTGCCCTATGAACTTATCAAGCTCCCTATTATTTCTTATGCGCCTGGTTCCCTCTGAGCATATGCCTTTATATTTTAACCTCAAAAATCCTTAAGGCTAATTGTTGCGAGAGTTTCAGTGTTCAGGTTTCTGTTCCATAGCACACTACCTGTCTTATCAGAGACTTATATATTTTTAATTTGGTTTGTTTGGTCAAAAGGTTTGATTTCATCAATTTTTTAAGGCCATAGTAGGCTCTGTTTCCAGCCATAATTATACTTATGATTTCATCACTTCTCTTGTTCTCCCAGTTTAATTCCACTCCAAGGTAGGTGAATCCATCAACACCTTCAAAGTGATAGGTACCCACGACTAAATTTCATGGCCTTCTGATTGTGGAAGCAGATAATACCATATACTTGGTTTTAGCTTCATTAATCACCAGTCCAACTTTCCTGCTTTCATTATCCAATTGAACTAGAAATTCATTTTAAGTGCTTTCGCTTCTGCCCAATATCATCTGCATAACCAATAATCTGCTTAGTACGGCTTGCAAGATTACCACTCAGAACAAATTTTCCCACAGCCTTATTTAGTGCTTAGTGCCTCTCGAAAACTTTCTTTCAGTTGTTCATTCCCGAGATTTTCCAGATTCCATATCCCTTTAATTAGCCTGCTAACTTTCTACACTTTACTTAATCTATGTCTGAAGACATGTCTTATTAAGAAGTGATCTGATTCACCATTCAGTCTTCTGCAAGCTCTGACATCAATTATACAAGAGGCACATCTAGAAGAGACAAGTAGGAAGTGCCTGAATGGATTCTTGTGTTGGAAGATCGTGCTCTTTATTATATATTACCCCAATGCTGTTAATTGCACAAGACGATGCCCATTTTCATTTGATTTATCATTTAACAAAATAAATTAAATAAGATTGCAAACATATTTTCATTTAACTTTTTGATACCTGGCCCACTAAAAATAAAGAGAAATGGTATGAAAGAGGGTTGTTTTTTTACTATATTCAAATGACAACAAGGTTTCCTTTAAAATCACATCACTAATACACAACGCCAGCAACAATTACTTTTTCCAGTGGGTGCCAGGACATGTAGGAATATCAGGAAATGAAATGGCTGACAAAACGGTGAATCAAAACCAACTACATCGGATAAATGCTAAGGTTCCTTTACTGGATTTGATAAGAGTAGTGAAGGAGTAAATAATGAAAGGAAGGCAGCATTTCTACGACTGGGAATGTGCCTCAAAGGTAAGGATCATTATACAGTTAAACAGAAGATAGCACTGGTTCCTTGGTTTGCGACTCTTGAATTTCATCTCAACCGCTCCAACTTAGTAAAGCTGACCAGGCTTAGGATAAATCATGGTAGAACTAATAAATATCTACATCTTCTGGCTATAGCTAAAAGCGGTCACTGTCCAACATGTCAATGTTTGGAGGATCCTAGACACCTTGCCTTCAAGCACACGCGGATCTATGGGGGGGAGAGAGGAGGGCTTTCGGGCTGAAGCCCTTTCCTCAAAACGGTAAAATATAACCATGTTTTATAGAAACAAATATTAAAAACTATATCGTTAGTATTATCGTGTAATAACATTTAATAAGACTTCAAGAATCCCTTAAACACCATTTCATATAGGTGGTTAATTTCTTTCGGGCTGAATCCCGCCCTAAAATTAAATCCTGAATCCGCTAGTGCCTTCGAGTGCAAGAGATTCGGAAAGCAAAGAAGAATTAGTTTAGGATCCCAAACTACGGATGTTGGAGCTAACTTTCTTCAGTTGATGAATAAAGATAACGCCCGTGATGTGATAAAGTTTTTGAATGACAAAAAAGTCTCCTCTTATTCTCATTTAATTGTTATGAAACTACTGTTACCTCAGTTTTTGACTATTAGTATTTCTAGTTCAAGTTCTTTACATTCAGTCATCATATATCTAGAAAAATTCAATACATATCCAGTTTAATTTCATCTTACAGTCAATAATCATATATATAGAAATATTCAATAAATATCCGGTGTAATTCCATTTTAAAATGACAATTAAAATATTTTATTGGCAAAATATCAAAATACAATTCATCCAAAAAAATCTGGTGCGGTGCGCGCATCACACAACTTTCATTTACTACCCTCTTAGCAGAAATAAGTATTATCAGACAAAGGAGAAGTGAAAATAAAAATTATAGACGCTATAATTATTTATTTTTATATAATTTTAATTTAATTAATATAAATATAATTTTAAATTGGTCCATAATCCTCTTATCTTTTTGTCTCCATTCGAGAAATTGCTGTGTTATATATGTGTGGGATGTTGTATTGAGTTCCTGGCATTTGAGAATTTAAAAAGAAAACAAATTTTTTTTTTATCTTGGGGAGAATGTTGATTATGCTATGTCTATTGTTTAATATGGTTTATTGTTGATAATTTGTAAGGGTATTGTTATGAAAGGGGAGAAAAAAAAAGAAAGAAAGATATGTTTTATATATATATATATATTAAAAAATTAAAAGATATAATATAATTAATGTCTGTATGGATTGATAAGTATGCTGTGTAGGAAGCAACCCTATGAAGTAGGGCAGCATTACTTTTAATAAAGTATTTCTCTCTCTTTCATTGTGGGTATTTTTATTTGTATAAATTCCCTTATATGTATACATTTTAATATTTATATCAGTGTAATCTATACAATTAAATATTAAATAATACCAACAATAGCATTTATGAAAACCGCATATTTATATCTATATAATATTATCAGAGTCCATATTATATTAAGCTCTTGTTGCATATGGAAGATTGTTATGGTGTTTCAAGGGAGCTCCAGTATGATCAATTACAACTATTCTCCGTTATGATTTTTTATTTCTCCTATAGTTAATTATCAAATTCTTTCACATTTTATATTATACTATCTTTTATATTAGAGATTAATGTGAAATAGTCAATTGCTTCAAATAAAAAAAATTAAAGGTACTTTAGAGGAAACTGGTATTGAAAATTATCCATTTAAGCCATGTCAGAAAACATCAATCAGAATAAAAACTACATTTTATTAAAAACTGCTTCATTTTACACTTACATAATGAATTTAATCAAAATCGTTAGAGCAGTTTCCGAGAAAATTGTTAAAATGTATTTAGCCGATGATATAAAGTGCCACTTCCGGTCAGTCGATTTTGACGAAAAAGTTACTGTAACATCCCTAGCATATAAAAATCTTAAATATGCAATTTAATTTTCGTACGACTTTTAGTTTTTGAGCTAGACTGTTAACACCCAGACATACACAAACACAGAGACCATTTTGCGAGACTTAGTTATTTGAACTAAGGGGACCTCAAAACGTGTATTTCCATTGAAAACTGAGATTTAAAAATTTTCACGATCGTAATACTTTACTATATATTTCATATATAGGTAAGTGAAAATAAAAAAAGCAATGAGTTCAGTTAAAAGCTCAGAATCCCTTCTTTATCCTTAATCATTCTTAACGATACTCAAATTTTATGCAACTTTTCAGTTAAAGACAGTGTCGGCCTTAAACATTCGGTGCCCCTCCCCCCGGGCAATGATCTCAAATCCCCCATCACTAAAGAAATGAAATTTATTTCTTAAGCTGTTTTATATTATTAAATATTTTAAACATAAATGAATTTTATTTCATTAAATATTCCCCTAATACAGTTGCTTTGTTGATAGGCTAAAATTAACTATTTCAATACGTTTTCTTTTATTTCTGATAAGTACCTAGCGCCCCTGAAGATCGGCAATTGCCTCAGTTGTCTACTTTAATGCCAGTATTGGTTAAATATATACAATACAATGATATTGCTCACAAAATCATTCATAAATCAACGCTGAACTGAAGAGACCTACCATTTATTTGTGTTTTTTTTTTTGTGGATTCTTTGTAATTAACATAAATGAACACAATAATGATAATAAACAAGTTTATGGTGGATATATTTATTGCAAGATTTACTTCTTTTTTTTCCTTCAAAATTGAGCTTCTTACAAATGATGAAGTGTCGCCTAGTGTCTAAGTCGAAAATTTTCTTGTTAAAAATATTTTTTGTAAGTTTGTTTTTAAATATTTTTTTAACTTTGACAAAATCAATAATAGCAAACCAGTACAATTTATGTTATTTTGGATCAATCATATAATAAATAAGAACTCTCTAATCTATTGTCAAATATCTATTTTTACCAATACTTTGCTCATACTCTGGCACATTTTTCTCCGATCCTGGCAACACTGGAACTTTTCACCAGTGTTGTTTCTAAGACTCCCTACACTGGTAACGGTTACTTCCCTATTTGGTGATTGAGATAACAGCTTTTATCTAGTAGCAAATACTTGTTAACAGTGACGTTGTTGTTTTTCAAAATGAATTGTTTTTCACTGAGTGTATATTGAAACTTTTAGTATTTTAATGCAGTTACTCCAAGGTTTAATTGAAAAAGGTTATTTCATAGTTTATTGCAGTTTCAAAGTAACTGGATCAATTATTTTGAATAACAAGTTATATTTAAGCAACCTGCTACTTTGTCTTCATTATTAACCTCTTGATTGCCAGTTGTCATTTTTATAAAGTGTACACCCTCCATATAAATATTAAAATTTAGTCGTGACGTCTAATAATTATTTGATTTCATAACTTATACAAATGTCTACAGAGTACACACTGTCAGTTTTAACTTTTAATATTTGGGCTTTACCAGGAAATTTTTCTAGAGATAAGAGAAAGAGAATAGAAGCAATAGGTCAAGCCATCTGTGATTTAAAGTATGATGTCATTTGCCTTCAAGAAGTATGGACAAAATCCGACTACAAAGAAATTAAACAGTATGTTTCAAAAGCTTATCCATACCATCATTACTTCTATAGTGGGCTGCTTGGGTCAGGTTTGTGTACTTTTTCTAAATGGCCCATTGAGGAATGTTTCTATTATCGGTTTCCATTAAATGGATACTTTCATATGATTCATCATGGAGATTGGTGTGGGGGTAAAGGTGTTGGAATTGTTCAGTTGAACATCCAAGGTTTAATCGTCAATGTATATAATACACATCTTCATGCTCAGTATAGTGTTTTAGACTCTGGAGATAATTATCTTGCTCATAGAGTTGTTCAAGCCTTTGATACTGCACTTTTCATAAAATTAACTGCTGAAAGTGCAGATGTAAGTATTCTAGCTGGCGATTTAAATGCAGAACCTTCCAGCTTGTGTATGAAAATCATTTCATGTGTTGCTGGTTTGGAAGATGTTTATGATGTAGCTGATATAAAAGAGTTGAAACCTGAAACAAATGATTGTTTTAGAAATACTTACAGAGATAAAACTTTAGAAATGTCTTTTCCTGGCAGGCGAATCGATTATATTCTCATTAAGTCTAAACAGCATATCAACATAAACGTATTGAATCATTCATTTCCTTTAGAAGCTAAAGTTCCTAATAAAAATTTCAGTTATTCTGATCATGAAGCTGTTGGTGTGTGTTTAAATATCCAGAATATGCCTGCTGGACAAACAAGCCAACTGAATGATAGAGAAACTTGTCTGAAATCATGTCTTGAGAGTGCTCTCCAAATTTGTGATAAGGAAGTTCACTATATCAAAAGAAGTATTAGGAAATACATGTTTGTAATAGGAACAATTTTAGTGTGTTTCCCTTTCATATTTTTCAGCTTTGATTATAAAGGTTTGACTTGCACTGTTACAACATTATCATTATGCTTTGGTTTGCTTATGATAACTGCAGAATACCAAAATCACTCTTGGATCAAGAATGCTAAAAAGAGGATTAAATTGTTAGGTAATCAACTTAAAAAGCAAGATTAAGTTACACATTTATTAAACAGACATGTCCTATACCTACACTTTTTAAATTAGTTCTTTTGAACTCATTTCTTTTAATTCCCTTTGAGAATATTATTCCACATTATATTAATTATTAAAATTACATAACATATTTATGGGATATCTTTGTCTATTTTTCTCACTGTTGCTTGATGTCAATAGTATCCTTTTGAGTAAGTTCATCAGTTACCAGAAAGAAAAAAACATGGATTACAATAAAATAATGAGACTTCAAAATAAAAATGACTAATTTCTAATATTTAGTAACGTATTTTTATAATGGATTATATTCTAGTTTATATATTTAGTTCTTATGACATTTATTGTGTGATAAAGATAATGGTTGTGAATTTAAAGAAATATTTTTTTAGATTTTTATAATAATATTTTTAAGTGCATATACTTATCATTGTTAATGATATTTTATGTATCAGGTATTTTATTGTTTTATAACGTTTAGTTCCTCTATTTATTTTTAGTATAAATTAATATTTTTTAAATGGTTATTTTAGATAATAATATGTTTATTTGATAATCCTTGAAAAATTCCATTATAATCATTGTTCCATACACACTGTAATTTAGTTATTTTTTAGTATATGTTAATATGATAATTTTAGTATAGCCCAGATAATAAATTTTAAATATTGAGTTATTTTCATTTAAATTATTTTTTGTTTACTCCAAATATTCTAACACCATGAAGTGCATATTCCTTTATGGGAGATTCATGTATATTTGTTTATGTGAGAAATTTCTAAGCATTATTTTTTTTCTTAATTTTTCATTTATGCTATATGGTAGTTTTAAAACTGTTTTGTTACTTAGATCATTTCGTCCCTGATTACATGCACATGTAGTGTTAATTCATACACTTCGCGTAACTTTAGGAAAAAAAAAAAAAAAAAATTGAGCCTATTTGCTTCTAGGCCCATCAAATATATTGATTATAGTTTTGAAGATGTAGTAGAATGTCTGCTGTATTAAGTTCCTGACAATTGGGATACTATCTGAGGAAGACTAAAATAACCGTGATAGTATAGATAAAAGAGATCATTAGAATAATGAGCTTGAAAAAATGCTTCCAAATCTCTGTACTCTTCATTGATGGTGCAGAAACGTTTGGTTGTTTCGAAGAAAGAATATTAAAATAAATAATTTTAATTAGATATAAATAGATGTGCTGCGGTATACGTTGGATTGTAAATATTTTCTTAGTTTTAAGTTTGATGTATTAAAATTTATTACCTTAAGTTTGTTTTTATATTGCTGATATTTATTCATTTGTATACTTTTTATTAAATTATTCTGGAACCCTTTTAGTCCACATTATTGGCATATATTGTTATCAAAAAAAATTTTTTTTATTGTTTTGTGTTATTGATAGTTTTTGATAATCTAAATTTGACATTGTTGTACATGGAAAGACTGCGCTGAAAAGGTTTTTAAAATTTGTCCAGTTGAATTTTAGATTATAGTATTTTCGTATTTATTTTTGAAATTTTTGCTATAATTAATGATTTTTTTAAAAGTTAGTAATAGGAATTATAGTTGCGTGCTTTAAAGCAAACTTTTAAAGAATTGCTTGTTCTATATTTTACACTTTTTCTTTTGTACACATACAAATTTTATACATGAATAATTTTATTATTATGTTTGTACCATTGTCAGTGCCGGCCTTAGGGAGGGGCAGTCACCCTGGAAGGGGTTCTTATTAATAAAGAAACTTAATAAGTGAAATAAATTACTTTTTGGAGAGAGGAGAGGAGGGGAGAAGATGTCATTGTCTGGAGTCGGCAAATGGCTAAGGCCAGCACTGACCCTAATATTACATAATTTCATCTATTTTAATATTATTTTACTTTTAAACACTTCAATCACATAATTATGATATTTTAGCTTTAGAATGCATTACAATTACAGATGGAATAATTATGCTTAATGAGAGGAAAAATATTTTACTGTAAAGCTACTTGTCATCAATAAAATATTAACAATCCATGAGTCGGTGTAAAATAGGTATTACTGTTTTTACCTTATCTTTTGAACTAAAACTATTTCTGGGATCAATAAAAAAACATGATGTCAATGGATTATCCTTTTCTTTCTTGACTTGAAAAAACCAAAAGAAGAGAATGATTGTGATTCAATTTACTGTGTTCAAAATAGTTGTCGTTAAGCTAAACCAATTTCTAGTTTATATCAGATTGTTTCTTTTTCGGTGAAGTTGAAATAGTGAAAAATTAAGTTAAGTAAGAATTACTATTCATTGGATGAACTAAGAATTCTCAAACTGGATGTTGTGGCCTTTCTTTAGTAAATTACAGGTGCATGCCAGGAGTAACATTTAATGGAAATACCATTTAAGTTCAACATTGTTAATTTGATGAGTAGACATTCTAAAAATGAATACATTAAATGTATAAATACACATTTCATATTTATAATAACAGAAATAAAATTAACATTAATCAAATTTAATATTGTATGGGATAGTTTTATATATATTGCACGAAAAATGAGTGAAGATTCTATTCCGCAAGTAGGGTAAAAACTTTGTTGTAATTATAAGAAGGTGCCCCGAAATTGTTTAATTTTTGTGCCGCGCATTTAATGGTTTCGGGTTTCATGGTTTACTTTTTAAGTAGAGTTGTGAAACACGACCATTTCCGATTTGTAAACTTTTTTTTGGTTACTGGATTGACTAGTTTTATTTAGAAAAGGCTTCCACACATGTAATCAGAAAAATTGAGAGGAAAAAAAAGTTGATTTCTTTCCTATTTAATCTTTGACTCGCGCTTTTCGGCGGAACGCATCCACTTTCGGTTGGCAGACCTTTTTTTTATAGAAAAGATACCACCCATCTTCAAATAAGTCAAGATCTTATGAAAACAAGAATGGGGTTTTGACTTGCGCCCTCTCCAGTTGGCAGACTATTTTTTAGACCTTGGGGGTGAACTATTTTTATGATTCCATCTATCATAAATTTAGATAATCTTTTTTTTTTTTTTGTATGATTTTGATGATCTTTAGAATTTTATTGTTATCTGGTTGGGAGACGTTCATATTTGTTGTATATGGAAATAATACTTTAGGCCCCAAGGGTGCCCATCTCCCCTAAGGTCGATGGCGAATGAATCTTTCTCCTCCCCTCCCTAAGATATTTTATTGTTCTCCTCTTCTTAAAAACATTAGAAATAAAAGATCCGTAAATCATATACAATTACATTTAATTAATTTTTTCCATGTATTCCTTTTGTCTTGTTGTTTGAAACTTTTCAATCCGAAAATTCATAAATCCGTCGAAATGTGCCCCCCTCAAAAATTTAAAATTTCGTGAAAATGTGCTCTCAAAAATTCAAAATGTGCCCTCTCAACAATTGTGATGGCTCAACTTGCGCCATTAAACCCCCTTCTGGGCACTCCTGTTCGGCAAAAACTCTTAAAATCTGACTATTCCATTGTAAAAGTCATTGTTATTTAATTGTATAATGTATGTGGGGCTCAACTTAGGCCCCCAACATCAGTGGCAGATCTAGGATTTGATTTTTTAATAACGGTAATTATTCGGAATGATGAGATGATACCTAAGTGGATCTTAAAGGCCTGCAAAATAATAATGCTTCTAGCTCAAAAACGAGAAGTCGTAAGAAAGTGAAATAGCATTTTTAAGGTTTTTATATGCCTCAGATGTTACAACTTTTTCCTTAAAATCGGCTTACCATAAATGCCACTTTATAGCAACGGTAAAACACATGTTTATATTTATTTCAAAAACTGCTCTAACGATTTTAATTAAACTCAGTGTTTTATTGTATAATTAAGTGGTATTTTTTAATATCATTTAGTTCTTATTCGCATTGGTGTCACTTTACAGGGCTTAAATGTCCAATGTTCATATACGTCTTTCTCTAAAGTACCTTTAATATGGATTATTTAAAGGTATTAACTTTCTTTTATTCACAGTAAATATAAAATATGGCTAAATATGAAGTTTGAAAGAATATGATAATTAGAAACTGGAGAAAAAAAGGAAAATACTTACTTATCCAGGTTGAAAATGAATCTCCGGAAATAACATTCAGAAGGTATACCTATAATATATCGTTGGAAAGCGGAGAATTATAGAAAAAATAATATCAAATAAATAAAGTTGTAGAAGGTAAAGGAGAGTGACAAAAAAAAAAAAATAATAATTTTAGAAAAATAATATTGTTTAACGTTTCCAATCACATGTTTCCAATGAAATTAAATGAATTTTTTCTACTAACCGTAAACTTTTAATTTTATACGTCTCGCATAGATTTTTAAAAATATCGGGTTTATTTTATAAAAATATAATTTACTTATGCACCTAATTTTCCAAGCATTTGCAGATATTTGAGGCTGTATAAGTCCACTATGACATTTTCAAATTTTTGTGCTTTACTGAGTCACAGTAACTAAGAACTCATTTAAAAACGTATGTCAAGTATTGCAGACCAAATATAAGAATACTGTTAAAGACTTTTGAAAATCAATAAGTATAGTTGATTAAAATGTGCCATTGCTTTGTAAAATACAATTTGAAGATGATAATTCGATAATTCAAGATGAAATAAATTGCAGAGAACATATGTACGTCGATTCGTTTTTCAGTTCTAATTACTACATTTATTCGTATTGGTAAAGATAAATTTACAAGTCAAACGTGTGATAAGGAAGTTTACATTTCAGCGATAATGTCTAATACACGGAAGAGAAATAATTTTAGCAAAGCCTTCAAGAATGTCAGTGAGCTGACTGATGTGATTTCTGTGGTTATATATTGCGTTGATGATAAAACGTACTTGATTGCGCATGACTATAATTTAGATTATCACATTCCGTATGTGCCCGTTTCGACGTATTCTTGGAAATTACAAGTTCAAAACTTTGTTAAAGAGGTTAGTTTATTCGACTGAAATCTATTATAAAAATACTAATTCCATGTTTTAAGGCAATGATTGCAAGTTCGAACGCAGTTTCTCTCCTCAAAATAATTATCATGGGAAAAATTTAAATTAATCCTAGTTTGTTGTAGCCATTAATAAAATTGGTTAAAAATAATAAATGTTTCTGTTAGCTTTCGCTCATGAAGAGCAGATTGGCACCTTTTTAGTGAGAAACTGGGGAGCACAAGTTTTTGTCTCATGTGGCAGTGCAAATATATAGAGATCATCCTGCAATAGCAATATGATTTGAGACACCACTAGCGGAACCAGGATTTAATTTTTTTTTTGGGGGGGGCTTCAGCCCGAAAGCTTTTTTTTCATAAAATGACGATAATTACTTTGGAAAAAAAGAAAGAAACTAACTATCTATATGAAATGGTGTTTAAGTGATTCCTTAAGTCCTTTTAAATGTAATTACACGAACAATAATACTTTAACAGATCATTTTTTAATATATTTTTCCATAAAACATGGTTATATTTTACCATTTTTGGGGGGGAGGGGAGGGCTTCAGCCCGAAAGCCCCCCCCCTCCCCGTAGATCCGCCCGTGTGACACAGTAGCATTTGGGGAAAATACTCCGGAAGAATATCATAGAAGAAAGATGGTGGGTGATGTCTAGTGGCGTAGCTAGTTCAATTAGCGACTGGGGAAAAGTTAAAATTGATATTCTAATCTACAAATCGAGGTTACTTGTTTCCAACTCCCTCTAGCATTCTTCATTTAAACACTACCACATCATCCGCAATTTTAATATCTACAATACTAATGGACGGCTAAACCTCGTTAACCCGAAAATAAATAACTCAAACTCGATAACTAGTTTACATTTTAAGCTCCAATCTAAAACAAATTACGTAAATAAATGGTAAAAACACGATTGAATCAACGTACCAACCCCACTTCTTACTTTTAACATTAAGACAGCCTTTCAAACAGCTGTTCCATAATAGCCCAGTAAATTTAGGATTTGATATCAAGAAAATTCATAATTGGCTGTAAATGTGGGGATTAGTTCCTCATCGAATGAAGAACAAACTATGAAAAGTTTCCTAAAATCCCATGTCCGCTTCTATCCAAAATGGAGGGTCAATGGTGGCCACCTATAACTTTCTGTCCTATGTTATGTTTTTTCTCATATCTCCGTCAAAAGCCATCATTCTTGAAGTTTAAAATAATCGGCAAAGATGCTCGTTTTGGATACAATCGAAGTTCACCTGATAAAAAATGATAAACGAGCTGTAAATTGATATTTTTGGGGTCAAAAAAGCGAAATTTTTTTTATTCTAATTCTGTCACCGCTCTTAACTTTGGAACTATTGACAAATAGAAAATAATGTTTCATATGTTTTTTATAGTCATAAGCAAGAGGAATGTTCGAAAATAGTTTTTTTAATATTTGTTGAAAAATGGTGGAGATATGTTATTTTTTATTAAAAAAGTCGTGATCTGCAATCTGAATTCCATCTCGGACTATTCAGACTGATAAGTAGTTATGGACTAGAAGCTACCGATCATTTCATTTAACTGAAGGATTTACTGTAATTAAACAATTTAAATTGTAGATAAACCTCATCTGAGCACACAACTTTGGTCAGTCGGTTGAAAGCCGTTGCTCTCCGTACGAAAATTTAAATTAAATTAGCGTCATTTGACATTTCATTTAACGGTAGATTGACGGCTGAAATCGGGATATAATTTTTAGAATATGTCTCTAAAAGAGAATTCACCTCGACTGACGATGTACTCTATTGTACTTTGAAAACTGACGTCAAATATATCAAATTAGTCCAGTAGACTGATACTAGAATGTGGAAAAATAGCAAATAGTCTCTATTCTGGTTTGTCTTCGTTTTGATATGTTTTTTAGTGTTTTAAATCTGAATTTGAAGTTTTATAACGAAATTTTCGATTGCTATCCGAGATATATGCAAAAAAACCTCAAAATTTTCGCATTTTTTGTTGTTTTTGGCTGTGTCTCCAAAACGATATATTTTATCGAAATTATTACTGTAAACAAAGTTAAAGAACATAAAATCTTCTGTATATTTTTAGAATAAACTTTTTAGTGTAAGACCAAAAGATGAGGAGTTACAGCAAGTTAGCTGTTTACTTCTTTCACAAGAAATAGCTGTTTTCGTTGCTCCCCCTCCCCAAATTCAAAATCTATGCATCTCTTGAACAAATTTATCATAAAAATTTTGAAAGAGCATTTAATTTTTATATACCTCATGCAGATACTTGAGAACGCTGTTAAAGCGCACATAATTTTTTTCTCTTGCGCTTTTCAATATGAGACCATTTGAGGAAATAATTATAGCGGCCATTATTATTTTCTCTAGGTAAGTTTGAATCATTTGGCCCCACTAGCGGGTCCAGCATTTAATTTTGGAGGAGGCCTTCAGCCCGAAAGCTTTTTTTCATAATTTGAAAAAAAAAAAGAAGAAAGAAACTAACTATATATGTCTCATGTTGTTTAAATGATCCTTGAAGTCCTATTAAATGTAATTACACGAACAATAATACTTTAAGAGATAGTTTTAAATATATTTATTTCTATAAAACATGGTTATATTTTACAATTTTGGAGGAGAGGGGATTTAGTCCCCGAAAGCCCTCCCCGTAGATCCGCCAGTTTGGGATAGCCATCTCTATGATCCTGGTAATTTTATCTTTTTGGTATATTACCAAATCTAAACAAAAATGCATTTTTTTATTTCTTTGTGATTTAAGTCTTTGTGATGAATTTTTAAATTAGTACCTAAGTTAATACCCCTACTCATTATATTTGCCAACCCCCATTTTTTACTGAGGTGTTAGATTTCAGTTACTAGAGATTTCAGATAATTTTTATTTTAATTTCGATCACATCATGCTTTTGATCGAGTCTGGCACCCAGGACTGCTTTACAAACTCCGTAAATTTCTACACCCTACATACTTCCTCATTATCCGTTCCTATCCAACTGATAGATCCTTCAAAGTCAATCATAACAATGCCTATTCAGGTTCTATCCTTTACACAGTTTATACAGCTGATATCCCAACCCATCCTAACATAGTCATTACCACGTATGCCGATGATACATGTGTCCTATCAGTTAATAACGATCCAACAATTGCATCCCAAACCATTCAATTACACATCACAAACCTTGAAGAATGGTGTCAAAACTAGATTCTAAAACTAGATAAAAATAAATTCCAATAAATCCCACCAAATCACCTTTACCCTTCGTCGTAAACCTATGTCCTCTTGTCCTACAGTATCCTTTAATAATACCCCATTTTTCCCTGTTGGACAAATTCGATACCTTGGACTCCACTTAGACAAACGTCTAACTTGGAATCCTCATACCAGACTGAAAGGACAAGAAACAGCTCGACGTTTCCGACTACTCCAGCACTTACTAGACAAACGCTCTAAGCTCCCAGTCAATTGCAAAAGACTCATATACATGACTACAATAAGACCTATTTGGACTTTGAGTTGGATGGAGTTGAGCTCTGGGGCTCCACTAAGCCATCGAATTCCTCTCATATCCAATCCTTACAATCCAAAATCCTTCGTAAAATCCTCACTGCTCCTTATTTTGTCACAAACAAAATCATCCATAACGACCTTAATGTTCCTTATGTTTTTGATCTGGCCCAATCCAGTTACCTATCCTTCCATAACAAAGTTCAGAACCATCCAAACCCTCTCGTTTCTAACCTTGACTTCGATCCCTGACAACCCGTCTGAAAAGAAGATGGCCTCGAGATCTCCTTTTGTAAATACTTTTTTAGAGTGCTACCAGTGGGTAGTTTTTCAACAAATGATTTCATGTTATTTTATTCCTTTTGTATGTATTTTTACTTGTAATACAGGTGTAAATATCATCAATAATAAAAAAAAAAAATCGAGTATTACGAGTATATAGGTAACCTCCATGGATTTTCTGTTTCAAGTGCCCTTTTGTACTGGATTCTTTATTATGTTTAATATAATAATTCTATAATAGTTTTAATTATAGATTCAATCTTTTCAAATTTAGTATGGTTTCAAGGCAAAAATAATAAATTTAAAATTTTTATTTAAAAAAAAATAGAAAACATTATCTTCACACTTAAGCCGTTTTGAGTACTTTGTTAGAATCCTAGATTTATTGAGCAATTATTGAATATCTGTTTATTTCATTATAACTTTTTAATGTATTTTTCTAGTATCTTGGAGTCACAGTAGAAATTAATGCACATCTGTGGAGAATTATTCGATTTTGGAAATCTGATGAGGAACCATATCTTCTTAATACAATATTTGAAATACCTATCTGTAAAGACACCAAAAATAAAGCTAAGATTTATAAGCTGAATCAAGTGAGTAGCTGATACGTTAATGTAAAAAATATATAATCTTTTAAAACAAATTTCGAAGATGGCGCCTCCTGTTCAAGATCGTTGCGTGAATTGTAGGCGCCTTAGGCGAGATTTCTCCGCACTCCATCCAAAATCGGCCAATGTCCTCATCTCATTTCAACTTGTTGTAATTTTAATTATTACTTACTTCTTACTTCGTCGAGCTCCTGCCTACCGCCGTTGCAAGATTGGGTTTAATTATTAAAAACTAATATTCCACTAGCTTTTAAAAATAACGTTCTTAAATAAATAGGAAAGAAATAATGTTGACATAAACCAGCGTTCTTATGATGTTCTTAATATTATTCTTTTGAAAAATGTTAATTAAATAATGTCACTTTATTCTTGTCTGTAAGAAAGGGCCCTAGACCCTAAGACAATAAAAATATCAATGGATGAATCAATCGCTTCACTGGTAGTAAAGCCAGTGATGATTGGTCTTTAGCCACATACACACGTCTTGAGTATAGAATCCGACCATTGCCAGAACTCCAATTTATTTAAACTACAAAAGGTCGCGGAGCCACTGCCGTTTTAACTTTCTTAGAGGATTATTGGAATAAGTGGTGCTTGATAGGGATTGAGCAAGTATTTGGATGGTTAGTAAGGTTTTGGTGAAATTTTCTGGGATAAGGTCTAGGACAAATGGGATGTTGAGGTCATGGTGTAGGATTTTGTTAGTTACATAAAAAGGAGCATCGACTATTGTTAGAAGGACTTAGGGATGAAAGGATCGGATGGGTTTGATGTTTGAAAATGGAAGAGGAGGAAAAGGGAAGAGGGAGTTGTGTTCAACTCATTCCAATTAGCTGTCCATACCTTCTTGTCCTTCGCCATTCTTCACCAGGTGGGACCCAAATTTTCCTTCATTCTACCTATTGAGGTTTCTTCCTTTGTTTCTCTTAAATCCAAGAAGTATCCACTCAGTTATTACTTGGGACAATCTCTTCGTAGCTCATGGCCTGCCCATTTCCACTCGAGCATCTTGATCTGTAATGTTGTATCCTTAAGATCAGTTCTCTCTTTCACTGCTGATAGTTTAACAAGGTCCCGCCTTCTCAAATTTATCATGCTTCGCTCTACAGACCGTTGCCAACTGATAATTTTATTATTTGGTTATTTTTCAGTGACCATGTTTGACAACCATAGGTGGCAACAGTTAATATAGAACTTTCAAAGACCTTTTTCTTTAATTATAGATGTATATAAAAGTCAAGATGATGGAATTGATGAATTGCCTAGGTATTTTGATAATTAATTTTTCTTACTTGTTGTTTGTGAATTAAGGTTAGCAAAACATCGTGGATGACTCAGGAAGATTTTGAGCAGTTGTACTATTCAGAGGAGCATATGATGTGCCCTGACGTTGTTATCCATATCACTATTGGACATGAACCGGCTGCGAATTTGGCATTATTGAAGGGCTGCGCTATCGTTCAAAGTATGTCTGATAATTCAGTCACTATATAATACAATTTTTGTAAAGGATCATATTTTTTTTTAAAACTTATATTTTCTGTTTTTCATTTCAGATTATAATTTAGTAGAAGTCACAAAAGAACAAGTTATTGAGAATAGTCGAAACCATGTTTATGACAATTTACTCAGCGGCTTAACTCTTACAGTTTCGGGTAAATTACTAGGTCCTTCAAATTCAATGATTGACTATAAGAAATTTTCATTGATTGATTTCCATTTCAGATATAACCGTATTACATAATGAATATTTGAAATTCACTTATCCAAATATTATTATGGGAACCCAAGGGCTATACAGGTTTGGAAGCGTTGTAGGTTGGAATGATTACTTACGGATCACGGCTTTTAGGTAATTTGGCATAGCAGTAAACGTCTTTGGGAGTATCAAATCAATTATAACATAATAATAATGCAAGTATAAGACGTAATAGATTTTAATGTTTTAAAAGAATCTTAATTAAATCAAGCTGAAGTTTCAGTCCACGATGCGAGTCTGCTTCATGGTCATAAAGAACAGGATACAATGAAGATAAAAATCATATAGTAATATAAAATCAAACTACAAAAATAGTAGGAAAATAGATAAATAATTTAGATATAAAAGAACTGAAGAACTAGCACCTGAATGCTCAGTATTGATAAAAAAAACTTACACAAAATAAAGAAATATAATTAAATAAAAAACAAGTAAATAATGTAAGCATGTAAAGACAGGATATTATCAATTTCTTTTATATATGATTATTACTTAATTTACATGTTTATTCATGTTCAGTTCATACAATTCGTTTGTTTGGTATGCATTTTTCTTACACCACTGTTATTATAATTTATGATTTTAATGATCATATCGTTAAAATTTTATTAAATTAAATTTTAATAGTTTAAATATGTTCACATTTTAAGATTTTTAGTTTTATTTTTTTTTTATAGGGGAGCCGATATGGATGGTAAACGTGGCATAACGTTTCGAGAATTCCTTTATTTGATATATGCTGTGGATCCATTCGCAGAGTTCAAAGGGAATGCATTAGAAGCCAGAAATAGATTTGTTTTCAAGTAGGATAAATAATCTCCGTTTCTGTATTACATAAATTATTATTTTACAAATAAATTATCGGTAAACATTTCAGGTGTTTTGACTTGAGCAAAGATGATAAACTATCTCCACAAGAATTCACCGCTCTGATACAGTCTGTACAAGCTTCTCGAAGGTCGAGTGATGGACCTAACATTTCGATCGATGTTGAAATAGAAGTAACATTGAGGTATACAAAAATAAGCATAAAGAAACATGTATATTTTCTTTGAGCGTGATGATAACATCGCTTTCGGAATCAGCTGGCCCATATGAAGTGACAAAATGGGTGTCTGCTGATCCCAAGTTAGATTCCATAGCTGATGTAACAGAATACCTTCCTATACCGAGCCATTACAACACGGCGACCTGTCTATATTCTACAGATTCTACAATTCAAACGCTCCTTTTAATCCCGTCCCACCAAATCCCGTGCGTCCGACCTCTATCCTCCTCCTCACCGAACTGCTGCATTTGATAAATCTTTTTTAATACAAGTTGTCTCCCTCTGGAACTCTATACCTTCAGATATTCGACACGCAAAATCGATATCCTGTTTCAAATCTCTCCTCTTCGAACACCTACTCCATTCCCAATCCGATTGATCACGAAATGCACTTAAAAACCTAAGCTGCAAAAACCTCAAAGTACACCCAGATACTCTGATTATTTTGTAATTCATCGATATTTCGTTCACTTAATTACTTTCTCTGTATATTTTATATTTACACGTATTTATATCTTTTTATCATTTATAACTTTTTTGTACTCCGAATCAACCTGTAAATCTTAAATTGTATTTCACGGACACACCAAAATATTAATATTTATCTGTATTTGTGACTTGTTCTAAAGGGACATAAGTCCCAGAATAATAAAATTATTTTCATTCATTCATTCATTCAATAAACAATTTCTTGCTACAGCTGGACCCGAATCTGGGACCTTCAGTGTTGGAGCCCAGTACCTTACACACTGAGCTACCTCTCTCTGTATATACATTCACATATAAATAACTTTTATTAAATTTTTCATTTATTTTGTTGATTCATAATTGTTCTAGAAAAAAATTTTAAGCGATGTAATTATAAAGGTAATTATTATTCTTAATTAATCGTTCACTGCTCTTAAAACCGACAATACTTGTTAGTTGAGCCTTGTTGTCGACCAGGTATAAACATTGATCAAAAATAGTTCAGATTATTTTGAAGGAGATCACTCTGATGGTAATGTGTTACACATCATAACTATATTTATATCATTTATTAAATTATATTTATTATGTATATCTCATTACTATATATTTTAATTGTATTATAATTGTTTTAATTATTTATTTTTTTAATTCCAATACTTAGGGCAATGGATCTTCGACCAGGAACTGATGTACCCATGAATACCTTTCTTCACATTGCTGGAACATCTAGGTTTTCTTACTTTCTAAATGTGCTCAGGGCCTCTAATACTATCAGAGAATATATATGTAGCATTAGGTAAACGTAGTATTGACCATTTTCGTTATTCATTTGTTCAGCCTTTTTTATTTTTAATCAAAAGCGATTGAAACAATATAGGTCTTGTTAGTGTTGAGTGGAGGAATAATGTTATCGGTAAAGAACCTTAAGGTTAGTTAGGTTTTATTATTTATTTTATTTGTATATTTCTTTTCGAATTTTATTACCTGGACACCTTTCAACTACTCCGTTTTTTATCATTTGGTTTTGTGGTATTTTGTTCAACACTCAATGAAAACATATCTCCTCCTCCAACATAATTCGATAAATTTTAAGATTATTTAATTTTTTTTTTAAATATTGATTTAGAATGGTTTAGGAGGCTTCAATATTATCTATATGAAATTACTCTTATTGTGAATTTTATCCTCAATATATTACTAGTTCTTAGTATATGATAAACATATTTTAAGTAGAGACCTAAGACATCATTTAAAAGAGTTCAGTGTAATGATCAGTCGTCAGTGTAATGCTGAATTCCGATTAATCTTACAAATGATAATTTTGCATTGTTGTGTAGCCAAAACCATATTTCGTGGAAAATAATTTTCTACCCAGGATAGAAAATCAATAAGAATTAGAAATAATTATATAGTGAGAGAAGTTTATTAGGGAAAGCAGTCAGTGAAGTAAAAAAAAAAAAATGATAATTTTCTTACGAGCATGACTGATGAAGGCCCAAAACAAGAAAATAATTTTTTTTTTAAATGATTTAATTTTTGTATTGTTTAACGAAGGAGCTAAGATACTATATAACCATTAATTGTTTACTTTATGAATCAAAAAACACATTGAAATCACTTTTATCAGTTCTATCATTACATAATGTTTATGCTAAAAGTAATAGTAAATGATAAAACTGTTACAATCATGTTAGTTTTTATTTCGTTAAATATTTTTTACCCTTGTTTTCAGGGACAGAAAAGCACTGCATTCACCTCCTAAAATCAAATGTAAGTAACTTTCATTCACTGCAATGGCCGAAGTGAGTAAATATTATTTTTTTCTTTCTTTATTGTTTTATAAATATATTTCACATGAAGTGATATTCAACGAAAAATTTTCTTAATTAATATATTTTGTTGGGATTCTTTCGTACAAAGTTATGTTATATTAAAACCATAAGATTTCAAAAAAATCAATTTTAAATTTTATTCCTTTAAATTATATTTTCAGCTTGTTCCGACAACGCCATACCGAGGTCAAATAGACAAGATTTTATTTTATCTAGTTACATTTCTAGAATAGACCACGGCGTTGTAGCAGAGACTATCGACATTGATAAGGTAGATGGTTAGTAATTTTCAATATTTTAGTTTGAGAATTTAGTTTTTATTTATATACCTAAGTCTAGAAAAAAAAACAACTGATTATTGTTTGCTAGTTTCACACTACAAATAAGACAGTTCAAAGATCGGGGATGGTTCCCGAAATTCGCATTGCGTTGGTATTGTCTGGTACTTTTCCTTTAACGGAGGCCACTTGTTCTTTCGCATGTGTTACCTTACGAATTAATTGATATATTAACATTAGTTTATATTTACATTACCAGTTGATTTCTGGAAGTCATTATTCTTTAATTTTGTATGATATGTCTTCGAAAGCATCCCTGTCGATTCCTGACAAAAATTCAGCTAGGTATGAGTTCAAGTGATGATTTCCTGTACCTCTGTACCTTCTTACCTTCTTTCAAGCGTGATTCTGTGTGAATAAATGCGTTTTCGGAAATGCCCCGGGCTGTAGAAAAGTATAGGCAAGCTCTTCTCTTAGATGACAATTAATAATAAATTAACTAGCTTTTATCGTACGCAACATAAATGCAACTGAAAGAATAAGTAGACCCCGTTAAAGGGTAAGTACCATTTTCTTTTTTGACCTTGAGAATGAAAAGATTTTTTTCATTGAAGAAAAATAAGGTATTTTTGGCTAATAAAATAAAATGATTAGGGTAATATAGTTTACCAAAAATGAAATAATTTATTACATTCAAAGAAATAATTTTCTAAACCATATTTCAGGAATAGTTTTGAGAGATATAAAGAGGCCATTGGAAAAGTCTTCGTCCGCAGACATATATTCCGTAAATGCATTACCACAAAATGAAATTCTGAGGTATTTAAAATATTTTGCGAATTCCGAGAACAACCAGAACGAAGACGAACTTGTGAAACATAATGTAGTTAGGACTAGTGAACGTCCAAAGGAAAAGTTTTCTTGGGGCTGGGTAAGTAAAAAAACTGGTACGGTGCACGAACTTTCACATATCACCATTATTTTAGTAAAAATAGATGTTTTCAGGAAAAAGTAAAAATTACAGAAGATACAACATTTCGATTGAAACAATCAATTATCATTATATATATATATATATATATATATATATATATATATATATATATAAAATGGTGGCTGGGATAGCCGTACGGGCTAAGGCGCTTGCAAGAGGCACTAGCGGATCCAGGATTTAATTTGAGGGGGGAGGGGGGGGCTTCAGCCCGAAACCTTTTTTTTTCATAAAAATAACGATAATTACTTTGGAAAAACAGAAAGAAACTAACTACCTATATGAAATGGTATTTAAGTGATTCCTTAAGTACTTTTAAATGTAATTACACGAACAATAATACTTTAAGAGGTATTTTTTAATTTTCTTTTCTCATAAAACATGGTTATATTTTTCCATTCAGCCCGAAAGCCCCCCCCCCCCCCCCGTAGATCCGCCCGTGGCAAGAGGTAATCAAAGTTAAGCAACGCCGAACGTTGTTAGCACTTGGATACTTGGATAAGTGACCGCACGATTAGGGAGACCGTCCATCAGGGAATGCCACGCTGACCGAGATCTCCTCCCCCCGGTATGTGAGATCCGTCAGCCTACTGGAGGCAACTCACACCAACCGAGCGTATTACTGATGACCCTACACCCGTGTACTTAAATCGGGCACCGGGATGTGGTCTAGGAGACTACTAAAAAAAGAATATTTTTTTTTTTACAGACGTCTAATTTATTATATTTATGTTTTTTATTTTTTATTTATAACTAATCTTTTCCTTTTACGAGTGTATAGTTTAATTATTTATTATATTATAATAAATAACTTTTCCAATAAATAAAAAATAAAAAACATAAATATAATAAATTAGACGTCTGTAAAAAAAAAAAATATTCTTTTTTTAGTAGTCTCCTAGACCACATCCCGGTGCCCGATTTAAGTACACGGGGGTGTGGTCATCAGTCGTCTGAGAACATCAATGAAAACAAGACTTATATGATATTAAAAAAGGCTTAATTTTACACTCATATAATGAATTTAATGAAAATAATTAGAGCCGTTTTCGATAAAATTGTAAAAAGGTGTAAAATCAATAATATAAAGTGGCGATTACGGTTATCCGATTTTGACGTAAATGATGCTATAAGAGGCCAGTCATAATATAATACGCAATTTCTGTTTCGTAGCACTTTTCGTTATTGAAATACTGTTATATTTCTATATACGTCATATACAGTAGAGGAATTTTTTTATTAGAGTGATAGCAGAACTCATGAGCTACGAAAACGTTCATATAAACAATGGGTCAATTCTCAGCAGACAAGTAGGAAATCCTAGTTTAATGTTTTTTTTAAATGTCATCCTTTTTGTTGAATTGGAAGCGATAACTGAAGAAATATTTAATTTAAGTAATTAACAAGTTTTTCACTGTAAACTAGATAAAACTTTCTTCAAATGAAAACAGAGCTTGTCATTGTTAAAACAATTTAAAGAGGACTTTTGAGAAACTTTGACCTAAGTTTTGTTTTTTAAAAAATCATAAATTATTGTCGATTTTTCTTTTTTATCATTATCCAACTATACTGCAGATAACCCACTTTTAGAAAAAAAACCTCTTCGTTCGTATCAATTAAATTGAGGTTTATTAGGCATGTTCTTGATATTCACCTCATGTGTAAAGAAATGTGATTTTTCATCTTGTCACCTAAAAGTACCTACCTGTGTTGTCAACGAAATTGACTACAATTAACTGTTGCAAAGCTTTTGTTTCTTGTTTTTCCATTACACAGTAAGGCTCGAAATCGGTTTTGTACCAAATATAAGCTCCTGTCCTGCTCAAATGCCATGAGTGAGGTACCATTGGATTCAGAATTTCACGGGGGAATCGTATTATCCACTTTTGTTTTTCGTTCTAAAATAAATAAAACATTTTGCTAGGCTTTCTTACTGGAACGGTGGTAAGTCTGTAGATCGACACGGGACAAATTGGACCTTGAAGATTTTGATGTGTACAGCAAGACCCGGATGATGAAGAGAAGAATAGTTGGGGTGGTCAAAAAAGGAAGGCAAAAAATAAATTATAATATTTATTTTTTACATATACCGACGTTTCGACCTGAAGTTCAGGCCTTCATCAGGGCTAAGAAAATAACCAGATAACAAGGTATGAGAAACATAAGTAATGATGGTAAAAAAGATAATAAAAAATGAGAAAATAAAATAGATTAGATCTAGATAAAATAGGTCTAAATAAAATATTAGAAAAATATAATAGATAGAAATAAAGTAAAATGAAATTGTTAGAATAATGACTAAGAACTAAGAGATAAATAATAAAGACTGTTACATAGTGTGGAATGATGAAGTAGGCATAATCAAAAAGGGGGTGACAAAAGTGTTACATTGGGAATCTTGGAATAAAATGTAAGAACATAAAAAAGAAATATAAAGTTATATAAGAAATGAATGAAAATAAATAGTAAAATTAAAAACATTGAGAATGGAGTAGTTAGATAGAAAATTGAGATATTGTAAAGTCTATCAAGATGTACAGACAATGTATAATATAATAAAGAGTTAACAACAGAGAAAAGGAACGAAAGGAAGGAGGGAAGAAATTGAGAAAGCTGAAATAAGAAATAAATAAAAGAAGTACTTCCTTTCTCCTTAAGTGTCAAGGGGAGAATAAAGTCGTTACAAGGGAGGTGGAGAGAGAATGGATGTGAATGTTCTCTCTCCACCTTCCTTGTAACGACTTTATTCTCCCCTTGACACTTAAGGAGAAAGGAAGTACTTCTTTTTTACTTCCTTTTCTCTGTTGTTAACTCTTTATTATATTATACATTGTCTGTACATCTTGATAGGCTTTACAATATCTCAATTTTCTATCTAACTACTCCATTCTCAATGTTTTTAATTTTACTATTTATTTTATTTTCATTTCTTATATAACTTTATATTTCTTTTTTATGTTCTTACATTTTATTCCAAGATTCCCAATGTAACACTTTTGTCACCCCCTTTTTGATTATGCCTACTTCATCATTCCACACTATGTAACAGTCTTTATTATTTATCTCTTAGTTCTTAGTCATTATTCTAACAATTTCATTTTACTTTATATCTATCTATTTTATTTTTCTAATATTTTATTTAGACCTATTTTATCTAGATCTAATTATTTTATTTTCTCATTTTTTATTATTGGGGGTTTCTCATTAGAGATTGGGGGTTGATCGGGGTATTCGGAATATGAGAGCTCTACGGCAGTCGCTTCGAGAAAATTCGTTTGAGGAATGGAACAATTGCAGGTGGCAGGGCATTGGAGTTCGCCATTTTAAAGAGACCCCGAAAGCCAACAAATACATGTATGATAAGCAAGTACTTTCTGGGTCTGAATGGTCAAATGCCCTGAAACTAAATATTAATTATGCTCCCCTGCGTGGAGTCCCAGGTGTCAGCGGACAGGTAAGAGAAGTTGGGTCCCTCTGTCGCAAATGCGACAGAGAGCCAGAAACACCAGCACATGTGCTGGGAAAATGCCCCAACAACTCCCTCCTTATAACACGCCGTCACCACAGAGTCAAGCATGAACTGATGAGGCTCCTTGAAGAGAGAGAATACGCCTGTTTCGAGGAAGTATATTGTATAGATACGGATGGATCCACCCGATATGCCGACATTGTAGCATTCCCTAAGACGGGAAAGTCGGCGATGATTTTGGATCCGACCGTGAGATATGAGACCAACGACCTCGATCAGGCAGAAAAAGTGGAAAGGGAGAAAAAACAGATATATGAGAAATGCATCCCTTTCCTTAGTGAAAAGTTCCGCGAGAGTTTCGGGCCGAGAGAGTTCCACGTAAGAGGCCTTTGGTTCGGAGCTCGCGGAACGATACCAGACTCAACAAGGAGCTTCATGGAGGGCCTTGGTGTCGACATAAAGGACGTGGCAAGGTTGGCAGAGAGTATAATCCTCGACTCCCTGGGAATCATCCACCACCATGTGCATGGGAGCGGATAGGGGGAGAGTTTGATCGCGGGGGGGAGGCATGCGTGTGTTACAGCATTTTTTTTATATTATTATTTATTGAACACGTCCACTGTACTTTATGAATTTTTTTTTTTATGTATTAGGTTAGAAAGGGAGAGGAGGGAATGTGAGTGGGAACATGTATAGGGGGAGAGAAGGAAGAGAAAGGGTACAGAATGATAATAGATGAATGAAAGAAATAGTAAAAATTATAAAAAAAAAAAAAAGGAAAAAAAAAAATAATATATATATACGTATAAAATATTGTATACTATGCTCATACATATTGTTAATCCTATAATTGTATAATAATTTTAAATAATGTCTGTAGTGATTAATAAGTATGCTGTGTTGTTAGCAACCCAATGTAATTGGGCAGCACCATTTTACTTTATTTTATGATAATAAAGTGATTCTCTCTTTTACCATCATTACTTATGTTTCTCATACCTTGTTATCTGGTTATTTTCTTAGCCCTGATGAAGGCCTGAACTTCAGGTCGAAACGTCGGCATATGTAAAAAATAAATATTATAATTTATTTTTTGCCTTCCTTTTTTGACTGAGCACCCCAACTATTCTTCTCTTCATTATCCACGACAGTCAACCAATTACCAATTACAAGACCCGGATAGTTCTCTCTGAACTGCCCTGCGTTTTTAAGCCCAAAAACGAACTGTTAAAGTAAAGCAATGGACGAGATTTTCAATCCTCGAAAATTTCATCAAATCGAATTAATGAAGCTGTTAGTCACGTCACATACATTGGACTACGGGAAGAAATACATTTTAAAACTAATAAAACCTTCTGTTACTTTATGTTTATTACTTAGTTCACTTTACAGCCATTAAATTCTAATATACAATTACTGTAGTTTAGTTTGTTTATTTAGTTGCAGTAAATTTAATTGTTGGATGGAACTTGATGAAATTGATACCAAACCATTCCTACACTGTTCCTCAATATATATCGAATTTTAGGCCAAATCGAAGGAACTGTTTTTAAATATATACATAACGAGGAAAATTTGTTTCCAACATAGTCATAGATAAAATTTGATAAAATTCATACAGAACCATCACAATCTTGATAAACGTAGTTTACGGATCCGCAATATCCTACAAATTTCATCAAAATCTTATTAATGAGAGTAGATAATGTCTTAATTTTTAAGATTTATTAAAATATATAGTAATAAATATTTTGTTCCTAGGTTGATATAGAATATTTTATACAGCTTCTTATTCGAGTATGTGAAAATGTAACACACATATTCAATGAAGAAAAAAGAATGCTCCTCTTGAAGTCTCCTGTTTACATTATAGGTAAGGTGAACCAGTTCAACTAAATTAATTTAGGAGATAATAATTATATATACATAAATGGATTTACAAAGGATTTTTTACCTATAGTTGTTTATTACTAGGTGATATACACGGCAACTTCCAGGACCTCTGCTGCTTCGAGAGGAACATTTGGCCTCTCGGCATCTCTCTTCTCCCGTGCAACCTCCTCTTCTTGGGGGACCTCGTCGACAGGGGAGAGAACGGTATTGAGACAGTCGCCTATCTCTTCGCTCAAAAAATTCGATTCCCTCAGTCGTTATTCCTCATCAGGGGTAACCACGAGATTCGTTCTACTCAGAAGCAGAATGTTCACTACATTACCTTCTACAAGTCAGATTACCATTTTTACTTCGGTCCAATTTTAAACCCTTATTGTAAATTAATTAAAGATTGAGATGGTGAGTCGTTATGGTAATGTCCACCGTTTTTTGAGAAAGATTCTATATCATTCACTACTCGGCACATAAGAATTGAACAGTAACCACAGACGTCAATAAATAAAATAGAATCCTAGATAATATGATTTACCAGTGCTGTCTCGATTAAATTAAGATGTTTAAGAAAAGCTATTAAAACTCTTACCTTCGTAATTAGTTTTCTTTTCCCACTTTAACCCACAGCCACATTTCCTGCTTATGTCTTGAATGATGATCCTAACTTTCAGTTCCTCTGTTAAACAATTGGATGTTACTATTGGCCAAAACTTGTCCTGGATCCCTCATTTCGCCAATATTTCCTGACTGTCAGTAGGTTCACTATGTTTCACAATATTTCCCGATGATCAATAGGTTCACTCAAGTTATTCCATGGCACTCATCATTTTCCATAACCAATCTGCTTGTTTCCTATTCATTTCCTCCATTTTGACTATGGATTTGAGGTCGTTTGTGGCCATTCGTTTTTGCTCGAGGGAAGATAGAAGCGAATAAGTTAGCTTATCATTTGTTCCACCTTTAACCAAGTCAAAGTTGGTTTTCCCCTTCTCTCCTCAATAATACTTCCTTGGATCCTTCTTGTACCAAACTATCAACTCCCAGCATCCTTCCTACATGTACTTCTTCAATTCAATTCTTGGCCCGCTCCCAAAAAACAAGATCTCGTTTTTCAAACCTCTATGCTCCATCTCACAGAATTAAAATCTTCTAATGTTCCTTTCTTCCCCGTTCCACTGCTTTCTGGATTTTTTTACCACTTAAGCTTCTTCCCTTTCGTCATTAAAATCTCTCCTTTGTCACCTATCTTGTCAGACCACAAAAGGATGCTTTTGATTCTTAAATTTTTAATTTAAGAATAAAATGTTGATAAAGTGCATAATAGTTTTAATAATTATACGTTATTTATTTACTTTAAAATTTAATATATTTATCTTTCTTTTTTTCTATCGATTTTTTTTCAAAGCAATTATTAGATTCTCTAGATAATTTATTTTTTGTGTATGTATTTTTATTGTTGAAAATGTATATACTGTTTGAACCTTATTAATGTTGTTTATGGCCAGTTATATTTTCTATTTATTTATACATATTTGGTATTCCTATGCAACCTTAACAAATTTTGTTTTCTATTCTATTCTAAATATGAAAACCAGGAGGGAATTACGCTATCATAGCTTCCGGTTGATATCGTTTGCATTCACAATATTGCAGAGGCAAACTTTTCAGTATTTTGGAGTTAACCAGAGAGAAGAGTTATTTTCCTATTCTTAATATAAAGAAATAAGAAAAGTGTACTTTTCCGACGGAAAAACTACATGTTCCTTTATATAAACCGTTATTACTATTGTTCTGTTTTTTACCAATGAATAAAAAAGGCAATAAGTTGTAAAATCGAAAATGACTTGTATAATGTTATTTACAAAATCAATTATCAATACTTATCACCTGTCATAGGATATAAAGGACATAGATAGACAAAAAACAAAAACAAAATTAATAGAAGAAGAGTAAATCAGCCTATATGAAAATGAAAATAAAACAATATACATGATAGTGAGCTGAAAAAAGTATCCCGTTTGAATCACAAAATTTGTTTGATTTTTTCTTGAACATGTTCCTTCGCATTTTCTTTCAGTTTATTTGTTTCTAAACCTTTCCTGTAATGTCCTATGGCGAAAAGGAATAAATTATATTAGGTATTATTTTATTTATGTATAGTTAGGATTCTTAGTTTGCTCATATTTTTTTTTTTTTTTTTTTTGTACACCTTTCTTGACTAAATTTGTCAAATAATTAATTACCTAAACCGCAAGTTACCACAGGTGAATTTGTATGCATCATTATCAAAGGTTTTAAACAACATTTTGATTAAAATATGACCTCGGTGGTCATTAACTACTTATCCTATGGGAATACGAAATTCCATTATTCGTTGGATGATAACTTATCCTATGAAACTTCAAAATTTTAAAATGTATTAATAAATGACTTATTTGACTCTTTTCTGCAAATAACGCAATAAAAAATTACTTTCAAATCTCTCAAGGCATGTATAGCTCATGCGTAAGGTTTAGTTACGTTAAAAATTCACTTCAAAAACTTTGTAATAAGCCAAAATTACCAGAAAATAATTCCTATTTAAAGTAGATCGCTAAGTGAAAATTGTGTGATCCACGCACCAGATTTTATATTTTACTGATTGATCTTCTTGTTTTTTCACATACGTTTCGGAAATTATTCATTTTATCAGACGCTCTTGGTCGCATTCTTACCATTCGCATAAAACAGACATCAAGCATTTAATATACATACTTAATAACTACCGGGAATTGATATGTAAAAAGAATCTGACAAACTTCAACCGGTATTAGATGTTCGGGGACAATACATTTTTGAGCACTTACAATATTAAGTTCAAGTAAGTCCATTTTAAATTAAAGATATGAGTTTCAAACCGTTTTCCATACTAAAGATTTAGAAAGTTTTGTTTTCAACATCACCAAATTTGATTGTTGTACATTTTGAATTACCTATGAATACGTAAAGGTAAATGATGATTTAAGTTATTTCTTCAATTGTATCCCGCAATATTTTATTTCGCAGTATTTGGATAACATATCATTATTACATTAACTTTGTATTTTCCTTTTTTGGCCAGTTTGTTCTCAGAAAATAAAGCCATTAACATAATATTCTCTCACACGTAGCAAACGTGATAAAACAATAGTTCTGAGTTCCCAGGAAAGGTTAAAAATCAAGTTATTCAAGGCTGTTTCTCAGCGATTACATTTATGTATACCTTGGTTACATCTAAGCTTTTAACTTTTTTTTTTATTACAAATAAAACTATGATTATTTTTTTTTTTATTTTCCCCCCTAAACAATTTTACAGGGAGTGTGTAAGACGCTGTGGGCTCGAGCTTGGAATTAAACTGTGGAATGCCGTGAACGATGTTTTCGATTGCATGCCGTTGGCAGCTACTGTAGACAACAAAGTAATGATTCGTTACTTATTATTGTCTGTGATAAATTGTTGATTTAACCGGTAATGAACAGTATTACATTTAAAATTGTGTTGATTCAGGTTCAAATATTGTACAATCGAAATAATTACATAAGAAAAACATCCCTGGACCTATTTTTTTTTTTTTTTTTTTTTTGTTATATAATAATTTCATGAATCTTGCAAGAAATACTTATTTTAATACATGGAAAAATAAATAAAAATTTTTCTAAATTGTTTAATAATATTCTAATTTTAGCTCGCTTCAAGGTGGTTAACATTCACTCCAACACAATATTGACTCAAATGTTAATTGTTTGTAAAAGTGTTGACGTGATCAGGGCCATAACAATTATAATTTACACTAAGAATATAATTCTATAGACAAGATAATGTCACAGTCAGAGATATTATTTATCAATAATGAGCACGTATATTAATCATGAATAACTTAAGTGTCGTATTTAATAACAAAACGATTAAAACAAAGTTTTTTATACTATCTTAGTGTAAGTATATTTTTAATATACTTATATATTAATACTATTAATATATATATATATATATATATATATATATATATATTTTTTTTTTTTTTCAATAGTAATGAAGTATAACTTTAATTTCGAAGCTTCATTATAGGCCAGTTTTGCAATTTTGATGGTGATCAATTTAGGCTTAAAAGGTAAAGTTCTTCAGCAATCCTTAGTTATCACAAAATTAATAAACAGTTTAACGTCGATACGCCAATAATGTATATGTTTAAATAAACTCAATGAAGGATTAATCGGTATGCAGAATAAATGGCATGTTAGCACTACCGGATCCAGGATTTAATTTTGGGGGCTTCAGCCCGAAAATTTTTTTTTCAAGTATATGAAGATAATTATTTTTAAAAAAAATAAAGAAATTTACTACCTAAATGGTGTTTAAGTGATTCTTGAAGTCCTATTAAATGTAATTACACGAACCATAATATTTTAAGAGATTGTTTTTAATATTTTTTTCTATAAAACACGGTTATATTTTACCGTTTTGGGGGAACTTCAGCCGAAAGCCTCTCACCCTTTCCCCCGTAGATCAGCCTGAGCCTATTAGTTAAAAGTACAGGATTTGAAACCAAGGGACACCAGTAGTAAAGGAGAGGCTTGGTTTACTGAAAATAATCTTCCTGAGGACACTTCTTGTCACAGTAAAAGCAGTTTGTAATTTATCTTCATTTATCACCTATGTCTGGATACTTCCCACTGATTTCGTACTAGCTACTTAGTACCAATAATATCGGGTGAGATTGGATATGAAGAAGATTTCGCGATATTTACTCCCTGGTTTGTGTCTGTTAAGATTTTCAAATATTCTTAATTATTTATCTTTAAAAAATCTTATAAAATGTAAAATAACCCCCATTACTGTTTACAAGTATTTCCATCCAGGTATTCTGCTGCCATGGGGGCATACCTCCGCCTTGGGTCTGCCCTACCATTCATGCTATACAGAGCGTACCGACTCCGCTTCCAAATCCTGAAATCAATGGGATCGCCTGGGAATTAATGTGGAACGATCCGGCAAGGTAGGCCAAGATTTTTTAACTGAATATTTTATATAAATTTGCTACATACTGTTGAAAGCTTATGACGTCATTACAAGTAATGCGTTTTTCCCAATCGTCAATTATATAAATCGTTTTAGATTGTAAAAATTAAAAGTGAAAAAAATATATACATGAATTTAATCCTTAATAACACATCCATTACAATCCGTCTCAAAGGACATTTATAATAGTGTTCAGATATCATATTCACACTCTATGTATAATAAATTTTACAGAATAATAATATATATATATATATAATAAATAAGAATAAAATAACAAAAAAAAAATTTAAAAAAAGAACACATACATACCTATATAGACTAGTTACAATCAGGCAAGAGAACTCCGAGTCAGACTTGTTCCTCCAACTGTGGAGAGAAAAGCATGACTCCAGGAGATCCCTGCACTTCTCTCTCGACCTAAGCCCAGTGGAGATTGAGCGAGTGTTCTTTAGCCATATACATTCATGTTGTGAGGGAAGAATGTGGCCATTGCCAGAACTCCAATATTTACAAACTGTTAAAGGTGCCGGGGCCACTGCCGTTTTAACCTTCTTGGAGGATTATAGGGATGGGTGGTGCTGGATAGGGATTGTACAAAGGGATTCGGATGATACATAGGTAAGGTTCTGGTGAAATTTGCAGAATTTTGCTGGGATAAGGTCTAGGACAATGGGATATTAAGGTCATGGTGGGGGGTCAACCAAATATTAAGGATTATATTAGAATAAAATTTGTAAAAGGTAAGGGAACTATAACATGAAGCCTTTTAGTAGACAGAATGACTAACTTCAATTTCAACATTTTTGAGTAAATGAATTTGCGTGATATTTGGAAAATTTATAATATCTGTACAGTAAGTCGATTCCAGAGTAGTTGATTGCAGTGTTGAAATATCAAATTGAGAATAAAGGTATACATTTTCCCACTACAAATATCACTGGAATTAATATTAAAAAATGTTGAAATTGGAATTAGTCATTCTGTCAAGTGAAAACCTCAGATATGCTGCAAAAAAGATGATAGTTCGAACGAAAGGTACTTTTTATTTTTATTTTTACAAATATTACATTTAAATCCAAACTTCCTCATATTAAAGTTATATAACTTTTTTTTATTTTATTTCTTAAAGACATTTACAACTGTATTAAATAAATACATCTAGTAAATTAGAACATAATGTATATAATGACATGAAAAACACTTGCTGAGTAACTACCCAATGCTAGCACTCTAATGATATGTTTACGTTAGGAGATCACGGGGCCATCTTCTTTTCAGACACCTCGGAGGGTTATCAGGAATTGAAGAGGAAGCAAGGTTAGAAACGAGAGGGTTGGGATGATTCTGAAGTTTGTTATGGAAGGATAGGTATCTGGATTGGGCCAGATCTGAAACAAAAGGAACATTAAGGTCATTATGGATGGTTTTATTTGTAACAAAGTAGGGAACATTGAGGATTTTACGAAGGATTTTGGATTGTAAGGATTGGATACGAGAGGAATTCGATGGTTTAGTGGAGCCCCATAGCTCAACTACGTAAGTCCAAATAGGCCTTATTATAGTCAAGTATATGAGTCTTTTGTAATTAATTGGAAGATTAGAGCGTTTGTCTAGTAAGTGCTGAAGTAACCGTAAACGTCGAGCGGTTTCTTGTCGTTTCAGTCTAGTGTGAGGATTCCAAGTTAGTCGTTTGTCCAGGTGGAGTCCTAGGTATCGGATTTGCTCAACAGGGATAAGTGGAGTATTGTTAAAGAAAACTGTAGGACAGGAAGTTGTTGGTTTACAACGAAGGGTAAAGGTAATTTGGTGGGATTTATTGGAGTTTATTTTAATTCTCCAGTTTTGACACCATTCTTCTAGATTTATGATGTGTGATTGAAGCATTTGGGATGCAATTGCTGGGTCATTATTTACTGATAGGATACATGTGTCATCGGCATATGTGGTGATGACAGTGTTGGGATGGGTAAGGATGTCAGAGTTATATAACTAAAATTAATATATATAGAATTTATTTATGACACCAAAGTATCAGAAACGGTATACTTCTTAAAAACGTCACATTTTAATAGAAGTTATCGTATATAAAAGTTTCATCTATTCCGAGATGAGGATTATTTTCTGAAAATTTGTACGTATTTGCATCTCCGCTGTTTTAGAAACCAGCTTTGGCATGACAGGCAAGCCAATTTTTAAAATAGAATGTTATATACTTTCAATTTACAGAATTAAACCTTCTGAAATAATTAGCTTTTAGATGCATCAAATATATTCTTAATTAATTAATAAGTAATAAGGGTTGAATTACTATAAAATATATTGATATCCTATGCCTAGTGCTCATTTATAAATATTAAGTTATGTAACACATTTCTTAAAATTTTTTTTTTTAAAGAGTTATCAGCCTTGTGATAAGTTACATCGCATATCAATGAAAACGGAACGGAACTTGCTAACGGATATTTTTTATTTCTCTATGAAAACAAATAATTAAACATAGTTATATCTTTGTTCATATTTTATTATTATTATTATTATTTTAAATTTTAGTTATTTAAATTAAAACTGAGTATATATAAGCTGAGTATATATCTTTCATGCTACCTCGAGATTAACTATATTTAATTCCTGAAACTGCAAATTCACTTTTTTTTGTTTTAGACTACTTAATGTAGAAGCCTAATGATCAGCTAATTAAAATGTATTATGTATACGTTCATGATTGTTTCGGTACTATTTTATTATTTTGTGTTGAATGTTTATATATTTATGAAATATGAATATTTATAAAACAGGGAGTGTCAAATAACTGAAAAAGTTAAACTGGAGATGGCAGCCAACGAAGGTTTCGGCAATAACATCAGAAGATCAACTGGGCATATCTTTAACGAAAAAGCCTTGGACAAGTTTCTTCAAGTGAACCAGTTGTCATTTCTCGTTCGAGCACACGAATCTCAAAAAGCGGGATTTCAGGTAATTATTTTCATTAGTAATGCTTGTACACGTGAATGTTGGTTGCCTCAGTAAATATAAGTAATTGAGCTAAAATTTCATTATTGGGAAGCAGTTCAAGAATTTAAAAAGAAGCCTTAATAAACCTGAAATAAGTCTAAAGAAGCCTGTAATAAACACTTTTTTTTAATTAACCGTTTAAACGCGATGTTTTCAACTTTGATAATTAATTTGTTAACTAACATATTTGTTCACAAATCTGTGGAAGCATCCCAAGCATGGTGTACATAATAGCATTTATTTATTAATTATTTTCAATTTAAATAGACATTTATAACGAAAATCAGTGTATGGTGTGTCACAGGAGTGCCCAGAAGTAGGAATGTCTGAAAAATAAAGATTTATCGTAATTTTAGCCCGATACTGTGTTGCCGCGCGCCCTGTGACAAATCCTTGTATCTCAAACCTCGTATATCCTCGTACACCTCCTCATTGAAAATTCGTGCCATTGTAGGCTCTATGTTATTGTTTTTTAAAGTAAAATTAGATCAGAGCTTTGGTTATTACCTCTATAAATATATTTTAAAACCTTTTGTATTATTTTTTTTTTTTATGTTAATGGGTCAAGAAGTAAAATGAGTTTAATTTAAGGCACGAAATTAAATATATAAAAAAGTGCATATATTTTTAGAAACAATTGAAAAATTTCAACAAAAAATTACGATAGTAAAATAAACTTTTTAAAGAATACAAATTCTCATGATTATTAAAAATAAAGCGAAAACACATTATTGAGACTTCTTCGAAGTTCGAAACTATGTTATTATTTATAATACCTATAATTGAAAATAATATATATTAATTTTTTATTATTAAATTTCTATTTTTATCTTGCTTACTTAGAACTATTTAAATGAGTTATATAACAATCGTAGTTTTATGTAGGAAATAATGGATATACTTATATTTTATTTTATACTCGATAAAAAATGAAAATATGTTTTTTAAATGATGGTAACAATTATTGTGTTCCAAAATATATATATATATATATATATATATATATATATATATATATACAATCACGGTTTTATGAAGTAAATAATAATTATACTCTAATTAAAGAAGATATAATTGGAAATTATTTGTTTATAAAGCAACAGAAGTTAAATATTACGTATTAATATAAATAACAATGCCGTAAAAATAATTGTAAAACAAATCTAAACTTCATTCATAAAAATATAACTTTGTATACGTCAGCAAAAATTATGTACAAAGTAAGAGGTGATCCTCTTAGCTCGTACAATGCGTCATAACCACATACAAATACGAGGATCCTCGTACGAACGGTAACACTGGTTCGATATTATTTATATTGTTATATCGATATTGAAAATGGACTATCGAAAGCGATATTTTTTTAAGAAAAAAATATTTCGTGTTCAACAACCAAAGAATGAAAACAACGTTTCGGAAGTTAAATAAGGATGTTCAGATATTCTGACCTTCAGAAGGACACTCCTGTTTTTTATGGGTGGGAAGAATTGAAAAAATCTAGTTAGCGATCTTCTTTGCGATGTATTATAACGTGTTTAATTAAAACTTACGCCTTTAGTTAATCTGCATTAGAGCCATTTTCGAGAAAATGTATAATAATATGTGTGAAAAGTACCTTTTTCGGTCAGTCGATTTTGACCAAAAGGTATAGACCCGCCTTAAATATTTAATTAACAACCATTTTGTGAATCTTGGTTATTTGGAGTCAGAAGACCTTAAATTTACTTAAAACACTTATTTCCTTCCACATTTTTCAAGATGTTGAATTTAAAAAAAAAAATTATTATAAATATCTGTAAAACAAGTCGTTTAGGATTTTTGATATTGGTTAAAATTATTTTCAATAATAAACCTTTGTAATCGGCCATGAGAAAAATATAACCCCTTATAAATTTGAGGTTTTACATTTCAAGATACGTAGAACTCAAAAATCAAATAAAAAAAAAAACGTCCATCCGCCTCACGTCGTTCATAGCTTTTCTCCGACACTACTGGACCGATTGTTTTGAAATTTGGTATCAATGTCATCAATTTCAAAGGGCATCCCCGGAAATCTGCATTACCATCCGCCTTTTCATTTCAAGATGGAGGACGAACAACCTGTGTCGCTATAGACCACTAGCGGATCTAGGATTTAATTTTGGGGGGCTTCAGCCCGGAAGCTTTTTTTTCATATAAATAACGATGATTACTTTGGAAAAACAGAAAGGAACTAACTACCTATATGAAATGGAGTTTAAGTGATTCATTAAGTTCTTTTAGATGTAATTACACGAACAATAATACTTTAAGAGATAATTTAAAAAAAAACTTTTTTTTTCATAAAACATGGTTATGTTTTACCATTTTGGGGAGGACTTCAGCCCGAAAGTCCCCCCTCCTCCCCGTAGATCCGCCCGTGCTATAGACTGTATCGCTTGCAGGTATGTACTTGGCCAAAATCTTCTTCGTCGAAGCCTTTTAAATTTATTTATATAACATACTTCACCGAAAATGTACAGAAAAACAAGTTAGGAGAGATGGTAAAATTAGATTTCCGAATAACTCAAAAAGTATACACAATTTTTTTATTTGTTATGTTTCAAAGATATTTAAATTTCCTAAAAAAAACAAAAAACTTCTCATCTAAATCAGATCACAGTTAGTGAAAATATCGGATGTTTAAATATTTCTAGTTTATTATTTTCACTAATTAAACTTTGTAATCGACCATGAAAAAATAAAATTAACCCTCCCTCAAAATTTGAGGTTTTACGTTTCAAGATATAGAGAATCTGGAAATTAATTTTTTTTAAAAATCCATCCGTTGTATTATTATTATTATGTATTATCGTATCATTATGTATTGTTAAGCAAACGACGTTGTTATCTATATTTCTTAAAAAAATTACAAGTGACGAAAAAAAAAAAAAAAATTTAAACCAATATTAGGAATCACCTTTTATTTATTTTGCTCTATGTGACAAGGAAAGTAGTGTTACATTTGATATGTAACTGTTTGCAAATAATAAACCTTTATGTAAAAATCAGCAACGTTTTCTTAACATAATGATATCTTACTCCATATAACTGATTATTTGTCACTGTTATATACTTGATTGTCTGTGGACTATCTTGGCTGGAAGACATGATTGTTGCTTCCAGGTCAGTGACCTTCGCCCAGTTACCAATATGGACAATTCGCCTTCACCTCACACCCAAGAATACATCCCAAAATCTATCCTGGATAAAATAAAAACATTTCCTTTTCTGGCGTTAGTGATGGTGTGACCTACATCCACATCCTTCTGGAGGACATCAGTTATCAACCTTCGTCCTTCTTAGTTTCGATCTTGACATTTGACTAGTTGTTGTAGATGTTTTCATCTGTGATGGTTTAAATTAACATTTTTCATATTCTCGAGCTTAATTTTTTACCGTAATTTTTAGGTTATCTAATGATTTAATTTGATTAGATTACATAAGTTAATTTTTCGATCACAGGAGATAAGAAATTAAGACAGATTTAGCAATGTGAAACAATGCTGTTAGTTGTTTTTTTTTGTTTGTGAAAACTAATATATATTGAAATTTAATCTGGATCCATCATTTTCAGATATAACTTAATATTTTCCTTGATTTGATATGTTTAAAGACCTTAGAATAAGATGGAAATTATAAAAGTTGTAATTTTGATTTACTATTATCACTTTTTATAGTTAATTATTTTGAAAATAAAATCAACCATAGCAGTGTTTATAAATACATATATTGTTAAGTAAAATATTTTTTATTTTTTTAGATTCATCACAATTGGAAAATGTTGACAGTGTTTTCTTCATCTTTTTACTCCAGCCAATATAACAAGGCTGCGTGCGCTTTAATCCAGAGCAACGGTAAAATAAAAGTTGTACAGCTGACAACAGATGAATATCATCCAGAAAAAATAAGAGATTCAAGAAAACACGATTAAAAGATTTTTTTTTTAAAATATATATTCTTGTAGATTTTTTGTATAACATTTTCAGCATTACCATAGAACAGGGGCCTCCATAGAAAGTACGCCCCGCGGAAACCTCCGGAAGCCTTAGGGAGGGGGATGGGCACCAGTGCCTAATATAGAACATCAGATTATTTAGATGCGACATTTTTTATCTTATAATTTTAGTTAAACCACTAGCGGATCTAGGATTTAATTTTGGGAGAGGGTTCAGCGTGGAAGATTTTTTTTTTCATATACATATAACGATAATTAATTTGAAAAAAAAATAAAGAAATTAATTACGTATATGAAGTGGTGTTTAAGTGGTTCTTGAAGTCCTATTAAATATAATTACACGAACAAGAATACTTTAAGAGATAGTTTTTAATATTTTTTTCTGTAAAACATGGTTACATTTTACCATTTTGGGGGGGCTTCAGCCCGAGAGCCCCCCCCCCCCGTAGATCTACCGGTGAGTTAAACTGAATTGCTGATCTTATAGAAATAAATTTTATATACGTATATTCATCGCTACTTATAATTCCGATGTATATATCGACGTTTTTTTATTTTGATATCTATGATCATCTGGCAGTACAAAGAAAAAGTAAAAATGGATATATATGTATATATTGTATTTATATAATAAAATCGCTTGAGATTAAGAAGATAAAAATGCTCAATTATATTATTTTTTATTGACAAGTTTGTAATGCAAATAATAGGAGAAGAATTAAAACTCCAAAAATAAGAGATCAAGTTTTAATTGTATTTTTGAAAGACGTTAAGGGCAGAAATAGTAATGAGGGAATAATGAGGAAAATTGGTTTTTCACATCAGAGATTTATAATATAAGATAAAAAATATATTTTAAAATAATTGTATCCATTTTCAAGCAAAGGTTCTTTTTTTTTTTTTTTTTTTTGTCTTTACTTAGTAGTATTAGAAAAAATTGTATTAAATGCCGATTGTATTAAATGAGTTATAATTTATCACAAATTTTAAAAACTAAAAAATGCTATCGGTAAAGTAGGTCAAACAAATTTTCTTATGAAATAGGAAGTTCGTTTTAATATCCTTTAGAGCTAAATAGTAAATTTTATACCATTCAAAAAATACAAATTTGGGTGCATCATTTTCTTGGTGATTTTATTTTTTATTTTTCGGCCGTTGGCTAAAACGTTCATAATCTCACAGGTTTTTCTCCGAATCCAACTTTACCTTATTTGTTGAAAAACTGAATTATTGTCCTTCCAAACCATATTAACTTTTATATTTTAAGAATTTATAAGAAATAATTAAGAAAAACTCCTCAAACGTTTTTATTTTATAATTTGTTTACAGTTGTCTGGTTTGTACTATGTCATGTAGTCTATAGAGCCCTATATCCCTGATAATTTTAATATGGATCGTTGAAGTTATCACAATTTTTGCAGTATTCGAAAAAGGATGCAAAGTTTTGTGCAGACAAACGATTGTTAAAATAATTACTATTTATATTGGAATAACTAATATCAAATTTGTTTCTCCTTAAAAAAATATTTACCACCACTTAGCTAAGTCGGTCAGTCCTATTTTACTGTACCCGGTAGGAGTACAAATTTGACCATTGGGAAATGCTGAAGAAATTCGTCACAGTTATCCTGAAGAAATGGAGAGCGTAAACAATCTTACTGAAGACGAAAAAAAAATGTTTTGAACCCCTCGTCATGTTCTTCTCAGGTCATATTTTTCTCCTTGTTAATATATCTTTGAATGCAGTCGTGTGCGTGAAGTAGTTGAAAGACTCGCTGTCACGGAGAAGGCTGACCGGCCACCGAAGAATGCGCAGCTGAGCTGTGGTGAGCGAAGTTGAGCGACGTAGCAAGGGTCAGCTCAGCTCAGCTGTTGTTCAAATCATTGTAAAACATACGCAAAAAGGACTTCCATTTCCCTTTCTTAGATAGTGATATTTCAAGAAATCTAAACTTAAGGTAGTATTAAAACCATCTGTAATAAAGCCAGTTTGGCTACGAGATATGAATACTAACTGTTACGGTAGAAAGCAAATTCCAGGTTGATATCTCATGATATGAATGTAAGGAGGTTAGAATGGGCGGAATATGGCAATTCATCAGGGTACCTCATCGAAGCACTTGGTGTCATGGTATTTGGCATTGGTATTAAAGACCAATTCGAAGGCCAAATAAAGATAGAATCAATAAAAAGAAAGAAACTAACTACCTGTATGAAATGGTGTTTAAGTGATTCCTAAAGCCCTTTTAAATGTAATTACACAAAGAATAATACTTTAAGAGATACTTTTTAAATATTTTTTTCGATAAAACATGGCTATATTTTACCATTTTTGGGGAGGGGGGAGCTTCGGCCCGAAAGCCCCCTCCCCCCGTAGATCCGCCCGTGCTACAAGGTGAATATAGTCAACTGAAAAAAATATTATAATAAAACTTCCTGGTGTACTCGCTTTCTTCTTCCCTTGGAACATTTGATTTCTACGGAATAGAAGTTTAACCGCTAACGGTTTTCAATTTTTTTAAAGTATATTTTAAGTACAATGTTATATCAATAAAACACAATCTGAAATTATATAATATATAATCGTCTCCGTTATCTTCTCCCACATTAAATCCCTCAACTCCTAGTTTCATTGTTGTTCCCTAACTTTGACTAGGAATGTTCAGTGTATGGCGGGCTTTCTGGCAAACTTCAAACAAGAGTTAAACGGCTTATGAATTGCTTAGTTAGATTTGATTTCGGAATTGCTAGAGATAGCTGAGTAATCCACTATCATGTCGAGCTAAACTGGCTCTACCCATTTCACAGGTGACAGTGTTTTCTTGCGTCCTTCCTACTTATTACAGAGCCTGAAATTTAAATCTTCCATCCGATTCCGTCCTTCTGATTTCTACCCTCCTTCCCACCGAACTGCAGCTTTTGAAAAATCCTTCCTAGCCCGAGCTGCCTTCTTCTTGAACTCTATCCCGTCTATTATTCGCCAAGATGATAGACCATTTATTATTATCTATACAGCTTTATTGTTATCATTTTTATTATTTAATGTATTTTTCTTCTTAGTTTTATTTACTGTATAAATGTTCTGTTCCTTTGTGCTTTATTTTCACCTAAGTTCTATTTGTATTAATGATTACGGCGATACTGGTTTGGCCATTATGCTCAATGTGATCTTTTAATTTTATTCTAAAAGTACTTTTCCCCATAATAATAAAGAAATATTTCATTTTCATTTTATTGTAATAAGTCCCGTTCCACTAGGGCGTTGAAAATAAAATTATTAGATTCCCTGACGACGTACCGAAGAATCCTATCCTGACACTGAGTTCTTCAAGAAGAGTAAAATTACTTTATATTAAAAGTTTTCTGAAACTTCATATTTGTTTTAGCCTTTCTGCCCAACGTACTCTGTTCCATCGAAGCGGCCTGTGAAAGACGAACAATAATGTAACTATTTAACGCAAGATCTCCAATAAATAGAGCAAGTTTCTAAACTCTTAGTTGAGGCTGAGCTTATCGATGATATTGTTTCGCCCACACTTTACGAGGGAGGAATATTTTGAAGGGTTTTTGAATTTTTGAGCTGGAACATTTCAATGGGGTTAGGTATTTTTGGAATGAAAAGTTTCAGAATAAGAAACAGAAAATTAGAAAAACAGACCACAGAACGTGTAATTATGTATAATATGCGATTTTTCTAATTCTACTTTCCCTTGCTCTGTTTTTATGAAAAGGTGAGCAATACAATATCGTGGAAGGGGGAAAGGGTAGGTTCTTGCGCTATCAACCTTGGGGGGGGGGACACCTCTGACTATGTATATCGTCATATCGCCGCCAACAGGAATATCGTCGTATCACCGATACATATCGTACTCCATCGTGCCAAGTGGGTGGGGTGGCCGAACAAGCTAACGTGTGTGCACAGCACCGCCGTTGCCCGGCAACCTGATATATGATACAGTGATAAAATATAGTCACGAGTTCGCGACCCGGTGCCGGGGGCGTCTTTTAAATCCCCGCCGACACTCCCTGGCGCGGGAAAGCCCCGTATAGCCTTAAAGGCGAGGAAGGGGAGGACCCAAAAAAATAAAAATAAATAAAAAATGTGTGCGGGCCTTAAGAGTTCTTGCTAAAAACCATCTGGCGACTTTGAATAACAAGCAATTTAAGTGTTATCTAAATTGTTTCAGTCGTTTTTCTATTTAAAAAAGCTGGTATATCATCTAGATTGTTGAGCGTTAGATTTGCATTCGTTACGTATACTCAAAGTATAATTGTAAAAACACAACCAAAAAGCCTTGTTGGGATCATGTGTGAACATTGATAAAAGTGAGGTTAATTTTTCTTTGAAAATCTTTTTGACAAAATCTTAGAGTAAATTAACAGTGAAAACTTTTCTTTTTGTTGCATTCTGTTGTTGAAACCAATTAGCTCCAAGAAATAGGAACTCCACACCTCGGTGTAGCGGTTTCACCGCAAACGATGCCTGAGACGTCGATATCTGCCAGTTCTACAGAAAATGTGGACGCTTTAAACTCAAACCAAACTACTGAAAATAATTGGGAACTCGTTACAGGAAGAAAACGCTCAATGGACAATAACAGAGACCCAAGAAAAGCTAAAAAGGTAAGTGAAGTTACAACAGTAACCACTAATAGTTTTGAAGTTTTAACTAACATTAGTGACGAGTCTGATGCTACCACTAAGCAACCAGTTTCTGTAAAACCGCCCCCTATCCACTTGAATGATGTACAGAACTACACCGAACTGGTCACATTTCTCCAAAATGTAGGAGGTTTGAACAGCTTTAACCTAAAATCCACATCAAGAGGAGTAACCGTATATCCTGAAAACTCTGACACATATAGACGTATAGTAGCTAACTTAAGACAGGTAGGTGCCGATTTCCATACCTATCAGTTAATAGAAGATAGAAATCCAAGAATCGTATTAAAAAACTTACACCATGCTACTCCAATTGAAACCATAAAATACGAATTAAAATGCCTAGGCTACGATGCCACAAGTATTGTGAACGTTATTTCCAGATACAAAAATCCACTTCCCATGTTCTTTATCGATATCTCTAAAGCCACATTTAATGAAAAAATTTTTGATATCAAATTTTTATACTATACTAGAGTGAAAATCGAAGAGCCAAGAAAGAAAAGAATGATTCCACAGTGCACCCGTTGTCAGCAGTATGGCCACACAAAGGCTTACTGCAATCACTCCCCGAAGTGCGTGAGATGTGGCCAAGGACATGATAGCACCGTCTGCACAAAGACAAGAGAGACCGCAGCAACATGCGCGAATTGTAGCGGATCCCATCCAGCAAATTATAGAGGTTGTGCAACTCTAAAACAACTGAGGGAAGTACGCAATCTCCGTAAAAATATACAAAGTCCCCAAAAAGCACAAACTAGCGCACCCCCAGGTATAGACGAGTTTCCTTCTCTTCCGCAAAGTCAGCATACCGCAAATTCAGGTTCTTCAAAACCCGATTCTCAATATCTAGGACCAAAACTGCGAACTTCTCCTACAGAAGTCCCAGAAAATCACCTTCACCAGCCAAAGCATCCAGAAATGAAAAAGGGCATTACTCAACCGCCACTACCGACTTACAATCACCCGGCTTCAGCTCAGCTCTTCAACTTGGTAAGTGGATTGAATAACCTCATCCAGCCTCTTTTCAGCCTTCTCCAAGAACTGTCTCACGTTGCACAAGCCTTATCCTCCAGTTATGGCTACTAATCGGCTGACAGTGGGCTCCATGTCCGTTCTTCTCTGGAACGCAAATGGTATAAACCAACACAGGACTGAACTTGACATGTACATACATGAAAAACGGACTGACATTGCTCTCATCACTGAAACACACTTGACTCCACATTCTAAATTTTACATTCCAGGCTACAAAATATATAGAACTGACCACCCTGATAAGACGGCACATGGCGGTACGGCAATACTGATTAAGCAATCACTAAAACACAACCCTTTACAATTACCCATTACACCTGACATACAATCCACAGCAATTACTCTGTATACCCAGCACCATACCATTACCTTCGCTGCAGTGTACTGCCCTCCGAGATACGTGCTAACATCTGCAATGTTTTACAATTTTTTCCAACATCTCGGTCGGTGTTTTATTGCAGGTGGTGATTATAATGCCAAACATCAGTCCTGGGGATCACGACTCTGTACTCCTAGAGGAAGAAATCTAAAGTCTGCCATCGATCAGCTTTCATTAAACACGATCTCACCTGATACACCTACTTACTAGGCCAACTTCAAGACAGAAAACACCAGATTTACTTGACTTTTTCATTACTAAAGGACTCAGGACAGTGCCGTATACTGTAACTGCAAGCTCTGATCTTTGTTCTGATCATTCTCTTCTCAGTTTGGTACTATGCGATGAGCCTCGTACTGCATCAAAAAAACCAACACTTACAGATAGGATAATCGATTGGAAAGCTTACAGCGACTACTTAAATTCGACGCTATCAATCCCAATGTCCCTTAAGACCGAAGAGGAACTCGAAAAAGCTGTTGATAAGTTCACAATCAGCTTACAACAGGCTGTATGGTCATCATCTGTACCAAGACCTAGCAGAAATACGTCTCTTCCAATCTATCCGCAGTACATTAGAGACCTGATCAGAGCAAAGAGAAGAGCGCGCAAAGTGTGGCAGACTGGTCGACTTCCATCTGACAAACGGACTTTCAATAGACTTAACAATGAACTTAAACGACAGATTCAGAATTTTAAAAGAACGAACTACGACAATTACCTCAAAAATCTTTCGACTGACGATGGAAGCTTATGGAGACAGACTAAGAAACTTGTAAAGCATTGTGAGGTGTCATCACCACTCCGAAACGTAGATGGTTCCTGGGCTGTGTCAGACCTTGAAAAATCTGAGCTCTTTGCCAACCATCTTTCTTCTGTTTTCATACCACATACTGACTTCTCTAATACTGATCACGAAAGACATGTACAAAACACTTTAGACATTCCTTTACAACTGTCATTACCTCCACTTTGCTTCACTCCCACTCAAGTTGCAGAACAAATCAGACAGTTACCTAAAAAGAAAGCTCCCGGTCATGACCTGATAAATGCTCAAGTGCTCCAGAAAATGCCAAGGAAAGCTCTAGTATACCTAACATCAATTTATAACGCAATACTCAGAACGACTAAATTCCCCTTACAATGGAAATACTCATTCATAAAAATGATTCACAAACCTAACAAAAACACTGACTTTCCTTCATCATACAGACCCATCAGCTTGCTCCCATTATGCTCTAAAATCTTTGAGAAACTTCTCTACAAACGACTTCTTGACATACTGACTACTGAAAACATAATACCTGAACATCAGTTTGGATTTCGTTCACACCACTCAACCATTCATCAGCTACACCGAGTGACAGACTACATTGCGACAGCACTAGAGCACAAATTATATGCAACAGGAGTATTTCTGGATGTTGCTCAAGCGTTCGATAGAGTCTGGCATCAGGGACTTCTTTTCAAACTTAAGACTATACTCCCTCCAACCTACTATCTTATTCTTCAATCTTTTCTTTCTGACAGATTTTTCTCTGTTTGCCAAGGTACAGAACTATCTACCATTAAACCAGCCCTAGCAGGGGTGCCTCAGGGGTCAGTACTCGCTCCTCTGTTGTATATTATTTACACATATGATATTCCAGATCCTCTCTATACTCTGACCGCGACTTACGCAGACGATACAACAATCTTGACAAGACATCAAAATTCAGCATACGCCTCACAGACTTTACAATATCACCTAAACAATTTCTACGACTGGTGCAAACTCTGGAAAATTCGACTCAACCTTGACAAATCACAACATATCACTTTTACCCTTCGACGTGAAACTTGCCCCCCTATTTACCTTGACAATATCCAAATTCCTCAGACAGACAAAGTTCAATATCTTGGACTGACCTTTGACAGAAGAATGACATGGGGCCAACATATCAAAAACAAAACAAAAACTTTAAACCTAAGACTACGCCTATTGTACTCACTCCTTGCAAGAAATTCGAAATTAAAACTTAGACAGAAATTGAATACATATACTTACCTACTCAAGCCTATTTGGACCTACGCTTTACAGATATATGGGACAGCCAAAAAGACTCACATACGTAAATTACAGACTTTTCAATCTAAAACTTTCAGGACTATTACCAAAGCTCCCTGGTACGTCAGTAACATTACTCTACATAAAGACTTACAGATGCCAACAGTTAACGACCACATACGAACATACTACAAACGATTCCATAATAACCTACACGGACATACAAACTCATTGATTCGAGGCATGGCCACAACTAACATGCCCGATAGCACCCGAAGGAGGCTTAAAAGAAGCTGGATGAGGGATCTCCTCCACTAACTAGAAATATTACGCTCAAGACAGGAAGGACGCCGCTGGGTACTCCTCTCCCTCACGCCTATTCCAAGACCAATCTCTTCATCTTGACATCACACTCGCTGATTGTCGGAACTTCTGACAGGTGTGAGTTGAAGAATCAAGTCAAAAAAAAAAAAAAAAAAAAAAGCCTTGTTTCCTGAAATTCAGATTAAGAACAAAATATCCCGTCAACGTTTTGTCAATTCAAGTATCTTCAGGAAAGAAAAAAAAATTAAGATCACATCTAACATAATGCTCCATAATATGTGTTTGGATGTCATGGAGTAATCTTCGTTCTTTTCTGTTCTTATAATGCCTGAAATGATGAAATATTGACCGATTATTTTGTTAAATATATGCATTTTAGGGACAGGAAATTGTGTAGTTACATTATTAATGTTACATTAGTTACATTAATTTTTACAATAATAACTCAACATCTAATTTCTGTTTACTCATGGGTTTTTACAATTTTACATTAATTACATGTACTGTTTTGGTGCAAAAACAAATTCTTTCCTTCAAGCTAATTCCTTTTAGAAGCAAATCCTTTATTAATAAAATTTATATCCCGATATAATACTTCAAATTAATAAAAAAGTAAAACTGTTGTTATTGATTGATGTTAAAACTTTGATGTTCTTGTTGGTTTCTTTAATTGTTTTACAATAACATATTTTAACCTCTTTGCTGTTGTGTGGGTAGGGTTGATAGAGTGACAGAAGTGGGGAAGCTGCTATCAGTGAATCACGAGGGATGAGGTATTATGGCTACTCTCCTCAAGAATGTAACCAATAGTATTTGGCATGCATTTAATTCTCTTTCGACTGATAACTCTGGAAATGTGGTAAAATCGAAACTAAAGGTATGAATATCGTTAATTGTTCCTAATATGTCACTTATGATCGATTCATCTTGTGATGACATCAGAAACTTAACAGGTGTCATTATTGTTTATGTGTGTTAAATGTTTAAATAAGGTGCTATGACACTCCTAATAAGTTTCATTTATCAGTTTTAGCTTCAATATTAAGCCTAACTTAGTTAGTGTTTGCTGTTAGTAAATATTATCATATATATTTTAGGTGCTAACTGCTAATATAGGAACTTTGCTAGATTTATATGGAGTTGAAAAAGGATTAGAACATTATAGAAGTACTACTTCACTAAATTTCTATCACTACAAGTATTATTTACTAAAAGAAGTAAGTATTCATGAATCTGCATTATGTTTTGTTTTACGTTAGTGTTTTTTTATTTCAATATCTATTAAACAAATTTTGACTATTTACATTTTACCTTTATCAGTTTGATTTCCTCATCGTTTCTCCCAAATGTCTCAGTCTAGTAAAAAATTGAAACATTTTTAAAGGCAGTTTTTAAAATCTTTCCATATTGCCAAAAATGTATTTGAAAACATTCAAATTGGATGTTTTTGGTGACTCATTTATTCTGTTTTGGCTAAGAGTGACAAGGTCAGTTAGAAGTTGCCACTCTATATGGGAATCTTTCTTCTGTATTTTCTCTTGGGGGAAAGACTTTTCTCTTAATGTTCTTGGTAGATGTTTCTGTAAGGGAAAAATTGACTTCACTTTCTGAGTAGCTAATGCATAATAAATAATTTAAAATTATATAATAAAATATATATGCATTTTTTATTGATTCCATTGATTATTATTATCATATAAATTTTATTGAGTGGTATATCTTCTATTTCTTCATTATTTCTCATTTTAATTCCTTAATTTTTATGTAATTTATTAAAAAAACCTAAATGCCTTTAATATTTTTATTATTGCTTAGGAAAATTAACAGTAGGCCTTATATCTGTACAGAGATATTAATAATAATTTCCAACAGTAGACAGGAACATGGAATTTTATTATAAGGTGTAAAAGTTCAGAAGAATGTTAAACAAAGTCAAGGGCATACCTTGTTTGCAGATGTAATCAGATTGTTTAGCTTAGAAAAGTATTGATATTGTTGACTTTCACTTGAATGTTGTCATAACTTATTAAAATTATTTTATATAAATAAATATTGTGACAAAAAAAAAGACTTGTCTCCTGTTTCGTCCCATAAACAAAGTAACAGTTAGTTTATTTTCTAAACAAATTTAATTTATGTTAAGACCTGATATCCTAAAATATTCCTTTTAATTTATTCTTGCCATTAGAATTATTTTTAGTTCATTGGGCAGTATGAATATCCCTGAATAGTCTAATTTATAAGTTTCCAAGAATTTCCTATGAAAACAGTCTCAATCTTTTATCTTGTGAGATTATTAGTTAATCCATATTTATTGCATCACAATCTATTACAATTCATATTATATATTTTACTATTGTATTTTGCACAATACTACAAAATATGCTGAATATGTATAGTATAAAAATATATTATTGAGAAAACATATATTAGATGTATTATGATCACTATCTAGAAGATATCAGGGTTATTTCCTTTCCAGACACCTTTGAGATTTATTATTCAATTCCAAGGCAATATTACGTACCCATGGATTTGTTTTAGTATGAATTATAGGTTTGACAAACCTTTTTGTGGTTCAAGTTTAGATACCTATAAAAAAAAAAATTAATATTTATTTTAATCTAATAATTGCTTACTTGAAAGTAAAGGAAAATATAGAAATGAAGTGATTTGAAGGTCTTTGAAGACACAATCTTTCAGTAATACTTATCAGTTTAATTATTTCCTTGTTTGGTACTGTGAATATCTTTTTTGCTTTTCATTTTCTTTCTCTTAGTAATTTAAACGCATTAGTTAATATGATATATTTTCTGTTTATCAATATTTTTTTAACATCTATTACTAGGTAAAATATTCTTTGTTCACTCTTTGTCAGTCTGAGTATTCAGACATTGTATATTGGGTGTAACACCATTATGTTACAGTGCTGTACTTGTACTATAGCATAATAACTTATTGAAGCCTTGGTTTGAAAGATATAATTTATAATGTGGATCCTTCACAGCTGAATTCAACCTGTACCTGATTTGTACTGTCCCGATTCCAGATGTTCCTTAAAAAAAAAATCAATTAGTTTAAATTTCATTAAATCATACTATTATATACATTCTAGAATATAATCTTGTTTTTAATATTCTTTTATAATAATAAACAGTTTTTCTTTTAAGGTGTTCTCATCTTTACCAGACACTCTTTCTCTTAATTTATTGAGGCAATATGAAGCAAGTATTGATGAAGTCTGCTGGCTTGTATGTAAAAGGCTTTACTTGAACCGGGAACCACATATTCTTCCTGATGAGTGCCTTCATTACCTTTTTCGGGTATTCTGTATGCTCGGGGAGCTTCAGCCATGTGCCACTCAACAAGATGTGTTTCAAGTAAGAGCATTATAGTGCAGCATCTATTATAGTGATGCTATAATTTATATGTGTATATTATTTTCATTGCACTGAATAAATATCACTAATTGCTATATATGTATCCTGGTTGCTAATAATCAAAGTACTAACTATAAATTTTATCAAGAATTAAACCAAAATTCTTACTAATATTGAAGAACCTTATTCCTATTCTAAACCCACAACTCAGTTACCTATGTCTTCTGTGACAATAAAATAAGATAAATGTTGGGGACAATTTATGTTAAACTTGAAATTATTTTATCTGTTCCTGTATTTAGTTCTGGGCAATTTAATTTCATCCATAATATCTTTTTTTTTTTTACTTTTCAACATATCACTGATTTTTTTTAAAAGTTTAGATTAGTTCTTGGCTGTATAGGAAGTACCAATGCAAAAAAAAAAAAAAAATCTTAATTGATTAAATAAATAAAAAATAATACCTGCTTTTTCAAGATTCTTTATAGCCCTGGAGCCAGGCTCCAAAAATCGACTTCTCTCAAACAAAGGTTTAAATGTAAACTACGAAAGTTTATGTTATTCTAACTAAAATGAACCTTGTCTGTCATTCCAGAAGCGCTGCTTACAAAAATGTTGGGCCAGTAACTTGAGGATCCCAATGTGAAATCCATTGCGAAAAATGTGAGAACTTGTATTATTTTTTTAACTTGTATATATAGGTTTATAGAGGTAAAAAATGGAATTGTAAAAAATGCTGGTCACCAAGCGAAAACTTTTTACAGCCAAAAAAGTAAGATTTTTTTTTTGTTTTTTCACCTATACCTGAATGATGCATCAAAGAGAAAAATGTACTCTTTAAGAAATTACAGAACGTTAAATTGTGTGTCGAACGAGTACGTAAACTTAATAATTTGGTTATGTGATAAGGTATAAAACCAAGGTCAACCAACGCTGATTTTTACCATATTTTTCAAAAACTGAGACAAATTATTATAAATGGACATGCAACTTGGAAATGAGTTCCCTAAGAGGAAAAACCCATAGATTCAAAGTTGTAGAGCATCAAATTTTATGTACACTGAGTACAAATTATTTTAATGTAACTCGCTTACTCCGAACAAATCATTAATCTCCCGTTGGTTATAAATTGGTAATGAAGGTACACGTGATTTTTAATATTTCAACAGCGTGTGTCTACTTTACTGAGTTATTTTTATTAAGAGTCTATTACATGCAGTATAAGCCTCTTTTCCACCTTTCAGCAGTCAAGAATTTTGATAAATGATATGTCGAATAATACAGAATTTCATAAAGAAATAACGATCCCGATTCGAGATATATAATTGGCCTACAATAAAAATTTCAGTACTTAGTGGATGCAATATTTTATACTCTACAACTTTGGTTCTATGGGTTTTTCCTCTTACGGAACTCATTTCCCATTTATAGTAAATTGTCTCAGTTTTTGACAAATTTGGTAAAAATCAGCGTTGGTTGACCATGGTTTTATACCTTTCCACGTAATCAAATTATTAAGTTCTTGTACTTGTTCAGTACACAATTTAACGTTCTGTAATTTCTTAAAGAGTACATTTTTCTCTTTGCATCGTTTAGGAGTTATAGGTGAAAAAACAAAAAAATATTGAAAAAATTCTACTTTTTGTAAAATGTTCTCCCTTGGTGTCCTGCGTTAAATTTTTTTTTTTTTACTTGTCTAAATCCATATATACAAGTTATAAAAATTATAACTTTTCTTACATTTTTCATAATGGATTTCTCGTATCGATCCTCAAGTCACTGACCTAATATTCTTTAAATCAGCCACAATTTTTGAAAGCAGCGGCTCTGGAATGCAGACAAGGTTCTTTTTACTCAGAATAACATACACTTTCGTAATTTACATTCAAACTTTCGCCTGTGATCAGGTCGATTTTTGGGCCCTGACTCTAGGGCTATAAGCTAAAGTAAGGTTTTTAAACATTTTTTTTTTTTTCAGGTGGTTCTTGAGAGAAGTGAAGTTGGATTAGTTAGCTGTCAGTTAGTAACATCTCTTGGAGGAGATTGGGACCAAGAATCTTACGATTCTCTCACTGTTAATACCCCTGGTTTTAGGTTCTCCACTTTTTTGACTCTTCTAGAAACAAAATATTTATCAGATGTTGAAGAACCGGTGTTGATAGAAGCAGTGACAGCTTTAGCTAGCACTTTTCTTTGTGATGTGATAAAAAAGGTTTGTCTCATTAAAATTGTTGATTAAAAAAAAAAAAAAAGATTTTAACTTAAACAATATTTTATTATGTTTTGTAATTTATATTTTAATTAATTGCCAATAATCTTTTCTAATAATGTAATTTACTATTACCGAGTAATGGGAGCAGAAATAATTAAATAAAATATTTTCAGGGTAATTTGATGAAGAAGGGATATTTGTTACCTACACTTAGGGAGTACTGGTTTGTTCTTCAGCCTACTCAAATGGCTTATTACAAGAACATGGATGAAAAGGAACAGTGTGGTTAGTAATTTTCTCACTTTTATTCAGTAAATGATTAATTATTATTTTCTGTAAGATTCCTTTTTTTATTATTTTTTATTTTATTGAAAATGTAAATAGCTACTAACTGCCTTTGTTATATTTCCATTGTTTTATTCCATATATATGTGGATAAGAAAATGTAAGAATTTATTCTATGTCAGGTATGATTAACCTCGATCCCAATTGCTGGGTGGATACTTCAGCTAACAGGATTTACTTACATACCAATGAGCGATGTATTGAGTTGGCACCACATGACCATAGGTAACGTGCTTTTTATCTACATTAATATTATTTTTTGCACATAACATTATTGTTATATGTCACATTATTATTTTACACATAACATTATCATGTTAAATCCTTTAAATTTACTCAATAGGAGCAGATTACAATGGGTCTCCTCACTACAAATTGCTATTTCACAATCAGGACGAGGTCAAGGTTACCAGAGGACATTAGCTGCAAGGAGGAGAAAACAAAGGCAAATTGATGAAGCTGAATCCCGTAGAAAATCCAGCATAATTCATGACATGGGAGTCCAGCTTCAAGCAGAAAAACTGGTAGTTAATATGTATTTAATCATTTGACATGAATTATTAAATTCATTTCCCCACTAATATTTATTTAGTTAGTTGATATTAAGATATCATACACAATATATATTAACTATCTATCTTTCAGGCAAGAGTTGCTGCTGAACTAGAAGCCCAAGAACTTAAAGTCGCTCAAGAAAAACAAGTAACACATTTAGAAGCTCTTTTAGAAGAAGAAATACAAGCAAAAAGAGATGAAGAAATTGTTAGATCACTTCAAGCTAGGTAATAGTTATATATATATATTATATAAATAGTTATAGCTTTAATTTATTTTGCAAAATTACAATTTTCCAAATTATTTCTTAAGTATGATTCTCAAAATAATTTTTAATTATTTCGATTAATTTAATCATCATTATTTTTATTGATACATGCAAATAATTATTAACAAAAATGTGTTGATTTTCAAGTTTATCAAAATCGCCTTAAAATGTCTATACCTGAGTGGGAAGGAGCCAATCTTATAATGATTTCATGATTCACAGCTTGTCTTTTTAAATTTAATTAAAACCTTTCTAATGTTTGACGATATGGCCATCTCTAGATATAATTTTTAGTCCTTGTCACATTGGTCATAAATGTGCTAAACAAGTATGAGTTTTAACAAGGGAAATGTTAGTCTATTGAGAGAAAGGGAGGGGGGATCTGGTGAAACACACTGCAAAGGTTTTTTTCCTGATTATATCTATGACCAACGAAACCTCCTTTGAAGTAATTTTAAGTTATTTAAACTGTTAAGAAGAAACTTCTCAAGTTATATCTAAAAATAATAATTATATACAGTTTTTCGCTTCTAAGCCTCTGGTGGTTTATGAGGGCAGAACAATTAAATTGTTAGAAAGATGGCAATAGGTCATTAATAAAATCGGCAAATACATTATAGAATAAAATTTAATCTTTGTATGAAAAAAACATGTTTCATTATTATATACCACCAACTGCTTGAGCTCAAGGTCCCGAGTTCGAAAACGGCAGATGGTATATAAATTACTTATTCTGTTTCATCGGCCGTGGATCGGGAGACCCTCCTGGGGCACACCCAACCTCTATAAAGTCAGTACTCCTAATTAATTAATTAATTAAGAGGGAAAACCTCGTGGTTGAGTGTGCTCTTGGTCCTATCACCTGTTTCCATAGACTTTGACCAAGAAACAGTACTTCCCAAGATAGTACTGAACCCAGAAATAGTTATAAAAGGAGATGTAGGCAGCATCCATGTTTTACCGCCAGGTTTTTTCCAAACTGGTCGTCAGATATTTCTTCTTTTTCTTTTATACTTTCAAACTATTATTAATTGTGCTTCTTACCATCTCTATCCCTCTTATTTTTATTGGTTATTTATTCTGTGTTTTATTTGATTAGCTATGTTCTGTTTCATGAAACTTTCATTTCTTAACTGTTCTGTTTTCCTTTTATCAGGGTGCTAAGGGAAGAATGGGAAAAACGAGAAGAATTAGAGCAATTACAAGTGGAACAAAGGCTTTTGTTGGAGCAGGAGAGGGAGAAAAGGAGGGAATTTGAAGCAAAACAGAAAGAAAAAGAAAATCAGTTATTAGGTAATTAATATTTGTTTAGAATTATTTTGTTATTATTACTTTTTTAATAATATAATAAAAATAAATTGTAGTGGGATATTACAATTATAGAGACTAGGCTTGTATTGTCTTTTCAGACCTCTTTTGCATTATTTAATTAACTATGCAGTTATTTGCTTGTGGCACTGTAGGAAGCTTAAGGAAAAAAATCCTTTGTGGTCACAAAAACAAACTTAATGGCTCTAAGGTTCATAAATTACTGCATCCATCAAATCATCAAGAAATTCTTTACAGTGTATGAAGATATAATGTATAATCTTGTATACAACTTGTTGGACCTCTCTTGTTAAATGTTGAATCGTTTTTGGTAAAATTAATGTTTTCCATAGTAAATTAAAAAGCAAAACCCATTCCATTTATGATGATAGTTTTTATAACAATGTCTCCAAGGGTCTGAAACTTAGATGAACTGTATAATTTTAGGTCATTTTTAATTGGCTTAAGCAAGAGACTGTTTATAGGTAAATACAAAAAAAAACTGTTATGTATCATTTTCATTTTATATGTATTTTTCCTGAAAATTTATCCTCTATTGTATAATATATTGTCTTTTATAAATTCCTAAATGGTCAGGTTTTAAATTTTAATAATTTAAGAAACTATTGGGTTTTTAATTTTTATCATTAAGATATAAAAATATTTGGCATTTGACGAGACCAACAAGGACATACACTAAATCTGATTCTTATCTATCTCAGCCAATACGTATTCTTATAAAAGAAAAACCTAGGGTTAGAGGTCTATGGCAAAGAACCAGACAGATATCCATCATATAAAACTGAACTCAACAAACTAACTAGAAAACTTCACGAAGAATTAGCAATATTTAAAAACAATAAACAATAATAACAGATCAGTATGGACAACACGTGGGCAATAAGAAGCGAAGAAAAGACCAAATTAATTCAAAATTAGTTTGAGAAATGGAAAATTAAAATAAATATTAACAAATCCACCCACATGACTTACTCTCTTAGGAAAGCCTCATATTCACCCATAATGATTGACAATAACCCAGTACCTTAAAAAAACTATATACGGTACCTCAGATTCTACTTAGACAAAAGACTTACCTGGAACATACATACTAAATTAAAAAGACAAGAACTGACTGGAGGAAATAACCTACTCTCACATATTCTAGACTACAGATCCTCACTTAACTTACGAAACAAGGTACTGATCTACACCATACTGAGACCAATATGGACATACGGAGCAGAACTTAGGAGTTCAGCAAAACAAACACACATAAATAAAATACAAAGAACTCAAAATATTGTTGTGCACCTTTCTACATTTCAAATAACACTGTACATAATGACTTAAACATTCCAACAGTAAAATTCTACTTCCACAACAAATACAATTCATTTCACTCTTCAATTCTAAATCGCTTCTGCTCCTGTTACCTGAATGACACAGACTAAAAAGAAAATGGCCAAGAGACCTACTACAATAAAAAACAAAATGAAGCTAATCAAACAAACTCACAGCTACTTCCTAACATATCAAATCTGCTGGGTGCGCTGCAACGCAGGTGCAATGGCATCAAATGTTAAAATAAATAAAAATAATTAAGGACCAACATATTTATATGTCTTAATAGTAATGCATTGATTTTACCTTCTAAAACTCTTGTATGCTAATATCAGTTAAGAGTTTCATTTTATTCAATTTATTTTCAGTATTTTGTTTTCAACATTATATTTCTTTAGCTGCTGAGGCAAGACTCCGAGAGCTAGAAGAAGAACGGCAAAGATTGGATAGAGAACTTCAGAAAGCAAGGGATAGGATATATTATGTCGAACACACCATGACTCAACACAGTACACCTAAGGTAATAGTTGGTTACTTATGAATCATAATGAAATTAGTTATAGTCCAAAAGCTGGCTCGTTAAAAATTGACTTATTCGTATCGAACTTTCTTTAGAAAGAAATGGTATAAAATCCAACATCGATAAACTATTACCAAGCCAGGTACTCTGGTAACTATAAATAATGAACTGTGTCATCATCTTCATAGTTTTGGGTAGCTGTTCTCTGTTTAATTTATAATGGAATTAAACTTATGAATTACTTTTAAAGAGCTTCCATTTTCTTTGATAAAACCAACATTTGTTCCTGGCGGTTTTAATTGTATAATAATAAAGATAATAAAACAGTGATACCAGACCAGCTTTATTTCTAACGATTTATTTTTCTATAAAAAAACTATAGATTTGTGATAATAAGATTATTTTTATAGACTTACAAAAGATAAGACCCGTTGATATTAATCAATAACTTCATCATTTTAAAACAGCAATCTAAAAAATTTAAAAAAAACGGCCATTACCTCTATGGTACATATTTTAGCTACAGTTTATTTTTGTATAACATAAAGGTCTCTAAAAATCTTATTTGAGATTTAATATTGACTTTTATGCCGGATCCTGGTTTTAATTTAATTTGCATAAAATGAGTTTCTCTTCTTAAAGTAAAATTCTAGATTAAGGTTCTTGTTGATCAGCCATATTTAGAGAATAAATCAGCATCCATGATCAGTTATCCAATTTAACTTCAAGAAGCTCTACTGGTTTCAGAAAGCACATTGTGGGTCAGCTGATTAAGCAAAAAATAAAGTATGTATTAACGTTCACAATGAATACACAATTTTAATGAAAGACCAATAAACTCACAAATTGAATTAAACTTTAATTGAAGGATTGTCTTAGACCTTACCTTACAGATTTTAGTTGAAAAATGACTAAATTATAATTAAAAAGCAACAGTTAACAAATGATTAACTTAACTCCTGTGAACTTTAACCACAATGCTATAAAAAAAATTGTATGTTAATGTTTGAAATTTCATTTCATTCTTCATATTCTCATTCATCATTTTTACTCCCATTATCATTATATAGTTCTTAGATGATTACATAATCATCCGAATAGTAAATATGATTATTTTATTGCTATCAATTTATTTCTGCCTGCTAATAATATCTGATACTTGAAATTCAAATTTAACTGTTAGTTTCTGAATTTACTATTTATAATTTGATTTTGCTTATTTTAGGTTATATGGGATCAAGGCATCTTCCCACTTCATGTCATTCTGTACTTATTAAAGGTCATTGTTATTGAGCTGATTTTTGATTTGTGTATAATCCCAAGGATTGTATTTATATTTGACTTGATAGTTTTGGTCGTTTTGAAATCATAATATCGGTTTATGTGCAATACAATTATGATATAAAACCCCCAAAAGTGGGGGATCAAAAGAATTAGCTACGAGCCCTTAAAAATGTGGGATTCAATTTTATTCTTTTTTCGACATTAAGTCAGACTGAAGTGTAAATAAATTGGTTATAAATATACTGTAAATACTGTTTTTATCATGATATTAATTAGTTTTAAAAGTTTTTAAATTATTACTTGTTCTAAAAGTATACTATATACTAAAGATTAAAATAGTTCTATTAATTATTAATTATTTTTAAAAGTTTTGTACAAAAATTGTGCTAGACGTTTTATTGCCTTAATATAACTGAGGTAATTATTCTTACTAATTACTCTAGTCTCCAAATGAGAATTGAAATTAAGTTAGTAATACCTGTTGGAATATGTTAGCACAGGGAATTCTCAAAATTTTATGAGTCCTAGACCCATTTGTAAAAGCGTTTAAAGTTTTTATATTGAAGGCAAATATTAATTTTAAAAAAAATCAAATTTCTATCCCCCTCTCTCTCTCTCTTTATATATATATATATATATATATATATATATATATATATATATATATATATATATATATATATATATATATATTATATTATATATATATATATATATATATATATATATATATTTATATATGTATATATAAAAATTGTATGTATATTAAAAGTGTTAATATATGGTATTATATATAATTATTTAATTTTATATATATATTAAATCATTTATGGAACTATAATATAATAATCATAATAATAATCATCATATAAAAACTCCTGTGGTAGCATACAACTATTTTGATTCTTACATTGTTTTTTAAATTAACTAGGCATTATGGTCTTATTAAAACAAATCTTCAATATTTTAATTCATATTTATGTTTCCTATATATTTAGGTGGTCTTTTACATTTTTTCTATTATAAATTAAAGTTTAAGTACTATTTTATTCATTTAGTAATAAGCTGATAGAGGTTTACTGTTGTGTCATTTTGCATTTTATATACATTTTGTTGGGATGGTTAGTTGTGTTATGCTTATTCTTGGTATCATTTTAGCTCTGATGCTTATATTAATTTATGATGTTCTATTTTCAATCACTTAATATTGATTTATTATCTTGTGTCTCAGGAATAGCTTGGTATGGGGAAGATAATATAATTGATTTACTCAGCTAATTATAATTATCCGTTAAAATTTAGCAGAATCTTTTATCAAAAAATTCTATTCACATACAAAATGTGTTCTGTTTTGTCAATTTTAGCTTATAATTCCATGTTCAGAGAGAAATATTATCGTGAAAATAAAAATCATTGATATCCATTGCATTTTATTAGGTTTACAAGATCTATAGAAAGTAATGTTTGCAAAGCCAAATGAAATAAAAATATAATGATTTATTTGGATTTAACATGGGTCTCTGGCAGGACAAGGCATTGTATGTCTTTTATTTAATCCAGTCCTCAACAACATAATTAGTAATATTGGACTGAGCAATTCGAAAACAATAGTATTATTATAAAGTTGTAAATTATACTTCTAATGGTATTCTATTTTACCAGTACCAAGGAATACTTTTTATGAAGATGCTACTGTTATCACTGGCTGTTATATTGATTTTTTTAAACTTTTCTTAGATATTATGGTTGATTACTTGGTTATCAAGGAATACGTTAATGAAAATGCTGTTATAGTTAAGATTGCACACTTTTATAAAAATTTTCATTTTATTTTTTTTATTTCCAGATTTCTTAACTATTTTGATTAATTATTATTGTAGATATTCTTCATGTTTCTTGAAAATCTGCATCCAATTTTTATAGATGTTTCACCAAGCAAAAACAAAAAAAAAAATTTTTAATCAATATATTTAAAAATTTGATTTTTTCCACTTCAACTGGTTAAGTATATTTTATAAGAAAGAAACAACAAAAAAAAAAACTTTTTTTTTATTGTTATTAATTTTTTCTTGATTTTATTAAACCTTCAGATGAGACTTTTTGATGATTTCTAGTTTTGAAGTAAACTAAAATAAGTATCCATAAAAAGTGATGTCAATAATACTATTCAATTAAAGATAGCTTTCAATTAATATCGCATCAGTTATGAATAAATTAACAATGTTTTTCACATGAAATATGTGATGTTTGGTGCTTAATTATTAATCAATTTATGTATTGTGTATGTGACTAACAATCTACAGTTTCTTCTTAATGATTTTTTTTTATTTCTTTCATTTTTGTTTGCTATTATTTCTGTTGTAATATTTATGAATCTGTTATAGTTATTTAGATTTCCAGAGGTTTTTTCATGAAAGAAGTAATGATTTTTTTTTCTTATTCCACTTAGCTTTAAGGTCTATTCATCACTTAAAGGCACTTTGAATTATTTTAGATTTAGCCATTTAGTTTAGTCTAAGTATGAACAAAACACCACAGTATAAGTTATAGGAAGTTTCAAATCACATAGATTTTATTGTGCTATATTAAAAATTGCACTTTTAATCACAACAAATTTCACAAATTTTTACAATTCACCACCTTTGAAATGTGCTATTACAATATGGTTCTAAACCTCGAAAAGTTGGTAAATATAAGTGTAGAGTTAATCTTAAAAGCATCCTGTTATTTGATGGATTTTATATAAGTATAAAGGAATGGTTGATTTTTTGGAACAACTAATTATCAAGAAGTTAAAAATAATAGTCATATCTGATGTATTTAGAAAATTGAAATATGGAATGGAAACACAAATTTTAAGTATTTTAGGTGCTTCTGGGTCTCATTTTATTTTATATATATATATATATATATATATAAATAAAAACCTGGATCACTACATCCCATGGAGGGTCTTGGGTGCAGTACTATGTGAGGAAGTACTGTTACAACGCCAACGGTTGTGCAGGGCGTTGATGGGGCCCGATATCACTCTCAACCGCCAGGTTTTCCCCTTAATTATTTTTTTTTTAATTAAGAGCACCCACTTTATAGAGGCTGGGTGTGCCCCAGGAGGGTCTCCTGATCCCAGGGTCGATCCAGGCTAATGAAAAATTACTATTCATTAGCCGGATTCAAATCTAGGACCTTAAGCGCTGGAAGTCAGTGCTCACCCACTGAGCTACCCCGCTCCCTAAATATATATATATATATAGCCATAAAATTTGAAAATTAAAAACATGCATTCAAATTATTATAAAGTAATTATAACAATATACCCAATAACACAAAAATATTATTTTATATTATTTATTACCATTAAATTATACCAATGAAGTATATTTAAAATAATAAGTATTCTTATTCAATTTTAATCAATAAAATTTTTTTTATATTTAACACTTTAATAAAAGTGGACTCATTTATGAGTCGAGATGAATCCGAGCTCAGGTCATTTATGGGTCGAGGCGGACCATGCATTGGTGATGCACTTACTTATGAGTCAGGAAGCGTTGTTAATTTTTCTGTGACTGAAGGTTATGGGCATTTTGGAATAATGCCCTAAACAAAAATGCTTAAGTGATCAGTAGGGATGATGAAATGTATTTCATTACAAGAGCATAGGAAGGTATTGCCTAGCCCTCTAGGCCACTCTGCCCTTCCTGCCCATTAAAGTTAAAAATCATCTACTATTTCCTTAGTATTGTTATTTTAACTGGTCTTTGTTTATTGGTGTTGAATAAGAGCACAATTTTGAAATGATCTATTTAGGTCATTAAAGTGACTATCACTTATGATTGTAAATTTTAACTCCGTGAAGATGAACTGTTCCCGTAAAAATATGTACATAATTTTTTTTTTCCGGTTTCGTTTTAATCAGCTTTTCGAGGTTCAAAACCAATGTGGATTTGGTATTATATTATTACTCTGCTAATACTGATATTGCAAGCATATATACACTTTCTTTCTTTCACTTCTATTCTTATATCTCTATGGTCCACTAAGGTGGGTAGAAGTCTGTGACTAATCCTATGTTTTATCTTACTTCTTTTAATCTGATTTTCATTATACTTTTATCTTCTTGCTTCAATCAATATGCATGGTTCTTTTAACTTTAATCAGAGCATTTATTTCAACTAATAGGATTGATAAGAACAGTAATAAGTAAGAGGATATATTATTTGCCCTTTACTATAACGATTCATTATTACTGTTGTAAATATTGCAAAATAGAACATCACATCGAAGGAAGGATTTCTTTCTTAACATGTATTGAATGATGTTTATCGTAAAAAGTACATATTTTTCTTGTATTATCAATTTAATTTGTCCTTTTCTTTCCTTTTTAAAGTTTTGAGAATTTCAAATTTAATCAATTATTTATAATATTTGATAGTTGATTTTTTTTTTCTTCAGTTTTATTGTAATCAATGCAAATTTTTAAATTTGATCAAGCATATGATGAGTCGTAGTGTGTAAAACTCACCTTTGTTGGTTTACCTCATTTCTGATTTTCTAATTATTTTATTAGTATCATTTGTTTCCCACTAATGTTAAATTAATTCAGAATTTAAATTTATAATAATAATACTTGTTCCTAATCTGTTAGTGCGTCAAGTCATCTATTGTAACTATAAGATTTCTTACTTTTCTAATGATACAGTCCATGTTCTTTCTCTCTTTAATTCATCCCTTTTGTATCTGTTTATAAGGGATGATTTCAAAAATAAAAAAAACATTTTTTTATGTACAGATATGAAGTAGAATCGCCGTTAAGTTTACTGTTAAAAAACAAATAATTTATCAAACACTATATTTGTCAAATATTCCTATTAATATTTAAGTATTCTTGGAGTCTCACTTTTAAGTTTCGCATGAATCATCATAGCATGATAGGGATTGCTTCAATCTTCTCCCTAATGTGTTGTTTGATAGCTCAGTTATGAATGGATCAGCCTCTAACATTTATAGTTTTAGATATCTCAATAAAAAAAATAGTTTGCTGATTAGAGAGTATCTCGTAAATTGTAAGAACAAGATGACCAACACATTTGGCACAAGGTTGAAGTTTTTATTCTATACCCATCAATATGCTACAAGATGTTTTGCTAAACTTTCAGGAACAGCTCCAAGAATGCACAAATTTAAATGGCTGATATTTAGTTAACATATTACCCTAGAAAATATTTCTTTTTCATTGAACACCAAATGGATATTATTGTCTGTTATATTTACATATGATAAACTAATTCTTTAATAAATTATTTAATTTTGACCCATTTCAATAAAGGACCATTTATTAATTCTTACAACAATGGCATATTTAGGAATCTTATGCCTTTGTTCCCTGGCTTTTAAAAACTCTTCAATTCCTGGAGGAGTAATTCTGTTCTTCATTTGCAATTGATCATTGTAACTTAATTATTTTATTTATTTTTAGATAATGTTGATAAAAATATTTTTCTTTTTTTTATCAATTATTTCTGCTTAATTATCTCTAACTGAACTAGATATTACTAGTTTTCTGCCCTTTTCCTCTGAGTACTGGTGAGCTGAAAATTATTAAATGAAACATACTCAAAATTATCTAGCTGGGATTTGAATTTATGTCACATTGGATCCAAACATTGGTGAAAAGATGTTACTGATTACTTTGGTATGTTCCCTTTGTTCTTTGTGTTCACAACAATGTTACTGTGCTTGGACATTTGTTCATTTAATTTACTTTGAGTCATTGGAGGAAAAAACACATATGATTTTAATAACTTATTATAGCAGTAGCTGTATGCCGACATTTTTGAAAGTATAAATTTATCTGTTAGATAGTTTCTTAGTCTTGGTTCATGTTTGTGATTCATTTTTTTTTTTTTTTTTTATAAATCTAATAGAGATAAATCCATTAGGCAATTAATCTAAGATTAAAATCTTGAAAGTTTTTATTACATATTAAGACCTCATTATTGTATGTCTTGTAATACGATTTCTCAAATCCCCAAGCTCTGTGTTAAAAAAAAAAAAACCTAAATTCTCCTTATTAACCATTATTTTGTCCTGATAAAGTAGTAAAATTTTACTTTTTCATTCTACATAGTTCAGTTTTCCAAATAATATCATCGAAAAATAATCAAATATATTTCGACATTATGAAAATTTTAATTTAATGATATTTACTCTAATGAACCATTTGAAAATCTCTATTTATAGCACAATTTATTTATTTGTTTTAAATATTTTCTTTGACATACAGTCGAAACTTGATAATTCAAATACCTTAATATCTCAATCAAATGTATGAATTTCTTTATACATTGAATAAACTGACAAAAACCTCAATCACTGGAAGGAATATTGTTTAAAAACTTTATAACTGAAATAGTTCAGTTCATGATCAAAAATGGTGTGGAGGAAGGCAAAAATTAAAATCTAACTTCAATTTCTTTAAAGCCTTTGTGTTTTTCCAGAAAATAGGAAATGTACAAAGGGCAATTTTCTCTCCTCTATATTAGATTAATTCTTATAAGGGGGAGATTTATAGTTTACAGTCTAGTCTGTGTAAAATTGTGCAATATATGTTAGTGCATACTAACTATGCTTGTTTCTCTTTGCATCCTTGTTATATCGCCTAGTAATTTGTTCACTAAATAATTTTATTTAATTATTCCCTTCTATATTAAAAAAATAATTTTAATTCGGTAAGTCTAAAATGATTCTTTATTTTGATATTTCAAAGTATAGATAACTCAAACAACAATGTCAGGTCAGTCCCCTGAGATTCAAGTTATTGAGGTCCGACTGTATATAGTTTTACTTTCTTATTTTACAGCTAGTGAAAATTAATGAGTATCATATTGTGTGATTCTGTAAATAACAAGCTTTGTGTATGAATGTTGGCCTGCTTAATTTTTGTTATAATCTTATCGCATCAGTTAGAGCATGCATTATATCGCAGGGCTAAGTGATTTATTTCCACCTATAGCTTGTTTCTTATTTTGTATATTTACACCTGTGGCTTAAATGTCTTTCACTTGGCTTGGTTGAAGGCTGGGACAAAAGTAAGGAGAACCATGTCTTTCATGCCGAGTACCCGGGATAGACTGTTATAGACTCAGCACAGCTGCATGCCGCACTGCAATGCATAGTTACATCTATCTGCGTTATAGTCCTCTCTTAGTAAATGGCTTCATGAGTAGTCTATATTTTATTTTTTTTTTAGTTTTGAGTTAGTTATGCATTTTCTTATATACAGACTGTATATACAATTTTAATATCCTCCAGTCAAAGTAAATGTTAAAATTTAAGCTGAATATCATATCATAATTAGGATTAAGATTCATGACACTGCCTGGAGAGAAGTTAGGTGTAACCTTTTAATTCTGTATCATGTACTCTTTTGTTTGGGATATCTGCTCGCTTCTACAGTGCACCCTCATTAATCCAGCTTGTATCTTATTGGGGCTGGACAATGACATATAAAACCCGTTAACAAATTAACCTAACACATGAATTTAATGTGTATTTTATTCAATTGAAGTGAAAGCAAAATCTTTTGTTATTGTTCCTTCCCTGCTCCCCACTGACTGAAAAAACTAATTTCTGGAGCAGAATTTTACATTGCTGGATTACTGTGGTAGCACTGTATTATTGCTGTAACTTAGATGTGATAATTGAAAAATTACACATAATTTTGTGCAATATCTATATGGGTGATTATTCATATCAACTGCAATAATTTAGTTATGATGATGTCTTAAATAACATTTATATGAATTTGTTCTTGTGAATGTTACAATATTTATTGTTTGTTTTATAAATTGTATTTTTATTTATAAATTCTAAAGTTATTTTAACAAGAAAATATTTATGCAATGTTGCCTCTTTTTTTAGTTTTATGTTGTAATTTTACATAGGTATATTGTACTTAAATATACATATTTTAATGCCACTAATTGCCACTGAAAAAATAACTTGGACTAATCTAAACTTATAATAATATTGGTTAAAATTATTTTAAAATCTTACAATTTTTTTTTTAAATGATTAAGTCCTCGATGATAATGGTGTTATTGATTGTTTAGTATTAAAAGTCAATGTACTAAATTTATTGAAGAAAAGTTTTGTCTTTAATAATGTTTAGATTTTTTGTTTATTATAATTTTTACAATAGCCAGTAATAGTTATTTTATATGAATTAAAATTATATTTTTAATAAAAAGGGAAACAAATTTAACCAGTAAGTTTTGTTTTTTGCTAATTTTACTTTTTTTAATGAAATTTATAACCAATAGAAAGAGAAAAAATGTGTTTCAGCTTTCCATGGATTGAAACAAGTTATTAATCCATTCTGATAATTGATTTCAAATTAAACAAAAATAATATTCACATTATATAATTTTATTTTACTTGTTACATTTACATTTTTTTTTTCCCCGAAGTCTTTCATCGACCCAAAAGATGTGTTGTGGGCTGAATTTTATATTAATGATATATTCACACCTAACTCCATGGATCTTAATCTTTTAAGACCTCATACTTTCTTGAAAATAAGTTAATACTTCTTTATTTATGAAACTATAATAAACTATTTATAAGATGGTATATTTAACATATATATACTATTCATCTTTCACTGAGGCAAAGGATTAAATGGTAAATTAAAAGTGGAGATAGTATAAGTCAATCTAGCATTCCTTAGTATATCATTAATATCGCGATGAAATTTCCATAAAAATATTTAAAAACTTCTCTCATTCCCAAGTATATTGTGAGATACTAACTTATTACATACTTTGACATTCCCTGTAGCATAAAATGCACTACAACTTAAGTTATGAAAATTTCATTAAATCATCATTGGGGTTAAGATAAGAAAAGATATATTTTACATCATTGAACTTTCATGTTGTGTATGAAACTAAATGCTTGTTTTTGTTAACATCATCTTTGTTTTATTTTATTTTAAAAATAAATTGCAATCACGTTGATATGGCTGTCAGAATCATCTTGAATTTTGGTTCCATCAAAATAAAGTTTTGTGTGCTAGAGTTCAGCAACGTACTCACCTGAAGATATGCATGTTCTCATCACACTGTGAATTTAATTTATATTTAATAAAACTTATCGCAATGTTTGTTTTGAAAAAGAATGAACCGTACACAAGCCATCGTCTGAAGTATTTGAAGTTGAACTTCTGTTATTATTGTGGGTGACTTTTGAATATTAGGATGGAGACACTCGGTGGTCTAAGGACAACCCCTAATCAGGATTTAAACTATCAGGTTTATATTTTGACTTTATTGGACTCAAATATTAATTTATCTTAGATATTAGTTTTTATCAATATTTTAAGCGAATATGAGTTATATAAATTTTAACTCAATAGCAAACAAAATTAGAGGAAATCGTATGATTTGTTAGGTATATCAATAACTTTATCAGTCTGTTTAGATGCTGAATTAGTAGTTTGTTTTCTTTTTTGATTCCACCATTAGCTTTGAATTAAATTTCTAAAATTATGTTTAGAGTTTTTACTTGGATTGAAACAATCTCTCAGTATCCTTTTTCATATTCTGCCAGAATTTGTCTTAGATAAATTCCTTAATCTTAATAGCTAAATTATAATTAATAAGAAAGAAAAATAATTTATTAAAGAAATATTAACTCCCATTATTCACTACTTTGAATTCCCATCGCGTTTTTTTTATTTATATGGGCTGAGAAAAAAAATAATATATACATATCTATTAGTTAAGTTACACTTCGCTGTTATCACTAGCTGTTAAAATTTAAAATTATAATTTTCATTCAATTGTTCTGAAGTTTGTTTAAGGAAGTAACAATGTAAAGAATTCACCCATCTCTTTTATTATAACTTATCTTTAAAATCATTAGCTTCTAATTGGTAAAGTGGAAAGCTGAAAGATATCATTCTATATTCTTATTTTTTTACTGAATGATTTATACTTGACCCTGAATACATGAGACCAGCTTAAGGAATTTTAATTTTAAGGAACATTTTAAAATAACCATTATATTTTTCATTTGCAAGTAATTTTATGTTAAAACTTTAACCCTTTAATTTTTAATGGATTACTCTTCACTGCATTCTTTTTTATGTTTAAATTTTTTATAACTTTATAAATTGTTACCATAACCTAGTTATGTTTATTAATAAATTATTTTTATTTATTTAATATTATTTTTTTGACTGTCAAATGTTATTTTATAATATATATATATATCCACATCATTGTGAACATTTATGAAATTAAATTGCTTTTGGTGCTTTTCTTGCCATATAAAAATCAGGTTCAGTTTTTGATAAAAGAATCTGTGAAATCTTACTATATTAAAATTACATATCTACAATTAATGCATGTTTCATATATATATTATACGTACATACCCTGTGCCATTTGTGCCTTACCTGTTATTTTTAACTTCCTCGTTAATTAACCTAAATGTGATATTAATCGCTAACATATTTGTAATTTTTAATGCTTTCAATTTAATGCTATGATTATGAAAAAGCACATTCCATAAATTTGTTGTGTTCTGTGATTGGTATATACCCAGTGTTCTATTGAGAGTACGTATTAAGTAATTTTTTCTAGGTTATAGTTAATTCCACCACATTGTTAAGTATTTTTTGCTCATTGTTGAATTTATTTTAAGTTTAAAATTTAATTATAATAAACTAAAATATTGTTATGATTTATATCAGTTACAGTTTATTATTAACTGTTATTGCTTAATTTTAAGTCATAATTGCTTAGCATATCCTTAAATATCAACAATATGCTTATTCATATTGTATAACATTTTGTGAAAGATGTAAATTTTAATAAAACAAGCCTTTTCCTTTAAAGTGTTTATATTTTTCCTTAATTATGACTCGTCTTGATTCTCCTTCGCTATAAACCAATAGCTGGCAGGCTACCTACTTTTATTGGAATGACATCTGGAGGTAGTTAGCTGTTTGGCTTTTGAAAAAGAAAGAAATAATATCAACGATCAGTTATTTCCCAATTGTATATTTTGTTATCACAAATCTCATGATTATTTACATTGAAACAATTCTATTTTGATACAATAATATTTTAAAAATAATTTTATCACCGCCAGACCTCACAAACTAACATTGGACTTCCAATGTTTTCTATATACATTTCGTTTTGACTTTCGAAAACTTATAACAAACAATCTGTTAAGTGAACACCATAAATTAACAGTAAAAAAATATATACATATTTATAATACTTCATAAACTTTCACAGGAAGCTACAATTTTTTTTTTTTTAATTATATTTACAGTCAAAATATTTTGAAGAAAAAAAAAATTAATTATATAATATACAAGTTCAGGAAAAACTTAGCATCGTTCGAAGACTTTATAAAGCTCTGGTAGTGAAGTTAAAAGTAGCATAGTCCCATCTTCAGCGAAATGCTTTGGTGGTAGTAAAGTTTTTTTCAATGCTGGTACAAGGATATGCTCTACTGTCCATTTCCAATCATGTCCTTCCTAAATCAAATGAACAAAATTTAAATATCTAAATATTAGATAAATAATATTATAATCTTAAAATTATAATATAAATAAATTATGTAAATTAAAAATTGTATGAAAAATATATTGACATTACTTTTATTCCTGACAGGAACAAACAATAAGAATTATTTTATTATATGCTGATGTTTCAGCAATTTCACCTTCGTAAGGATCTCGAGGCAAATGTCTCATCCTAAGGCACATTACTTAAGGAAGATTTAAAGCTTATATAATATTTATCTCTTAAACATCAAGTACTTTTATATGAATGGCCTCATATCAAAGATGGGCAGAAATCTGTTACCAAAATTGAAACTGAGTTAGAATTTCTTATAACATTTTTCACTCTCTTTTAAATGGTAGAATCAGTTAATATAAAACAAATATGTGACTATGTTAAATTTAGCCTAAAAATTTAAGGTTCATTTAAAAAAGTAAGTTAGTTTCAAAAGTGGAAATTTACCAAACGGCCAAAGGGATAGGCATACTTTGATAATGTGACTCAATCTTGAATAATGGTCGAGTGCTATTTCTAGAAGGGCAACAACACCAAAAGTCGTGTTATTAGAGTGAAAGAGACCTAGATAACGTTTTAATTATTATTCTATTATAAATTATTTAAAATATCAAGCAGGTATTTTGTGTATTTCAAATACATTTCAAATACCAAGCCTTTAAATTTACCATAAATCTCACCTTTAGTTGAATTTGATCAATAATAAGTTGACTTTTTGTAGACAAAATTTTATATTTAACATTAAAATTTTTATTATCAATGTTAACTATTTACTTAAGTATTTTAGTTAAGACTGATTTTAGATTTCATGGGTGAGATAACTGGTGCATGAATCGAACCATTAGGACTCATTGCAATCATATTTGTATAAAAAATGGACATCTATCATCTAAATTTTAGTACTGAATCCAATTTTAAAAAACAAATAACTTAAACTTACATATTCATTAAGAGTATCAACATAACAATAAAACTTGGCAGTTTCTCTGCAGATCCCTTCAAAGCAAGGCTTTTCTTGTTTCCAATCAACGTCACATGCCAAACGAAGAATGTAATTTGGTAAGCGAGTGATATCAGGCATATATTTGTCTGTAACATATTAGCAATGTTTTTTATATATTTAAAAATAAATGTAATACTATTTATTGAATCTAATATTAAGAAAAACCTTACTAAAAAATTAATTTTAAGGTCTAATTAACTTAGCCCTGCCATTTCAACCTTGAATCATTATCTATGATAGAACATTGTATTCCTTAAAAAGCTCAAACAGTTCACCATTGTTTCTCTGCACCTAATCACACATGGATTTGATAGAATGGGATCTAAAATTGTTCTTGCAATTCTATCTTGCCTGTAATAGATTGCTTGTTGTGTTTGCAAGGATTACTGTTTCTGCAGCAGATATAACCTATTTTAATGCATTTTTAATCAGGGTTATAGTAAAAAAATGTGATTTTAATTAATTAATTTTTGATATTATTAAATAATTGGACAGCTGCACTTGAACCTGGGGCTGAGGTACAAGGAGTTCAATGCCCTACTCACTGAGCTATTCTGCTCCCCATTTGATAAATGAAATTAAAATTATTATTTTACTTCCTGGATGTCTTCATCACTGTATATTGTGTGGTATTTTTCAAGGTCTTTTCTTCTCCAATACTATTAATCTATTGCTGTGAATTGGAGCAATTACTTGACTATTGCCTACTCCTCAATGGACTCTTATAGGCAGGAGCCAGGCTATCCAATGACATACCTTCATATTACTCTTACAGCTACAATACCAGATATATAAAATAGCTTGTTTTATTTTTTTTTTAAATATTCACTTCAAATACAATTATATCGTCTTTTCTGTTTTAATTTTGGAAATTCACATGGCACTTTTGGTTTTATTTTTAAAATAAAAATGTTTCATTCTATTTTTTTTTCTTAAAATATTAAATATAAAATGAAAAAATGTACTCAATTTGATTTTAAATGACATTGATTTTGATATAATTAACTTATTGTGATAAACATAATTTTAAAACATCATACTTTCAATAACTGACTAACAGAACATAAATTATCTAATCAATTTGGAGACCAAAAGGTATAAATTGAATAATAATATCTCAAAACCAGTATTTAATCAATAGGTTCTAAATAAAAAAACTTTGGACATATTACCTAATAGAAGAGGAATGCTCAGTAATTTGTTATCATTATCTATTTCTATTGAAAAGTAATCCAATAGCATTTCAGCCTTTGATGCAAGCACCTGAGAAACAGTTTCGGCTAACATATCCTTCTTCCCATCTTCCTCCTTCCATTTTGTTTCAGGATCTTCCAATCCCAGCATTGCCAAATCATAAAGTGCAAGGCCACTCTTCATCAAAATTAAACAAATATAGTTATCAATAAAAATTTATAATAATTCAGACAATTTTCGTATATTTAAACAAATAAATAATTACCTTGAATTTAATGGCTCCAAAATTTCCAAAATCATAAAGCATAGTTTGGAAAAACAATTCTTCTCTGTAAAAATGAATTCATGTTTTTTTTATTTCATTAAACCAACACATCAAAGCACGCAGTTGCTATGTTCATTCTTGCAAGTAGAAAAATAATTGTTTGCTTTTTCTCAACATTGTGTTCTGAATTCGCAGTGGCTTTAGATGTAACATTGTTTTTTATTCTGTTATAAAGTAGTAATGATTCATATTAAATAAATTAAAATTATTATTTAAAAATTTGACACACATTAAAAAGTAATAAGTTCAAAAAGACATAGCAATTCTGTGCTTTAAAGTGGCAAATAATAGAATAATATACCAAAAATATAATATTTAAATTTTAATTTAGAGAAACTTTGTGAAAAAAAATCAATATAATAGACTGGAAATATACCTATTGATTATTACCTATCACCAAATATATTGATCATTTCCAAATTTCATTTGTTTAAAAATATGTTCTAAATGGCTTTGAGTAACTTTCTGTGAACAATTAGATTCTATTCTGTGCTTAAAGTTTAATAATTTCAAAATAGTGTTTCAGGAAATTATATTTCTGATATTAAAATTAGGACATTTAGTAAGAATTACATCTAGCAGCAATTAAAAATTTTGAAATCAATAGATCAAAATAAATCTAATATAAAATTCAAAAAACTTTAAAAATATGAATTCAATAGGTAGATGGAGAGTACAAAAAAAAAAATACAATTAATACATACGTAAGCCTTTTCAACCGAAAAAAATATAAATTTGTAGTGTGCTGGACTAGAACTGAATTTTGATCTATGCACCCAACAAATGTTATATTTGCAACTATATCTCTCACAGCCAGATTGCAGTCGTTTTCAACATTACTTTTTAATGCCAACACACTAGTAAGTTTTATTTCACGCCTGCAACAAATAAAATTGTTAAGCACGATATGTTACTACTGCTATTTTTAATATGATAAACACTGCATAGGAATCACAATTAACTCAATATCTGGTAACCTCAATGGATTTCTACAAATAAATCTTGAAGAGAAAGTCATGAGTACTTCAAGTTAAAGGAAGAGGCTGTTAATATGAAAGTTATTTAATGTCAGGATATGGGCGATTGGACAGGTTATGTTTGTTTACCCTTATACAGTTTGCTTTCATGTAACTTTTCCATCACAGAAACCAAAATGAAGTTCAGGTTTCTAATAAGGTTTATCGTTTACGAAGCCGGGAGTCAGCATTGTCAATACCAAGCTGAAACATTTTGAGGTCGGTAATATCATGCCAAACAAGAAGAAAAATTAATTTTATTCTGAGACTAAGTCCCCTTAGAATAACTATAATGTACAATTTAATGACAATTACCTGGCATTAGGAATAAATTAAATTACAAGGTTATCTAAATCTAAAATAAAAATAAAGAAAAGGCACAGGTAAACAGATGAAATTATAGATAAATTCTGATGAGTGAGTTCACATATATAATGTGGACAATATATAATTATCTATAGGATAATATTAAATGCGACTGACAGGTCTGAAAAACGTGAATATTATTTTACACATACTCGGAAGATTGATTGCTGAAGAAATGGATAAATAAATTATGTTTCAATGAGGTCAAGGATGAGGATTTGCGTATGGAGGTTGGTAGGGAATTCAAAGAAGATTTCAAAACAAGATAACAAGTATGAAAAAGGATTTTTTAAAGAAAACAGTTCTATGAGAAGGAAAAAATAGGTTTGATGGCTGGGATCTCGTGTTAAATGAATGGACAGAGGAACAAGGAGTGAACAAATCAAGAAGGTAAGAGGTTTTTTTGGTTGAAAAGGTTCGAAAAAGGAATACATCTAGGAAGTATTGCCGTCAGAAGACGAGATAGAGCCATTTCAACTTGGCTGGAGACGAGGGAGACTCCAAAAATAAATGTAATGAAACAATTTATTAGTCTCTATTGTCATTTATCTATTAGTCTAAGAATGGGTCATCAATAAAATATATTCCTCAGTAATAAGTGCTGAACATTTATTTGAATTTTAAATTCATAAATAAATTTACATTTAAACACCTATAATTTTCGGACAAAGTTCTTTCACCAGAGAACATGTCTAATGGTTCTGATCCACCAAATTGTGTTTGATTATTGTATGTTGCATATTTATTAATTTTGGGGACTAATTAAATTAAAATGAACCTCTCCTGTCCAATGCTCTAAAGCAGATTTATTAAAAAACTCCAACTCATTGAAAAGTTTTGACTCATTAATAACTGAACTTTTTGAACACAGACTCCTTCATTCTGTTCAACTCTAATTCATCAAGAAAACAATTATTTTAGAATATTTGGCTCACAATATTAATTTAAGTATTTTTGTTTACCTTTTGTAACCGTTTTCTTCTGTTTTACTGATATCCTTACTGCTGCTATTGGTATCAGTTTTAAGGAATTTGTCAATTTTTTGGGAGGATGCATCAGTTCTAACCAAATTTTTGGCTTTTATGGTTTTCTCTTTCTCTTTTTCTTTTTCCACTTCATCCTCCAAAACTGCTGTTGTCAAATTCAAGTCCACATTTGGTAACTTGCACTGTATATGTGGAACAAAGCATTACAATTTGTTTTGCTCATTTAAGACTGAAATTATCTATTTAACTATTGCAAAAATATTAACTAATCCTCAATTAAATGCTAAGTTAATGAGTAGACACTTCTACACACACTCATATCAACTTTGATATTACCCTTGCAACTCATAAATTTTCCATTTTATTCACATAACTCATTATTAAACTGGTTATTAACATTACTACTTACTAACATAGTAACATGAGGACGGGATGACCGAGCACGTTGGGGTAATGGATCATAACATTCCCACTCTGGTAAATACGCGGTGGTAACCTCAAGTTAGCCGTTAGGGATTGGGAAAAGGGATCACGATAGGCCCACTTGCCAGACTAGTTCTCCCAACAGTGACAGTAACATATACATAAACATAATGTCTAGAGTTGGGATGGAGTCCATTTAAAAAAATGTTCAAGGTATCATGAATTAGTTATGTTTAAGAACAGCTGATTTATAGGATTTTATGTGTATTTGAAAATACATAAAGTTGACATTTTATTAAAGTATTTCATCCTGGTGAATAATATTCTAATCTATTAAACTGCTCTGGAATTATGTTTGTTTGTTATCCAAATGTTAACCCATGTAGCTTTCTGTAACATATTGAGTGATTTATGGTTATGTACAAAACCTCTGATGGGATACTATTTTAAATAGCATAAAACTATTTTGCCTACCAAAATAAATAAAATGAAGTGAAAACAAATTGTACATATGTCGTTTATGGTATTTACATTTTTCTTTAATATGTACATATGTTCTTTAAGTGTTTTTTTATTATTTCATTAATAAGTATGTCGTAAAATAAAAGTATTTTTTATTATTACATTTGTTTTTGTTTCTGTTTACAATTTGAGTAATATGAATATAATGCAATAAATATGAATACGAAGATAGAAATTACGAGAAGGCTTATCACTGCCTTATTGGAATTATCAGTGTTCAGATTATAAACATTGGCAGAAAGCAGTCCGGCACGCCCAGCTAACGGACCAGTACCCATATTTTATATGTATAACTATGTAAAAGACCTATATATATGTCATAAATATAGGTTACCATCCCATCAGTTTTTTATAGTCTTAATTTCCTGACTAATAAATGTAAATTTGGTTAAGTGGTATAGTCGAAAACCACGGTCAATGAATGATAATTTTTACCAAATTCATCACATATTACTATAAACGACTCTGAAACTTTGAAATGAGTTCTTTAAGAGAAATATCTTATAGAATAAAAGTTATAGACCATCAAATTCAATTACACCTCTCAGAAGTGTATGTCCCTAAAGTTTAATTATTTAATTTCATGCCACTAAGGTTTGATTACACATTTTTTTCTAAATCTCAATTTTGCTTTCTATTACGCAGATAACAGACCAAGTCTCAGTGCCAATTTTGAACAGGTTTCATTACACTGAAAATTTCAATTGAGTTTTTTTTTCTCACTTCAATATAAGAAAAGATATAATTACTACAGAAAGAAAGAAATTAGTTGAGAACAGGTAGATATCAAGTATTATTTGATATTTTTTAATAAATATTAATGTATCAGTTACAGGAATTAAATACCTGCTTGTAAAAAACACGTGACGTATTAGCTCCCAATAATTTACTTTCAATAGACTTCTGTGTTTTGTCAATGATAATATCCTCATGTAAAAAGTGAACTTCATGCTTTGTCGGATGAACATTCACATCAACATTTCGAGGATCAAGTGCAAGGCTTATATATACAAATGGATGAGACCCTTTGGGTAAATAAAGCGAATAAACATTTTCAATGGTTTTTCTCAGAGCTAAAGGAAAAGCAAAGAATCCAATTAAATAACCAACTTATAAAAAATATACCTGAATGATATTGTACTATATCAGTTATTTTACCTGTTGAATCAACGAGACGATCATTAATAAATAATATAAATATGCTTTTTTTGGCAGAATAGTTCACATTGGAGATTAAGCCATGCATTTTGTATTTCAACGAATCATCAGATCCCTCAACTTCTAACAGTTCCCTGAAATACATTGGTATTTAATAAGTGAACTGAAAACGTCTCTTTTCAGAGATAATAATTTAATATGAGCCAATTTTTATGTGTCAACATATTACAAATCACTCGTTTGAACCTTCTTGTTAAACAGATCTTTTACAATAAATTTAAAGAAATGAGTTGAGTTTCCAACCTAATCATCTGAGATTTCTGAATACAAATCCAATAAATTATTAAATTACTATATGGAAAAATAATTTTATTGAATGAATATTATGTCGGTTATTATAAAGAGGAAAAAAAAAGTCTCTCCATCTAATAATCTATGATAAATAATGATCCTCCAAAATAGTTCAATGGACTCCACAATAAAAGCCTATATTAAACAAATTATTTAAATATAACTAAATGTAGAATCATGTGCAGGAATAATTTTACTAAAGAAGTGATTTTTGTAAGAACTGCAAGTGACAAAACAATAATTTTAAACAAGCGAAGCACAAACTTTGAACTAGAATGGAGTGAAAAGCAATTTACTTTAAACTTTGAGAATTAAATTATTTGAAAAAATGAGAAATAAATTAGAAAACAAAATATTTAGATAAATTTTGTTATTTATTTTTTATTTTTTATTTAGAAATATAATATTCTGTCACAGGTACAATAATTATATTGATAAATGAATACATTCACACCGTATATACAAAAAAGAAACAAAATTAACAAAAGTTAAATAATAATAAATAAAAACTACATACAATAAAAAAATAAAATAACCTAAATATAAGTAAATCAAAAACATAAAAATACAGTCATACCTATATACAATATATAATCAGGCGGAGAACCCAAATCTCTGAGCTACTCTCTCAACCGCTTCACTGGTGCTAAAGCCGGTGGAGTTTGAGCGAGAGAGCTTTAGCCACATACACTCATGTCTTGAGTGGAGAATCTGGCCATTGCCAGAACTCCAAAATAAATACTATAAAAGATCTCTGGGCCACTGCCGCTTCAACCTTCGAGGAGGGTTGTAGAGATGAGTGGAACTAGATAGGGATTGGGCTAGGGGATTTGGATGATTGATAAGGTTCTGATGGAATTTTGAAAATTTTTCAGGGATAAGGTAAAGGACAAATGGAATATTAAGGTCATGATGTAGGGTTTTGTTGGTTACATAGAACGGAGAATCGACTATTGTTCGGAGGACTTTGGATTGAAAGGATTGGATGCGTTTGATGTTAGAGAATTTTGCTGTCCCCCAAAGTTCAAGTCCGTAGGTCCAAATGGGTTTGAGGATTGTCTTGTAGATCAGTAATTTGTTGTCAATTGAAAGTTGAGATTTTCTGGTCAGTAGTCTGTATAATTGGCCGTATCGTCGGTTAAGTTCTTGTCTTTTAAGTCTAGTATGTGGGTTCCACGTTAGTCTTCGGTCTAAGATAAAGCCAAGATACCGGACTGTGTCTGAAAAAGGAAGCTGGATGGAATTAAAGTGGACTGATGGACAGATCTGCGGCGGAGTGTGAAGGTAATGTGTCTGCATTTGGATTCGTTTACTTTGATGCGCCATTTATTACACCAGTGCTCAATCATGGAGAGGTGCCTTTGAAGATTTAAAGATGCTATTTCGGGATCTGAGTTGGATGATAGGATGGCGGTGTCATCAGCAAATGTTGCCAGGAAGGTATTGGGATAGACAGGGATATCGGCGGTGAAAAGGATATAAAGGACGGGATCCAAGACGCTACCTTGAGGAACACCGGCTTCAACTGGTAGGAGTTATATAGATTAAATTAGGATTAAAATCAGTCCATCCTTAGATAAGTCACCTTCCCTCAAAAATTTAATTCATTTTTAAGCTGATTTAAAATAAGTAATATTTGAACTTGATTTCATTAAATATCTCTTTAATTCAGTTGCTTTATTCATAGCCTAAACTTAATTATTCTCATACACTTTGTAAATTTTGTTTAATTTCTTAACAAGTAGAGATGATCAGCACTCCGGGGCAATTATCCGGCCTAAGGAAGGCTCTGATTAAAATGGTCTTGTTTGATTAATTAATTGATATTATTAATAATTGTTATACATCTCTGGTATAATTTATGATACATAAAACTGAAAATGTAACTGATAAACATTTCTTTCATGTATAACTTTTTATTCTTTACTCTTAATAATTAAAAATTATTATTCTTTATTCTATAATCCAAGGATCATACCTAGCAACACTATTTCCATAAACAGCACGAATATTATCAACATGAGTTGAATTAGGATTAGTCTTAATATCTGATGTATTGGCCTCATGTTTCTTCAAAGCAAAACCAACTTTTGGATTATGAATCGCATACCTTCCTACCTGAATAAATGAAATTTTAATATCAGAATAGTATTTTACAAAAATTAATAAATACTAAGCTTAAAATATTAAATTGTATACCACATCAGCAACCCTGGAATGTTCTTCAGATGCACTTTTAAAAGCTTTCCTTCTGGTTGCAACATTGTAAAAAAGATCTTCAACCGAGATAATAGTACCCTGGTTACCAGCACAAGGCTTTGGAAGACCTTTGGGTTTTCCATCTTCATAAGAAACACTATGATCAAAATTATAGCTGGTGAGTAACACATTTATCAGAACAATAGGATTAATTTAAATCTAACAGATATAAAACAAAATGTTTCAGTTGATCCAATGAAATGAAAATAGTTTTATCTAATAAAAATTTTAAAATAAGAAATGAGAAAATAATTAGATCAATATCTAGTTTTTTCGACTCAATATTAATACTTTCATTTCTGAGTTTTAATTAACGGGTCTTTAATAACCAAAGTAGATTTCCCTTGTTCAACTCTTGAAGCCAAACAAAATCATTTGTCATAGCATCCCATCCAATAAAATTTGGCATGATAGCTGCATGGCAGTATCTGTTTTTCAAATTAAATTTAAATATTTTATAAAGGTCGATACCTACACCGGAGGTGCCTTCACAAGAATTTAAACATTTGATTTATCACCACTGTACAAATGTGACTCCTCCTTCTCCAGTGAGATGACACCTCTTATTTACGGTAAAGATGGGATTCCGAGAATAGCTGAGGATTGACTTTGTTCACAGTATAACCTCCTTTTATGTAGATTGCAATTTACAACTTCAGCGAACTCCTACTGGTTCTTTTCAGTTCAAATCAGGGCCTTAACTAGCTTAAATTACATAGCTGCTTTTGACTACTGTTCACTATAAAGTGATAAAAAAAAGCTCGATGCGTCCTTTTCAGTGAAGTCAGGGTCCTTAAGAAACGGTTCAGTTACTTCAGTCTACTTTCAAACACACCCGGCCATTCTCGGGATTCTATTTATAGTGTAATCATTAGATCTTGTGCCATCAATGAAAGTTTCAAGACATTTGTACAGTAGTAACTTTGATTTTATTAAACAAAAATTTATGACTGTACACTGAGTTTTCCTGCAGTAATATTAGTTATCAACATGATAAAAATATGGCAGATTTTATTTCTATAAACATATAAAGAATTGTTCTTAGGAAAATAAAGCATAATATATGTTTATAGTTAAAATGTTAATCTATTCAAAACGACAGTAATTATTTTAAATACTTGACCCTAAAATAATTTTTTTACCATTCTACTGGCTTATTTAATGACTTTTTCTAAAATCAACTAATATGGCACGATTGAGAAAATCTATTTTTCTCCATTCTCAGCATATTTGCTTCTACTGTTACTCTTTCGTTTATTCACGACCACTAACCACTCATTTTGCTAGCAATATTTCTTCATTTTTTATTCCACTCTTTTCTCAGAAATTGTTTGAATCCAATATCCATCACAGTTTTCATATTGAAACCAATTCAATCTCAAGTATTCAATATGACTAAAATAAATATATACAACACACTCTACCTTTCAACTCGAGCTGGGACAGAAAAGAAGTAAGCAGTTGGGTTCTATACAATTCTATTCTTGATAATTCGGGTCACGGCAAGGGGCTGCAAAGACTTGTTTAAATGGATTGAGGACCCTCCTAGCTGAAAGGTACTAAGGAGAAAGACAAGAAGAAGAAGTATTTAATACTGTTAACAATGTTTTTTGATAATTTGTTTGTGGTCAAAGGAATTTTGTTAGTTTAGCATTAGAAAACCTTTGAAACTGACCACATGCTTGTTCCTCAATAATCCATTTCAAACATAAACATATGCGTTCTATAAATAAACCCTTTCACTCACTACTGCCAATAAAATACTTTATTCACGTCTTATTTTATAACATTTAAGGATAGTTTCATGTGGAAACAATAGGTTAGTTTTCTAGTCACATCCTTCGGGTTTGGTGCCATTTTCTCATAATTTATCATATGTCTATTTTAGGCCAAAGGTCACCAAAAAAACAGTTTTTTTTATTTCCTGTATGCTTTATTCAACGTTTCGGCTTCAGGAGCCATTTTCAAGAACCTGCAAAACATGCACCGCGCCATATAATTTTTTTAATTTTATCATTGCGATATGATTCGTCCTAATTCATTCTTTTATTTCAAAGAATGTCGTTTTCCATTTCTCTATTTGCAGACGGTATCAAGAAATTATTGTTCTTCAATAGGACATTCATACAGGACTCTATAGGTTAGGTTCAACTGTGGTGCGGCTCGGTCCACGGATGTGCACCTTACTTATGGAGCCGCACCTTATCCTCAGCTGGATCGCATGGTCAGCCCTTCTGGCACTCTGAAACCGGTCTAGTTTGCATCTGTCCTGGTTCACCGCATCCGTCTGGTCCTTACATACCTTCTTCATGTGCCCCATTCTCACGTGGATAGTGGAGGAGCCCTACCAAGAGTAAAGTGTGAAGGCCCCACCACTTCCTTTCACCCACAGACATACTCTCTGAAGAAGGGGTAGTTCATCTCTTCCATTAGTCGGGAGGATGTCCATTTCGGCGATGGTGAAGATACCCGTCTTTCTCAACAACCTGGAATAGAGTCCTTCCATGGCAGCACAGGATACCACAACGTGTCCTGCCATCTCGGAGACTACATAAGTGGAACACCAAGAAGCAGCCTGATACCTACCAATCTATCTCTCACCTAATGGAAGTATTTTTATATACATAATCTTGGACAGAATTTTATATGCACATTAAAGAAGTGTGATCCTCCTATAGTTGGAGCAATCCAAAATATCATCCTTCTTATGTAATGCCCTTCTGGCACTGATTTGGCATTCTTTCTTCAACCCAGATGGTGAGAATTATGTTGTAGAGGGCTTTTTGAAACTCTTCACCTCCTTGCTTAAGTTCAGCTGAGATCCTATCCTCCCCTGGGGCTTTAGTGCTGTGGCCGTTTACAGCCTCAATAAAGTCATAATATGTCGGTGAATCAGAGGGGTCCTCAACATTCTCCCTACTAGGGATCACAAAATCATCTAGATTTCACGCATCATCGTTTAAGAGCTTATCAAAATGACTAGACCATCGAGCCACTATATCATCCTGTTTGGTTATCATAGATCCATCCTACTCCTAGTACTCCTCTGAAGTCCGCCTAGTATTACGCTTTTGTAACATGTTTTTGTAGGCTTTGTTCTTCTGAGGCTATTGCACAATCTGCCTCAAACCAGCGGGATCTCGTTACGCTTTCTTCCTGACCTATGGTTTCTTTTGTTACCGCTTTAATTAATGTGAAAAGGGTATCCCATTGTTTCTGTATAAAGCTATCTGGTATGCCTGTACTCAAAACCATCTCATTCAGCTTTCAACAATATGATGTGCTTACTTCTGGGTCTTTAAGTTTAGGCATAGCTATTCTTTATGTCTTCTTTCCCCTGATTTTTCTAACATTGGATATCCTCGCTCTGATATTGGACACTACGAGGTAATGGTCAGTACACATATTAGCTCCTCGATAAGATCTCCTACTGATTAAAACAAGGTCAATCTGATTCATCCTTCTACCATCAGAAGAGTGCTATGTTTCTTTGTGGATACTGTTCCCTATAAAGAGCTAGCTTGCAATAACCAGGTCTTTGGAGGTAGCAAAGTTGAAGATGAGCATTCAGCCATTTTCACCAGTAATGTATGAGGCTGTATTTCACCAGGCAGTATGAGGTTGTACTTTCCTGTACTCTGTCGGAAAACTTGTTCTTTACCTACTTTAACATTAAAATTCCCTATGACCACCATTATATTGCTCTTGGGGGAACTGTCGATTATGCTGACCAACTGATCATAAAAGCCTTCCTTTTCATCATCGGGTGATACCTCAGTTGGTGCATACCAGCTGAGAATAGTATAATTACAGAATTTACCTCCTAATATCAGGACACAGATTATAGGGTAAATGGGATGGAACCAATCATCAGACCTCTGGTTTTTTCATTAACCATATATCCCGTTCCAGAAAAACATTGCTGTTGCTAGCAGCTGTAGTAAATGGTGTAGCTTCTCCAGGAGTTCCATCCTACCTCCTGTATAGCGAATAACTCCATCTCATATCTGTCTAATTGCTGAAGTAGTCGCCAAAATATTCGATTATCTTAAGTTTTAGGTCTGTGTGACGATTCCTTGGTCTTTTCTGCAAATTCAGTCCAGCTAATCCTCTTTGAAGTCTCATTGCAGTAGGTATTTTTACAGGATGGAGTTGCAAACCTCATGACGAATCCTTTTCCTTTCTTAACTTGGGCTTGGAACCAGGCTATGCCAGAGTTATTCTATAAATATGGCTCTAGAATTTTTTTTAAAATACGTAATAAAAATTCAGTAGTTAAAAAAGGAAAGCAAGGAGCAACAAAAGTTTTCAAATCCAGACCAAAGTAATCAATAGAGAACTAAATGTTAAAATACAACATTTCCTCTATCAGATTATATCTAGTTCTGTTGATTTGCCTTATTCAAAACTTAAATCTAGAAAAATTTAAATAATAGACACTATCTTACATATATGCGCATGGCTGCAAAGCTGTCTTTGTGGTGATGGTAAGATGAGCTATATGACTTATACTTGCAAGGGCTTCTCCCCTAAAACCAAATGTGTTGATACTATTTAGGTCTTCAAATTCACGTAATTTACTAGTCGTAAAGCGCTCACAAACAATATCTAAATCCTCTTTACGTATTCCTGTGCCATCGTCCTGAATCTAAAGAAGATAAGGACAATTAAGTGAAGATCAAGAAAACAATAGGAAATGACTAAGATGAAAAATATATACCTGAAGAAGTTTTAATCCTCCTCCCTTTAATGTTACTTTAATATTAGACGATTTTGCATCAAGGCTAAAAGTTGAACCATAATCAAAATAGGAATAAAATGAAAGGATTGATAACAGTAAGATGTTGATGCATACCTATTTTCCAGCAATTCTTTAAGAGCATTCGCTGGTCTCTGTATAACTTCACCAGCAGCAATCCTATTGACAACAGTTTCATCTAATTTTTTTATTACGCCAGGTTCAGCCATAACTTGTGCTTTCAAAACCGAAAGACATAAATTAAATCATCGGAGAATGGCGGGCACCAGCATAGAGGACGCTGCTCGTTTTTCCAAAGAACAAAACAATAATATTCGCTCAACAGACTGAAGGATCCTCTACTCAATAAAGAATGTAAGGATCCATATAAAGAAATTACAAAATCTAAGTACAAAAAAGCCAAAGAATAAGAAGTGGCCAGTAAAAGTTGTCATACACAAACTGATTGAGAATTAAAAATTAATATTTTTTATTTTTATATACACGTTTAATAACTTCGATACCACAATTATCAATTATTTCAAAAATAATTGCATAACAATAAATATACGTCATTATAATACAAATTCAAGAAATGAATAAGAATTTTAAAGAAGCAAACCATTCTTTAAATTGTTTTGCTGGCGATATATTTTGTTTCCTGAGTTTTGAATCGACATGAGGCAATAAATGATTGATGAGATTTAAAGCTTATCACTAAAGATGAATTTTCATTTATATAATGATGTAGCCTCCATGAAGAAATGTATTCTCCTATTTGAAGAACTTCCGGTTTCATACCAAATCTCAATATAAGTTCTGTAATAATTTGTTCTCATTGCAACCTTTAAATTAACTTTTAATTAACTTAAATACTCTTTTCCATTACTTCAGTGATAAAAATAAAATTCTTAAGTTTTTTTTTTTTTTTTTGTCCTCCCTGAGTGAGGGCGGAAAATTAATGCCAGAGTTAAAAGCCTCTCACCCTTCCCCCTCGGTGTGAGGAAAGGAAGCAAAGATAAAATATTGTAAACCATGTCGAATAGTACGAAGGAAACTTTCCATACTTACAATGTCAGATTTGGCAGAGAAGGTTTCATTCAGTTTTGAAATCCGGGACTACGGAAATGTCTTCGTCAAATTACTGGTCCAGGCCTTTGGAACAGTAGGTTGATAAATTTTCGCAAGTATTTATTCGAAAGCGAATACCATCTTAAGTATTTGAAATCACTCATTGCGCCAAACATCTGCTACATACCATTTACTGAGTCCTTAAACCTCTGGATTAATCCATATAGTGGAAAGGGTTAAGGTGGATACAGGATATTTAAGAAAACATGTGAAGCTAACATCAAGGTGAGATTGAATATAAAAATGTCTACTGCGCTCTCATATTCCCAACCATAACCAAAAGGGTGTATTATAAATATTCCATTGGGCATCTTGGTAATAGTAAATGGGATTGAAAATAAACGCATTGGATAGTAAAATATTTATTTTTCAATGATACACTATGTTTTCAGTAGTTAAAAAATGCACTATGAAGAATTATTTGTGTACACTTTCTCTCAAATAAATAACAAGTACTAAGGTTTCTCAACCATCAGTTTAACTTAGTAATATTCAAATCTAGATTGTTGTGCAAACAAATATTTTCCTCTTGCTTAAAAACTTTTAGAAATGATTGCTGATCTTCAACATTAAACTTAGCCATCATTTTTTTGAGAATCCGGTGCCCATATTTTTTTATCTTTCGAACTTCCTTAAAGTTTAAATTCTTCCCCCGAAATCGTGTAATTTTCTCAACAGTTTTTATGATATCAGAATTTTTCTTTAACATGAGTGAAGTGAAATGTAACCGTTTCAGTTGTTGTAGTAGCAATATACATTGTTTGATGTTGTAATCGTCCTTTCTGAGAGCCATTTTTATCTTCATGTCTAAAAAAAGCAGACTTTTTTCAGCTTTGAGTTTTGAATTAATTTTCATATTATTTAAATTATATTTTGACCAGTTAATCATTTCTTGTTCGATGGAATGTGGTAAATTTTCACCAGCTTCTAATCTCTCCTTTAGTTTTGTAGCATAAGCAAGTTCTTCTGCATACCATTGTTCAAAGGCATTAAAGTCTTTAAATTTAGGTCGCTTCAAACCAATTGGAATCGACAATTTCTTATTATTTATTTCAGCTATCACACATTCGGCCATATTGGCTGTTTTCTCTGTTTCCTGATTTTCTTTGAACATCAAGAGCTGAAAAAAAAACAACTTTAAATTATAAGTTTTTTTGAGTTTTTTAAATGGTTAATTTTTTTATCATTTGAACTAAAAATTTCCATTAATGTGTATAATATGGTTTAAATATAATGATATGAAATAATTATCAAGAACTTAAAAAATAGAAATAAAATTCAGTCAATAATCTGCTCATGAAAGACAGACTTTTTGGGTAATTATCTCAACATTAACTGAGCAAAATAACTTCAGTCTGATTGGTAAGTGTACATTCATCCTGATCGAAGCAATTTCCGTCAGTCTTATGACTGTCATGCATGACTGATCGTGCAGGGTCCGCTATAATAAACAGTCAACAAATGGAGCACAGAGCAGTAGCAGTGGCAGGAGGGAGAGCAATGGAGGTTTTACATTCTTAATCTGCCCAATTTCGTGTCCACATCTCTACTCACTTCCATGGAAATGGGTTGAAGGTAAACAATGCTTTAGACTGCAACTATAAGAACAATATTGTCCTATCTGTAGGAGTAATATGGCTCCTATAGTAATATGGCTCTAGTATATGAAAAAATTTAAAAAAAAAAATTAAAAATAAATTTCAACCCTCCCATGCCGGATTCGAACCGGCACACAATGGGATGAAATGATCGATTCTCTGAACATCACAAGAAACAAAACATTAGAATAAATAACCATTTAAATATTTGTAATTCCCATAGTTTGTGAAAAGAATTATCAGGGAGGACACAGTTGATCAATGGAACCAGCGATGGATGACAACTCCGAAGGGAGCTACCTAAGAAAGTACTTCCCGAGGGGCAAATCACGATTAGATGCAAGATGGGTCTTCCCGGATTACTGGGTGTCTCAACTCCTCACGGGACATGGGGCTTCCGAGCGAAGTTCGCTAAACACGGGAAGAACATTGATCCGCTATGCCCCAACTACAACGTTCCGGAGACATGAGGTCTCATATACAAACTTACGTGATTAAAAATAAAAATTCTAGTGCATACTTAACATTAATATCACTAATTTTAATGCAAAAGATGTTATGTAAAAATTGAGTATTTTAAAGAAGAGCATATAAAACTCATTTTTTCTTTATGATTTATTAGTATAATTTCCTACTTTATTGCCCTCTGCTGGTTTCTTCGTAGCAGTCTGCTTATATCAGTTGCAGGCTACAAAATGTCATCTTTAACACAAATGGAATAAAAGTTGAAAATTTGTACATACTAACTTTTGCACTAACACTAGTTATTTATACTTAATAGCACAGGCGAATCTACGTGGCGGGGGATGGCTTTCCGATTGAAGCCCTCTCCCACCCCCCCCCCCCCCAAGTGGTAAAATATAACCATGTTAAAAGAAAAAAATTATCTCTAAAAGTATTATTGTTCGGCTAATTACATTTTAGCCGGACAATAGGACTTAAAGAATCGCTTAGATACTATTTCAGATAGGTTGTTAGTTTTTTTCTTTATTCTGAAGTAATTATCCTAATATATACATACAAAAAAAAATCTTTCGGGCTGAAGCCCTCCTCTCCCCCTTCAAAAGGTTTGTTTTCACTCGTAAAATGGATGGAAAAACATACATAGGAAAAATTCAACTTCTTATTTGTTCGGAGTTACCAATACTTTACTTCAGTCAGAACAAAACTAATTAAGCTGGAATATAAAAATGTACTTAAAGTTCAAAAAAACAAAATATCAATATAATTTGGTAAGAAATTAATTAATATAAAAGAATACTTCAATATTTAAGAGAGCCTGAATACCTACAAGGCATCCAAAATTTATGTAGTCGAAATGGAGATGCGATAGATAATTATTCATGATTACTAATTAAAATTTGTATGTTCATGTTCATATACCTCAGATGACATCATGACATTTTATTACAAACAAAATTTAAGCTTCAATAACATTAAAACATTTTTACCCAATGTTATTATTATTAATATTTATACAATGTTGATTACTACTTCTAGTTCATCCCATAATTTATAACCTTTTTTCCCGCCTTATAAAAACCTTGGAGTTACCTCTAGGAACCTATTTTATTCATTACTTAATTTTTTAAAAGTTATTATATTTAATCAAATAATTATGTTTGATATTAACTCATTTAATGTTGAATCTATTAATCAAAATCCTATACAAGGTTTAATGTTTATCAAAGACAACTGGGAAAAGGTAATATTGCTGTCTTTAGATTATAAAAACATTGAGGAATTTGGATTTTCCTAATGTTCTTTTTTTATTGCTTAACTCTCTAATCATCTCTATCACTTCTTTAAGACTATTGATAAGTTATGAGTAATGCAGATTTATTAGAACAATAATGTTTTAGTATTGTGCTGTATCCTGTATTTTGTGATATTACATTATTATCAAATTGTTAATAATGCTCCCACTGTCAAGTTTATTCTGAAATGTATCATCTAGATAACCAATAGCAGGTGGGTCTAGATTTCATCAATCACTATGAAATGATAGAATTTCCAATTTAGCTGTCTGAAGTTAAGTGATAGACTTCTCCCCCCCCCCCCCCCCCTCCCCTCCCTGATTCATTTGAAATAATGTGCCATTAACTGGATTAAATAACATTTTAATCCATCAATTCATAAGAAAAACAAATTAATATAGCTGGCATGTCTTATTGATTTAACTTATCATTTTATAGCATTGGGTTTATCATGTCACCAGTCAGAACCTGGTATCCCGTGGTATTTCTCTATTGTAATATAACATTAATTAATTTTAATAAAATTAGTTGTATTTTAATTAATTGTTGCTTATTTTTTTTTTCTCACCTCACTTGTCACACAGTGGATTTTTTTCTTGATTATTTGGATCAATTATAAGGATTATTTTAAGGAATAATTATGAGAATCGCATCCGGCAATATCCGGATTTATCTTAAAGACTGTTTTAGAGGTTTTATGAACATGTGTGACCGAAGTGATTGTGCACCATGCGTAACTCGTTCGGTCCTCATGTAAATAATTACATTTTTTTTTAAATTTTATTTCCGTCTTTATGCTTCTGGAGTATTCTACTTTTGGAACAGAAATGTATTTTTTTTTTTTTTTTTTTTTGCATTTGCATTTGCTATTATTAAGATCTATATGATATGTAAGTTCTCTTTGCTCTGTGTTGCAAATAAATATTTACTATTGCCAAAATTGTGAAAAGACATGGCTGACCAACTTATTCAACTACTTTGCATGTTATTGTTGATGTTTTTTTCCATTGTTTATTAATATAAGCCATGATTTTTTAAAATTTTAATCATTAGCAATGAAATATTAAGTCAAAATTTGAATATGAAATATCATGTAAGTGGCATTGTTATGGTAATATTGTTACTGTAGCTTCTGAGGATATATGATGTTTATTTATTTGTTTATATTTAGGTGCCATGTGCAACTACAAAAGTTAGAGGCACCTTATTGAAATTCCATTAAGATATGTTAGTAAAGATTGTGTTGTTTTAGAAGCGTGTGTTATGTTAAGATATTGCCATAAAGATTAATTGAATGCTAATAATTATAAGTCTTCATTACATATGTATTAATGAACTTAAATCTAATGTTGTAATGTGATCTAGTTCGTCTTTAAATTAATTAATTTGGCTTAATGGAGAATTGTTGTAAAGTATAATAATTTATTTGAACTATATTTGTTTTATTTTTTCAATATTTCAATATACCGACTTATATTAAACACATTCCTTTTCTAATAAATGTGCATCATAGTTGCTAATAACTCCATTATACTTTTGGTTCAATATTTAATTTATAGTTTTACAAAATACTGATTTTAATAATCATATCCTAATCTATAATACTTTATTATTTTGTTGGATATGTAATCATATTTATTTTTGTGAAAAATAAAATATTTATTTTATGGGAAAAATATTTAAATAGCAATACTTTTATTTAGGAATTCTTATAACCTTATTTATCGTTGCTATGACTAACTAAGGAATATAATACTTTTTGCTACTGTAGTGGATTTTTCTAAATGAAAAATAAAATAAAATTTTCATTAAATTTAAATAATGTTTCAAATTACCATATAATTACCTAGATACAATCATTGTAATGAAAATATTCAAATATATATAATCAAAACATTGAATAAGTTTTTGATGCAACTAGACCAAGATGGTGGATACAACTGAAATTATCTCATTATTGTGGCTAAAAGATTAAGTTCTACTGCAGTTTCATTAGAAATATAAATGTACATTTTTTAAATGTAATTGTTTTAATAATTTTTGAGAGAATATTAACTATGTAAAAATGTCCTGCTATTAATGTGTTTTCAATTAATAGTCTATAACTTATAATTATTTTTATCGTTGTTGCTGTTAGTACACAATCCATATAATCAAATTAGCAGTTTGAATCTATTTAGATACCGCAATAGAAGTTACTGTAATCAAATCTTGAAATATAAAAAAACAAAAAAGGGAAAATACTTACTTCGACAAAACTTCTTATTTGACATCAAAGCATAATAGGGAGTGGCTGCTCAGCTTTGTTGGGATGCTTACACAGCTTTTTTGATCAATCTTAGAACAGACCTTGTATAAAAAAATAAAATAAACAAAACAAAAATATTGACTACAGAGTACGTTAAAAAAAGAATATATTTAACTTGTTTTAATATGCATGCTGTTAATAAAGTCAAAAACAATATAAATCATTCAAATTGTGAACTTTTTACTTACGGGTTTCAGAACTCTTCTTGAAACTTATAATGTGCTATACATTTTTTTGAAAGCCATCTGAAAAAGACTTATAACTTTCTTGGAACCCCTTTACATCCATGAAATGGATCTCACTGTATCACAGTTCACAGGCAAACCTAATTAAAGAAAGCATCTTAAAGTTCTACTTTTTTTTTGTATATTTTTCCTATAAGATCATATTTATTAATGAACTATAAATGTAATCCTTTAAATTCCAATTTATAACAAAAAAAACACTTCGATTCCATTTACTAATTCCTTTTTTTCATATTGAAAAATGAGCCTTTTTATTTTTTACTGATGCAGTTTGCCTTGACCATATTAATTTAATAAAGAAAGATCAATTGAAAATCATCTATTGGCTCATGATTGTTTATTCGAACTTGACATTTTTATTTTACAGATTCCAACCCTTGAATCTAACGATGGCACACTGAAAGATGGTCATATTTTGAAATTTAAAGGCATGATTCAAGATATGCCAAATCCAGTGTTTTATTACTCAAAATATGAGACTAATGATAAAATTACTGGATTATCAGTGATAAGGAATGGAAAATATATGGACACTTTGGAGTGTAGTGTAAGTTATCTATAACTTCACAATTCATGCATTTATCTGTAATATCCAACCATTTTGTAGCATTATTCTTTCTATTATAGGAAAATGAAATTCTGAATTTGGAATCTGATTCATGTGAAAGTGGTGAAAGGCGTCTGTATTATATGATTCCCATTCCTTCTCTAAGTCATTGGGCTCAAAGGGTAAGTTTTATCCTCCAAATTGTTTATTGCACATTACCGCTATTTTGTATTTTATAGCATTTAATAAAATTGTGTTATATCTTTGTAGCTCTTTTTTCATATTTATTTCTAGCTAAATATCAGGTTTGAACTATTACATATTGACTTTTATGTACTAAAGTTTTTATGAACCTTAAATTTTTATTTGCGTAACCTTTGGTATTTAAAAAAACTGCAAAACCTTTGTTTGATACATAGAAATTTTACTATATCAAACAAAGACTTTCCCTATTTCTTTTAGTTTTATATGTCTTTTAACACCTTAACCTGCCTTATCCACTTCTCCCTATCTTGGGCTATTGCTTTCCGGTTTTCAGGCACCTTTGCTCCTTCTTTTTTAATAATACATCAGCTTCTTACCATATCAGCATGTTGATATTTAAATATTGTTGCATTCGTTATTATTTATTTAAGTTAAATAATTCTTCTTTAAAGCATTTATAAATTAACTTTCATCGTTGCTATTGCTATGCAGTAGTGTAGTATACTACTACTAGTTAGTAGTAGTATATTGCGTTGTTCTTATGTGATATAGTGTCCAATTTGTTTTTATGTTTCATAAAATCTGAACAATTAGAAATCTGGGGATATCAAAAATAATCTGGAGAGTACGGACTTATTACCTATTACAGAATCAAATGATCTAAAAAGATCTTCAGAGGCTATGGAAGTTGATAATTCTGATGCAGAGTATGTTAAATTCATATGATATTCCATTTAATTTTTATGTACATATTTATTGTTTTTATTTTTATTTTATTTTTTTAGATTATCAAAACGCCTCTGTACATCACAACCTGACAAGGCTACGACATCTAGTACCCAGTTAGATTCAAAATCCAACTCTGCTGGGTGTTTAGCTGTGGTAATTTATCACTATATTGCATGCACAGTGTTTTTTATATAAAGTAAATAATATTAAACTTCAAATATAGTGTATTATGACTGTATTTCAATATAATGGGAGACTAACAGAGATCTCTAAAGTATGTCTAATGTCTTCTATATGTTTATGGTCCTAATAATGAAGTGATTTCAGGATGGGACCATAATCGCTATAAAGTTAATAAAAATAGGCATATACATTTTTTTTTTCAAAAACCTATCTATTTCTTAAAAGTAAACCAAATCTTCTATTGAGTGATGGCGTATCAGTTCTTTATTTCTCATAAATGTCCTTTTACAACTTTAATAAGATTAATATCTTCAAAAACAAACCTAATTTTTTTCTGATAAATTTCTGTAGCATAAATTAATGAAGCAAATAAGACCTTGCAGTATTTTATTTATTTATTTGTTTAGATGTATGATGTACCTGAAAGTTCTTTGAAGTTAAATGATGTGATAGAAATCGTTGGTTTTGTATATCGGGATCCATTACCTAATGATGAGGATGAATTTGATGACAGCTACAGACCTCCATCACCTCTTACACCTCGAATACATGTCATATCATTTCGTCAAATAAGAAATTGTAACCCATTAATTGGTGACATAAGTGATGATGTTTCCTCCTCGGTGATGGCTGAAGCAGAAACTATCAGATCTGATTTACATCTAGTTCTGTCTCAGCTGCTACTTGGCGATGTACTTGCTGCCGACTATCTTCTTTGCCATCTCCTAGCTCAGATGTAAGTTACATTTTAGTCAACGTAAGTAATCAGTAATGTTATTGAAAGAACTGTATATTCGTGTATATGTTTTTACATTATATTTATGCCAATTTTTTTTCCTGATTTAGTAGAAACCATAGATTTCATTAAAAGCTTTAATTCATGTCTTTAATTCAATTTGAATATTGCAGATAATTTTGAAAGAAATATATCTTGATATATTCTGTATTGCAGAAAAGAAATTAATATGTTTTCTCAAAGTAATTTAGTGCTGACATTATTATAAGTCTAATGATAAGATTCGTGATTTATTTGCAGATATCATAGAAATGACAATGAAGAAGTTCTTGGAAAACTTAGTCTTAATATTTCAAACATCCCTGGAGCAAATTTTGCTGAATCTACATTCCAAATTTTAAGTAATTTATTACCAAAGATACATTTTTATCCTTTTACAATAGAAAATTTAAATAAAACAAAACTTTTATCTAAGTAAGTATACCATATATATTTTTAAAAATATAATACATAGTTTATAAAGTTGGAAATATCACTTGCTGTAGATGTAACAAAGAAATAGGTTGTGAGAAAGGTTTGGAAAGAAATCAGTGTAATACATCTTTTAATATGTACTGATGTTATGGCCTAGGTTGTAGACCTTTATCAGTGTGGGTTCAGTAACTTTTTTTTTTTTTTCGCCTTCCAGGCTATACGTGTTTTTCCCGGCCAGGGCTGAGGACAAGGGATTAATGCCAGAGTCAAAAGCCCTTTGAGCATCGGGATGTGAATTCGTAGTTATTTTATCATATTATCTTCTTAATTGGGTTGCCGGGCAACAGGTGTTTTGCACGTGTTAGCGTGGCTTGGCCATTCCGCCCCCGGGTTCAGCAATAGTTCGTCACTTGAAACATCAATATCTTCTCTTTCTCCAAATTTGCTTTCCTTCCTCCACCCCCCCCCTCTCCCAGCCAACCTCTTGCTCATTTAATTTACATTTTTCTTTACTTTGATTATTACTTTTATTTATTTATTTTTTTTACAGTTTACAAATTTTCATATAATTTGCTTGTGTTATATATATATTTTTAAATTTATTTTTAATATACCCAATAATATAATAATTATAATAGTTTGAATTATTACATGTGACAATTGATGCATCAAATGATTTTTTCTGTAACTTTGTTACATTTTAAGGTATATTCATAATTATAAAGTGTTTTATGTTTTGCTATATACAATAATTAGATACATGATTTACTCTTGTCAGAAATTAATAGGCCGTCAGGAGGGGAATTACGCTTTGAGATACCCTTTGTAGCTACTTTATATCTTAAAACAGTATGTTTCTGAGATTAGTGAGGAAATAAATCAGGAAATTGTGGTCAGAGGGAAACTATTCCGTCTCCCAAGAATAGCCTGAAGTCGTAGATTATGCACTTTGACCACTTTAATTCCTTGTCGCTTTCATTATATACGTTCATTATAGTTAAAGAATAGTTTCATTACTGAAATAACTATTCAATAATCATCATAATGGCTTAGCCTTCATTCAAGATCTAGTTTAGAAATTTCTGCATGAATAAAAATTTATAAATAAAATAAGAATAAATATCATGCATCAATTTTTATTGGTACTTTTATTATAAATAACAAGTATTTTTTTTATTTAATAAGCTGATATATTTTTTTATTTTAGGAAAAATTACAAAACAGGCCATTTAGAACAAGGCATTCTTCAGTTATCTGATAATACTCATTTGGTTGTTGATGAAACCAAACTTGATGAAGGGAAACTTGAAGATGCTGGTACTTTAATTTAAGAGTTATTTTTCAAATTATCATAGTTAGGATCCCTTTCAAAATCATTATAACTTATAATAAAATTAAACAAATATAAAATTAGAGCTATTTAAATTTTTAATTTATTTGTTATTATATATATTTTTTTACAATTTTAATGGCACTACAACTCATCAATTAAATCTATATGAAAGGATACTTTTATTTTAGTGTAAATTTTTTATAACAAACAATTCATAAAGCTTATTATTATTAATAATAAGGTTATGTATATTGGGATCCATTACCTAATGATGAGGATGAATTTGATGACCTCCATCACCTCTTACACCTCGAATACCTAGTAGCATTGATGCTTGTAAATCATTTATTTTAAAATACAGAAATATAAAAAATAAAATGTTAACTTAAATAATAATACTAAATAATTTAGTTTGCAGTATCCTCTTGGCATTGAATTAAAATGACATCAAATTATGTCTTATTACTATTAATTATTCCTCTAAATTGCTGGTTACTACAAAGTTTATTTACAACATTTGTTATTCAAGTAATAAAAAATAGTAATAAACTTCTTTTATTTTAAGATATGAGGTGTTTTTGGTTATGACTTGTTTAACTATCAATACAATTAGAAAGATAATGTGTTGTGTAGGACTGATTATTTATTAATCATTCATGAATTAGTAACTTTATCCTGGAACAAAGTCCCTTTAGAATAACAAAATCGTATAAAATTAAAAGACTACATCTGGCCTAAATAAAACAATAATAAAAAAAAAAAAAAAAAAGTAAAGAAAATATTAGTTAAACAAGCTATGTACAAAAAAATAATAAATCTTTATACAAAACACTTAAAACTATGTACAGTAGAAAAAATTATAATTATACACTTTTGAGAAAATATAAATGAAAAATACATCAAGTTCTTCTTTAAAATAAGCTCTGTGTTTCTGCTAACAAAGGAAAGACGAATCTGAAAATATAAAATGTCTGAGTATTTAAATAATGAGTAATATGTAAACACACATTCAGTAGCATTAAGAGTAGGAAGATATTATAATATTCCTAGTGAAGTTTACAGTATGGAATAGTACTATCTTTTGATGATGAATGATACAATAAAAATGTATAATATCAAAAGCTTAGCCAGTATCTGACTGTTTTGGTGATAGGAATCGGAATAAAAGGGTTTTGAACGTGGATATGGAGGAGAAATGCCGAATTTTGATAGGTAGGGAATTCTAGAAATTGACAGCACGAGTAATAAAGGAGTTTTGAAATGAGGCAGGTCTGTGAGACGGAATGTAAAGGTTGATTTTGTGGAAAGGGAATGGACTGAGGACTTGAATTGGAGAAGGTTGTAGTTGTAAGAAGGACGATGATTGTTGATGATTTGATAAAGGAAAGTAGTACCTAGGAAATATTGTCTGCGAAAGGAGGGAAAGAGCCACCTTAACTCAATGTAGAGGTGAGAGACATGGGAGTATCTCGGGGCGCCAATTACATATCTTACACTGCTATTCATTAGTCTTTTCAGTTTATCATGGAGCTCCATCGAGAGGCCATCATACACCACAAAACTGTAGTCAAAGTGGAGGAAGATGAGAGAGGAAACTAGGAGTCTACGCGTATGTTGAGGTAGGAGATGGCGGAAGCGATGGAATAGTTTAAGGGTAGAAATTGTTCTTCGGCAGATGTGAGAAATATGGTGGTTCCAGGGGAGGGTTTGATCTATGAAAAATCCTAGATTTTTAACAGAGGAGTAGAAGGAGATTGGCTGGTCATTAAGGTGTAATACGTGAAGTAGATAATCATTTTACAAATTTTTTTTTTAAATTAAAAATTCTTGATTTGAATAATATAAACAACTGAAATTTATTTATTTTTCAGGAGTTAGAAATGTAAATGCTCTTATGAGTCTGATCAAACGCCAAAAACTCGATTATGACTTCACTTATTATAATGTTGGTTTCTGTACAGACATTCCTGTCCTTGTGTTGTCTCAGTCTCCTTCAATTTTACCTGTAAGTAAAACTATGTCCATCATTAAGCATAAGTATACTTTGATTTATTTTATTTTTGTCAATATACTTTATAAGTTGTTACTTTGACCTTAATATCTAGCCAAGTATGGGAGATATAGCAGTTTCGGAATATCTGTTTTTTTAAGTAAGTACATGTCAGTTTATAAATGGCTCAGATAAAAATGTGAAAAACAAAAAAAATGTTGAGAACAGCTTTTATGTAATGTATAAATGGAATGCTCTTCACAATTAAAATTTTTGTAAAATTATTACTAAATAAATTTATTTTATTAGTGAGTTATAATTATAATGTGAATATTATAATGAACCACTCTTCTCTGTCAGTGACACTAGCGGATCCAAGATTTAATTTTGGGGGCTTCAGCCCAAAAGCATATATATATATATATATATATATATATTTTTGAAAAGGCTATGAGACTTATTCGGAATGTAGTTCCTCCTTTCAGCTGTCTCTTACTCTTTGTGCTCACGGCTCAGTGTTTCTAACTAAATAATATGATTGTATTTATATTTTTTGTTAATTTTTTTTTTTCAGTATGATGCACAGGTTGAACTGACACCAGACAAACACTCATCTTCTAATGTTGAAGATAATATAGCATCAATAAATAAATTTTTAACTGGTCCTTTGCTAGACAAAATAAGAATTTATCTCACGGTTGCAGCCAATCTTACTTACAAATTACCCGAAGAATTTCAGAATGTAAATATAATTTTTGGCATATTTTATATAAAAGTTTATGTTTGTGAAATAATTTTGATTTTTCTCATTATTGCTTATTGTCCTAATTTATCCTTTATTTATCTTTTTAGATTGTCCAAAATGATTTTGTTGAATTGCGACAAAAGGATTCTACATTTTCTGTTGATGATTTACATGAATTATTAGTTATTGCGAGGTATGTTTATCTGTTATTTGTTTCTAAACAGTTTATTGAAACTACTTAATACAGAAATTCTTTGTTTTATTTAATGAAATGTCTTAGCTTCATTGTAATTTATAGGAAAATATCAAATAATCTCCTGATTATGAAATATTTAAAAAAAAATATGTACCAAAACAATTACTGACTAATATTAATTACAGCTTTATGCACAGATGGGAACATTATCAATGTTCCTTAATCTAGTAACTAGTAAATAAAGAGATTATTGGTTTAGAAAAGAAAAAATAAATTTACCAAAATGTTTTAATGTAAAAAAGAAACTAATATTTTATCAAAACAAAAATTAATCCCTCACATTACTTTTTTAAAAATATGCATCTTATATAAAAAGTTTTAGCAGTAGTTGCAAGAAATATTAACTTTTGCATTATTTATCCTTGTGCACAAATTGCATTTTTTTCAAGTGTAGTTTTCTTACTCTAGTTTTATCACTTGGTGATGGTAGGAGTTTTTCAGAGTTTCCCTTTCCTTTAAATTTATCTTCATTGTCCTTATTCTGAAAGGCTGTGAAGACATTTTTAATCATTGGATTCATTTTAGTAGTGTGTTTTTTAAAATGAGCAACAAAAATATCACATCTGATGCCACAGAGAATCCAAAAGGAGCCATGTTTTCAAAAAAACAAAAACTATATTTATTTTAAAAGACCCTCTATTATTTTCAATTAGGTTTTTTGAACAAATTTTATAGTTTCATGCCAAAATTTGTTTGATGTGGCAGGTGAATGTGTTATGCAATGATTTTTTAAAATGTTATAAATAGAAATATTCATAAATAAAAAAAATATGTCACTGTTTAGTTGATTTATTAGATTTTAGACATTTCAACTCCAGCATGTGGGTCATCAAGGTTAAAAATTTAAAAATGACATCAGAAAAGTACGTTTGAGATAATGTAATATAAACATAATAGTACGCCAACAAAAACTAAATAAAAATCAGTAGAAAAAAAAAATCAATGTTCTCTTCTTTGTTTCCTGTCATTGTTATATAGTTCTTAATTTCAACCTTAGTTATTACTTTGTATTCCTAGTTCTTAGTCATACTACATTATTCTTACCAAGCCTAGACTTAATTTCATTACCATTTTTTTTTCTTTGCTTATCTATTTATGGAGTTTTTAAATTATTATCTTATTAGGTTATTTTAACATTTACATTTTCTGTTAAGTAGCCATTAATTACTATCCTCCCACCCAAATTCACATTCGTCCATTCTCAGTTCTTGTTGCTAGTCTATCCAGTAACAATTGGTAATTGCTAAGTTACTATCTTTTTATATTATTTCTAAAAGGTGTTTTTTTGTCGGTACGATATTTCTTCAGGAATTCTTTATCAAATCCAATGATTTGATCTTTCATTTTGAAGATCTCCTTCACGTGCAAAACATAGGCATATCCCTCTGAAATCTCTAGGAACAAATTAATGAAAGAAAAGAAACTTTATTTGTGAATAACTCAAAAAGTAAATGTTTTTTCTCAATTGTTCATATGATTATTAGGAAGATTACTAAATCCCTACATAACTAACAAAAATCATGGAAATCGGACCATTACTAACAAAAACACAATTCATTTGATTTGGTATATTTAATAATTTCTTCCTCCTAGAAAGTTGTATACTGGATTTACTATTATGCTACTCATTTTTTCTGACAGATATATACTTTATTATTTCTTAAAGACATATTTAGTTAATGCGTTTTATATTTTTTAATAATTTAGAAAATCTCATGATCGAGGCTTTTTTTTTTAATACTACCTTTTCTGTAAACATTCAAAAATAGGTCCTAGTAAGTTGTACTAATATTCTGGTCTATTATGTTAATCTATCATGGAATATTGTAATCGGCCAAGAAAAACACACTTTATTCCTCCCTCACATAATACATAGGATCTACCTATTTCCATATTGTTTTGCTAATCCTTCACAAAATAAAATTCTGTGAATTATTGGTATGGGCCGACTAGTTTATATTTATTTATTTTTTTTTAATATTGATTCCATATGTTGCTCCTTCACACTTATTCATATTCTTTTTGTTATATCTTACAATATAATGTTGCCTTTGTATTTCAATAATTTTTTTTTAAATTTAAACAATACTTCAGTTATTCTTATCTCTGTTTTTTTTTTCATACTTCTTATTTATTAATTAATTTGTTTGTAATAATCATTTAGTTGATTTATTTTTACTTTTTATATGCTAATTTATTTAATTTTTTCTTGGCATACTATTATGTTTATGTAACTGTTATCTCAAGTGTACTTTCCATCTTTTTACCTTGTCTTATTTACATATCTCTCTCTATATCTCATTTTTTAATTTTTATAACTTACGATGATGACTCACATACTTGGGTTGAAATGTCGGCAATCGTATAAAGACTGCATATTTTGGTTATTTGTCAACTTCATAATTTTGGTGGTCAACTATGTATCTATCCATAAATTTCTTGATAGTAATGTATTTTATATACAAATAAAAATGTTAAATTTTATGTTTTGCATTTAACTTTCTACTCCTTGATTATTTTGTTATATTTTATATTTGTTTTACTTTATGTCAATTTATTTATTATGTCTTGATACTGTCAGAACATAACTCTTTCTGTGTTATTATTAATAAATTAATAACTATTTAGTTAACTAATATTAGAAGAACTCTTTGATCAGCAATCATTTCTAAATTTTAAGAATTAAGATTTTTTCTCGTTAATTTAATAGATGATTTATCAGGATTTGATAATATTATTTTTTTTTTAGATTATTGTCCCTTAGTTATGGAAAAACTTCTCTGAATCAAAGCATTTGGGAGAAGTCAAAAAGTATGGTAACTGGACGGAAATCAAGAAAAGCAAGCTAAAATTAATATTAAAAAAAAAACATTTCTTTTGTATATTTTCTGTATAATTTTTGTTTATAAATAAACTTTTTATTCACTTTCTTTTTTATTTTTAAGAAGAAACTCTTCCATGGAAATATTTCCTTTCCTCATTATACGTTGTTCTTCACCTTTAATTTTCCTGTAAATGTTAGATAAATTTAGTGCTTGAGAATTCTAATTTACTGTGATGTTAAAGAAAATTAAGCATTAAAAAAAAATAAATCAAGTTAATATTTTCAAAATAGATAAAAAATAGTGGTAAAACTATTTTATTGTCGAGTTCTTATGAGTTTTTATGAGTCGAGTTCTAAGTGAAACTCCTAGATGAACACACCTCCCTGATGAAGACCTGCAAAATCGGGTCGAAACGTTGGCTTTCAATAAAATAGTTTTACCACTATTTAGTCTATTTATGACCGCAACCCCGGACCATCTCCTTCCTTTATAATGCAATGGTCAACTATTAAATATTGAATATAGATAAAAAATAGTTAAATTTTAGGTTTAGATTCTTACTTTTTTCTGTAAGCTTGATTAACAACAAAATCACTAAATTCAGACCATTTCATGTTTGGTGAACTTTTGCTTTTAATTTCCCAAGCTGCTCTCAAATTACCTCTGAGGCGAGAGGATGCTAATGTAACCCAGTCATCTTCAGTAACTCCTGCCGAAATGAGCGACTTTTTCATTCGACGGAGGAATTTTACTGTGCTCGGTAGACCACATCCTTTGCATTCTGGAAGTTCATTCGTTGTCTAGAAATATATTAAGAATATTGTAGTTTAGCATGTATAGTTTATATATAGCTTAGCAATAATATCTAAATTACTTTTCTCTTTCACTTAGACTTGAGGTTACCAAACTGTGCTTTCTCTCATTTTGCAATGGAAGTGATTCGGCTTATTTGATTATGGGACTAGTGGGACGCTCCCCAACGGTAATGATCCCGCGCGAGGAGCTAGCATGGTAGAGTAAATTATTTGATTATGATTAAAATAATTAAACAAAAGTGAAGACTTGAGTTTCCATTCATCATAAATATGCTTGGCCTTGGCATGTTAATCTTTTGTAATAGATAGTACAGCTGTGGAAAGTTATTTTAAAACATGCATTATTTTTGAGGTAATCTTAGATTTAAACTCCTTGTAATTATTAATTTAGTGTTGAAATTTTAATTTAATAAGATGTCCTCAGAAATCTGCTGAGGTCTTCTCACACTAAGGCCATCCATTTTAAGTCACATATGATCCATCTAGCTGACTGAATTTTAGTCACCCAAATAAATGTAACTCAAAGAACAGGCATTGTTATTCAGGCAACTTTGTGGTTACTCCTATTTCAGGGCCTGGTTGTCTGTCCAACTTTAAAGTTTTGAAATAATATTTTCAATTGAAAAGCTGTGTTATAAATTGTTATAACTTTTTGCAGTATCGATTATTTTTAGAGAATGTACTGTCTAAAGATTCTTATAAATTGATATTTAGACCTTTAACTATCATCCACCCCTTATAACAAAAACAGTTAACAGATAAAAGCAGTATTTGATAAGGATGGTTTCAGCTTTTTTTTATTTGCAAAAGATTAAAATATAGTTATAATTTGTTTCCTAATGTTGTCCTGTTATTTTATTCTATAGAGTACTTATTTATGTGAAATAGAATAACAAATAGCTGAAAGTTTTTTTAATATTTTGACATGCATCGAAATCAGTAAGTATACAGGAAACTCAATATATATGTTTTGGTCATATGTTTTATGAGTTAAAAAGCAAATGATAGTTCTTAGGATTTAATGTCCAATGAACCAACTATAACAATGACAATTTCTACTTACTACAGTATTGCCCCAACTCAGGACCCCTACCATTCCTGATCCATGGTAACTAGGATGCTTGTGTAGATTGTTAATAATTGAAATTTGACATGTTCTGTTATGGACTAGTGCCAGATATATAATATCTCCACTATGCTCTAGATAGGGAAAAAATGTTGTTGCTGTAGAACTTAATGCAATAGACATAGCAATCTTACGAAATACTGTCCTTTATATTGAGGATAAATTGTTTTGAATAACTAATAATTTTTTTTCTTTTTGGTCCTCGCCTTTAAGACTATACGGAGTTTTCCGAGGTCAAAGGATGAGGACAGGGATGTAAAATACTCCCCCGGCACCGAGACGCGAACTCGTGACTATTTTTATGCAGCTATCAATTGTCAGCAGGTTGCTGGGCAACGGCCGTGTTGTGCACACTCGTTAGCCCGTTCGGCCACTCCGCCCCCAAATAACTATTAATTGCTTTAATGGGGGATAAAGCTCTCGAGACTGGAATTTCCCCTAGACTCCTCTACAAGGGTTAAAGACATGGATAACAGCTCCCGAAGTCATAAAGACCAATGTTCCTCCTCTCTGTGGTAAGCAAGGTCCTGGGGACCATCATGGTAACCAGTTTAAGCTCTGTTTTTTTATATAGCAAGCCATCGGTGGCATCATAGATCTACAGAAGATATCGATGGCCTGGTGAAGGTACATAGAGATGTTGAGTAGAGAGCGGAGCGATATGACATGCTGCTGCTCTATGAAAGACCTTCCTTCCTTCGCAGTGTATGGTGGCCAATTGTTTTCCCAGCAGCTACGGGAATACGAAGCTCCGAGTAAGTTATGGGACCTCCAAGACTCAAGTAAGAATTAAAGCCTTTTTATACGGTAAAAGAGTTTTGTTGGCATCCGGGACCAAATCGATCCATCAAGAAAATTTTTAACCAAATAATAACGTTTTCAGGAAATATTAGTTTTCCAAACATATTGTGTATCCCCATATTTTTAGTGTATTATTGTGAGTGCTTCTTATAGTAAATATATTGAGGTAGGTCCATGATCGAGTTTTAAAATTGATTGAAGTAATACGGGACAGAGCCATTTTTATCACACCGGTTTAAAACTTCGTGAATGACTTCATTTTATTCTCACCTACAATTTTTTTAATTATAAAAATTCTCAGAAATGGCCGTTTTCAATCTGGGGATTGGTAAACTTTGTTTATTTACTGAGGTACTAAAAACTCATGAACAGTCAATTGTTTTGGTATTTTTATAATAAATTGGAGGAAAAAGGTGACTTACAAAAATCTTGGGTCGTTTGGCCTACATAACGACCCAATAATATTGTAAGCCACCTTTTTTTTCCAATTTGTTATTAAATTATCTTACGGTTCAAGTGGAAATCAAAGGACTGTTCATGATTTTTAGTACTTCAGTAAATAAAGTTTACCAATTTCCACAGTGGTGCCTAGAAGAGGGTTTCATGGAGCAAGGTGCGCCATCAAAATTTATATGGGGGCATATTTTGATGGATTTTTGAGAGGGAAAATTTGACGGGATTATGAATTTTCGGGCAAAGGGAAAACGGCAAAAAATATGGAACATTTCGCAGCATATGTAATTGTATATGATCTAAGATTTTTCTAATTCTACCTTAGCTGCTCTGCTTTTAAGAAAATGTGAGGAATAAAATATCTTGGGTTGGAGAGAGGGGGCTGGTTTTTGCGCCTTCGACCTTGGGGGAGGGGAGGACACCTCTGGATTTTCAGATTGAAAACGCCCCTTTTCTGAGAATTTTCGTAATTAAAAAAGTTGTAGCTAATGATAAGATAAAGTCATTCATGAAGATTTAAAGGGATGCTGATAATTTGATAAAAAGGAATCTGTACCGCGGACTACAGATCATAAATTTCTCAAGTAAACTGTTTTACTTATGAGGTTTACTCCATTAAATATTTCCTATTATTTATCGAACACCAACACCACATAAGGTGTTGAATTAATGGAATTGATAATTGTATTATGACAACTTTTCTCTATGGCATGGTTACAGTCATTTATTTTCCCTATATTTATCACAAAGCTTTTGTTTTTATCATTTCGCATTACGGACTTAATTATGTTTGTAGACGATTAATATCTACTTTACATTCTAACTGATTTGCGATTGTGTCAATACCTCAGGAAGCGCCTGAAAGATCACTGAAAATGTTATTCATAAAATTTTATATAACATACATATATCGGTTTCATTTTTATTAGTCTTTTAGCTATTCTTGTATAGAGGGCGTGTCTTTACCATATTGAAGCGTCTAAATTACATGTGTAATCTATTTCCACTAAAAACCAGAATGCTCCTGTTTAATTTATTAATATTTCCCCACTTTGTCCGTACAATTAATATCAATGTACAATTAGGTGGTCTGTAATATCAGCTAGGTCTTATCATCATCGATGTAGTTTGACAGAATTAATTTAAATGTTGAATTTTTTAAATTATTTCTTATTCTTAAAATTTGGTCAAGTTTAAATAATTAACTAACCTCAGTATGAACTATGAAATGTTGTATTCTCATTCTCTATTACTCTTACAACCCATGTATACTGACATAGTAAGCTGTATATCTTGACTATTTAAAGAGTGGACTTTAAAATTAGGACTATTATAAATGACTATGAGGGCTGATCTCGATGTTCATGTGAAGAGAATATTCATTTTCATCAATCGTAACCTGACAGACCCATTTTAAAGATTGTCACAGGTGTTGAAACTTATTCCCTAGAAAATTTAAAAAAGTTACGCGAAACAGAACGAAAAGGATAATTTTGCTCTGCTCTGAGCCGAGAGACAAGACGGCTTCAAGAATTCATCTATTTTTTTTTTTATTGAAGGCTCAGCGAAATTCGTAGATATAGTGCGAAAGGAAAAGATGCTCTGATAATACAATTTGATTTGAAACAAATCATGATCAAGATCTCAAAATACAATTAGAGGAGGAATTGTATAAAAAAGTGCATTCTGCACCTACTGGAGAAATTTGGTGAGAGAGAATTTTCGGCTCAGGGACTTGGGTTTGGGCTGATTTCTTGAAACAATTGTGTGGAAAGGAGCTATCTGCAGAGTATGGCGGGATCTATTATTTTGAACTAATTAGGAATCCTGCACTATCCATCACCTGCATTAATTCTGGTCACTTCGTTATGAACTATACGGACAGTTGTGAGAGGAGAAAATTGTATCAATGAATAAATGGATTATCACGTTTGGTGTCGCAAAACTTCATTTTTTTTTCCCTCTATCATTAAATAATATCGATTTGGACTGATCCGTATGCTGGATTTTAGCAACTCAACATAGTTGAGCAGATAGACAGTTTTATTGTACTTCTCTGTTTAGTTTCTCCCATTTGAAATTCTTTGAAAATGCCTAAAAAGTGGGAGCTCCGTCTGCCTGGTTTGCCCAGCCCTAAGGCCGGCATAATTTTAACTATCCGGTCAGCAAATTGGCCCATCAAATGACGATCTTCTTGTGACAGACCCTGCTGGCTATCTAATCCTTGATAACATGTCCAATCTTTATATACTATATGGGTCTAAAATAGGTCATATATAGTCATAGATAATTGTCATACATTTTAGGCTTACTGGAACGTTGCAAGTTATAGATATTCCTAACGTTTATGACATTTCCAAGAGAATAGTTTAAGTATATTTCAAAGAAGAAAAATTAAGAGATTTTTGGCTCAGGTTAAGAAAAATAAAGAGAAATCTCTCCAATAAGATGAGAAAACTAAAAGAAATTGAGTTCTGCCACTAATCAAAACAGAATACTCTACCATTAGGTAATCTTTCTCCCAAAGATATCAAATTTAAGACTAACCCTTTTATTTAAAATAATAATAGACTGTAAAGCGGCTTAGATCTTAATAACACTTGGCGGATTATGATTTAAGATAATTCAGATGATAATAGCATATTTATACTCACAAGCAAACATTTTACTTTCATAGCATGACCATCTTTACTCAGCATCCAAATTTCATTTCCATCAACTATATTTTTCAATCCTAGTATCTTTTTTTCTAACCAGTTCAGTTTTTCCCTTACTGTCATGTCACATGAGAATGTATCAGTATTTGTAGAATCATTTATTATTTTTACATTATTGATTAAAGGAGTTGGTTCATGTGTACGTACTTCACTGCCTGTATCCCCACTATTGATATTGTAATTATCTAAACTTTGGGTGACTGTTAAAGAAGATATGGTCGCATAATTCTTAGGTTCGTTTTTAGAATTATTTTCATTTAAATTTAGGAGTTCGAAATTCATTATGAAGAAGTCATAAGCTAACAAATCTTCATCTAATTTAAACTATAACACAGGATATAATATTTTAATTTACAGCTGTATTACCTTTTCTACATACATGCATGATACTTCACCACTTTTTAAGATTCAAGACTGTCTAATTTATTCGGACTTTTCATAAGGTGCATGTACCTGAATGAATTATTGTAATTCTCCAGTCTAATAATTGTTCTAGAATTTATCAATATCCACCTTATATAATGGTCTTTACTTATTCCATACACCGATCACATAAGAAAGCTAACATTCATTCAAACACTTACCTTCCGTGTGTAGATAGACGTGAATTAAATAGGTATATTACTAAATTTACAAAAGAAATTAACATTATGGCTTTGAAGATTATTGAATAAAGAAGACTGAAAAACAGAACAAATTTATTTGAAATAGAAAGTTAATATTAAACCTCATTAAGTAGTTGTTAGCTTTTTTTTTTTTTTGTGTCATGTGTTTAAGAGAGTCAACCTTCTGCTGGACTCCAGCAGATCGTTTCTCAACTCTGCATACATTGGTACTGGATTCAATCTCTTGATGGATTCCATCGATGGAATCAGCTCTGAGTTTAGGAATTTGCCCAATCAAAGACTTTAATCGGCAGAGATATCCTGCTTCATCTTTGTTATATCTCTTTTCGGAAGTTCACTGTGATTCTTAGAGTTTATTATTTTGGCGGTAGATTCGTTTTTTAAAGTAATACTTCTTATTTTTTTTATTAAATATTGTCTTATTTGTAATATATTTTTAGAGAGTTGATGTAATTTAATAACTTTAATTTTAGTAAAGGTTTGCTAAAAGTTTCTACACATCGATCAGAGCTTTATCATAATAAGTTTCTTCGTAATACAAACAATTTTCACTATTGTAACTAATTAATGCAATAAAATATTAATTAACCATTGAAAAAAAAGAACTGATCTCTTTCCACTCGTGTTAAATAAGTAACTACACAACATTTCTTGGTGCACTATGCAGGGTTAAGATCTACAATAATTCATTTCATGCCAATGCATTGTCTCCATATTTAATGAGGTCTGTTAAATAATTATTGATAGGAAGGGGTAAAGGCCAAATGATAACCACAGAGATACGTAAACAGTATTTTTAACGTGTATACTACTGATAAAAATTTGATGGAATACCCATTATTAAGCTTTACAAATAGTTGAAGTATCTAAAACCTAAATTATTTATTTGTATGAGTGTCATCAATTTAATTCCATCAATGAAACAGCTATAATGGAGAATAAAGAATATATTTCAACTTTAACTCCAAATGATTTGAAGTATTGTGATGAAGTATTAAATGAAAATGTTGAAAAAAGAATGACTTATGTAAATGAAATTAGAGAATGGCTGCTGAACAACCCACACTTAAATGCATCTGAAGGTATTTATTTTTCCTTTGTATTAAAATAAAATAAATTACATTTTAATCATGTATTAACTGCAGATACATTTGATATCTTGCGATTCTTAAGATCAACTAAATATGACATTGGAAAAACAAAACAGAAAATCAATGACTTTTACACATTCAAGAGTAATGCCCCAGAATGGTTCAGAAATAGAGATCCAATGTTACCAGAAATACAGTTATTATTGAAGCTAGGGTATGTATTATATTAATTTTTGCATTGATAGTAAGTTAGTATGAAATATATTATAGAAGCTAAGGATGTTTAAAAACAAAGGATTTTGTCTGCTTGATTAGGAAGGTAGTCCTAATTTAGTTATAGAAAATATTTTGTTTAGGTATATTTCCTCAATATTGAATCTTTCAAGGTTTTATTTTTACTAATTTGTTATAAATAAGAATGTTGAAACACATATAATTTGGACAAGCAGTAAGTATAATTATCTTAAAATAGTTTTGAAATATTATCTAAACTAGAATGAAGCATTAAGATAATGGTAACTTGTTTAGAAATATATTACTATCGCATACTTTTAGAAATAAGAAAATTTTTAAAATTAATATGTATATCTTCTCACATTAAATTCTATCTTGAACATATAACTTAAGTTCATTTATAAATTTAGATTAAATTAATTTAATCTACTAGTACAAATGCTTGACTTTTTCTATCAACCAAGAATAAAAAATCATTAATTAGGAAGACCCACCTTAGCAGATAATTTTAACTATATTGCTTTCATGAAACCACATAATATCTACTACTAATTTTCAGTGTTACACACTTTGAATTTGAACACACTCACTATTCATGTTATCCTTGTGGGATTATTTTTTCTTTGCAAATTTGATGTTATGAAGTAAGATTTCATAAATAATTAATTCATATCATCTTTTACCTTAATCTCTATAACCTATGAAGGGTCTTGTATTTAGTACTTTATAATGAAGTACTGTTTTCTAACCCAACGGTTGGGAAGGGAGGTGATTGGGCCAAGATCATGCTCAGCCGTCAGGGTTTCCATACTAACCTTCCATTAATAAATACCTAGTGCTTAAACAAAATTAACTTTGATACTCACAACTAACAATCTCAAATAGGACGTACTTAATCAATAAGTCACCACCATTTAAAGTAATTTATTTTACTAATGTTTAAGATAAAAAAAACTTTGAAGGTCAATCTTCAACACTGTAATCATATTATTTAATATGTTTTTATTGAGTAAACAAAATCAGACACATAACAATTCTTCAATGTATGACCATAGCATAGTGATTAGAAGATATTAATGTGATGAAAATTATTTTTTAAAAATTGTTTACTTTATATTCCAGCGTTTTTTTACCCCTCTTAAAAAGAGACAATGATGGCCGGTTAGTTATCCTCATAAGAACTGCAGCTCACAATCCATCAATCCATAAGCAAAATGATGTTTTCAAAGTTGGAATGATGGCTCTTGACTTGGCACTAATGGCGGAAGATACTAGTGTTTATGGAGTAGCAGCAATTTTTGACATGAAAGGTGTAACACTTGGACATGCAAAAGCTCTAACTGTACAAATGATTAAAAAAGCAGTTACATCTTGGCAGGTATTTTTAGTTTATCAATCTTGTATAAAATTATAATCCTCATCTTATTTAACTTGAACTATTCATTTTTAATGGTATGAATATGTTCTCTTAGACATATCCTGTACGATTGAGAACTTTGGAATTTATAAATTCACCTGTTTATATTGATTTTGTGTTGAACATATTTCGGTTCTTCATGACTCAGAAAATAAAAAGCAGGGTAAGTTGAAACTTTGATAGAATTGATATAGTAACTTTAATATCATTAAATGCATTTGAAATATGTGATACCATGTAAAGTCTTTGTCTATCAGTAACTATTGAGTTATATAAATCCAAGAATTTTGTTTCTTTAACTTCATTGTGCCAAATTTAATAGTTTTTAAAAAGAAAAGAGTATTAATATAATGATTCTAAAACACTATATTTCTTATTTTTATCTTCATAAAAGGTCAATATGGGTGTATAAAATTTCTAAGCAATTTCTAGTTTAGAAGTAAATGGTGAATGGTTGTCAAGGACCAAGGGTCACAGATGACCTGTGATTTTGGTGCTAAATATTTATTAAAAAAGAAAGATCAGATTCTCGTAGACAAGCTGTGGAGAGATAATTTTTTATCCACAGAATTGATAAAATGAAATTTAGACTAACATGGATTAAGTAGAATTTACAAGGAGTTTAGAATAATAGTTTCCTCTGTGCTGTGGAGCACCCTGAGATATTTAATAATATGGTTCATAGTTTAAAATATGTTTCTAGGTGCACATCCATGGTTCTAATTATGAGTCCTTACATTCAACTGTACCAAAAGAAATTTTGCCAGAAGAGTATGGAGGTACTGATGGTAAATTGCAAAGTCTTATAGGTAAATATAAAAAGCATTAACATCTGTGCTTAAAATCAAACATTAAATTAAAACCAAAAATAAGGTCAAGTATTGTTTTAATGATTCTTGTAAAATTGTTTCTTAGGCTTCCAAAAAAATTATAAAAACCGGCATTCAAAATTGACACAATTACTTGTTTAAGATTAACATTCCAAATCTTTGTGATGAACATACTTCCAGAGATAAGATGAAATTCAAAATGACTGTTATATTTTCAAAAACTGCTAATAAAATTCATAATTTAGCATAATGAGTAAGCACTACTTATTTGAAAACAAAATGTACAATTACTTCAGAAAAGATATGATGCAGTTTATGCATAGGAATAAAAAATGTTAAAATAATTGTGAAATTCATGTTCATTATCATTATGCTAAAGTGGCTAAATAGTTAATGTTTGTGATGTGCCAGCTTTCTTCTAAAGTATTCATATATTGCATTGTATATTAATCCAAGCATCTCCTTTTTTTTTGTCTTCATATTTCCATCCACATCTGTCATGAGTTTGACAATAAGCAGATGTGCTGTAACTAATAAGAAAAAATTCATGTTTTAGGCATGAGGAAAAAAATAGTACCCAACAGCACTTCTTTCTGGTCTTGATTTATTTCCTTAATTCACGATTTATATGGATTCAGTTTTGAAATAAGTGACTAATTTTGTACATATAAGTTATTTATATATGGGATTCTTCTCACCTATGAAGAGCTTCAATCCTTTGGCTAGAGCACATTTATTTTCTCATCTAAGCGGATCAGGAGTATCGTACACTCGTATTTAGAAAAACTGATGAAATTACAATAATACTTCTTTAGAGACTAACATGTACTATAGAAAGATTTGAGAGAAAATCATCCGTAAGATAACTGGAGTGATCTAGGACCACAGGACTAATGCATGTAGCAGAGGAAATAAAAAGGAACTGCTTACAGAAACTGGTATATCTATACCTCATGATATTAAAGCAATTAGCTTAAGATGGATGGCTCAATAGGCAAAAGACCTCATGGAAGGGCAAAAAACAGATGCTTAGGGCAAACCAAATTAAGGTGTAATAGAGCTGCATGCAGGTAAAAAAAAATCTTAATGCTTTTAATTGGAAAGAAATATCTCAAGATAGGCAGGATGGAGAAGGATTATCATTTTCTTTGTTAGTTGATTTTAAGATACATGTATTTTTCCTAAAAAACTCTTTATCACATTAGAAGCTGTATGAGTTTATTTAAGAAAGATAAATGAAAATTGTATTAATAAAACTTTATTTTTGTCAGAAAGTTGATAAATAAATATTTCATTTTTTATTTCTTAAATAAAAATAAATAGCTTGAAAAATAAGAGAAGAGTAACAACTTACATAAGTTTCAGAAATGAGGAAAAATATACACTAACCAGACCATAGGAGGGGAAGCACGGCTTCCAAATGTTTTTACGTAGGACTTATCAATCTAGTGATTGAATTATGTTGAATGTATGTCGGGGGTGTGTGTATTTAGTAATAAATAAAACTAGCAACGGTAAAATATAAAGAATTATTCTGGTATAGGGTTAAAATAGTTTATTTCATTGAAATCATTAAAATAAAAATAGAGAAATATAACTTAAAACAGAGTATATGAAAATGTCAATTTCATTATGAAATATTAATGACTGTTTTCTCATCATGTTTTCTTTCAGATTATTGGAATCAAAAAATTTCTGATTCAAAATTGTGGCTTATGGAAACTGAAAAGAATCTTGCTAATACAGATGCATCGATACCCTTATGAAGTATATTTTTCAAATATTTTTAAATTAACTTTACTATGTGCAATATAATGATAAATTTCTGATACTTTAGTATTTATAAATTTGTAAGTGTATCTTTTATAAATTATAGTCAAGCATTATAAATTTGAATTTCAAAATTCAAGTGCATATTATAATCAAAACAAAAAAAAGTAAATCTGATTTGAATAATTAGTTTAGTTCTCCAACTTATAATTTTTTTAAAATATATTGGAGATAAATGTACATTTTTTAAAAATGATTGTTATCAAGAAATGCATTGGAAATTCAGTATTTTGTAATTGGGAGCTTATAAACATTAATTAAAGTTGTTTTGTTCACGTTAAGTCCAAGGAAATACTATTTATCAATAATGTAAACCTATTGATGTAAAGGTAATGGTTGAAATATTTTTTATGTGATCATGTGATAAAATAAAGTGCCTTTTGTATACTTCAGAATTTTTTTTTTTACCTACTTCAACCAATCATTTTTTGTTTTTTATTTCTTGTTGCATGACTTCCTTGGAAGATGAAAATAACAAAAAAAGTTATATTAGTACAATTAGTTTTCTAAAACTTAACTATAAAAAATAAATATCTGTTTCTACTTTTCCATCATTAATGTGGACCAAATTCTAAGAGTTTGATATTGAATTTTATAATTACGAAATTATAATAAAAATAAAGACAACTATGTCCTTTCACTACCGCAACCATAAATTTTAATAAAAAAATCTCATTTATCGTCCGTATTCAAACAGGAGATTGGAAAAAGAAGTGAATATTAATAATGGATTGTCAGCAATAATCAATAAAAATAAATAAATAGAATAATTAATTCTTACCTATAACATTTGGTAAATTCTAATGAAGTCTGCAATTACGAGTAGAACAAAATTCCTAAACTGTGTCTTCAAAGCTAGATTTCTTTAGGTTTATTTCAATACAATCAACTTCTACCAGTTCTTTCATTCAGCTATTTATATTTTAAGAAATAAATAAAAATCCATTTTGAAAGAGATGAAATCGGTCCTTACATTATAAATCTGTTATAGAAGAGGGTTCATAATAAAATAAAATTAAAAAAAAGGGGGAGGAATATATTACAATAAACCAACAAGTTGAATAAATAAATAATTTATTAAAACAATTAATTAATAAAATGTATAAAAAGTTAGTTATAACATTAGTAATAAGTTATATTACAAATAAAATATCACAAGATAGCCATTACTTTGGTGGAATGTTTTCTCTGTTTCCAAAAGTTCTTTGGAAGAAACTTCTTCGTTTTACTTTCGGTGATTCCTAAAAAAATTAATTTACATAATACATATGTATAATAAACACAGGCAATGTTTGCTCATCACAAGTATGGATATATTTACTTGATGCTCAATAAATCAAATAAACTTATAAGTCTTATTACCTGTACATTTTTAACCTTTGAGATGCTGATGGATCCAAACAGCTGGCTTAACCGATTCCTAACCTGCCCGGTGTTAGAATTGTGCTCTCGAAGTCCTCTCTTAAGCTCCAACTTTTCATTTCCCTGACAAAGGTACCAGAAAACGTACATGAACAGAAGAGGTAAGAAACATATCCAATAGATGGTCTCTACAAGAAAAGAAAAAAGTCTGAGACTCACGGGAAGAGAGTGTCTAGCTGCATTTATACTTGGAGTTGGTGGACCAGGTTTTCTGTAGGTTATCTGTAACATGTTAATGATAATATATTATATGTTTTTTCAATAAACCATTATAAAAACTCTGACTCTTTTCTACTCTAAACACACCAATGAATTTTTTTTTTTTTTACTTTAGTGATTTCACAGTTATGAATAGTTCCTTCTCAACACTTTGACTATGAACAGAACACCTGCCATTCTGGCCAGTTGTCAGGTCCCTAGTGTGGCTGGGACATCTATGTTCCTGTCTTGGCTGTCGCTACTTAAAGAGGTAGGGAAAAGCCCTGCTTAAAGCAGACTGGAGTAAATGGAACAACTGAACTGAGTGAGCAACAGGGGACTAATGAATGCACTGACCAAGCCACAAGTTGGATGGTTTAAACAGGGCTTGCCAAAACCTCTTTAAGTGGCAACAGCCAAGGCAGAAAGACAGGTGTTCTGTCTGTTGTGAAAGTGTTAAGCAACTATTCATAACTGTGAAATCACTAAAGTTAAAAAATGAAATAAAATGCACTCGTGTGTTCATAGTAGAAAAACGCCACTACCACTTAGAATATGTGTATTCAGGGAGTCTTGATGGCCGAACTCTCAAGGGTGATTCTAGAATAAATTTCCAGCAACAAAGTTCATTTGATGGATGGACCGAGATTCCTTACAGAAAAGGAGTGTTAAGAACAAATTTGTGTTTTTTTAAATGGAGGTCATAGTTTTTATTGAACAAGAAGGAATTACTCAAGAACTGTCCAAGATAATTAAATTTTAAGTATACCATTGTAAAGTAGACATAATTTTCTTTGGGAAAACTGTTTAAATTTACTAAGGTTAATGATAAAAGCGACTTTCAGGGGGTCTAATACGATCGCTCTACTGCTATAGTGCAGATACCAGAGCGGCATATCTCTATAAACTGACACATTTATTTGTAACTTATCTTGGAATACACTACCTAAAGAAAATAATGAATAGAAAAGAAAATAACTATAAATATCATACAGTTCCTTTCAGCTTTCTAGGTTTCTCAGGAGGAGGCAGGAATGTGTTTTCAGGAACTTCAGTTAGGCTTGACTGGAAAAAAAAAAAAAAAAAAAGCTTTAAAAAAGGTTAAATGGACTGATTTTTTCCTCTCAATGTATGAACAGACAAGATTTGATTTTAATAACAAAAAAGGCTGGTTCATATTTAATATAAATTAACTTATTTACGAAAACATTTGATTTTAAGTCAATAAGTTTTATTTACAATACATCAGTGAATAACAAATGGATGTGCTAGGACTTAATTTACATTCTCAGGCATTTTTCAAAATGTGTATGTGATCATGTGTATAGTATGTGATCATTCATAAAATCATTACAAGAATCTATTGACTTGATTGAAAAGAATTGTTTACATCGCTGTATATGAAACAAATAACTAATGAGAAAATAAATCAAATCAATAAGAAAACCAAGCAAATATAACATAATTACAAAAACAAAATTTTGAATATATATAATTGATTAGGAATTAAAGTTGAGAGTATACAAGATAAATTATAATTTCAAAAAAAAAAAAAAAAAAAAAAATGAATCAATCATTCAATTTCCTTATAAATGATAAGAAATAATAACTAAAATCATAATAATATTGACAATATATTAATATTTGACAGGATGAATGACTTCAATAACAAAAAAAAAATCAGGAAGTTAAATATTCCTAGCATTGTTTTATGTGTACCAAAGATAATATTTTTGAGATAAGACAGCATTCCGAATTTCATACATTTAATAAAATATTGTTGAATTCGATTTTCAAATTAAATTTCTATTGATCAAAACTTAAACTTAAAAAATAAAAGGTTAGATTTAAAAAAAAAAACACCTTCATTACTTTAAAATAAATCTCTAACCTATCATTATTAACACAAACCAATATAATGATAACCTCAACTTACTTTATTTTTCTTTCTAAAAAATATAACCATCTGGATACAATTATCTTTAGGAGTTGATTGAATATAAAATATACGCAAAAGTATTAATAATCAAATGCTTATACATAACTAAAACTGTGTTTGTCTTTTTAGAACTATCACAAATAAATCTACAATGAACAAGAGTCTATATTCTGCATCGAGGAATTCAAAAACATCCATCAACCATAAAAATTAAAGCAAATCAAGTTGAAAGTACAAGATTTGTGAGCCTAAAAGGCAGTATCTGAAGAGTCAATGACATGTACAATGACGTGTGTGTGAAGTAGATACCAAAACAATACGAATATTAACTGTATTCCTTTTTATTTGGTAAAACTTTATTACTTGTTAAAAAAACAAAAACACGATTGTCAAAAAAATTATATATAAATAAGAGGATGTGCATTTTAAAGTGCATGCTTCAATATCGCAGTAGCTAAAGGAATAACAAAAAAAAAGTTATATACTGTTATGGAATCAACTACAATATTAAGTCAGTCGGTAATTTTATCATAAACTGAAACATATCATAAATCATAAACAAATCGCCGTTAGTTGAATACTGTACAGAAAGGTACACGTTAAATTAAAGATTGGTAATTATACAAGCGATAACGATGTATATTTATGAAACTTAAAAACAAGCTTCAAGAAAAAGAAACAAATTATAGACGTAAACAGGTGTGTCCATCCTCTCCCCCCCCAAGGTACATGGCGCAAGAACGTCCTCCCCCCTTTTCAAGATATTTTATTTCTCTCCTCTTCTTTAATAATAGTAGTGTAAACGAAAGTAAAATGTAAAAGATCGTAGATCATATACAATTACGCTTGCTGCGGTCAGTTCACCGTTTTTCTCTTTTCCTTAGTTTGAAACTTTTCATTTCGAAAATGCATGACCCTGCCGAAATGTGCCCCCCTCAAAAATGTAATACTCCATCAAAATGTTGATGGCGCAACTTGCGACATGAAACCACCTTTTGGGCACCGCTAGGCGTTTATACTAGACGATGACTGAGTGGTTGACCGTGATAAGAGGGGAGATGTAGCTAAATTGAAATTAAAATAACACAAAAAACGTGGTGCGCCCATCGCACGACTTTCACTTACCACTCTCTTAGTAGAAATAAGTATTTTCATATAAAGGGGAAGTGAAAATATAAATTATAGACGCTATATTTATTTACATTTCATTGTGGGTATTTTTATTTCCCTTGCATTTTATCCCTTATATACACACATTTTTATATAGTTGTATCCTATACAATTAAATATTAAATAATATCAACGATAGCATTTATGAAAACCCCATATGTATATGTACATAATACTGTTGGAGTCAGCATTATATAAGACTCATGTTAGGTATGGAAGCCTGTTGTAATCTTTGGAGTGAGCTCGTGCCCGTATTACTACGGTACCTCCATTAAAACTATTATCCGTCACGGTCTCTTATTTCTCCTTTAATTAATTATCAAATTCATTCATATTTCATATTTAAATATTTTTTATAACAAAGATTAATGTGAAATGGTTAATTATTTCAAATAAAAAAAATTAAAGGTACTTTAGAGGTGGCTAATGTTGAAAATTAGCCGTTTTAGCCCTGTTAGAGAACATCAACGAGAATAAAACCTACGTTATATTAAAAACAGCTAAATAATACACTGAAATACTGAGTTGAATCAAAATTGTTAGAGGGGTTTTTGAGAAAATCGTAAAAATGTGTTAAATCGATTATATAGAGTACCACTTCAGGTTTACCGATTTTGACAAAAATGTCGTAACATCCAAGACTTATAAAAACCTCAAATACAATTTATGTTGTTAACCGCAATTTATGTTTCGTAGGACTTCGTTTTTGATCTAGACTGTTCACATACATACAACACACACAGAACATTTTGTGGAACTTAGTTATTTGTACTCAGGGAACCTCAAAATGTGTATTTTCGTTGAAAACTCAGATTCCAAAATTTTGACGATCGCAATACTTACCCTTACTATATATCACATACATAGGCAAGTAAAAGTAAAACACGACCGGAAACGTAAAAGGACGAGTCAACCGGAGAATTTAGGCGGTTACACAACGCTGAATTGCGTGAACGATATCCGGTTAATATAATTGAGGTGATTATGTTGAGGCGAATAAAATGGGCATCTAAAATCGCCGGGCTCAGTAACGAAAGAATTACTAAAAAATTAATATGCGCTGTACCGACTGGCAAGAGTCCGAGAGGAAAGCCAAAGCAAAGATGGGTAGATTGTATTAAGGCTGATTTTGTGCGGTTGGGTTTAGACCACTAGCGGATCCAGGATTTAATTGGGGGAGGGAGGGGGCTTCAGCCCGAAACCTTTTTTTTCATAAAAATAACGATAATTACTTTGGAAAAACAAAAAGAAACTAGCTACCTATATGAAATGGTGTTTAATTTATTCCTTAAGTACTTTTAAATGTAATTACACGAACAATAATACTTTAAGAGGTATTTTTAAAATTTTTTTTCCCATAGAACATGGTTATATTTTTCCATTTTGGGGGGGGAGGGGCTTCAGGCCGAAAGCTCCCCCCGTAGATCCGCCCGTGGTTTAGACCAAGCTGGGTAGATGGTAGAATGTGGACATAGATTGGTGGTATCGGCATAGAACCTTCGGGTTCGCTAAGCCTTATTATTATTATTATTATCAAAAGTAAAACACAAAACAAATAATCTCGTTATTTTCCTACGTACCACAATACAAATGGCGTTCCTTCTTGTCCACTAGACCAAGATGCCATGTTCACAGTATAAATGAGATTCCAAGCATTCTCGGATCCAGGAATTTTATTGTTTTGCGCAGGGAGGGAAGGTTAATCCGGAAAAGGTTTTTTGCATTATTTCCTACGGAAATAATAGACTATTGGCACTGTATCGAAAGTCGACATTGGAAGGTGTTTTGAGGTTTTTACCAGTTTTGGAATCCCTACAGGATTTTAACGATTCTGCAATTTTTAGAGATGGCAGTTATATATATATATATATATATTATATTTCCCGCTATACTTCAGCTTCCACAGTGGACCCTGTTTGACCGAATAAGCTGAAATTCGGTATATAGAGATTGTTCCCAGGCGGAAAAATACTATTAAACTTTGAAAAAATGTCGGAATGTCAGAATGTTTTTTCATGTCTGTTTTTAAAGTATTGCGCATCTCCACAGCTCCTCCTAACAAAGTTGAAAGGTTGAAATTTTGTAAATGTATTAAGCTGGTGATGGAGAGGTGCCTTTGTGGGTTCTCATCACCAGCCGCCATTTTGTTTCAAGATGGCGGCGGAGAAACCTGTTTCTCTAGACTACAGCACTAAAACGACAGTAATGGTATTGATAAAAACTTTTCTAAAGCATTCTCCATGAAACACTATAAATTTATGTACATATACATACTTTCTCTACAAAGGGCTAGAATAGGAGTTTTGAGGAATACAAAACATTATTTACAAATAACTTAAAAAAGGGTGCCCTTTTTGGGTCAGAACATATTTTGAAGACATTTAACTTTCCTAACTTTCATCAAATTCCGTGCAGTAATTACAAAGATCCATCATACAGTTTCTTTAAGAAAAACCAATGGTCTTTAGAACATTTGGTAAATATTTTTAACAACACATCTTATTACCAAATCGTCAAATTTTAATGATTTTACTTTTAGGTTATTTAGTATACTTTCAAATGACCATATACAAAAGTTAATACTTTTTGTGTTTTTCAGATATCCAATGTTAACATCGTAATTATTTTTTCTTGCTTCTTTTAGGTGGTTTATTATAGACATAAATTTAAAGTTCTTGGAGGAGAAGACTTATGCAATCTTTCATTCAAATTGCAATATTTAATGGCAATGAAACAATTTAATCTCTTTAAATTTTTTTAAAATTAAAAATAAGTGGAAAATATTACTTTAGTGATTGAGCTTTGCTGCTCACACTTTAAAAAAAAAAATATATATAATGATAATTATTTTGAAATAAAGAGAAAAAACTAACTACCTACATGAGAAATAATACTTTTAGATTAGAGATGAATTTTAAATATTTTTTTTTTTTTCATAAGATTCATAAGAGAGGGGGGAAGGAGGCTTCCACCTGAAACCTCCCCCCTTCCTTAGATCTGCCTATGATTCCTAGTATAGTAAAGATTGAGAACAAGTGCTCAGTATAACCTTTCTCTTCTCCTTTTTTCATTTTTTATTGAAGGGGCATGTGGCGGAGCGGACTAACCAGATAAGGAAGTTAGAGATGGAAAAATAATTAGGAGTTCAAATCCCAGTCCCTGGTAGGACTTTAAACCCTGCATAATTCCCCGCCCTTGGGAAAATCCCCAGTAGTGTAAAAGGCAAGGGGAGATTAACGACTTTAGTGCTTTTCAGTTAAAATTGGAGCTTTAATTAGATGGCTGGTTTCTAAAACCTCTCGCTCAAAAGGTATAAACAAACCCCCAACAGATCCTTTTCAGGATGGTTTAGCCATTCCCATCTACTTTCTAAAACAGAGGAAGGTATGTGACTGAAATTTTACAGCATCTTTTCCAATAAAATCGACTAACCAAATGTGGTTACTTTATATAATCAATTTTAAAACTTTGCACAAACAATTTTGAACATGTCAATATACAATTAAATGTTGAATTTTCAAAATGTTTTCCTCTAAAGTCCTTTAATGTGCTTAAATATAAATTTGCAATGATTTGATAATTAACTTTAGGAGAAAATAAAAATAAAAATATTGTTTTAAGTTGAAAACAAAAGTCTACAAATAAGGGTAGTAATATGTGTATTTAATATATTGTTGGAAAGCTGATGGACTTAGAAAAAATAATATTTAATACACAAAGTTGCAGAAGTTTGTGGAGAGTAAGTAAAAACTAAATAGAAACTTTTAAAATTTAATTTAACTAACAAAGTTAACACTGCAATAGTTTTAAAAAATATTTTATTATTCGAAGAGAAGAATGGTTGGGATGATCAGTAAAAAAAAAAAATAAATAAATAGTAGAAATAAATAAGTATATTTATTTTTATTTTTGCCGACGTTTCGGCCTTCATCATGGCTAAGAGAAAACCAGATAACACTAGGTATGAGAAACTATAAACATTAAATAATGAAAAAAATAATTTAAAAATTTAATTAAATTTTCATATTTTTTATATATATTTCATATTTCTAACGAGACCTGTCATGAGCTTGACAATAAGCAGATGTGCTGTAACTAATAAGAAAAATTGACATTTTAGGCATCGATGGGGTCGACATCGAACCTTGGGGTTGCTAAGCCTTTATTATTATTATTAATTTAATTAATTTTTATTTACTTTAATATCATGTTTTGTGTTTATTTCAGTAACACTCCACTATCATTTAATATTTATTATCTATGCATTATACTATCTCCAGATACCCTACTTCCATTCTCTTTCAATTAAACATTTATTTAATAAGCTCATAGAATTTATTTATAATAAACCTTTTGTCCATTATATATGTTTCTGTGCTTTATTTCATGTATTTTAGTTTGCCATTACAGAGGGTGCTATGTAAGTTCTACTCTTTCTTACCATACCAATCTGCCTTCCGGAGTCTTTTCCTTCGACCAGGTGTCTCTCTTAGTTTTCTCCTCTTTTCTCTTTTTCCTGTTACTTTCTTTTCCATACCTCCACCTCTATTTTGTATATATTGATACATTTGCTCATTAAATCTTATTTACATAACTTTTTATTCTCATATAAGTAGTCACTATGTTTTGATAGATTTTACAGTATCTCAATTTTCTGTTTACATCTATTATTTCCATATATAGCTTCATATTCCTTTTCTCTGTTTTACATTTTATTCTATGATTATCTCACTTCCTTTTAGCATACTATTACATCATGTTTTAGCAACTATGTCACCCTATTTGTTTTGTACCCTATATGTTTTGTATACATTTACGTTTTTTATCTCATACATTCCATTACTTTCCGTTGTTAATTCATTTTTCATTTCTTATGTTACCTTATTTTGATTGTTTATTTCATTAGTCCCTACTTTTTTTACTGTTATTATTTATTTCTTAGTTCTCTGTTACTATTATTAATCTATCTACTTCATTTTACTTTAAGTTTATTCTGCCTAAATTGTTTTTAGACTATATCTTTCAACTACATATTATTTCTTTTATTATTTAATGTTTATAGTTTCTCATACCTATTGTTATCTGGTTTTCTCTTAGCACTGATGAAGGCCTGAACGTCGGCAAAAATAAAAATAAATATACTTATTTATTTTTACTATTTTCTTTTTGTCTGATCATCCCAACTATTCATCTCTTCAATTATTCACTATAGGCAATCATAAATCTACTATTATTTTATTATTCTTTTGTGATAGAACACTGGAAGATGTGTATGCTGCTAAAAATATTTCAAGCAGTATTTATGGATGAGAAAAACAAATGGTTATAGCTTTAATAACTTTACACCTGATAATAGGTATAAATAATTATTCATTGTCAGTTTATTGTGAAGTCATTAAGAAACATTTAAAAAATTAAATTAGTTAGTAATTTGATGAATTTTTCCTCAGTGAAACCAAACTATTATGATCTCAGCATGACACATAATGACAGGATTTTATAGCAAATTTTTGAATAATGACTGAAATTTACAAATTCGTTCTTAAAAGTTTTGCACTGTTAAAAATTAACTTCAACAATTTTTTGCAATAAACTGACAATATTAACTAGCCCAGATTGAGTAAAAATTAATTTCTCCTCCAAATAAAGAGGTATATGGAAGTTTTGTGATGGGTATATCACTTTTTTTTTTGGTATTTTTTAGGGCGAGAATTGATAAAGTTCTTTGAAAAATTCAAATAAATGAATACAAACCCCTGCTGTAGGACATGATAGTCTTTCTGTTGGTATTCTGCATATTCCAGCTTTTAGATCTTCAAGGCACTGCTGGTTAAAATCTTCATTATCATCATCGTCGTCGACTCTTGCTGTCTGTATAGTTCTTTTGGTAGTTACAGTAGTAACCATTTCATCTATGAAACCAGCACCATCAAGCCCACTGAAATATACAAGAACCATGTACTAATTATAAGAATTCATCAGTAAATAATTTGTTGGCTACTCTCTGTTACCTTCTACAACATTCTATATTAGATATTGTTTTTTTTTCTAAAATTCTTTGCTTTCCAAAGATATATTATACGCATACCTTCTGACTAGTATTTCCGGAGATTCGTTTTCGACCTGGATAAGCATTTTTATTTTTATTTCCAATTTCCTATTATCATATTCTTTCAAATTTCATATTTAGCCATTTTTTAATTTTACTGTCAATAAAAGATAGTTGATTTTTTTAAATAAACCAAATTAAAGGTACTTTAGAGGAAGACGTATATGAATATTGGGCATTTAAGCCCTGTAAAGTGACATAAATGGAGATCAGACCTAAATGATATTAAAGACCACATAATAATTATACAATGCTACACAGAGTTTAACCAAAATCGTTAGAGCCGTTTTTGAGAAAATTGTAAAAACATATTTCACCACTGATATTAAGTGGCACCTCCGGTTAGCCGATTTTTGCCGAAAAAGTTGCTGTAACATACGAGGTATATACAAACCTTAAATATAAAATTTCACTTTCGTACGACTTTTCGTTTTTGAGCTAGACTGATCACATACATACACACACCTCAAAACATGTATTTCTGATGAAAACTCAGAATCAAAAATTTTCACAATCGCAATACTGTTCCTTACTATATATAGGTAACTGAAAATTAAAAAAATAGATTACCCAAGCCACATAAAAGAATGAGAGTCTTCTACCCCTTTCTTTTGTGTTTGATGTGTTTGGTGATCAGAAAGCATTTGTCTAGTTATTCTAAGTTGAGAACGAAGAGCTTCTGACTCTTGCTGAGCAAGAACTAGTCTATCACTTGTTTCCCACAAGTCGCTGCTCAATTGTTCAATGTGCACGCAATCCTTTTTTATCTGAAAAGAAGAAATGTTTAATTGGCAATAAATAAACAAATATTCATAACAATAACAAATATTGGCCTGGATGAATAAACATACCTTTAACTTAAGTTGTTCTATTTTCCTTGTGTAATCTTCTATCACATTCTTGATTTCATCTTCATACTGCTGTGTCTAAGCAGCACAAAAAAGGTTACAAATGATTATTTATTAAATGCCAGAATTCTAAATTTATAAAATTACATTTTTTAAGGAATTCAACTTCTAGAGATATTGTTTTGTTTTTTAAATAGTGGTTTTATATGAAAGACAAGATTCAGAGGAGATGACAGTTTAATCATTAAAAAAAAAAAAAACCTTTGCACAACCAACAGGTTTTCTTCTTAATAAATTAAGAGTACTCACTATATAGAGACTGGGTATGTTCCAGGATACATTTGTGATATATACAATATGTAATATGAAAAGCAAAACAAAATGTTTCTCTAAAGTACATATTATTGTTTTGAAATATAATTAAATGCTTCATAGTTCAGCGTGGTATATTATTGAGGTAGAAGATGGTCTGGAGTGGCGGTCATACAAATTTTTTATGACTGCCACCCAGGACCATCTTCTTACTCAGAAATACAGTTATGTTAAAAGTCCTGTTATTATGTTCCATTTCTTATGAATATCCTAATGCTTACAAAAATTATTGAGCATTCTTTCTCAAACCTAATTGGTCAAAAGGAAAGCTTTGATTTAGCAACTTGACCAATATTTTGTCCTGCTGAATTAGTAAAATATTAAACTCTCAAACTTATTTTCCTTCTACAAAATGTCCCAATTTTTTTAATTCTAATAATTAAACAACCAACGGTTCATTGAAAACACCATGTGCATATTTATAATCTAATGACATTATCCTATACAAATTGGAAATGCTTCTGAAAAATATTAAATTTTCTCGGTAATGATCAATATATTCATGCAATTAAAATTAATCCTTATATTAAAAAAAAACATTCAAAATACCATCACCAAAGAAAAATATTATTTAATCTAAACAATAGAAAAAAGCATACTAATCTTTCACCAATCCCACATTCCAGATAGCGACAGTCCACCAAACATTAAACTTTTACATTAATTATTTTTACATTCTTAAACTTTCATTTCTTACACTTGAACTTAGATTCTTCCAAAAAAAAAATTCATAGGTTTTTTTTTTTTTTTTGTATGTGTTCTCCGTCTCCTCAATGTCCCTGTTTATTTGGTCAAGACTAGATCATTAAACTTAGTTGGGACTCAAAAATACTGGGACATATTACAAAGTGAAAAGGAGCACAAAGCATTTTTGAAACACTTAAAGAATAAAAGAATATAAACACCATTTCTTTTTTTTAAATTTGATCGATGGGCAAAGTTGGAGAAGAAATAAAATATCATATTTTATAAATTATTGGAGGAAGTTAATGGACTGTTCTACATATCATGGGTGATAAATATTCAGGAAACAGTCCCATAAAAACTGTATAATGACTGCGTTCTGAATATTTATCACCCATCATATTTTATAATGTATTTTCTGCACAGATATCATTAGTAGGATAGAGCAGGGCTAGTTCGGCAAGCAGGCTTACTAGCATCATTTGCTAACCGCAGATTGTTATTTACAGGTTATGACACTGTTATAACTAGATCAGAAGGAGTAAGACAGATGAACATACATAATAAATCAAGTGGGATAAAACATAATACTGGACCTCAACAAAAATAAAAGTATAATGGATAGAATGTGGAAGATTGTCACCCACTTCTTAAAAGTAATGGATGAAAGAGAGGGAAATTAGTGCAGAGACATGATTAAAAATGAATAATGGGAAGTATGGAAGAGATATCAATATTATAAAACGGATTTTGTTTAAAACATTTTGATGTGGTAGGAATTACAGTCATACCATACCACAAAGTTAATAATCCTTTGAATTGATTACGATTGTGTATTTACACATAAACATATAAATTTGAATGATGCAAAAAAAAAAAAAAATCAGAGCAGGATATGCATTAACTGTTAAATGGTCCCATTACCTCCAATTATTATTTATTAAGAATAAACTATTTATAATTACCTATTAAGGTCCGTTTAACAATTAAAGGATATCCTACCATATTTTCTTTCCTACAGTAATGCCAGATTTCAAAAGTTTTGGGCATTAACCCTATTTGTTCCAAAGTAAATATATGTACCCATATAACAAAATTTTAGTTACATGTTATATAATGATTAATAAGATATTCCCTTAATTTAATAACTATCTTTTGTAACAATCCACCACACGAAATCCGTGCATCTTTCAGAGCATACTTTTATGAAGAGAAGAAAATAAGATATTCAGAGAAACAATTTTAAAATATCAAACAAATTACAGAATCAGACTGTACCATATCACCTAATACATTTAATTTCTACCTGTTTTGTGACAATGCTACTCCAGGCATTAATGTGCTTTCAGGCTATTATTAATAGTGAGAAACCCCTTTATTTTATTCTAGAATTCCTACAACCAAGTAATATTGTTTACTAAAATTTATAACACCATCACATTTTCATAGTTATATTTCTTAAAACTAAATCTTAAGAAATAGAAAAAATAAATAAATAAAAGTGGTTTATAGTAGTCAGATTAGGAATTTTGTATCTTTAATTATGAAGTAATGCCAATAACATCAAGAATAATACTAACGAAGAGTATTTAAAAAATAAACCCGATTTCTTTGCTTATTCAAAGCAAGGTTGAAAAAAATGAATACAATAAATTAACACATGACAATTAAATTAAATAAACCAATAAATTAAAAATTTGAATACAATCAACAATTAATATAAATAAATAAAATTGAGGCTGTTACTTTCTAGCTATTCCTTCAATGAATGAATGAAGCTGATTTTTGTTTGGATGTTTGTATATATATTGACCCCATAAAGATTCAATGCATCAGCTCCCACATAGTGCTTTTATAGAAATTATTAACCTCTTTTTGATTATATAATTTTGTTTTAATGAACATTCCATGAATTAAATATTAGAGAGGCAGGAAAGTAATGTTGTTTTCTTACGTTAAATTCAAACATTTAATTTTCACATGAGTTTTTATTTTTAATCATTGATCGAATCACCCTCATTATCAACAACCTTTTGCCATCTAGTGAGCAAATTTTCAAAGCAGGATCGATAAAAATCAATTACTTTTTTAGCAAAATATATAGAGATGGCATTTTGCATTTCCATACAGGACCTATTTTTCATCTCTGGTGATCAAATGATCAAAAAATGCTTCTGTATCGTACTGTTGAAGCAATAAATTGCATATGGTGATTTCTCAATCTGCTGCAAATGTTCTTGGATGGTTGACCAAGGTTGGTTAAGACAGTTTGAAAATTCCTCGATTGTCTGATACGGATTTGCTTCGATTTCCATCCTTAACATGCCATTGTCTAACGTTGTTGGTCTTCCTAATCGATACAAGTCGGAAAGATCAAAATTACCGGATTTGAACTACCTTTGGCATTTACGAATGCCTAATGCATTTGGATAAACATCGAAAACAGCATGCACTGCCTCTTCTGGTATTTGGTTAGACATTTCACCAAAATTGAAAAAAAAATTTAATTTAATTATTTGAAACAAAGAAGTCAATTTACTGTTAGAATGTCTTTGCGATGCCATAGATGGACATAATGAGCTGCCAAATGACAATCAAATAGAGACATGCTCAGAAATGACATTACTTTCCGGTCCCCTTATACATGTTAATATGGTAAATTGTTATATTATGGTAGCTTACCAACAGTATTTACTTAATAAATGCTGAAATGAGTTTTAAAAACAATTGAAACCACTATATGTACAATATTCATTATATTAAAAATTGCTTTCATTTTGCTTACTACATATAATAAATGCATGTGATCAAGTAAAATCATAATAACCAGAAGAATCTCAATACAGTATATAAATATAGATCATGGAGTTAGGGCACAATCCAATGTTTTTAGGCCATTCTATAAAATATTTGAAACCAGATTCAATCAGTTTTGAAATAACTACCTCAAATATTTCAATAACTTAAATATTTAAGTAATAAGAGAATATATTTAATATTAAAAACCATATAATATGGTGGAGATTTTGTTGACCATGAAATGAATTATACAAGATTAGGAGATGTGGTCATAGATGAAATAAAACACTAATAAGCAACTTTTTTTTAAGCAAAATTTTGACATTCAACTAGGTGAAATGCATCAGAATTCTAATCAAATGCCAAGTATAATTAGATAATAAATAAGCCCCACATAAATTAACTTTATTTTTCCATAATTACTTGAAGTCTATTTCTATTATCAAAATAGGATCATGTTTTCAAGATTTCATGAGTTTAGTCAACATAGCAAGAACTTCATTATATTAATTATAAATGATAAAAAAAGAAAAGAAAACAACAAATCCATTGAATATGAAATATTTTAATACTTATAAAATATTTAAACAAAATAACTAAACAATGATGAAAACAAAACTTTCACCACAGAAACCCATCAAAACCAACTATATCATTTTAATATACAGTTGACAAACGAAAAAAGAACTACTGAAAGTATTAACTAGACATATACAGAAGAATAACTTAAAATTACCAATTTTGCTTGCAGAACTACCAGTTTTTCTTCAAAAGCACAGTTTAATTTTTCCTCAAAATTCATTTCTTTTTCCACAGTTAAAAGATTTTCTCTTTCTTCCTCCAGTTGTTTCTCCAGAATAACAACATCATTTTTTAAAACCTCATTTTCCGCTTTGATGCTATAAATAAGAAAAGTGTTAAGTATATATTAAAATTAATAAGGATATAAATTGTATAATAAATTACAACTCACCTTTCGGCTTCTCCTGTCTGAAGAGAGAAACTCTTTAATTTCTTTTCCAGAATATTTTTTTCATGCTCATACAACTTAACATTTTGTTTGAGACGGTCAATTAGATCAAGTTTTTCTGTACGCTCCTTAATTAATTTTTCTATTTCTGTTTTAAGTTCTGAAATCATTGCATCTTTTACACTATTTTCTTTTTCAGTCTGTTCCAATTTTGTCGAACATAAATGTAATCTGGACTGATTGTTTTCCATCTCAGATTTTAGTTCTAATAACTTATTTTCCAACAACTCTTTTTCTTTTTTCAAAATATCAGTTGATTTGATTCTATTATCAAAATCATATGTTTCTTCAATGTTATAATTTTCAAATTGGGTTACAGTTTGAGACAGAACTCTTATCTTCTTTTTATTTTCTTTCATGGTGTCTGTTAAAAAATCGATAAACTGTAGAAGGTCTTGTACACCAGAATTTTCTTTTAGAAGATTGCTTTCCAATTCTGATTCAATAAGAATAAATTTTTCACGAAACATCTTTTTTATCTCTTTTACTTCAGAATCGAGAAGGCTAATTTTACGGGTAGTTTTACAACTCTCAAGATTCAATTTTTTTTCATTGAACTCAAGTTCTACAATTTTGGATTGTAACTGAGTAATTGTGTTCTTACTTATTTGTAGATCCTTCTGATATTCTTTGTTCCTATCAGAAAAGAACGATAACCGTTCGTGAAGTTCTTTGATCATTGAACTTTTATCAATCAATTCGCTTTTGAACTGCTCAATCTGCATCGTATATTCTTTCAATTTGAAATTTTTCCATTCCAATGTTTCATGGAGAGAAATAAGCTCTCTGGCTAGTTCTTCATTAGCCGTATTTCCTTGAGTTATTTTTTGCCTCCATTGAAATGCTGATTGAACTAGCTTCTCATTTTTAAAGTATTGCCCTTGGAGTTGTTCTTCAAGCCTCCTTAATTCTCTATTGAGATGTTCAATCGTTACAGTGAGCTGACCTATTTCTTTATCTTTAGAAGAATTGATTATATTATAATCATCTTGTAAAGTTTTTATTTCTAAAGCCCTATCTTTGATACATCTACTTAAGAAGTCTATTTCATCGTTATAATAATCAATAGCATTGTTCTTTTCACAAAGTTCACATTTTAAAGCAACCATTTCTTCTCTCAATTCATTAAATTTAATTTTATGCTCAGCTATTAACCTATTCATATTAGTATTCAATTCTGTGATACGAATTTCATCAACTGCTTTGTTGTTATTAATTATTTTATTTTGCAATGTTTGTTTGTCAAAATCTTCTTGTAGTTTAATTAATTCAAGACATTTGCCACTGAAATCTTTTTTCAAAGTTGCAAGTTCATACCTCATATTCTGGCACTCATTACAATTAGCAATCTTTTCAATTGAAACAGATGATTTTAATATTTTTACTTCATCAGTCAATTTTTCAATCAAATTTTCATAATTAGTTTTCTCATTCAAAAGTTTTTCAATTTCATTTGATTTCACTTCCAGCACTTCACTCTGAAGCTTTAATTCTTCTTGAAGTTCAGAACATTTAATGTCGATAATGCTGTTTAGAGTCTCTCCTTCACTATATTGAAAACTTTCTTCTAATGACATATTTCTTTTTTCTAGTAAAATGTTCCTTTGTTCCTGAAATGAATGCTTAATGTTATATTCTGATATTGAAACGGTAGTAGACAGCTTAGTAATGAGGTTTTGAACATTAATTTCTCATTAAAATTTTTTAATATTCAATGCAAGCACAAAATTTCGAAAATTTAATTATTAATTATTGTTATTTCAATTTTGTGAATTTCTCTCCCAAAATAATCATGCAATAACATTATTAGATCAGTTAATTACAACATTTTAAAGTATTTAGGAAATATATAAATGAAAAATACCTCACAGGTTTTTTTTAGTGATACTATAATTTCTTCCAATTCCACAACTTTTTCATTTGAGGAGATAAGTTTTGATTCGATGTGACTAATTCTATTTTCAGCATTTATTCTCCTTTGTTCTTCATTTTTCAGCTGAAAAGAAATATGATATATTTTATTAAAATAATTATTCACTTAAATGACATTAAAAAATCAAAACAAGAAGTATTAGTGGATTTATCAACATACAATAACTGAACTTATGACTGCTAGTAACTCTTCCAATAAAAATTTCCTCTCAAATTGTTGTCAATGATCTTCATAAAATACTTGGCCCAAAATACATAACCATCCTTTCATTATAAGTGTGATACCCACATCCACACATCCCAGCTAACTCATAATCTTTTCCCCAATTCTATCGCTAATAATCCTTCAAGGAAACTAAAAAGCAAATGGGATAACCATGGCATCACACTAGGCTTTTTCACCACACCATTGAGATAATTTGTTAATATTCTTGGCTAGGGCACCAACTACGAACTACTTTGTAGTTTTTTTAGTTGTTGACATGATTTTCTTTTCCTCTACAATGAAATTCGTAGTACTTTATGAGAATTTATATGTCTTGAAATTATAATTTTCTATAATATATTTTAAAATGTGATTGGCTTTTCCTGAATCCTGAAAAGCACTATGACAGTCAATGTAATAAACCAAAGGCGGGGAACTATTTTTATCGTTAGAGGTCACATCAAGATTAGGCAATAGTAATGAAGGTCGCAATAATATTTTAAATTTTACTATTGCTACTTTATTTAAAATTAAATACACTCACACACGCCCATATACACATGTTCTACTTAATTCTATTAATTTTGTAACCTAAATAATTGAATATTAATTAACTCTAGTGCTAGATTAATGAAGACAGCATAAAAACATTTAGAGGCCACAGGTTCACCACCTACACATATCACATATTCAGCATACTTGCTTATTTATGAATAAAATATTGTAGAAACAAAATAGGTACTTGTCTAGTATGTGGTCGGGACAGAAACTCCCTTCTTATCTTTTCTTACATCACATAATCTCCCTTCTTATCTCGTGTAAGCTGTTGTTCCTTCTGTTATGTGTGAGTTATTTCATTGTTTATTTTTTATTAATTTTGTCATTTGTTAAAATGGATATATTATAAATTTAACAACAATACAGTCGTGCAAAGAGCAGCTGAAACTATTGAACAAAAGTGTGGTAATGTGGAACAAGTTTTTAAGAGAGGTTTGTGCCCATAACATGTTATATAGGACAACTAAAAAAATTGGAGGGCCTGGCAAAGTCGTTGAAGTAGACGAGAAAATAAAAGTGCTTTATATGTATATATGTTGCTTTAATTAAGTATGAACGTATATGCGTTGTATGCATTAAGTGTTTATGTTGTATTTTGAATAAAATGTAAGTGTTTTGTTATTATTACATTTGTTTTTGTCTATTTCAATTTCCATAAATATGACGAAGATAGGGATTAAGAGTGTCTTACCAGAATTATCAGTATTCAGGTTATAAACATTGGCAGGTAGCAGTCCATCCCGATCACATAGTACAAAAGTACCAAAAAAATTGTTAAAAATAAATAAATTCCTAAATTGAGAACCTTAAATTTAGACATTTGTTTTATTTATATATTTTCAACAATATTTGTAAAATATATCAAGCATAAAAGCTAAAAATTCTAAAAAAATGCAAACCTTCTTAGATAAATTATTATTATCATCCATTGTTGATTCCAATTGAAGCAACAACCTATCATGAACTTGCTTTAAATCGTCTAGTTCTAATCTCAAAGAAACAGATTCATCGTGGATTTTTCTCAAATGATCATCACTACTCTTCTCTTGGCAAAGATCTTTATCCTCATCTTTTCTTGATAACAAGTAATTTAATCGATTACATTCCCTTTTCTGATAATCCAATTTATCAACTAAAAATATATGATCAGTATTACTTATATTACTAAAATAATAAATGAAAAATTGAATATTTAAAATTATTTATTTATTAATTAAAAACACATACTAGTTTCTTTTAATTGAGATTTAACTGAATCCAATTCATCTTGCAGGTGCTGTTTTTCACAACATAACAATTCTACTTTGCCCCTTAGAGTTCTTACTTCTGACAAAGCTAAAAATCCTGGAGACTAAAAATAATGAATGACCAATGTTATTTAGGATAGAATAAATTAATGGAAAAAATAAAATAAAAAATTGCCCATACATATTGAGGATTTCTTTTAGGAGTTGAATATGTTCTAGGAGAAGATATGTAACTTGAAGAGTCATCTTCTGATTCATCATCTGTAAATAAGAAAAACATATAACCAAGGAATAAAGGAAACAATTAAACTACAGTTCTCATTTATTTTACTTTTCTTTGCACTGTTTTTAAGAATAGTACAATAAATTTTCTTGGGTTTACACTTAGGTGACCAGATTTTAACATAGGTAAAGCGGGACATCATTGACCAGAGAGGATCGTCTAAATTTATTGTTACAATAATTAATTTAACATAATAATATGGTGTAAATGTTAATCAGCTGACATAAGTATTTAGATAAAATGAGGTAGGGAATTTACTTCTAAAGACGTATTTATTAGCAATAATTTGATGGTGTATATGATTTTAATAATAAGCCAGTTTTTAAGGCTTAGATGTTTTGTGCCAGCAGTTAGTACACAAGTAATCAACTCTTTTTTGAAATGCTATAAAATCTAATGAAGGCACAGGCGGATCTACGGGGGGAGTGGAGGAGGGGGCTTTCGGGCTGAAGCCCCCCCAAAATGGTAAAATATAACCATGTTTTACAGAAAAAAATATTAAAAACTATATCTCAAAGTATTCTTGTTCCTGTAATTACATTTAATAGGACGACTTCAGGAACCACTTAAACACCAATTCATATAGGTAGTTAATTTCTTTCTTTTTTTTTCAAATTAAATATCGTTATATGTATATGAGGAAAAAAAATCTTTAGGGCTGAAGCCCCCCCCAAAATTAAATCCTGGATCCGCTAGTGAATGAAGGTGACCAATTTCGGTAATCGAAGCAGCAATTGACGTTGACTTGCTGATGTCAAAGATATAACCTTTTCCTTATCTTTATTCTTTTTAAATAAAACATGATAATATGGCCATACATTGAGTTAAATATTTATATAATAATAGTTAAATAATTAAAATAAAATATAAAAGAGAGAAAAAAACTGTATATACATACATATGTACAAATAAAACAAACAGAGAGAACAAATAAGCAAAATAGTAATGTAAATAAACATGGGATATAAATATCCGAATACAAAATGCTGGTAGAAGAGTAGATTCATGAAGTAAACGTAACAACCCAAGAAACAATGGAACACAACCGAAAGATTTCTCAGAACAAAACAGGTGAATTGGCCAATCAATTCCAATTGAATTGATGAATCTACTCACAATCACAAGGTTTGTTCTAGGAAATCGTCCAGCCTTATTGCATTGTTCGCTGAGTTGTTTTGCTTACTTTCCGTTACTTTACTTTCTCTGTGTTTTATTTATATATTTGTCCAGTTTTTTCTTTCTTGTACTTTTATTTTTAATTACCTATTATTATGTAAACGTTTAATTTAAAATTTGTTTATTTATTTACTTTTTCTCACTTTTTGGTTTTTTATATATGTAGAGTCGTTTTTTTCTCTTTTTTTCCCCTTTATTTTTAATAATACCTATTGAATCAACCGATTCTGAATGAACTGTGATTCTTTCTTGTGAACTGCTTGAGAGAGCTAAGAGAGCGGATTCCTTCAGAGGAATCGACTCTTAGATAAGATTTTCGATTCACTTGCCCATCTGTAGTTTTTTACACCATAATCATTCGCATGTGATGTTTGTGTAGCACCTGTCCTAAGATCTTCAACACTATTGATTACAGAACCTTCTTCTTATGCTATATTTTTATTACGATACTATTAAATGATTTTAATTGTTTTTATCACATTTTTATGAACTCGTAATTAGATAGATTAGATTCTTTTCTTCATGAACATAAGTAAATTACTGATTTAAACTCAACATGCTGATGACTCTCTCATTTAACTCAGCATTTGAGCAAGTAAAAAACCAATTTCTTTAAATAATAATCAACTATAATGATTTAATTTGAACCAAAAATAAAATATAATTCACCACAGTTGAGTGGTTCTCAAAATTCAGAGAAAGAAGTCACAAATCTTCTTCTCACCGAGCCTGATCTCAAACATTTCTCCCAAAACAAAATTGTTCTTCAATTAGAAATCTTGGGAGTCACGTTTTATCAAGCACTAATTTAAAAAAAAAAAAAAAAAAAAAAAAAAAAAAAAGATTTTAAAATTTATAAAATCTCTATCAAAGAAAAGTCATAGTTTTCCACGATTGCCCTTCATTTCATGTACAATTGTTTACTTTGTAATAAATATTTTCATAAAATCCTGGCTAAACCTAAAAAGCCAATGAACAATTTCCGATGATTGACCTTCAGCATCGTTAAATGAACATATCTTGAAAGACTATGATGGACCGATGCAGCTTAATTAAAAAATGACAATATTCCTATAATTTATTTACCAACACCATATGATATTTCTTTAAAAATATGAAATTTAGCAAATTACTTACACAGGAGGTTACTACAACATTTACTGCACATTTTCTCTTAGAAAGATTTTTTTTTTATTACGTGCCATTGCCCACTGGACTTGAGTGGAGGTTTCAATGTGGTCCGCAGACCAAAAAGTTTGTAGACCCCTGGTCTAGACTATCCAGCTCAACTTTTTTTGCACAGCAAATAATTTTTCTTAAGTATCAAGTTTAACAAAGTAAAGTTTATATCAAAGGTATGAATAAAAGAATATAATACCAGATGGAATGTCCAAAACAGCCTCCATGACGATTTGCCTATTAATATGATGTTGGGGTGTCTCAATAAACTGTTCAAGAAAAGCATGTATTTTAAGTTGAACAATATTATTGAGATCATACAAAGGAGTCCTGAAATCTTGAGATTGTAAAGATGCCCACAGAAGCAAAACTGAAGAAACTAGAGTCACCTCATCACTATCCCAATATCCCAAAAGGCGAAAACCACCATACTGTTCTAAAAATAAATCAAAACAAACTGTCAATGAATTTTAAGATTAAAACAATAATAAACAGCTAGGAAAAATTAACGCATCACTTTATTAATGTAACTATTACCTTATATCTAGTTTATAAAACTGTGTTTGAAGATTATAACATAGTTTAACTATAGAAAGTACCAATGATCCCTTGTTATTTTTGTTTTTTCATTTTGTCCATGCAAAGTCAAATTTAGCATGAAGAGATTTCTTCACTAATAATCATTAGTTGGTCTTTGTGTTGCATACAGGATCCTTGCTCGCATAATAATATTGTTTAAAAACATTACAGGGGGCTACCAGTAAGTTAAAGTGAAACTCTCTGACTTTTCCCTATTTAATGATAGTTTTCCGTGACCAATATGTCTGAAGACATAAATATTAAAAATGTATAATTTATAATGTATATTACGCATGAAAGAAAATTGACTACAAAATGATTTAAGTAAAAAAAATGAGCAGTCTTTTAAATAACAAATATAATGTTTTAGGGGAAACGTTTTTTAAGCTTGATTAGGATTTCTTATTTAAGAAAACTAAACTTTTACTAATTTATTTTTATCGATTTTATTTTATTTTCATTCACTGAGAGGAGTTAAAAGTTGATACTTGACAAATAAAGCTCTGATTTTCTCTATTATAAAATAAAAGAGTTACGGGGATTCTAATATTAATGTGTTTTCTCATAAGTAATTTAGTTTCTTCATTATTATAAACAGCACAATAATTATCCATATGACACCTACTGTGACATTTATGGTTAATAAATGCTCTTTTAAGGAGCAACAGAGGTTGGACGAATAAGATTGCTAGCCAGATCTTGACTGTTTTAAGTCCATTTTGCTTAAATTTCAATTATTACCCTTGTTTGATCTCAATATAACAACCAGTGCTATTATTGACAGCCAAAGGTGGATGAATATAGAGACCGTGGTCGTTTATAACGACAAAGTTTACCACTTTCAAGTCATTATAAATGATATCCAGTGTATATTTATTTTCATCTTGAAAAAAATATTTACATATCTGAAAAAATCTCTGACTTTTCTCATTTTTCCAGGTCGGTTGCCACCTAGCATTACGATGATCCTTAACAAGAATTCATCTTATTACAATTTTGCAAAAGAGCTCTTACACAGTATTAACGAACACAGCCAGTTTAAGGGTGACTGGAGGTCCTAGATCCATCATGTCAGAATTTGTTACGACTCTTTTTACTTTTATTTTTTCACTTGTGAAATTTATCATTATCTACCATTGATAACATAAACAAAAATTACTTCATAAGTCTAGTCAGTAAAATTTGCCAGGTATCCATTTCCAGTTGGACAGTGAGGGGCAAAGAAAAGCTAAATTAAACACCAGAAACAGTGTATGTGGACCTTTTTCAAAAGTGTTCACAAAAAAAATTGATTTGCCTATGTTCATAACATATAGATTAGAATTTAGAAGACTCAAAGCGACTTCTTTTTACAGATGATGTGGGAGTGAGTCATGGTCATCAGATGGCCAAGTTTTCATTTTTAGACAAAGTGTATATTCAATGTTCAATGCACTACAAAACCACAGCATTTTATGGAGTGATATTTCTTCTAAAACCCTTATGAAATTAGTGGTAGTGCAGGGCAAGTTTTAAAATGTTCAGAGTACTACTTGAAATATTCTAAGGAAAATTTTCTAGTACAACTTGTTCTCAACATAAGAAATAGTTTTATGCTGGTTCATAAATTACTCAATAGTATAGTTGAGTAAATTTAGGAAGTTAGTGCCAAACTCCAGCAGTGGCTACTAAACAATCTTGATCTTAATCTAATAGAACGTGATTCAGTACTATTCCAGCACTGTATGGGACTAGAAGTTCATTCCTAGTACACTTTAAAAGTAGAAAACAAACGTCAATGAAGATTATTAAGTATTTTTGTAGTATTGCCAGTCTATATATTTTTTTTATTTTTGTTCTCCTCTTCCTCGCCTGTTAGGCTATATGGGTGCTTTTCCCGGGCTGGATGATTAATGTCAGAGTTAAAAGCCCTCTGAACTGCAAGAGCCCACCGAATCGCTGCAGTCGACAGATCTTTTATTATTCAATCCTAATCCATATGGAACTCTCCATCCCTTACCACATCTGTCACTCCAATAACCTCCTACTTTTAAACACACTGTTCAATCATCTTATTCATCCAATTCCAATAAAATTATAAATAGATATTACTTTAAACATGCACATAAATTAAAGATTGTCCTGAATTATTTTTATTTCATGTTTTTTTCTTAATTGATTGAAGTTAAAAGGTAATTTATACTTTATTCTTTTATGAAGATTTATTTACTATGTGATTATTTTTATATATCTAGAGGCTCCATAGTTCACATTTCTGTCTTTCTGTATTATTCTAAAGGGATTTGTCAGAGAATATTTAAAGTATCATTATTATTTTTGGAAATGCTCACTTATTTTTTGAAATCCAAAATTAAATAAAAGGATTAACAACTGCAAGATGATGCGTTAATTACATCCAGCAGTAAATTATTAGGTATAATCAATCAATAAAACTAACCTTTCAAAAAGTTTTCTATTACATTATACACATCACATTCAGATAAATTCTCTTCAGTATTTTCATTTTTTCTAAAATAAAAAATTATAAAATATTAACAACACAATATATTATGAAATATAAAAATAACTTAAAGGAAAATATTATTAAAATTGACAAAAAGTTTGGAAGCTAGCATTATATATATAAACCGAACAGCAAAAAAAGTCCTTTAATTTTTGGAAAATGTGTATTTAAAGTTCATCATGAGCGTATTTATATTTTGACTTTGTTAGATAATAGTTTGTAAAGATTTTCATATCAATAATATCTATATATTTCATATCAATTGCAGAGATGGTTTCGTGGCTTGCTGAAATTCAGCTTCAACCAAAATTTCTAGCTACTGCAGTTTAGCTCATCTTAGGTATGCTTATGACACACTGCTAGGGCTGCTTGGGTAATATTTACATGCGAGTCTAGACTTTCATTATTTACATCAGAATGCCGGATTAGAGTGAAGAAGGCAAAGACAGTGTCTTGCACAGTGAGCTCGTGATGGACGAGGGTGTTTAAGTGTTGTCCGTTTTAGCATTGTCATGTCTAGAGACACCTGTTCTAACCTAGCCTGGGTGGTTGAAATTTAATTCGCGGAGTTTTGAAATTTAATTTAACCCACGGAATGAATCTCGGCCTTCCCACTCTGGTTGGAACAGGTTTGGTTATAATTCTATAACAATATCCCCCTGCATATGGTAGAAATGGTAAGGCAAGAGGTAATCCAAAAAAAAAAAAAAAATTAAAAAAGTGTTTTGTAATACAATATCTCAAAAAGAATGTTGCCTCACGGATACAAGTTAGTAATGATTGGGGTGGAATCACTTCAGAGGTGAAGAATGATCTCAATGTATTTTTGAAAGGGAACCTTACTGAAGAAAGGTACATATCAGACATTCTAGAAGATTATGTAGAGTCATTCGCTGCTTATATTGGCTATGATTTCAATCTTATTACATATTGCAAATGCAGTTAGCACTACCTAAATGAGGTTGGTAAAAACATTATACAGTGATCAGCCTGTAACCACAACCTTAATCATATTGAACATTTATGGGATAAGACAAGGGAGGTGTATCCACATGAATATGAGGGCTAAAATATATTTGATATGAAGATAAAATAAAAAGGAATTCTTCTTGGTAAGACCCTAACTGCATCAGAAAAGAAACAATTAAGGATTTGTTTACCTCTTGTACAACCAAAACACCCATAAACATTAACAAAACTTAGAATTTATTGGTAAACATCACTACTGCAATCTGGTGACAAATTATTCTAAGATAAAAACTTATAACTTTACAAAAGAAAATACAAGAGTAAGAATTGACTTAATCATTAATCAAACCAATAGAAGAAGAATACTTTTACTAAATTGTTTTTAATAATAAAATTTGATGGGTGATAAATATTCAGGACATAGTAATTATAAAGTTTTTATTAGTGCTACTTCAACATTTCAATTAACTTCCTTCAATAATTCTATAAAATTTGACATTCTACACTGTTGACAATTACAAGAGCAAGGTGTTATAACTGAAAATTAATAAGTTTCATAAAGTAAGTTTTAATGTAATAGATATAGTTCTGCATAGTCTTAATAACTATCTGGACTAACTTAATATTACATTTTTTCAATTGTAATACAAAAGAATAATTAAGTATGTTCTTATCTATAAATATCTTAGTAAATTAACTTTAAACTTACATTTTATTCAACAGTTTAACAAAGAAACTACATTTCACCAAATCAATTATATCATTAATAGGCTCATCCAAAATTTTCAAAGCATTTACCTGAAAAAAAAGAAGAATAAAACTGTATCAGAATAATCCAAAATGAAGTTATGATTTGGGAGAGGTAAAACAGATCAAATAAAATAAAAAAGATATTAGAGGGTGTACTTTAAGGTTTTAGTAAATACCGTAACACACAATATTATTTAAAAGTAAATTGTACCCATGATATAATAACACTCTGCCAGCTAGAAACTCTCATTTTCAATTAATAAAACTTAAAATTATATTCATTAAGGAGCCAAAAATCGCTACAGTTAGAAGTATTTTAAAGGCCGTGGAATCATCAAAACACAACATCAATCCATGTTGTAGTTTATATCAATTCATAGTTTAAAATTGGTGTCAAAGAAATATTGGTTTATGAAATTTATTTTTTGCGTACCTTAAACAATTTTTACAACTCTTAAATTGTTTATTGAAAATATTGAGCATTGATTTTTGGGATATAATTGGCTGTGAATTATAGAAGAAACATCGAATCGAATGAACTCCAGAGGGTCACTCCCACTTTTTTTATCATCGTGATGGGTTCTATCAGTTATATTTTATTGAACTTTTTGGTTTTATGTTATTTCGGGAAAGTATATTGTGGAGTACCTGTTTTTATATGGGAGTCAAGTGCTATAACTGAAAAAGAAGATGTCGTTCCTGCCCTTTCCCAACTGGATGTGGACGAGTTCACAAATCATCTGGTTAAAAAAATTCACATTCATAAACCATTGATTGTAGTATTTCTTGAAGAAACATTATCTGTTGAAGATTTTAGTTGGAAGGATAATCGCTACAAAGGTTCTTTTCCACAGTTAAAAAATATTTCTAGCATGTCAGCTAAATTAGAGTTCATTCCTTCAGTTGATGATCCTATGACATCTTTGAGAGAGCTGATTGTTAGTCATGATTATGTATGGAAAAAGTATGATGGTGTAAAATTACCCATTGAATCAGGAATAATACTTGTTGTCAAAATGAAAGATCCCTTGAATTTTGAAGACCGACCTCAAATGCTCAGAAGACATGACGGAAACATTGCTGAAATCTACAGTCAGCTATTAGCTAAACATAGTAGGATCATTGCAATATTTACTGGAAAACAAAGCTCATGGGTTGAATTTGAAAGCAACCGTGTTAAAAGACAACTTTTTCCTGAAGGTTCATATAACTTTCTGGTTGGTGATATACTGTTGCATACTTTAAGTCCTCCAGTTCTGTATGATGGAATTAATAACATCACTTTATCTAGCATTCCTGTTCTTGTAAGTTAGAAATGTTTTAATTTTTGAAAGTATCTATACATTTTGAAAACTTAAATGGTTTATATTAATCAGTTATCTTTATTTCATTTCTATTGTAGATTTATAGAATACTTAAATATTTTTATTTTGCGTTAATATTTTTGTTTAATTTTATTGTGGTTGATGTTAAAATATGTCACTGAGAATCTCAATGCCAGTCTAATGCCACACCCCCTTCTTGAAAACTTATTGAACTTATTCATTATAAAACTGTGCAACTACTTAATTATTATGTCTAACATTATAAATATCTTATAGTATTCCAGAAATGTTTAATTTATTGTTTGATAAACTTTTTTTATATAGTATATAATTTAGCATAAATCGTACTGAATTAAAAACTATTTCCAAAAGAAGTAAAAGCTAATGTAGATTTAATTTAAAAACTTTTTGTATGCTCTCTCTGAAGTGACTAGAAATAAATAACCATGAATATTCTCCTAGATATCAAAATTACTAAGTAATGCAGTGGTTTCAAAATATATTTTTTGTCTGGTGATAATAATTATTATTATGTATTTTTTATGAATGAAATAGTAAACCATATTTATTGATAAAATACAAACTTTAAAAACATTGAATTATAATTATGAAAGAAATATTATTTTTTATAATTGGATTAGTTATTTCAGGAACAGCTCATGTACTTTTATCAGTTTTGAGTTGAGAATAGTTTTGGGTACGTTTTTCAAAGACACATCTTTTAGTGCAAGAAACAAAATTACATAATAGTCTAAAGATTGATTGCTTCGTAGTTTCGCTATGTGCTTTCGATTTGTAACTACAGAGGGCTGGAAATTGTAATTTTTATATGAATCGAAATCCATGATCCCTACAGGGATTAATTGTTATACGCAATTAACGGGGTTTACGCACCCCCGGATATCCCAGTACAGTACACCTCACACAACTGTACACTACTCACTTATACTGACATTAAGGACAATAAAAATACTCATCCTAGGGTCATCTCCCCTAAGTGATAATAGAGTTGTTTTTCTGACCAAGGTGAATTCACTAGCAGACCCACTGTCCTAGGGCCTAAGAACCTTCCTACTGGGCTTATCACCCATATAGAATTATTAAGGATACATAGAAGTCAAAGAAGCCTCGGAACTGGACTGACAAATCGGAAACAACATAGCAGGAAAATGGACATGAAAATTGATACTTGGAATATAAAGACCAACGTAGGTAAGGAAGTTGAACTCTTGGAGGAGATCATAAAATACAGGATATACATTCTTGATATATCTGAAATGAAAAGGAAAGGAATTGGAGAATTGCGTCTGAATAAGAGTTACACTTTCATTTATTCAGGGATCCCTAAAGGAGAACATACTAAAGAAGGAGTCGGCTTTTGGAATGTTGGAAACTTCGATGTTATGGGCATGTGTAGAATGGAAGAAAACAGAGTATCAAGGAGATGCATGGAAGCAAAGCCAACTGGCAGGAGACCACGAGGTAGGCTTAGAAGAACATATCTGGAACATATCCAGCGACTTGGTGAAGATAGAGGAAAAATCCTAGGTCAGATGAAGGAATTGGCAAGAGACAGGGATGTATAGTCGGAGTGGCTGGAGGCTCCTCCACGCTGAAAAGCACACAAAGAGGTAGAAGAAGAAGGAATTCATGACAATAGTGCCATCAAGATTTCCTATGCAGGTATAAGGTTGAGCTCAAACATTAACTGAAAAACTATACATTTTAGGGCTTTAAAAGGCAGTTACTTAATCTTAAAAATTGTCAATTATCCTTTAATACATAAAAAGTAGAAATCATGAAAGTAGTTTTTGAAAACCGTATGTGTAAAAATGATAATTAATATTTTATAACACTTCTTGAAAACAGAAGCAATAATGCATTAATTACAAAAGGCTGTATTTTTGTAAATAATGGTTCTATTTCCCTGTTTTTCCTCGTTTTGTAGAGAATTTAGTAAATTTTCAAATAATAATGGGTCTAATCAAGAGAAAAATGTATACTTTTTAAGTAATTCGCAATTTTTTTTATTTTTATTTATTCATGAGATTCACAACTGTATAAATTAAAAATACATCCAGTGAATGTGCACAAGGTAATAATACAATCACATGAAAACGCTTGTTAAGGAACTACCCATTGATATCACTCATGAGGGTTATCAGCTATCGAAGAGATAGCAAGGTTTAAAACGAGAGGATTCAAATGGTTTTGGAGTTTGTTATGGAAGGACAGGTATCTGGATTGGGCTAAATCGGAGACATATGGTACTTTAAGGTCGTTATAAATGATTTTATTTGTGACAAAGTAAGGAGCATTGAGGATTTTACGATGGATTTTGGATTTTGAGGATTGGATACGAGAGGAATTCGATGGTTTAGTGGAGTCCCAAACCTCAATTCCGTAAGTCCAGATTGGCCTTATTATAGTCATGTATATGAGTCTTTTGTAATATATAGAAAGTTTAGAGCATTTATCCAGTAAATGCTGGAAATTCGCAAATAAATTTTCTTTTCACTCATAATTTTTTTTCCTGAAATTTCGGGTGGATGTTACTATGATTTGTCACTGCTCCATTTATTACCCTTTCGTTTGATACCTCATTCATCAAAATACATCGCTCCTGAGAGCCGGTATCATTACAGCAAAAAACTGTCATTATATTATAGAGATAGATTTATTAAAAAAAATATTCAACAGAAAATTTGAATAATTGAAGTGAGAACTCGTAGGATCCTAATGTTGTATTTGTGATACAAACAGGTGCTCTAGCACTTAGTGCTTAGTAAATCTCTGATGTGACAGTTATATTCATATAAAAATTTTATACTATTGATTATTGATTCTTATTAATTTTCTGTTTTAATAATATGTAATGATTTTTAGGTTTACGATAATAGATCTACTACAACTAGATTCTCTAGAATGATTTTGAAGTATACCCTAAATAATTCTGATGGTTCTTCTGGGAAAATAGTTTTACGATTGAAGTTCCCTAAAAATGAAGGTATTTATTATAAATAAATGATATTCTGTCCCAGTCTCACAATTTATATTTCTATGTTCATGTATATAAAAGATAAATAACTTCGATGTTTATGATAAATTACCTGTAGCTCTTATTCAGAGTGTCCCAGCAACCTGTAGTTTCTTAAAAATTAGGATCTGTACAGAAATTTTGTCTGTACCTGAGGAATTTTCTGTTAATTCCTGAAAAAAATGTTGTTAACTCTAAAACTGTTGGTAAAGGTAACTTTTTGGATTCAATCTGATGAAATCCTAAGTTTTGAGAAATTCTGAAGCTTGAGGCAGCAATTATAAATTGACATGTTGCTGAGCAAAAGTTTGCCTAATTCTTTATTTTTCGCTATCAGTAGTTGGCATACATTTTATGTAAATCAGTACTCAAATAAAATTTGCATATAATAAAATAATAAGCTTAACACAACTTTGAGTACCAATATGGTTTGTTATAGGCAGCTTTACTTAGTTAATTGGTAACATAGAACACCATACATAATACACTGACAGGCAAAAAATTCCACCCACTTGATTTTTTCATGTTTTCATCTAGTAGGCGGGGTGGCCGAATGGGCTAACGCGTGTGCACTGCACCGCCGTTGCCCGGCAACCTGACATATGAATTAACGATATAAAAATAGACACGAGTTCGCGTCCCGGTGCTGAGGGAGTCTTTTAAATCCCCGCTCACACTCCCTGGCCCTGGAAAATCCCGTATAGCCTTAACGGCGAGGAAAGGAAGGACAAAAAAAAAAAAAAAATGTTTTCATCTAAAAATATTTCTGCTTTGGATTGCTCTATTGTTTTTAATGAATAAATAGGTAATCTTTTTGTTTGTTTTCAATTAGGAATGTTTATATTAACATTCCTAATTGAAAACAATAACCGTTAATCCTTAATTCAATGAAATGATTCTAGATTTCAATGTTTACTTTCTATGGAATCAAAATGTTTATTCAGTATCATTAGTTCAGTGCCGTTTCTTGCAGCACATTTCTTAGTCTCTGGCTTTTAATTTTTTCAATATTATGTTTAAAAATGCCTCTTAGTGCGGAGGATGTTGCGCTTGGTGTGGCACTTATTGATGATAGACGTTCCATTAGATATATAGCTAGTACCATCGGAGTTCCATATGAAACTTTACGAGACGCCGTCAGGCGTTTTCGGGAAACTGGTTCTTACAATAGAAGGCCCGGTTCTGGACGGCCTAGGGTAACAGAACCACCGGATGACCGGTTTTTAACTTTGAGAATTTTACGAAACCGGCACCTTACCGTTGTTCAAGCGATTCATCTGCTCGAAGAAGTTCGAGGTATTCAAATTTTTGAACGTACCGCTCGGAGAAGATTAAATGAGTATGGATTAATGGCTTTTCATCCAGTAAGAGGACTAGAGTTGACCAGAACTCACAGAGTAACATGGCTGGCTTTTGCTCGAGAACACAGCCATTGGACTATAGACGAATGGAGTGCTGTACTTTTTACAGATGAGTCAAGTTTCGCTCTTCGATCTCCAGACGGGCGTGAAAGGGTGTGGAGAAGAAGAAACGAAAGATATGCAGCCTGTAATTTTTCCTAGAACCAACCTTTCCAACGTGGTTCCTTAATGGTGTGGGCTGGGATTTAAATGGAGCGCCGCACAGAAGTGGTTGTTGTTCGTGGAGGGTCTTTGACGCTATGTAGATGAGATTTTGGAACCTCATGTGTTGCCTATCCTCAACGAAATCGGTGATCGTTCTATTCTAATGCACGCCCACATAGTGCAGACGTTCCTTCAACAGAACAATATTGAGGTTTTAGCCTGGCCAGCACGTTCTCTAGATTTGAACCCCATTGAGCATTTATGGGATAAACTCGGAAGACGAATAAGAGCGCGTGCAACACTTCCTGACAGACTGCTGGACCTTGAAAGGGCTGTTCGCCAGCAAAGGAACATTTCCTGACTGGTGGAAAGTATGCCGAGGCGTCTTCAATAAGTAGTGAAGGCAAGAGGAGGAAACACACGCTACTAAATGATGATGTAATTGATTTCTTTTAGAATAATAATAAGTTCGTTTTTCAATTTTTTTTTCTCTAATCTTTCTTACCCAATCACATTTTGATTATTAAAGGTAAAAAAGATAACAAAATTCCATAAATACTAAGTATTATCTACAAATACCATGTATTATATACAAATACAACTTTTTTTACAAGTGGCAGAAATATTTTTAGATGAAAACATGAAAAAATCAAGTGGGTGGAATTTTTTGCCTGTCAGTGTATAACTCGTGATACAGAACTCCGACAGTTTTTTAAAAATTTAATTTAACCTAATTTTTGTATTCTAAAAGTAGTCAAAAATTCATTGATGATTAAGCCATTAACTAATTACACAGTATTTCTGTAGTTTTGGCAGTGTATCATAAGCTAGTAATTTTCCAGCACACCTGATGCTTAAAATCTCTGCTGGATTAGCAGTACAAGGAAAGAGCTTCTTTCAACAGTCTACTGTCTTGTAAGTGGACATCATATAGATAACAGAGGTGTAGATGTAACAGAATTTATCTGTAATAAAAAAAAAATACGTGTTAAATGTTATAATTTTTTAAGTATTTTATTATCAAGTGTCACAAATCAACAATGATTATCCTTAGAGGATCTGTTTCTGTGGAAATCAAACTAACTTTGATTCTGGTTCCCTAAATATATTTATAACATTATTAGTTTCCTTATATTGATGATTGCTTTTTATTTCATGTTTATAGGACGTTGGTCACTCAGTGAAATTGAATATGAAGATAATAGTGGTAAGTCCTTCCACTTGTTGCCAGCAATGAATTATCCATTAGGAGAGGAGATAGGTTCTGCTGTGCATTCAACTACACCAGTGATATTTCAATATACTGATCCTAATGGTATACGTAACATTTCACTTGTCTTCAATGATATGCTTGTAAGTATATTTTCTTATTTTTATAATAGTTATTTTTCATATTTAGTTTGTTTATTTATCTTATTACTTCTTTATTTCTCTGACATACATTAAGGGATGACAGGGAGGGGTCTCTCTAGAGGTATAATCAACCTGTTCTAACCAGAATGGGAAGGTAGGAATTCATTCTGTGGATACGCCCCAAAATAAATTTCAGCAAGCCCAGGCTGGTTTCAAACAGATGCCACTTGATTCAAGATTGCTCAGATTATGACGTCTTAATAGTCTTGGCCATCATGGACTCAGTACAAAGATTATTATCCAGGAAAAACTGATTCATACAGTATTTTCATATACTTTCTATGTATTAATAGACAACAAAGCATTATTAGAGTACATTTTCATTAAAGCAGAGGTCCCCAACATTTTTCTATTTGAGGGCGAATTTGATTATTAATCAAATGGTGGGCATTAAATTATTTAAGTTTTCTTTGCTATATATATTGTATATTAACAAAAAGAATTAATTTATAAGAATTAGTTATATGTTTCTATTTAAAATAAATAAGAATTTAGTTATACAATAAAAGTTTATACAAAATATAAAATTTCTTTTTAGGAAGTATAAATGCGAAAGTTAATGTTAATCTTTGCTCTGCCTTTCATTGGCCATTGGCCTTCATATTTGAAGAATATAATGATTGTGTTTAACTTTAATCACATTTTGATATTACATATAAATAAACTAATCTGAAATAATAAAATAAGAGATGGGGGTATAAGAATGTAACTAGTTTTAACCAGAGCCTAGATTTTGATGTCAGTGAAACCTGCAGAATATACTACGTAGTATGCCATAAATAAGCATAAAATGTGCAGAAAAAAAATCTGATATGTAAAGCCGGAAATAAGGAATAAATGAGTGTGGTGATTAAAAGTGATAAGGAATTTAATTTTCAATGTTTTATTTTAATTTTTTTTAACTTAATTTCTATAATCAAAATATACAATTGTATGCATTTGTCATCCAACATGCCAAAATAAGAATAAAATGATACAAAATTTGACTCAATAGATGATCTGATAGAAGAACAGTAGATTGACCCATAAAGATATTTGATCAGACATTTAAAACTGCATGAAAAAAAATATGCTATCATTTTTTTTTTTTTTTTAAACATATTTATTGAGAGATATTATAATCTGTCTCAATTAAGGACCTTTATAATAGTGTTCTGAGTACACATTCACATTGTATGTACAATAAATAATACAGAAAAACAATTATACTAAAGGTAAATTTATATAAACTAAAATAAAAATAACTTTTTTTTTTTTGTTCTTTCCTACCTCGCCTTTTAGGCTATACGGGATTTTCCCGGGCCGGGGGTTGAGGGCGGGGAATTTAAAATCCCCTCCGGCACCGGGACACGAACTCGTACTTTTTAAATCTTCTCAAATCTATAATCCAGTTGCCAGGCAACTCGCGGTGCTGTGCACACGCTTTAGCCCATTCTGCCACCCCGCCCCCTAAAATAAAAATAACTACACACATGCTTCTATACAATACCTAAAAAAAAATAATAATAAAAATCATTCACTCAAGATCTCCGAGCCAAGCCTTTCTCCCCACTCGTAAGGCACTAAAGGAAAGGCAGGACTCTAGAAGATCCCAGCACCTCTCACTCAGCTGCATTACTGGTATTAAGGACCAGTAGAAGCTGATCAGAAGAGCAATAATCACACATGCATGGCTTGAGTGGAGAATCTGGCCCCATGCCAAAACTCCAATGTATGCTTATTCACAAAAGATTTCAGGGCCACTGCCGCTTCAATTTTCAATTCAATGACATTATCTTTAGGATAGGGGATATTAGCCCTGTGCTCCTAGCCTTTAGTGTCCTTTTTTCCTCCCATATTTATCTCCTTACTCCCATTGAATCTTTATAATATTTTATTACGATTTCATCAAACATAATGTGGTGTCAATCTTTGAAGTAATTAATTGTTTATAATTATAACTAATTAAAAAATAATATTTAGGAAAGACCAACTAAACTTAAAATAGTAGAAACTATTTTATTTATTTATTACTTTCACTTAACGTATAAATGTAATATATAGTAAGGGTAAGTATTGCGATCGAAAAAAAATTTTGGAATCTGAGTTTTCAACGGAAATACACGTTTTGAGGTACCCTGAATTGAAATAACCAAGTCCCGGAAAATGGTCTGTGTGTCTGTGTGTTTGTATGTTAGCAGTCTAACTCAAAAACGAAAAGCCGTACGAAACTGATATTACGTATTTAAGATAGGTATATGCCTTAGATGTGACAGCAACTTTTTCCTTAAAATCGGATAACCGGAAGTGCCACTTTATATCAACGCTGAAACACATTTTTATAATTTTCTCAAAAATGGCTCTAACGATTTTGATTAAACTCGGTGTATCAATGTATAATGAAGTAATCTTTAATACCAATTAGGTCTTATCCTCATTGATGTCCCTTTACAGGGCTTAAATGCCCGATGTTCATATACGTCTTCCTCTAAAGTACCTTTAATATGGTTTATATTATAATGTTAATCATTTCAAATTATTCAGAGTTACGAAAAAATGCTAAATATAACTTTTGAAAGAATTTGATAAGTTAATAAAGGAGAAAAAAAAAAATGCAGAAAAACATGCGTTGCTATAGACTGCAGTGCCTAAACGAATGAACCAATTTCAATGAAACTTCGCGTAAGTCATTTTCTCGACACCCTTTAACTTTATCTATATAATATACTTCAACGAAAAGAAGCTGGAAAAAAAGTTACGAGGGATGGTAAAATTAAATTCCGAATAACCCAAAAAGTATTCACTTTTTTGTTGATATTGTATATAGTTATTTAAAAGTTTATGGAATTTCCTAAAAAAAAAAAATCGTTAAAATCGGACAATAAGGAGGAAAGATATGGTCTGTAGCTTTTTTTTTTTTAATATGTTCTGCTTCAAAGCTTCTATCTTTTGTTTTGGTTTTTGGATTTTGTTTTAGCATATTACTAATGATTAAAAAAAAGTTTAGTCCAATAATTGGAATCACCTTTAATTTTGTTTTATTTTTAACTTTTAAGGTAATGATACTTTAGATGTATAATTGTTATTAAAAAATAGTAAACTATTGTGAAATAATTTGCTGAGTTTATACAATACATATTGTTGAATGGTTAATATTAATTTTTTTAAATTTTATTATGTGTTTTGTTGTATAAATGTGCTAATGTCCAAGAGTAAGTCATCTGAAAGGATATTTTATCTTTTTGTTTTCAGATGAAAATTTAAAATATACCATAAAAACAGATTTTATCCCGGAAGAGGCGAAAATTTGGATAAATTTAAAATATACTTTTTTAATTGTTGAGACTAAAAAAAACTTTTTTCTACAGATATTTAATAAAGTATCTTTCATAAGAAATAGGTACCTAAATTCATAACTTTTTCATTGTTCTATATTTCAACACTGCAATCACCACCTCCGGAATCAACTTACTCACTGTCTGCATAGATAACTTTTTCAACTAAAAATATCACTAAAATGACATTATTAAAAAATGTTGAAATTGGAGTTGGAGTCATTCTGTGGTTTATAAAAGCAAAGAAAGTTGTGTGGTTTATAAAAGCAGATGGAGTGACAAAATTTTTATGGCCTACTGTCGATATATTAAATAGACATTTTGTAATTATAATGGTCTTAATGACTTGTTATCTATAAGCTTTAAGGTTTATTTCTGTTTAAAATGCGTTTAAAAAAATTTTATAATAGCCCAGCATTGCCAGAAAGTAATTGCTATTCAAAGTAGAGCGGTAAGTGAAAGTTGTGTGTTGCGCGCACCAGATTTTTTTTTATTACTGCCACCCTGGACCATCTTTTCCCTCAAAATTATACTATGGCCAGCCACCATTGAGCAATAAAAAAATAATAATAATTGTAATTGTTCCTTAAGAGTGTGATGGCTGAACAAGTTGGAAGAAAGGTCCCATAGTGGTCTGTGTTCAATTTCTGCCTGATTCAGTTTATATTTATTTTGTGATAAATCTTAACACTCCCATTTAAGTCAGTAGAGAGTGTTTCAATACAACTCTTGATGAGTCATGACCTGAGGGATAGGTATAGAGAATCAAATGACCCACTTGCTTAACTAGTTTATCAGCACCCTTGGTGGTGCTGATAAACTATTAACTAACGCTTATTCTTGCCACGGAGTGGCAAAAAATGTATGGTCACTCTGGCATGCCTTATTTCCTCTGTATATTTAATATATTCTGAAGGGAAAACAATCCCAGGATAATAAAAATATTTTCATTTCATTTCATATAACCAAGGATTGCATATTTTACTTAATTTAAATAGATTAATTGAGAAACATTCTATCAATAGTCAATATATCCATTTTTGGAAAGTTAGTATTGCAAAAAAATATTGGGGCTTATATAAACAAGTCATATTTTTATTGGAAATATTCATTTGACCACAGAAATTTTAATTTTTGAATTAAACTTAAATTTGCTGATTTTTAATTTTAATTAAACTGATTTAATATTTCTGATGTTTAATTTACTTCTTTGGAAACAAGCATTTCTTAAAAAAACTAGTAATTTTTATAAATATTTTATTACTTTAGTGTCATTTAAATCCTATAATTTTGAATTTGTAAATATATATATATGTATATATTTTTTTCCAGGTTGAAGCTTATAACCTCTCAGGTTTTTATCCACCTACTTTACTTTCTGGTAAAAGAGCAACAACCAGCCAAGGCCCACCATATTTTACAGAAGCTATCTGGTCCGGCCTGATTGTCACCTTTATTCTTGGCATTATACTTGCCTGGGGTATTACAATGCTTCTTGATATTAGAACAATGGATAGGTTTGATGACCCTAAAGGAAAAACCATTTCTGTCTCTGCTATTGAGTAGAAAGGTAATGATTTGTTTATTAAATGAATTACTTGGCACTTTAGTGTTTCTAGGCTTTTGGTGTTGGCTATGTTGAATTTCCTTCCTGTGTTTAGCCATATTCTTGAGTCAAGTCACAGAATATTTTGTGCCCTGGTTCGGTATTTGTTCTGACAACCCACTAGTTGAAAAAGAGCTTTAGAGCTAACTAATTGGCCTGTGATAATAATTTGCATAGTATATTGGTGAACAAATGGTAATAATAATAAGTTCATGCAATGTGTCATAAGTTGGATGTAACAACTTGAAATTATTTTGTTCAGTAATTGTAATTCATCAAGGAAAAGAAAATTAATTTAAAAGCATTAATGTTTTAAACCTACGTTAACATTTGCATTACATTTCTGCAGAGGTGTGATCGTCTCCCTCCCCAATAAAAAAAGAGAGGGGGCGAGAATATTGTGTTGCCATCCCAACGTTCCGGGGAACAAAAAAAAAAAAAAAAAAAAAAAAAAATCAATATCAATAATTAAATATCTAAACTAAAGTTAGTTGAGAAAATAGGAAAAGTCGACTAGATGGCTAAGCTAAGGCCTAGAAGTAGGTAGCCAATTATTTTACCAAGCTCTATGTTTCTATTATTAAAATTTTAGTTTATATTCAAATATTATTATATGTGGCAACATATCCTAGCATTTTATGATTCATTCTTGTGCACCCTTCTATTTTTACGTAAAGATTTACCTCAGCAAATTCGAAGCATTGGAGACTTAAGCAAAAGCATCTCACTGCCTTTAAATACAAATAAAAATATGTAATATATTCAATTTCTTTTTAATGTATTTTCAAATATATAATAATAGGCAAAAAAATTAACATATAAACTTATATATTATGTATATAGTATTGTATTGTTTATTATGTGATAATTATGTTGATTATGTTAATTATCACTTTTTATACACAATATAAACTGCCGATACTTTTTTGGGAGATATTCATCGCCTCCCTAATCAGAATGGAAAGTCCTGCGCCTGTGCATATCTTTCATAATGGTTTGATTTCTATGTGTTTTTTTTATTTTTAAAGATAAACAAAATGGAGAATACAATTTGCTAACCTTTCGTGAAATTCTGAATCCAATGGTACTCCATTCATGAAATTTGAGCATGATAGGAGCTCATATTTGGTAGAATGTAGCAATGGCATATTAATGAAATGAAAAAATAATTTTATTCTGGGACTGTAGTCCCCTAAGAATAATAACAGAGTTACGTAGTTAAGAACATTAGTCTGGCTTAGATGAATACAAAATAATGCCTAATTAACTATTGGTTAGATTTTGTACCGACACAAGTATATTTTACATGTTTGCGGAAGTTTGAATATAGAGTAGGTGGTGGAACAGGAGTTTTTTGAAGGAATTTGTGGACGAACATTGACATATAGAGTTAGGTAGAGAGTTCCAAAAGGAGACAGCATGAATGACGAAGGATTTGCTGAAGGAAGTAGTTTTATTGGATGGGATATATAAATCTATAGCTTGAAACCTGGATTTGAGAGACTGGATAGAGGAACGTAAAGTAAGGAGTTTCAGGATGTAGGGAGGGGTTTTGGTTCTAAGGACTTGGAAAAGGAAAACGCCAAGGAGGAATTGTCGTCGGGAAGTAGGATAAAGCTACTTCAACTTGGTGTACCTGAATGAAACATGGGAGTGCTTGGGGATCCCAAATATGTATCTTATGGAACAGATCATGAGCTTCTTTAAACTTATTTATAGCCTGGCAGATAGCCCTCCATACACCAAGCAGCCATAGTCGAAGTGAGGGAATACAAGGGAGGTTACTAGGAGCTATCTGGTTTTCAGAGGAATACAATCACAGAATCTTAGGAGTTGTTTAAGGACATTTATGGATTTTTGGGCAATCTGGGAGATATGGTTATTCCAGGTGAGGTTCTGGTCAAAGGTTACTCCTAGGTTTTTGACTAACGGAAAAATGGATAGAACGGTTATTGAGGTAAAGTATAACAGGCCAGATTTACTGTAAATGATGTTTGTGAATAAAAACAAAAAACTGACAGTGTTTTAAAAGATTTGCTTCAAAGAAACATTTTTAAAAAGTTATCAATAGATTTACAAAAATACTTGATATGTAATTATCTCAGAATTTCGAACTAATCATTACTTGGTATTATTCCTCCGCCCCCTCCTCCAGACCAAGAACAACCGTGTGTAGCCTTAAAAGGCGAGGAAGGGGAGAAAAAAAAATGTTATTTTCCTTTTGTTTATATATAGTGTGGATGTAGTCTTATCTCACTTAAATTATTGTACAAGTGACAGAATATTATATTACTCAAAAAAAGTATATAAAAAAACCGACTTGTGATGGAACTAGTCACAGATACTACACCACTCCCAGTTTTTTACTTACTCCTCTTTCTAAACCATTGGCATTACTAATTACTACCTTTTTCATTTCAACTTCTTCAAAGAGATGAATTTTCTTTGACTGTTTTGAAGGTTATCTTGGGTGATAAATTATTATTATATGGCTCTACGACCCACATGCTGAGTCTTGGCCTGCTCCAGCATTGACCACCAGTCATATCTGCTTTATGCTGCTGCCTTCCAGTTGCGAATGCCAAATATTGATAATGCATCAGAGTCTAGGGTGTCCAACCTTTCGTGCTCCAAATAGTTTCTCTGACACTATATAAATTATAGAATTAAAATTATAGAAAGTACTAAAATAGGTGTTTAAACTTCGTATTTCTTCAATATACAAATCTTGAATTACATAATATATTTGAAATTATTAATTTAACTGTTAAACTATTTTAAGTTTAGTTATTTTAAATAATTTCTAGATGAAAATGATTCATCCTGAAACATTGAGCAGGTTAACATTCGTTACTTTAACATGGTGTCGACTATTTAACCAATAAATTATTATTGATTATACTACTATAATTTATTATTCAATTGTAAAGTTTTCAAAATGCAATTACGATATTTTCATTGCTAACTATCAATAAGTCAAACGTTGTCACACTAATTGCAAGTGGATAATGTGATTTCACAAAAGGAGTATTCCTCAAATTATTCACTAATTTAATGAGACATTTTATCATATTGAACTTTTGGAATAAACCGACGATACATACCTAATTATTTAAATATAATATCAGATCTATAAGTTTAATAACACTACAGTAAATCTATTTAAGGTTATAAACATATGTTTTACACATCCATGAAATATCTTTACATTTTACTTCTTCTTTCACACAAGCACTATGAAATAGTTTTTAGAACAATGCCATTGCCTTTATTCATGGGATTTTATATACTTTTTCGACAAACTTGAACATATTTTATAATTTTACATTTCCTTAGGAAATTTCATTTAATTTCATTGGAAACGTGTGATTTCTGTTAAATAATTTTCAGTTTTCCAACGATATATTATGTGTATACCTTCTGATTACTATTTCCGGATATTCATTTTCGTCTTAAATAAACATTTTTTCTTTTTTCTCCTTTATTCAATTATCAAATTCTTTCAAAAGTTATATTTAGCCTTTTTTCACAACTGCTGAAAATAAGAGATAGTTAATTATTTAAAATAAACCAAATTGAAGGGACTTTATTTAAAGGATGGAAATATGAAAATTAGACATTTAAGCCCTGTTAAGTGACATCAACGGGAATAAGACCTAAATGATATTAAAGACACCTTAATCATACATTTATACACCACGTTTAATCAAAATGGTTACAGCCTTTTTTGAGAAAATTGTAAAAATATGTAAAATCGATGATATATAGTGGCACTTCCGCTTAGCCGATTTTGATTAAAAAGTTGCTGTAACATCCCAGGCATGTACAAACCTTAAATATAAAATTTCAGTTCTGTACAACTTATCGAGTTTGAAGAGTCTAGCTTAACATACACATACACACTCACAGTCCATTTTGTGGAACTTCATTATTTGAACTCATGGGACCTCAAATGTGTATTTCTGTTGAAAACTCATATTCGCAAATTTTCACGATTGCAATACTTTCTCCCACTATATATTTCATGTATAGGTAAGTGAAAGTTAAAATATTGATAAAAACAAACTTAATTGATCCCCAGTAGTCTAGAATATTTGATAATCTGACAATATTTTGGTCCCTTATTTGTCAAATTATCAAGATTAGACTATTTTTGGATTACTGTAAATTGTTTATTTACCAAATAATGATGATGTTAACTGAACTTTTAACATGTAATTTCATTAATTTTTTTTATAGTTTTAGGTTAAAATATTGAAGTTGGTGAAATCTTGAAATACTAGGTGTCACAGTAATTAAAAAAAACGATGAACTTTACATTCCAAACTCGCCCAATTACTTTTTATTATTTTAACAGTTGGCCGTGGTGGGTATCGTAATATGATTCTAATTGTTAATAAATGTATTTGAAGAATTTTACTTCTTGTTAAATGTTGTTACCTGTGAATTTTAATGTAAATAGTTCTTATCTTAAGTTTAATTGTGTTTTTAGTTTTAATATATTGTAAATTAATTGTTCTGTATATGTTTCCCTCCCTCTTCTCAAAATTTTATTAGGAAGCTAAAATTATTTATACATGCATAATTAGTTATTTGATCCAAGGTATTTGAATTTTTAGTTTAATTGTATTTTGTTAGAAATTTGTATAATTGATAGGAATAGTTAAGCAGTCACAATTGATACTTGATATTTTTAAAACCTAGAAGAGTGATTGAACATTTCATTTTAAATTCATTCGTATTATACAAGAAAAACAGCAATATTTGTGTATTATATAGTCCATTTAGTTTATATAATATAAAAATGTATTACATAGTTGATAATTTTAGATGCTCGTTTAATATTAAATATATGTTAATGTTTTTCTCCCATTTTCCTGAACTCTGATTGTAAATATCTATCATTGCAAAGGATTTTGAATTCTGTAATGCTATACAGTTAATTTATTACACTCAAGCAGTCCTATTATTTATAGATTTATTGGATTTTGTCAGTTATGGTAATTGGTATTTGTCAAACAATAAATTTATGTTATTGTCTACTTTTAATAATTTATTTTAATCCTGGCATCATTGCTGTATTATCTATTTTGTTTAATTATTCTGTTTTAGTTGAAATATGTATCTTAAAACTAAACTATAATTGCTACAAAAAAATAAGAATATTTTTTCCATATTACAAAAATTAGTGGTTTTTATATTTACAGTTGAGTTCTACTTATTCTGCTGTCCTTGATCTATCCAATGTACAAAAATAATCAAATAAGATGGTTTGACTTATGCTGGGAATGTATATTTGTTATCCAGGTAACACAAAACTGGTTATATGAAACTGATTTGTTGGTGTTACGCCCACAGCAAATCAATAAATATTTACATATTAAGGTGTTGTGATTAAATATTTAGTTGTTTGCCTTTTCAGTGCAGAAGCTTATTGCATGATTCTCTTTGTGGCCACTGTTGAAGGGCAAATTTTTTATTGCTTTCTGAAACACCTAAAAATAATTTTAAAAACTAGTGCAATCTTGCCCTAGAAAGATAATTACTTTGTCTTTGGCCGATAGGCTCAGATGTTGCAATGAATAAATAATTGTCCTACAACCAATTGTTATTAATATCTTTTGAAGCATTTGAACTAAATAGAGTTTATTATTTTACTCACTTAAACCTTTGGAGTTAAGTGGAAAGAAATTTAATATCTATTTAGAGTTTTAATTTGTTAAAAAACTGTAGTTTATCACAAATTTTCCTCTGTGGTAGGTTTTTTAGTGTCCATTGTCGTTGTCCGCTCATGCGATGCTATGCTGATGAGGACATAAATAACCTTCTGTTTTTAATACATTAAGTAATCAACAATCTGACAAATAACTTTTATTGAATTTTATCTATTTATTTTACTATTTTTATAAATGAAGTACATTTTTATTGAAAATTTTTGAAGATTATCAAACTAATTAAAAAAAATTAATTTATAGGGAGTTATTATTGGCAATAAAAGTTAAATAAACTAATAATGGTATTCTTTATTATGGTAAAGTAATTAAATGTTTCACCTCTGCTTGAGCCAAACAATAAAGTGCATGTTTATGGGATTTTTGTTTTTTATGGGATAAAACTAATGTTATATTAGTGTCACGGATAAATAATTTATATTTTATATAAAATGAAGGAGATAATAAACAAAATTTTGAATTAATCAACTGTAACAACTACACTGCTGAATTTATGCAAAATTAAACTGACCTTTTTGAACTCCAGATGAACAAAATAAGGCTTAACATTGGGTAACGGATATGCCCCACCTATTTGGTTGGTTATTTTTTGTATTTGTCGTAAATTAATTGTTTTAGACATTAGAAGAGAAGTATTTAAATGAAATCTTGCCAAAAAAATGTCATATCTTAAATACCACGTAGGGTCCAAATATTACCCCATTCAATTGTAAAAAAAAAAAAAAAAATCCCCATAAATATTATGGTTTGAATCTATCACAGGTAGTTAATGGAAAAATGTTATCTCATTAAACAAATATTTTGTTATAAAATCATGAGTAAAAACAAATCTAGGTATGGGAAGGGATTTAAAAAGGGGTAAATACCTTTTATATCCGGTTTTAAAATTTTTAGTTCAAAGAATAAAAATTTAGGGAACTTTTTCCTTAACATAAAGAAAAAAAGAACAATTTAGGAGTTGGTGGGAGAAAATTTTAACTTGAAAGTGGTGGTCGCAAGCGTTGTGGTCCTGGCCAAATTGGTTTATCTTATTGCATCTGTTGCGTTCTAGGCACTTGGGGATTCTTAGTTTTAATATCAGTGTACTGAGGTTTGTTTTGTGATCATTAAATAAATTTTGGATTTTAATCATAAAGATGTCAACCCTTTCTCAGTTTGCTAGTTGAAAACTTAGATTTATGTAGTTATTATACAGGATTAAAAGTAAAATTAAGTTGGAGGTAAAAGTATATTTATATTGAAGTTCTGTACTGTATATGTCACCAATCAGTGACTAATTACCTGATTTCAAGACCTTCAGATGTTGAAACAAGTGTTTAATATTGGTGGTGTGGTACGATTCGCTTCGATAATTTAAATAAATAAAAAACTTGTTTGTTTGAAGAATTTTATAAAAAGCCAAGAACTATATTTTGATTAATTAATAAGACTTGATCCCAGCCATTCATCTCTTATTAATATTCATCAATTGTCAATTAGTTAGATGTTATTATATTTTAACTAATTGACGTATCATTTGTTATAAGTAGATATCACATATAGCTCCTTGATTTTATATATTGACCTTTATTTATGTAACGCTTATATATATGTGTGTAATGTTTAGTCATGTCTAAAAATGTTATGATACATGTGTTCCTGGTAAACTTATATTTTTCTCCTTCAAATGCATTTATTGGCTGATAAAAAATATTACTTAGTAATTTCGAAGTAATAATAATGGAATGAAATTATTTAACTATTACAGTTGAAAATTTTACCCATCATTCCATGAGAAAAGACTCTAAGTCATGGTAGAAAAGAATCTCAAAGAAGAATGAGCCGCGTTTAGACCCGTTAGATAAACCCAAGATCAGATATTTTTACTAAGGACAATGAGATAGAAAGCTTGGGATCGTAATACAAAATGTATACCTAGAACATAGGACGGTACAGGCAATTGTTCACAAATCGATCTTGAGGAGAGTTATTGTCTTGCTCAGACGCTTCTCTATGAGGATGATATAGTGCTCATAGCGGACTCTGTCCAGAATCTCCAATAAGCAATTGTAGAATGGAAAGCAGAAGTGGAGAGGAAAGATTTGGTAATAAATGCAAGTAAAAGTAAGGTCAGGCAAATAGAACGAAAACCTGAGGATGTGCATATAACTTATAGAGGAGAAGTCCTAGAGGCAGCAGAAGACTGTACATACCTATGCATAGTTATCAGCAGAAAGGGTAAAATTTAACAAGAAATATCCAACAGGATTAAAAAAAAAAATCCAACAGAGAGAGAAATACTTTATTGAAAGTAATGCTGCTCTACTACATAGGGTTGCTTTATACACAGCATACTAATCAATCCATATGAACATAACGATTACATTACATTTGTCTATTATTGTATATTTACATATCTTTTTTTTCCTCCCTTTTCATAACTCTACTCCTATAAAGTATCACCAATAAATCATATCAAGCTATTAACATTGTATAACATACATATTTTCTTTAAAAAAACCAAAAACATTAAAATGCCAGGAATTTAACACTAAATTGCACTCATGTATATATAACAAAGTAATTCCACAAATATAGATCAAAAGATAGATAAAAAAAATAATTTTTAATTAAATAACTGAATAAATAATTAATAAAAGCCATCCTCAATTACTATATAAATGATTGTGGATGATCCTCAGAGAGTCCAAAGTAATATTTTCCACTATAATTTATTTTAATAAGGAAGTGTTGTTATATGCAATTTCAATATTATATTAACATAATAACAATCTATCACCAAAGTGGCTATATCGATGGAGAGATGTCGCAAAGGCTGGGAGCAGCTGGAAGAACGTTCCACTCAATCCGGAAAGGTTTCCTCAAAAAAAAATAAGTGACTAAAAAAACACAAGATATTCGTCTACAAGTCAATGTTCCTGCCCATCCTCTCTTACTCCTCCAAATCATGGACCCTTACCTCAAAACACAAGGGGCAGATCCAGACAATGGAGATGAGGTACCTAAGAAAGGTTGAGAGAAAGATCAGGAGAGATAGGATCTGCAACACGACAATAAGATCAAACCTCGAGGTACAGCCGGTAGGAACCACTCTAGAAGAGAATAAACTTAGATGGTTCGGGCACCTCCTAAGGATCAACATGGAATGAATGGCCAGAATAATGTATGAGACGAGAGTGGATGGTAGAAGACCAAGAGGAAGACCACGGATCACCTGGGAAGAAGGCGTTCAGGAAGCGAGGGCTGGACTGGAGCAGGAGAGAGCTGGTAGAGGAGAGGGACTCGTGGGTTAAACTCTGTAGAGGACATCCCCACACTGTGCAGCATTAGAGAGGGAAATGATTATTATGATCATCTTAACAATCTTTAAATATTGATAGTAATACTTTTATTTTTCAATTTATAATTACAATGTGAACAGTGATATTTTTTTTATTATTTATTGTATCTTTTATAATTTATACAATATTTTCTGTATTTTGCTTAACATTTTTTTTCTCATTTAAATTACTCCCTAAGGGAGAGACTTTTTCAACCTTTTGGCAATTGATGCCAATTAAGCTTATTATTATTATTATTTTAATATTTACTGACTTAAGTTGGAAACATAGATCTAAGCCGTCATTATGCAGTATTTAAAATAAAGTTAAGTTGAAGGAAAAGGTCATCATCATTCCCATAGTCCTTCAATATTTATGTTTATTGATATTATTAAATGTTAAAATTAAGAAAAACTATGATAAGATCCTGAAGATGAGGAGAAAATGATGATTGTATGAAAGGTATAAATAAATAAATAATAATTATAAAATGTCTCTGTTCAAACTTTAAGTATAAGTTTAAAATGTACTGATTTACAATAGAATAATTTTTACCTTTTTTTTTTTTTTCCAATCCCTCTGAAAAAGAAAACATGAAATAAGTATCATATTCGGACCATTACATAGGGATGGAATGATACTATGGTTTACATTAACCTTTTTCTATCTGTGGTATTTGAAGGTGCATTGTTTTGATTGTAAAAGGATATCTCTTCCTGTCTATTTACAGGTCCTGTCGAAATGTTTGGAGTTGAGGGCTCTCCGCTCGTTGAATGATAAAGTACAATTATATTATTAGCAAAAGTTGGTTGACATTTAACTTTAAGGGAACCAATGCATATAGCATTTTTTGTGAATAAACTCAAGTCAAAGATAAATTCCTAGAAGTGAAATGACATTTATTAAAATATTCAACATAAATATTGAAGGATTATGGGAATGATGATAACCTTTTCCTTCAACTTAATTTTATTTAATTTTAATACTACATAATGACGGCTTAGATCTAAGTTTTCAACTTATGTCAGTAAATATTAAAATAATAATAAGCTTTATTGCCATCAATTGCCATAAGTCTGACAAAAGACTATCTTAGGGAGTAATTTAAATTGAGAAAAGAAGTATAATTTCTTTTGTGAGAAATCAAATTACATTATTAATTTTATATTAACTTTATTGTGGTCTGTTTTTTATTTTAATTAGAAACATTTTATCCAGTATCCAATATTTTTTCAAGACTTTGGTTTTCTATTGAAAACGGATATAAAAGAATTTAATTGTTTCAGATTTAATGAAATTTACTTTAAAAAATTCAATTTAATTTGTAAAAAGAAAATTATTATGGATTATTAAGTAAATAATTAAATAAATCTAGAAGGAAATGAATATAGGAGAATAATTTAGTTTATAATTATGAGAAATGTTTCCTTCAAATTTAGAAATTTTGTGGATAACTTGACCATTATTTAATATAATTTAATTTCTATATATTTTTAAAAAGTTATTTCTTAACCCCATAAAGTCATTATTCTAAGGTAAATTTTCTTATAATATTGAAAAACAATTTATGAAACTAAAAATAAAGCGATATTATTTAATTTCATGAAACAAACAATTTCCTTATGTCAACGGCATGGAAATGCCAGACGAATTACGTCAGCGCCCATAAGTCACTCGGGTGGGGAGAATGACGTCAATCGGTGACGTCAACCTATTACATGTATGTACTGGTATAAAAGTTCTGTATATAATTGAGAATCATGTCACAAACTGAAATATTTATTTGTTGTTTTGTTTATGAAATGTATTTTAACTATTGACTGTTAAACTTTAGGATTTAGATTTCCTTGATTACCTGAGCCTGAAAACTGATATTTTTTATTTTATAATGAAGTTAGTTTTTAATCATTTGTTACTTATGATAACATTGTATATTTATGCATTATTTATTTTAACATAGTATCTATTTAAGCAGCATTCTTAAAATGTAGATGCTCTTTTGAAAGAATAAAAAAAAAGTTTTGATAGCAAACCAATGTTTGAAGTTTTCAACAAATTTATCATTTTTGGTTGAAATGCTTAGTATATAGCATGGTGGACAAAATTAATTTTAGGTCTTCTTTAGAGTTCAAGTAAACAGAAAACAGTATGTAATATGAAATAAATCAAGGCTCCGTAGCTTTATATGAGTATGTTTCTGAAATCTGGAAAAAACAATTTCAGCAGATGAACCCACGAACGAGGAAGACATGAACCCCCCTAAAGACCTCGAGAAGAGGTTGAAAAATCAGATATAGAGAATGTGGAAATAGCTATCAAAAGGCTTAATAAAACAAGAGAGGCCCCAGTGATGGAAAACCTATCACCGAAACTGTTTAAAGGTGGAGGAGAAGACTTAACAGACAAGCTATTACAACTAATCCAGGAAGTATGGACGGAGGGAAGGATATTAGAGGCCTGGAACACAGGGCTAATGTGCCCTATCCTAAAGTAAGGTTCTATCTATGACTGTAGTAATTACAGAGGCATATTACCTTTCTGTTGTAAGCAAGATAAGTTTCGATATCCTTACCTAGTCCTGTCATAAATATTATTACATATTACATGGAAATATATAAAGATTTAAACAGAAAAAATATTTTTTTTCAAAAACTTTATTAGAAAATAAAATATATGTCTATAGAGAGTTAAAAAAAAAAAGAAATTACTCAAAATGTCCCCCTTTTGCCTTGACACAGGTATTTAATCTCCGTGGTCAATCACCAATAGCAGCGTTCAGCACTTCATGAGGGAAGCGCAAGAGAACTGCTCGTACCAGAGGTTGTTTGAGGCTTTCCAAGTTAGGGTGTGCGCTGTGGCATGCCATCCTCTCCATTTCTGCCATCGCTAAACAAAATCTTTCGATGAAGAACATTTTTCGAAGAAAGAACGGCCAAGAAGCATTTTGCATCTATCCACTCTAATATTTTTTAGGGAAGTGGTTAGCCTTTGTGCCGTCATTCTTCGAAATGCACCCGTCCTAAGGTCACTTTATTATGCGAGGCATAGATCTGACAGATTCCCATTTCCCGATACATGATTTGTTGTTTTCGAATGGGATTTCTTCTGATTCAAACAGCCAGTGCTCTCATTGCATTCGCCGTTTTCACAGTGTGGGGACGAGATCTGTCACATACAGATAGGATCTCATTATATCTATTTATAGTGCAGGACACGAACATAGGGCTGATACCCAAAGGTTTCAAAGTGATGAATATCTCCAACTTTGTGACAGGCGATCACAGCTATTCAGTTTTCTTTATTATCACACTCCATGTCAACTGTGCTCAAGATAAATAAAAACCAATAGGATTATTATCGTGACATGCAAAGAAAATAACCTGATAGAGGTAAGGATTATCTAAATAATACCCCCTTGGGTATTGTTAAGAAAGTTCAACTTTTGTAACAGTATTTATGGTAGAACTAAGTTTAAACCGGATATATCCGTATTGCGAAAATATAATAGATGACCATCTAGCTGGATTCAGAAGAGGAAGGAATAAGCTAGACCAGATCTTCACCCTAAAACAAGTGTTCGGAAAACGATGGTTTTTAGCTCAGGATGAACACGCCTTATTTATCTATTTATTCTGTGAACAAAAACTGTCTTAGGAAGATCACGACTGAACTGGGAGTTCTCAAGAAATTGGTGAGATTGACAAAGGTGTATACAAACGAACTAAATGTGTTGTCCTATTAAAAGTATCAGAAGCTTTCAAAGCTCGAACTGGCTTTCGCCAGGAAGAAGACTCTCGCCGATGCTGTTCAACTTATTACTGAAGAAAGTGACCACAACAAAGGTTTCGTGGAAATCAGTTCAATCATCTTCTAATGAAAATTGGACAAAAAAAACAAACAAAAAGATATATGTTTGTATTGCCGGTAAAACTGTGCTGTAGTTTAATATTACTACTGGTCCTTAGAAATATGAGATTATATGACAACTGTATGGGATTCAGTATATTTTTTTGTTTTCTTTGTTTAACTTAAAAATGGTAATTACTTTGCAACAAAATATGTTTTAAAAACCTACTTAAAATATTTAATTATGATATTATTAAATTTGTCCTTGAAGGCTAAACAAATTTAAAAAGATAAATTTCTTATACTTTTTTCATGATATGTGCTTACGTTTAGTAGCTGTGTTTGCATTATAATTTTGAAAATAATATATTGTGATTATTGAAATATTTAGCTTAGAGCACTCACATAAACAAATATGAAAAATTAAAAAAAATATTTTTCTTTTTTTTTTATTGTGGGGAGGGTACCTACAATTCGAAATACTCTCCCTCTCCCCTATACCCATCAATGAACGACAGTACATTTTTCATCGCAAGAAGCTTCTGATGAGAAATTATTTAAAAACCCCTTTACTATCCCTCAAGTCAATTCCATTCCTGCTTTCTTTATGCTTAGTCATAGTGCTGACTCAGACCACTCTGTATCATGACTTTTTGTTTTTTTCTGCGGAGACTTGATTTGCATTTAATATGATGAATAAATAATGTGATAAGAAAGAAAATCATATGGATTTTAAAATAAATGGTATCGAATTTTCACCAGAATAAAAAAAAAAAATCACTTTAAAAATACTTTTACGTGGTATTAATTGAGTCCGTGCTTATAATTCGCTAAGAATACCGGTCCTTGTACAAATAAAAAAAATAAGGAAATAAAACAATTCAACGTATCGTAAGATGGAGGAATCATTTCCTATATTTTCGATTATTGTAATCGACAAAGGAAAAAAACTTCATTCATATTTTAATCCAATATGTTTACGGATTACAATAACCTGTATTTCAGCTAATAATGGTCCGAATCCATTGATTTTCTTTTTTTGTTCTGTATTGTAGGGAATTTAGTAATCTTTTAAATAATCATGGGTATAATCGACAAAAAAATGTAAGTATTCATTTTAAGTTATTCCCAAATAAAGTATCTTTTAATTGAATCGTAGGATTTTGGATGGACTGTTTGTGGCAATTCTGCCCCCCTCCTAAACGAATGTCCTGCTTTGACGGATATTAAGAATCAAACATATGTAAATGATTATATAAAAAAAATCAAACTTATATTGTGCAGCAAGATGTCGGATGGTCGAATGACCAATGACTATGGTATAGGAAAAAAAAAAGTATCTTTTAATTCAAATCCTTATTCCTGAAATTTTGGGATGAAAATATGGCTATTTTTCCCATCTGGAGGAGATCTTCAAAATGAGGGGTCAATGATTGGATTTAATGAAGAACTTTAGATTTAACGACAACAAGAAATAATATATAAAGATTACCACAGATCAATTAATGACGAATGTTGCTTAAATATGTGAATTGTAAAAAAGTAGTATTTACGAAATATTGCCTCTGAACTCGTTCTATTACTTGTGATGGCTTGGGATGAGTAACCTCTTTAAAAATGTCCGAATAAAACGACAGGAAAGAGGAAGCCTTGATGACGCCATGACGGAGTTGGACGAATTCATGTTTTTATCAGATGAATTAGTTAATATTCACAACATAGCAGTAGAGCCAAGCCGAAGATATCTATGAAAATATTTAAACAAATGTATTAATGCAAGAAATGTGCAACAAATGTCTTAATTTCAGGCACAAGTCAGATGATTATCTAATCTTGTTCTTTCGAATTTGTAAATTTTATATTTTCTACCATATTGAAATTGTGTTTAATTTTTAATGGGATTGTCTTTTAATATTGCTTAGTCTAATTTTTTTTATAGCGAACCAGGAAGTTCAGCACTATTGCTGTTGGAGATATATTTTGTTTAAAATAATGTTGAATATTGGCACTAGCGGATCCAGGATTTATTTTTTTGGGGGGCTTAAGCCCGAAAGTTGTTTCTTTCATAAAAATAACTATAATTACTTTGGAAAAAAGAAAGGAACTAACTACCTATATGAAATGGTGTTTAAGTGATTCCTAAAGCCCTTTTAAATGTAATTACACGAACAATAATACTTTAAGAAATACTTTTTTAATATTTTTTTTCGATTAAACATGGTTATATTTTACCATTTTTGGGGGGGGGCTTCAGCCCGAAAGCCCCTCCCCCCCGTAGATCCGCTAGTGAATACTGGCATCACAATATTGAAAGGGATTTTTAGAGTATAATGTAAACGTCCCTCCAAAGGCTTCTTCTAGGCTTCTAGGCTTCAATTTAAATGTTTAAAAAAAATTGTTCATGATTTCCAACAATGTTAATACATTATCGTTAGGTAACCACGATTTTCTTTACTTCATCAGCCGGTTTCCGTTCACTTTCCATTTTATAGATTACAAGAGACTTCGACGATAATAATAAGTAAAGCTCTGCTCTCCGTACTTATAACTATATAGATTCAGCTGTCGAACTATTTCTCCTCCTAAAGGGATGGTACATGCCTCCTCCCTTTCCAAGAAATTTTATTGCACAAAAAAGCATAATGGGAAAAATTTAGATCTTACACTGACGTGTGATTAGTTATCTCAGAATATATGCTGCTATTCCATCCACATTATTATTATTTTTTTATAATCCTAAAATAGTAACATCATCATCATAATCTAACCTCTTGAACCGCATTAAGGTGAGGAGGAAGTTTATAGAGCCTTCTCCAGCTCTGCCGGTCTTCAACAAAACGCCTTCTATCGTTCCATTGAAGACCTCTTCTCTGGAAATCGCTCTTTACTACATCTTCCCATTTTCTTCTAGGCCGTCCTCTTCCTCTCTTGCCGTCTACTTTAGATCGATAGGTTTCGCTAGCTAACCTGTTCGGTTCCATCCGCAGAAGATGTCCTAGCCATCTCAGTCGATTCTCCTCAATCACATCATTGGCCGGCTTAATATTGAGGTTCGACCTGATGGTGGTGTTGCGTACTCTATCTCTTGTCGTTTTTCCCTCAATCTTTCGGAGGAATCGCATTTCTGACGCTTGTATCCTTGATCGATGTTTGTTTGTCAGCGTCCATGATTCTGAAGAGTACGTTAAAATGGGAAGAAATGTCGATCTGAAAACAGCTACTTTTGTTTTCTTTTCCACCTCGCGCCTGTTCAGAAAACCTCTCTTAACCGATTCAAACATCTTGCTCGCAGCAGCGATTCGCTCAGTCACCTCTGAATCGATGCATCCATTTTCATTAAGGTGTGCGCCCAAGTATTTGAAGTTTTTCACCTGCTCGAGGATTTTGTCTTCGGCTCTGATGAAGCGCATATTTCTTCTAGGCTTCTTCCCAACCCTCATTACTTTCGTTTTTACAGGGTTGATAATCATATTAATCTTTGCAATTCTTCTTTTAATCTATTAATATTGTACTGAAGATTCCTGTCACTGTCCGAAAAAATAACAAATAGTATCCTAAAATAGTATATTGGTGTAAAGAGACTGCGGAATAATCTCTGTAATGGAATACCACCTCCCATTTTTTAAGTGTATATAGGCCCACTAGCGGATCCAGGATTTAATTTTGGGGGGGGCTTCAGCCCGAAAGATTTTTTTTCAGAAATCTTCATAAAAATAATTTGAAAAAAAAAAGAAATAAATTAACTACCTATATGAAATGGTGTTTAAGTGGTTCCTGAGTCCTATTAAATGTAATTAAACGAACAAGAATACTTTAAGACATAGTTTTTAATATTTTTTTGTGTAAAATATGGTCATATTTTACCATTTTGGGAGGGGGGCTTCAGCCCGAAAGCTCCCCCCCCCCGTAGATCCGCCTGTGTATAGGCCATATGTTCATGTAAGTACTGTATAGATCGAGTGCTCGTATATACAAATATACAGGATGTCGTGTAAGTAAAGGGAAATATTTACAGAGGTGATAACAGACCATGATCTATAAAAAAGTTCGTATGAAACAATGCGCCAATTTTCAGCAGAAAAGTAGGAAATTCAAGTTTTGTGTTTTTTAGAAGCGCGTCATGTTTTTTGTTGAATATGAAGCGATATCTAAAGAAATGCTTAATTTAAATAACTAATAATTACTTCACTGTAAATTAGATAAATTTACTTAAAATTGAGTTTGTCATTGTTAAATTTCATTATTATTTACGTTTTCATGGAAATAATTGAAGCAATCAGAAGGTTTCTTTTTTTTTAAAATAAATTTTAGGACTTGCAACATTTAGTTTGTCACTTAAAAACACTGATCGATTCCTATAATAGAAATGTAGATGAAAAACACTGTTTCATAAAACCGTAACAAAAAAAAAAATTGAAAAAATAATTTTTTTTTTTGTGGGGGGAGAAGGGGAGAGAGCTTCAGTCCCAAATATTTTTCTTCCGAATACATACAACGATAATTAATTTGAAAAAAAAAGAAGAACGGAATTAACTCCCAAACAAGCACATATGAATTAACTACCTATATGAAATGGTGTTTAAGTGGTTCTTGAAGTCCTATTAAATGTAATTACTGGAACAAGTATACTTTAAGAGATAGTTTTTAATATTTTTTTTCTTTAAAACATGGTTATAAGTTATAACCATTTTAGATGGGGCTTCAGCCCAAAAGCCCCCTCCACCCGTAGATCCGCCTGTATAAAACATCCCAGATCATGGAAAACATGAAATGATAGCTTTGTAACTGTTAATTCTATAATTTTTGCTGAAAACACATGTAACAGATTAAAAAATCACATAATTTCTTTTTACAAAACTTGAGGTGAATTTCAAGTTTTTCCCTAATAAATCCCAAATTAATTAATGTGGACTTAAGGCGTATTAAATGAGGAATTTTTCCTAAATATAGGATACCTGTATTACTGTTGGTCGATAAAAAAAAAATCATAAATAATTTATAATTTTTGTAAATGCATATCTTAGTTTAGGAGATCAAAATCCCTTTTTAAATGGTTTTAACAATGACAAACTAAATTTTAATTTTTTTTTTTTTTCTAGTTTACAGTGAAGCGATTGTTAGTTACTCAAATTAAATATTTCTTTAATTATCGTTTCCTATTAAAAAAAAAAAAATGACACTTAAAAAAACACAAAACTTGGATTTCCCACTTTTCTGCCGGAAATCGGCCCATTGTTTATAAGAACATTTTTTGTAGTTCTTGAGGTTTAAATATTTCTCTCTATTTACAGCACACTGTATATCAACCAACACTAAGCAGTGAAATCATATTTCGGAAACAAAACACCTAGCACGAAAAATACTTTTATTATCCTTCCTCAATTCAGGCTATACTTACTAATAATTGACAAACCTCCGCCGAGGTACCCTGCCTAGACAAAATATGAAAACAAATATTAAATATGCCTCACTTATTTATTTAACTAAATGTTAGGTTAATTTTTAGAATTAGGATTGTTAAAAGATATTCGTTAACACGGCTGCCACTGGAACAGACATACATTATTCAAAGGTTTCTAACTTTGGTAAACCAGTGTTGCTATTGTTTGCACACGGTATTACCAACCTACTGTGTTTGTACCGGGCAGGTCTTGTTATTCGGGAGGAATTTCAATAAGCAAGCGACTGAGGTTTGGCATTTAAATCAATTCATAATAAATTGCAAGTCTACTAATCCTCGTTAAGAATAAGTATTATATTTTTTGTTAAAATGTTGTTATGATTGTTCGTTACATGTCACATATAGTAAGGGCAAGTATTGCGATTGTGAAAATTTTCGAACCTGAGTTTTCAACGGAAATAAAAGTTTTGAGCTCCTCTGATTCCAAATAACCAAGTTCCACAAAATGTTCTGTGTGTTTTAACAGTCCAGCTTGAAAACGAAAAGTCGTACGAAACTGAAATTGTGTATTTAAGGTTTTTATAAGAATGGGATGTTACAGCAACATTTTCGTCAAAATTAGCAAACCGGAAGAGGTACTTTATATCATTGATGTAACACATTTTTACGCTTTTTTTTCAAAAAATACTCAAAAAATTTTGATTAAACTCAGTTTATCAGTGTACTATTGAGCAGTTTTTAATATAACGTAGGTTTTATTCTCATTTATGTTCTCTAACAGGGCTTAAACGGCTAATTTTCAATATTAGCTTCCTCTAAAGTACCTTTAATTTTTTTTATTTTAAATAATTAACCACTTCACATTAATATTTAATATAAAAAATATTTAAATATTAAATATGAAAGAATTTGATAATTAACTAAAGGAGAAATAAGACATCATAACGGATAATAGTTGTAATGGAGGATCCAAAGGAATGCAAACGAATCCGAGCTCTCCCGAAAGATTAGAACAGGCTTCCATATAAGTAACATGAACTTAATATAATACGGACTCCGGCAGTATTATGTACATCACAGGCGGATCTACGGGGGGAGGGGGCTTTCGGGCTGAAGCCCCCCCCAAAATGGTAAAATATAACCATATTTTACAGAAAAAAATACTAAATACTATCTCTTAAAGTATTCCTGTTCATTTAATTACATTTAATAGGACTTCAAGAACCACTTAAACATCATTTCCTATACGTAGTTAATTTCTTTCTTTTTTTTTTTAATTAATCATTTTTATACTTATATGAAAAAAAAATCTTTCGGGCTGAAGCCCCCCCCCCAAAATTAAATCCTGGATCCGCTGGTGATGTACATATACATATGCTGTTTTATTAAGTGCTATCGTTAGTATTATTTAATATTTAATTGTATAGATAAAGCGATTTTCAAATTTAAATTTGTATATATAAGGGTAATTAAACAAATAAAAATACCCACTATGAAATCTAAATAAATATAGCGTCTATAATTTTTACTTTCACTCCCCCTTTCTCTGAAAATACTTATTTATGCTAAGAAGGGGTGCTAAGTGAAGGTCATGTGATGCGCGCACCAGATTTTTGAATTTAAGCATATCTATGGCAATCCACCCAATATTCATTACATTTGTTAATTTGCTATCCAATTAAATATTTTGGTTTATTATTTTCAATAATGAACCATTGTTATCGAACAAAAAATTCAAAAACATAACCCCCCTCAAAATATGAGCTTTTACGTTTCAGGATATGTAGAATTCGAAAAACGAATAATTTTTTTTTTTATCCGTCCGCCCATTTTTTCCAAACTATTGGAACGATTTTCTTTCAAATTTGGATTTAAAATTAGAGGTCACACGAGGATGATCCTCCTTCATCGACATTTCAATCCCCCTTTTCCTTTTAACATGGCGACGAAAAACCTGCGTTGCTATAGGCTGTAGCACCTAAACGCATGTACCTATTTCAATGAAACTTCGCTAAAGTCTTCTTCTCGATGCCCTTTAAATTTATCTATACCACATACTTCAACGAAAAGAAGCTGGTAAAAAAGTTACGAGGGATTGTAAAATTAGATTCCGAACAACTCAAAAAGTATACACTTTTTTGTTGATATTGTGATAAGATATTTCCAGGGTATTAAAATTTTCTAAAAATCGAAGAAAGTTTCATCCAAATCAAATGACTATTAGTAAAGATATCGCGATTTTTAAATATTTTTGGTTCATTATTTTCAATAATGAACTATTGTGATCGAACAAAAAATTCAAAAACTCCTTTCAAAAATTTTTTTTTACCTGCCTACAATTTAGGGAACATTTTTAAATAAACAAGTAAAACATATTGTTCTAGTATGATATCAAAGAAATATACAATGTTATTCTACTCAGAAATCGGCGACCATCCATCATATTATCTTCAAAATGATAACGAATGTCATTGATTTTGAAGAATTTGGATAAGTTTCAGTATCTCCCATAGAACTGTAACAGATTTTTTTTAAAAACTTTTTTATCTTTATTTCTTTCACAATTCTGAAGTTCTACACCGATGGAATAGTTAGATCCAAATAAATAAATAAATCGAGTAAATTAATCGAATAATCATTGTCTACTTTTAAACGATATGTATAGAATATATTCCGCGAACGCTCAAAAAAGGAGTATGATCCCAAATTTAGCGAAGTAAAGAAAAATATATTGTGGGTACATTTATACGTCTTAAATAAATAATTCTTTAATAATTTTTACATTTTTTTATTATTATGGATAATTATAATAGCAGTAATAATTTAAGGCTTTTAGGTATACAATTTTAATTTTATTTTTATCGTGTTTATTGGCTGAAGTGCATGGTGTATAATTAACAAATAAAAAACAGCTTGTGATTGTTTATGTATTTATCTATTTTACAATATACATAGTTTTCTATTTCGGGGAGGAATAGTTACTCCGTAAGCCTGGGGTTGAAAGAATGGATCTGGTGTCAGTTTCTACCAACAAGAAATAGCCTAGTGTCGTTTCTACTGTGTTCGATGTTCTGTCGAGAAAATCAGGCAGTTGAGCGTGATCTTCATCAAATCACAGAACAGAACTACCTTTCAAAGTACTGCTGGGAACAGATCATAGAAACAGAACTACCTTACAAAGTACTGATAGAAATTGACCATAGAAACAGAACTACCTTTCAAATTACTGCTGGGAACAGATCATAGAAACAGAACTACCTTACAAAGTACTGATAGAAATGGACCATAGAAACAGAACTACCTTTCAAAGTACTAATAGAAACGGACCTACCTAACAAATTACTGATAGAAATAGATTATAGAAACAGAACTACCTTTCAAATTACTGCTGGGAACAGATCATAGAAACAGAACTACCTTACAAAGTACTGATAGAAATGGACCATAGAAACAGAACTACCTTTCAAAGTACTAATAGAAACGGATCGACCTAACAAATTACTGATAGAAATAGATTATAGAAACAGAACTACCTTTCAAAGTACTGCTGGGAACAGATCATAGAAACAGAACTACCTTACAAAGTACTGATAGAAATAGACCATAGAAACAGAACTACCTTTCAAATTACTGCTGGGAACAGATCATAGAAACAGAACTACCTTACAAAGTACTAATAGAAACGGATCTACCTAACAAATTACTGATAGAAATAGATCATAGAAACAGACCTGTCTTTCAAATTAGTGATAGAAACTTATATACCTTACAAAGTACTGATAGAAACAGGTCTATCTTAAAAAATACTGATATAAACAGTACTACCTAATAAAGTACTGATAGAAACAGAACTACCTTACAAAGTACTCATAAAAACAGAACTGCTTTTCGAAGTACTGGTAGAAACAGATCTACCTTACAAAGTACAGATAGAAACAGATCATGTTAAATTTATTATTATTTTTTTTAAGTTTATGAAAATAATATTAGAAACCAACGCATATTTTGGTGGAATATTTCTTTAGATAATGCGGCGTTCATTTTTTTTTTTTTTTTAATGCTTTTTAAATTACTAGTAAAGAGCAATTTACTAATATAATTCGTGATTATTCGGTTCTTATACAATTCATTCAAAAAGGCAATAACGATTAAAAAACATGTTCACAAAAAATGTAATTGAAGAAATAACAACATTAAGTTTTTTTTAAAACTAGCTGAAAACATTCAATGGCACTCTCAATTTCTCTCAAATGAATTACTTATTGCATATGTTCGTATATAAGGTATAACAAGCCTATACGAATACATGATTTATTTATTTAATAGTGAATCACAGAATAAACAACAAATATAACTCTTATCAATTACACTCCTTGACAACATGTTTATAATTAATAAATCAATTTCAGCAAAGTAATATAGTTGCGCAGTTACAACTGACTGGCTTTCTCAATCGCAATGAGAAAATACCATTAAATATTGTTCGAATTTTTCGAAAAATAATTAAATTTAGTATTTTGATTACAATCTCATTATTTTGAACTATGAAATAAAGGCGATGTATCACTATATGTATATATGTATCACTATATGTATCACTATGTATCCACAGTCTACTCTAATTTTCTATAATCAATATGTTAGCGACATTGAGATAATCAGATGACATCAAAGGATTATCTATTGAAGGAATAGACAGGATGATATTACTTGATGTAATAACATCGAGAATCATTTTTACTAATGGTAGGATCTTGAATTATTTTAATAATATTTATAATGAAGACATTATTAAGTCGATTTCATGAAAATCTGTTTACCGATGTTTCTACGCGTAAGCTTAAGATAATAATATCTCATTTCATTAACGAATCCTGCATCGACTCATAATTTAATATAGCTTATACCAGTGACTAAGAAGTCATACCTGCCAAAATGCAGGTTTTATGTTTCATGTACGTCCTCAAAGAGTCATGTCTACAGACTGGATTTTCGTGAAGTAAAAACTTTTAAAACGTGCAATGAAAAATTCAAAACGTGCAAGAAAAACTAAAAATGTACTAAAAGGGTAAGAAATTTATACTTTTTAACAGGCTTTTTTAAAAAATAATAATTTTTAAATTATAACACTATATAGAATAAGAAAAAAATGAAAAGCTGTTTTAACATTCCTTGAAAAATAAAATTAATAATTTTTATTAAAGTTTAGTGTTTTGTATATTTTTAATTCCCTACCTTCAATTTCTTACATGTTTTAAAAGAGAAAATTCGCTTTCTACATCTTCTGTAATTAGAAATTGTTTATTTGAGTAACTAGCGGATCCAGGATTTAATTTTGGGAGGCTTCAGCTCGAAAGCTTTTTTTTTTCATAAAAATAACGATAATTACTTTGGAATTATTACCTATATGAAATAGTGTTTAGGTGATTCCTAAAGTCCTTCTAAATGTAATTGCCCGAACAATAATACTTTAAGAAATAATTTTTTAATATTTTTTCCATTAAACATGGTTATATTTTACCATTTTTGGGGGGAGGGGAGATGAGGGCTTCAGCCTCAAAGTCCCCTCCCCTCCGTAGATCCGCCCGTATTTGAGCTTACAATAGTTGGTACATCATCAACATTAAATTTGTTTTCCATTTAAAATGGAATCCATGGATGTATTTTAATAAAATTTTATATCTACAGAATTTTTTTTTTTTTCTGATTCTTTGTTCATTCTTTACTTTTATTATCGAGTAACCATTTTCTTACAAAATTACTTTTAATTCTGTAAATTTATTATTATTTCCCGAAAATACAGTGCAGATAAAATGTATAATTTCTTTTTTTAAACACCTTTGTAAAAACTTTGTTATATGTTTACAACTTTAAAATGAATAAAAACAAAATTTCGGTTCATAAAATAATCACGAGTTCGCGTTTTAACTCTGGCTTTAATTCTCCGTCCTCACCCCCTGGCCCGGGAAACCTCGTATAGCCTATAAACGGCGAGGAAGTGGAGGACAAAAAAAGATTCATTGTAGAAAGCCACTAATTAACATTTCACACATTTAAATCATTAATTATTCTCATGAATTTTCTCTTTGTGAGATCAGCATATTGTACGATTAGTGTATTTTTTGTTAAAAAAAGGATTTATCCTATTTATAATTATTTACTGTGTTTTTGTGTCAATAAATAACTTTAAAGTTTACATGTGCTTAAAAGTTTAGCACCATAGAAAAAAAAGTATTTAATTACTTTTCGCAATAAACTCACCGTATATAATCAGAATTATTTTGGAATTATGAAAAATAAGTAATTAAAAGTTAACGGAGCCAGTTTAATGTGCTGAAATAATTGTACCCAAATAACACATAATGTGATTTATGTCCCGTGGTTGCCACCATTATTTAATTTGATATTAATTTTAAAAAATCCACAAAAAACTAGAATATTTTTTAATAAATAAACTGCTATAAAATATTTACGTACTTCTTTGCAAGGAAGCAGGATATTTGTGACATTTATTGTATAAACGAATTTCCTCAAATGGAGAAGAGGCTGTTGTATATTTTTACTTCGGATCGATAATGAGGTGCGTGGTGTCCTCCCACGTTTTAACATTTTACATCTCAGTAAACATAAATACATTTTTAAACTTGTATACATTTTAAATTATCAAACTCGATTTTGTTTGTGATACTGCAATAGTTTTAATAGTTTTTGACACGTATATAGAGTTTTTTTCTTAGCAAATTGTTTAAAGTAAATTTTACCTTGGAGTCGATCTATATGCAGTAGTCCTTTAAAAAAAACATATAATAGAAATTAACTGGTGTAATCTGACGGATGGCTAATCATGAAACACGTCCTCATAAGATATTTCATCGATAACATTTAACCTGAGTTTAGGATTTCTAGTTAATCTTTTCAGTGCCCTATTGGTAAGAATGTATTTCTTAATAACGATGATCACAAAGGCTATGTGTTGGAGTCCTCATTTTTCTCTCAATACATTGAATAATTGTTCTAAAATCTAATTTTTGATGTAGACATTAAGCGTCAAGTTAATGTTTTCTTCTTAGATTAGTCGTTGAAATAATCGTTTCCTACCCTCAATGCCGTATTTAATTTAAGATAGAAGCTAAGTTAAAACCTTTATCCGTAGAATCACAATTTTTCACCGGCAAAGGGCGATTAAATTTTACATATTTGCTAATCTAAAATGTTGCTAAACACAAAAAGCAAATATTTAGGTCGCACACTAGTGTACGTAAAACGTTACAGAATAAAATTTGGAACAGTTTTCTGTATAGGTGGACTTTGTTGATTGACATAGATTCTAAGTTTCTAAAATAACCCAAAATTGAAAAAAAACAATTTTCATTATAGAATAGAATAGAATAGAAGAATCAACTTTATTCTGGGACTACGTCCCTTGAGAATAACAATATTGTACATAAAATTAACATTACATCTGGCCAAAATGTATATTACAATAAACAAAAACAAACAAACAAAAAAAAAACAACTAAAAAATAAGGGATAAAAGAAGTATTTAGATAACTGTACAGATACAGGAAGCCTTAATATGAGAAATAAGGTCCTAATACTGCAAAATAGTTGCTATACACAATACGCTATGAAATTATAAATGAGCTACAAATAATAATAAAGATGTTATAGTAATAGTAGTATGTTCGAAGTACATAATAGTATAATCGAAATACAATAATAGTATAATCGTACATACATAATATATACACACAATAATACAATAATAGTGAGAGTACAATAATAGTACAATAGTATATATACAATATATATTTATATATATATATATATATATATATATATATATATATATATATATATATACATACATACACATACATATATATACAATACAACAATAGTATGATAATACAATAATAGGCTACCCAGCGTCTGATTGAATTGTAAGGAGGAATTGGAAAAGGAGGATTTTAAATGTGGATAAGGATGGTGCATGGCGGATTTTAAGCGGGATGGAATTCCAAAATGTGGTGGATCGGACAATAAAGGAGTGTTGAAATGAGGCCGATTTGTGGAAAGGGGTATAAAGGTCGGAAGGACGAGATCTTGTGGAGAGGGAGTGGATAGATGACTTGAATTGAAGGAGATTGAATGCGTAGGACGGATGATGATTATAGATTATTTGGTAAAGGAATGTACCTAGGAAGTACTGTCTTCTGAATCCATACTATCCATACTAATTATATACGTTTTCATTGCGCTCAAACTTAAAATAGTAAAAATAAATAAATGAATAACTAGAACATTCTTATACTGTTGACAGCTAAGAAAATGAGCCAACAAATTTATCTAATAAATATGTATAAGTTATTCTCCTTCTTTTAATGATTAAAACATCGAAATATATCGAAAGATTAGGAGTGTATATATCAAAATATTCAGCCCTAATCTTTCAAGATTAAAAATAATGAGGCCTCATATATCGATATATCGAATTAATATTTCAGTTTATTTATAAATATCGATTTATATTTTTTATTATGGTATTGACTCATTTCCTCTTTAATTCTTCTTCTTCTTCATTGGCGCTACAACTCATCGCCGGGTCTTGGCCTCCTCAATTAATTTCACCCACTGTTCTCTCTCTCTTGCAGCTCTCCTCCCAAGAAGAGCTCTACAATCCGCGTCGGCCCCATCCATCCAGCGCAAGCTAGGTCTTCCAACTCTTCTTTTTCTTTCTGGACGCGTCAGCATAATTTTACTGGTTGGGCTATTCTCTTTAATTAGTCTTCCTTATTTATAAACTCTTTACGGGAATGTTGATTAGAAATAAAATTAGTTTAACATTGAATTACTTCAATCTTCATTATATTTAATCAATTTTATATGTTATCAATACGCTCATTATAAGAAATTCAATCTTTTCTGTGGAATAAGTGTTAAACATGTAACGTTTTAGCAAGTTCGGACCAGGCTTCTTATCTAAAAGAGACTCCCTCAAGGTGAATCTGTACGAATATGTTTAAAGAAAGCACTTTTGGTTATGTCTTTTTTCTGATAAGAGTTTTTTTTTCATACTTCTGTATTGCTGAAAATTCTTTTCTTGGTTTTGAATTCAATTTTAAAAATAAGCTTATTCTACAATTAATAAAAGTTATTAGCATACAATAGAAAGTAAAGTCGGTTGAACCGAGAATATATTTTCAGTCAAGTGTAATTTTCCATATATTTGGTTATAAATAAGGTTAGATAATCGTCTAAGTCGCAGCTTAGACAAAATTAACACTTTATTTTTACGAACGTATTTATTTATATATCAGAAAGTATTTATGTTGATTTCTACAATATTGTTTAAACGAATTATGATTATTTTGATTCAAAACTACATTTCAGTAAGTTTATTTTGTGAGAGATTCAAATGAGTAGGATGTTTTATAAATAAAAATAAATATTGGAGGAAGCTGGTAGACTGTTCTACATATCATGGATGATAAATATTCTATAAAGTTTTTATTAGTGCCGACGTTTCAACCCAAACATGTGGGTCATCATCAGGGCTAAAAAAATTTAAATACAATCAGAGATATAATATTATACGACCGATAATGGTTAATAATAAACTATAGTGATTGATGGTACATGAATCTTAACTAATATTACATTACACAATATTACAAATGAAATATGTAAAAAATTATACAAACTAAAAATAATGTATATATAGTCCATTTATAAAAAATTGTAATATTTTCTCTTACTAACCGTGGATCGAGCACTGAAGGTATTCAAGTACTGACACACACGGTAGGTAAGTGAAAGGGTTCGAGGTGGATTTCCCAGTTGTCCTTTTTCAGATAGCAAAAGGTAGATAAACATAGTTAATAATAATAATAATAATGCTTTATTTATTCTGGGACGAGTCCCTTTAGAATAATACAATATAGTTAGGGAGGAAGGGAGGTAACATTTCTGTTTGTAGAATGTAAATAATTCGCTGGCTAAATATTTAAGATGTGTTCAAGATTTGCTTTGTTTCTTATGGTTACAGAATTGTGACTGTTGGCTAGTAATGAAATCGACATAAGCAAGAGCCATTCAATATAAATATAACATAGTTTGATTCAAGCTTTATACAATGGTTAGCCAAATAATATTTATAATAAAGATAATAGATTGAAATGATACGTAGGACAATATATTATACAATATTTTAAGAATAACAATATTAATCATAATAGAAATATGTATTATATTAAGGATTACATAGTTTTAATAGTATGAGTATAAACATATCTGTGTCTCTTTATAGAATATATTTATATTGAGAATGGACATTATATGTATATATATAATTTATAAGCGTAGGTGTAGTTATCTATGTAAGTTGACGGGGAAATGGGGAAAATGAAAAACAAATTTTTAATGATTAAAGACTATTGTTTTAGGGGGCGGAAAATATTCGAATATGTGTTGTAGATCTTTTCTTTATCTACTTTGTGGTTCACCGGATTATTTAAAAAATGTCCACAAAATGAAAAAAATGACCCACATGTTTGGGTTGAAACGTCGGCAGTAATAAAAACTTTATGATGACTTCGTCCTGAATATTTATCACCTATGATAAAAATAAATAGTTTCTTAGTGTGTATATCGGTCCTTGATCAGTTGATTATAGGTTTATAACTTACCATAACTCAGGTGTTATTGCTGCCTTATAAAATTATTACAAGTAGTCATATGAATTAAACTTTGTTTTAGATATTTGGAGTAAAATCATTTTGAATAATGTTGAATCCTTTAATATTCCCTCACTTATCTCTGTTGAACAGATTCGCTACCCAACACTCCACTGGACCAACGCCTTACTGCACTGGCGGATCCAGGATTTAATTTTTGGGGGACCTCTGCCCGAAAGATTTATTTTTTCATATATATATAACGATAATTAATTTGAAAAAAAAGAAAGAAAGAAATTAACTACCTTTATGAAATGGTGTTTAAGTGATTCCTGAAGTCTTATTAAATGTAATTACACGAACAATAATAATTTAAGAGATAGTTTTTAATATTTGTTCCTATAGAATATCGTTATATTTTACCGTTTTGGGGGGGGGGGGAGGGGGCTTCAGCCCGAAAGACCCCTCCACCCCCGTAGATCCGCCTGTGCTTTATTGGGAATCCTCGTACAAGACTGAAACAACAAGGAACTGCTCGGCGTTTCTGGCAGCTTCAGCAGTTACTTTGAGAAAATGCTTTGAGCTTTTAATTATTTACAAAAGGCTGATTTAGATAACTGTAATATGGCCTGTATGGACTTAGGGAATTGAGCTATGTGATCCCACCAAACCATTGGATTCCTCTACTTTTTTTTTCTTTTTTTTTCGTTAAGGCTATACGGGGTTTTCCCGGGCCAGGGGGCGTGTGCGGAGATTTAAAAGACTCCCTTGGCACCGGGAAGCGAACTCGTGGTTATTTTTTTATCACAATCTTATATATTAGGTTGCCGGGCAACGGCGGTGCAGTGCACACGCTTTAGCCCATTCGGCTACCCCGCCCACATTGGATTCCTCTACTGTCCAACCTTTACTATTCAAAATCCTTCATGCTCCATACTTAGCCACAAATAATACGTGTTTTCAATCTTGCATCTTCTTTAATCCCTGCCAATTCTGATAGGCCTCTAAAAGCAAGATCATCTCGATTTTTTCGTACTTAGATCTGTTTAGAAAGTGCCATCATTAGGTAATTTCTCGACGAGTCTGTTCATGTCATTATTGTTGTTCTTTTCAAATTTTATCAATTGTACTTACTCTTTAATACAGTTTCAATAAATAATTTTTTTTTAAATTATAATATTTTATATATAGATAATTTTAATTTTCGAAGCCGTATCGTGAATGATTTTCAAGAAATTAATTAAGCAACTTATAATTCCATTATTTTTCGCTAGGAGTTTTAAATTTTTAATTATAATATCTCTTCTAATACAACAATTTTCTTCCCTTGTCACAATTACTGATTGCTGCTCTAAATGATTGTGGCATTTAGTCCAATTTTTAGATTGGCGATAGAATTAGCTTGTCCTTTCGGGTCTATCTCAATTTGTTAATCTTAAAATGGTTACCTCAAGCTTATACCATATAGTTGGCCAAAAACAAAACAAGAAATGTAATGTGTTATTTCCTTCATTTTTCAAAAGTTTCCTCCGGCTTTCAAAGATCAAGTTCGCGTAAATCATGTAATATCTCGAAGAAAGATAAAATAAAATATCTTAGCATTTATAATTCTTCTAATCTAGGTTAAATTACAGATTTTAACAGATGTGTCAGGAAACAATTTTTCCTAGGAGGAAGTGGGAAGAAGAGAAACTTAATTTTTAAATTTCTCAAAAGGAATAGAAGAGGTTACGAAGGGATTTATCTCCCCCCCCCCTCCATAATAATGCTAATTGTTTCATTAAATTTTATCTCATAAAATCGACTTATTTTATTGACTAAATCAAGGCCAAACCTCTCAAAATACGTCAGAAACAAATATTTTCATTTAACATGACGATAATTTGTCTTAAAAATATATTATTCATGATATTTGCAACAGTGTTTATGTTAAAGACATAAAAATACATCTAGTAAATGTAAACAATGAATAGGGTGACATAATAACACTTGTTGAAAAACTACCCATTGGTAGCACTCAAATGTCTTCGGAGATCACGAGGCTGTCTTCTTTTCAGACGCCTCGGTGGGTTATGAGGAATGAAAGAGGAACCAAGGTTAGAAACGAGAGGATTTGGATGGATCTGAAGTTAATTATGGAAGGATAAATATATGGATTGGCCCAAATCTGAAAGACGAAGAACATTAAGGTCGTTATGGATGATTTTATTTGTAACCAAGAAAGGATATAAAAATAAAATAAAATATGAAATTTGTCAGCCTCTATATTCTGCCGTGCTGGTAATTTGCTCCCTCTAGTTCTGCCTCTGATATATGAATTAATAAATAAAAAAAAAGTTAAACTAAATTATAATTTTGATTGAGAAGCATGAATTTGTCTATATATTGCTATGGCCCTAAATGTGTCGCACACAAGCGTAGAAAACCATTTACACAAGCTCGAAAATGGATATTTTTCGAAAATCACAAAAAAATGTTATAACTTCAATACGACCTTGGCTATCTACAGGAAATTTAGCTGGAATTTAGTGCAACATAAACTACACAAAATGACATCAACAGGACCTTCGTAAACAAACTACAAATGTAGATTAAAAATATAAACCTATAAGGAGTTTTTGTTTATTTATTCCTCATGTAGGCATTAAATCAGAAAACCATTCATACGGCTTCGAAGAGCAATAATTCCGTTTTCAAACGGATACAGTAACATCGGATTTGGAGAACATCCTGACGATTTATGAATGATCGGAAGGGTGTTGTGTTCCACCAAGACAAAGCTAGACTCCAAACTTCATTGGTCACTCGCAATACATTATTAAGCATTGGATGGAACCGTTTGGATGGAACCCTATCCTACCTATTCACCAGACCTAGCTCCAAGAGACTACCACTTATTGCGATCTCTGTAGAACTCTATGAATGAACTCATATAAACAAATTCAAAAAGGAAGTCATCAAAAACCACTTGGATAAGTTTTTTAACAATAAACTTCAGACATTCTATGAACATGAACTGTAGATTAAAATAAATTGTATGCCTATAATACATTGAGTTTTTTTTATCCTGAAAAACCGAAAGGACTTATTTGCCGAGCCAATATATTATAAATTCGAGGTAGATCGCTTATGAGTCATTGGACCAAAAGGCACACCTAGCCATGAATATAAATCTCTTAACTCATACGAGCACTCCTAAACTTCAATCGGGGTATAACTGATAATTTGTTGGGTGTATAAATAGAGTAATTACGTCACCCAAGATGACCTCACACTCTAGAACAAGTTTCACAAAACCATCCTCACAGATTATTCTTACTGTTGGTTATTCTCTACCAAAATTTTATTAGGTATGATATCTATGTATTTTAATGTAGCAAGCAGGTTTATTTTAATTTTATTTTTTTAAGCATTAGTCCGAACACATTTGGCCCAATTAAACAACATACGTTAACATTTCATATATATTCTTTAATTTAAAAATAATCTAATTTAATCATTATTTAATATTTTAATTTGATATGTCAACATTGATATTTTTACATATGTTAAAATTTTGAACTTAGAAAATATGCACGGTGTCTCGTAAGTATTTATTTATATACGTAAATATTTATAGGAGTGATGCCTCAAGACCTACAAAAAAGTTCTTATAAATATTGGTCCCGTTCTCGATAGTAGTGTTGCCCGAAATCGGTCTTGGTCTTGCTAAGTGCCGCCTGACTGTTGCAAGACCAAGACCAAGACTAGTAAAAAGAACTTTGTGAATAAAAATTAAGGCAAAATAGTTACTAGTACTTGACAATTTTAGTTACAATGCGTAAAAAGAATTGGTATAACCAATATACTTTGCAGATTTATTATTATTTTTTTATTTACAGATTTTTTTTTCTCTATTTATTTTTATTTTATTTTCTCTTATTATTATTATTATTATTAATTTTTAATTTTTTTTTATCATTTGATTTCATTTCATTTTAAATTCATTTGTTTATTAATCTCAATTCATTTATTGATTCTACTGCTATTTTTTAAAATTTATTTATTTATACATTTTTTATACATCTTATTACCTATAAATGTCTATTATTATCCTTATTTATTTATTTTATTCTATCAATCCATTTCTTTAGTTATTTTTTTTATTTTTATTTATTTATTTTTTTTTTGTACCAACCATCCAAATAGTATTAAGTGATGTTATTTAGTTGATCGGGCGCTTATGAACTGGATGTTTTGCGCCTAGACATCGAAACAAACATACAAACAAAGCAATATACTTTTGCATTTAACTCTTCTAATTTTTCATTCTTAGATAGGTTTTCCCTATCTGAAAAATTACAGTAATATCTCTATATTAATAGGCTAATAGGTAACTGCAAGACTGTTGCCAGACTCTTGCGCAAGACCAAGACTGGTCTTGGTCTCGCATTTGGGAAACACTACCCGGCAGAAAAGAAAATTTATATTTTGTGTTTTTTTTTTTTTAAGTTTGTCACGTTTTTTGTTGAATAGGAGGTGATAAATTAAAAAATACTAAATTTGGTTAATTATCAAATGCTCCTTAGTAAACTAGACAAAATTTAAGTTAAAAAAAATTGTTTGTGATTGTCAAAACCAATTTAATAGGACTTTTGAGTGGCTAAGCTATGTTCTGTTTAGAAAATAGCTAGATGATAGATAGATAGATTCATCTAAAGTCGTATAAAAAAAAAATGTGATTCTGTATCCTTTTACCTAAAGGTACGGGTGTTTTTATCAATAATTACTAATATTAGTGCAAACCTTTAACCTCTTGTTTTTCCATGATCTAGGATGTACTTCAATAAACATTATTGCCTGAATACCCTTTTTTTGAAACGATAAAATTGTATGAAATAACGAATGATTGTATAAAACAATATATAGTGAATGATAATTCCTGTCAATATATTAATTATGACCTTGTTGATCAATTCATTTTAACGTTGTAGCAGTATTAATATAGGTTTATTTCTTTATGTTCAATCTATAATTGTGACAAAAAGTCTGAAATTGGTGGTGTTGCATCAAACCTTTCAAATATATTTACTTTTAGGTAAAATAATAATAATAATTTTAATTTAAAGTGAATGCCTTGGGAATATTGTGGTTCACTTTAAAAGAAATAATATATTAACAATATACACTTATTATAATAATATAATAGGTAAAAGAGAACGAAGTTTCGTATTCACTGGGCTGTAATATACTAATTACAGAAATAAAAAAATTAAAAAATCACTGTAGTCTTTTTAAATTATTGTTTAACTTATTGATAATGTCAGAAAATGGTGCTTACATTTTTTTTTTAAAATTCTTTTTCCAACTATTCAGTTTATTATTCCATATATATATATATTTTTTAATAAATATTTAATAGGTAAATTAAAAAAATGTTCATATAAACCATGGTTCCATTTTCCATAAAAAAAAAATCAGGAAATTTAAGTTATGTTTTGGTGAGTGTCACCAGGGTTACTCATCGTCCCTAAGGTCGATGGCGCATGATCTATTCCTCTCTCCTCCTCCAAAGATATTTTATTGCTCACCGTTTCTTAAAAACAGAGCAAAATTAGAAAAACGTAGATCATATACAATTATACTTGCTGAAGTATTTTTCATAGTTCCTCTTGTCGTTCCTTACTCCTAAAATTCATAACCCCGTCAAAATTTGCGCTCCTCAAAAATTCAAAAAGCCAACTAAAAATGCTCCTCTCAAAAATTTTAGTGGCGCAACTTGCGACATGAAACCCCATTATGGGCAACCTCGAGTGTCACCATTTTTGTTGATTAGGAAACGATAACTAAATAAAAATAATAATAATTTAAGTAACTAACTATTGCTTCATTGTTAACAAAATAATATTTCCTTTAAACGCAAGTAGAATTTGTCTTTGTTAACACCATTTAAATCGTCATACAAAGGCAAACTATATTTGGATTCACTCACTAGCGGATCCAGGATTTAATTTTGGGAGAGGGAGACTCAGTCCGAAATATTTTTTTTCAAATATATAACGATAATTAATTTGAAAAAAAAGAAATAAATTAACTATGTGAAATGGTGTTTAAGTGATTCTTGAAGTCCTATTAAATGTAATTACACGAACAATAATACTTTAAGAGATAGTTTTTAATATTTTTTTCTATAAAGCATTGTTATATTTTACCGTTTTGGGGAGGAGGGAAGCTTTAGCTCGGAAGCCTCCCCACCCTCGTAGATCCGCCTGTGCTTGGATTGAAATTTTGTCAAGTTTACTATGAAGCAATTGATTATTATTTAAATTGTTTGTTTTGTTTTTTAGTTATTTGATTCATCAAAAAATGTGACTTATAGTACTTAAAAAAAAAAAAAAAACTATGGATTTCTAAACTTTTATAAAACTTGAAACAATTTTTGGTCCAAAATTTTTTGTAACTCGAGAGATTTATCATCACCTTTTAAAATATTTCCCTTTAGTCAAGGGATACTCTCTGTATTTAATTTAAGGTTCTCTAAGCCAGTTAATCTTTTGTACTTATTCATTTTTCGGGCAAGCTGTTTATATTATTAGACAATTTATTTTTACAAATTATGAGTAAAAAAATTGCGTATTTGCCAATTACAAATGTGGGATCCATTCAGCACGAAGTACCTAAGAGATTCTTTTATTGATAAATAATAAATAAATTTCTCAAATTTTTAAACCGCTCATATTCACCACACTATTTTTTTTACCTTGGATAGTTAGTGAAGGCCGTGGTGAAGAGTTGGAAAATTTAAAATATTCCAACTACAGATCTGTACTCTTCACAGAATTGACAACTTAGTGAATATAATTGTTGCTCATGAGCTACTGTTGAATGCGATTAAAACTAATCCGGTCCTGGAACAAGGTTCGCTGAGGCTCCACTGTCAACAATATCTCGAGGGTATTTACCTTCGTCAACAATCTTCGAGTTAGTTGTGATTTCCCCAGTGCCGATGAACAGCAGTGAAAGTTCAGTTTCAGAGCTCGATGATTCTTTGGAAGGGGTGGAGTGTATGTAAGTTACCAAGATATTTTAAATTAGATGTAAAAAATTAATGATTCATTTTTTAATCGAACAAGGAAAAATGTTTCTCTATTTGAAATTCTTGTTTATACTTTTTCTAGATTTAAAGATTGAGTGAGTTAAAAATATATATATTTTTTAAAATTTTTTAATCATATTTACAACTGTATAAAAGAAATACATTTAGTAAATTTGAACATATGAATATAACGACGTGAAAACACTTGTTGAGAAACTACCCAATGGTAGCACTCTATAGTTAAAAATATAGATATAAATATTAAAAAATAATTTTAGTGATTAAATGAAACTTCAATTGCTATATAATTTTAATAATTTATTTTCCACAATTCTGTTACAATGCACGAGTTATGAAATTATTTTTAGGTGGCAATTCATCATCCATCTTCTTTCATCTTACTTTTTCGAATTTTTAATTAACTGTTCGAAATTTTAATTTCAGTTAAAATAATTTTTGTATTTTTTAGTTTACAATGTCCTAGACTAAGTTCAAAAACATATATATTTTCTGCTCTAATATCTAAAACTGATTTCGATATAAATTATGAGAACAATATCATCAAAATCACGATTCTATAAGCAAATATTTTTTGACCTCCCGCACGAAAAAAAAAATATACTACCTCGTGATAAACATTAATTTAATAATAAATATTAATGTCTCATGATTTTAATTTAATTATTTTGTATTCTATTTTTACTTTCACTTACCTATATATGAAGTATACATTAAGAGAAAGTATTGCAATCGTGAAGATTTTCGAATCCAAGTTTTCAACAGAAATACACTAAGTCTAAATAAACAAGTTTCGCAAAATGGTGTGTGTCTGTACACTCACAGTACACGCTTGTGTATGAGAACTATCTAGTTCAAAAACGAAAAATCGTACGAAACTGAAAATGCGTATTTAAAGTTTTTATGTATCTGGGATGTCATAGCAACTTTTTCGCCATGATTGGTGAACCTGAAGTGGCACTTTATAGAATCGATTTAACATATGTTTAAGATTTTCTCGAAAACGGATCTAACGATTTTGATTAGACTCAATGAGTTAGTCTATTTTAGAAAATTAAACTTTTGAATAATCTAATGAATTTTCCTTCAAAGAAAGCACAACATTATACACTTAGTATGACGACCTTTGACCTATCGATATTTAAACGCTCTTTTGTTATATTTTCCAAGGAATAAAAGTAAGAATTTGAATACACGTAAAAAGTGATAGAGATTAAATTCCTAAAATTTTTACTATGGAGTACGTAGAGAGTTCATTCGCTCTCTCTTCACAATAAAATTTAGTAGTTTAATTTATATATTACGAAATAAATATATTTTTTTAAAATTTTATTTTATTGAGATTTACAACTGTATTACATGGAAAATACAATAAGTAAATGTGACATTGGTAACATGACATGTACAACATGAAGAGAAACTGCCTATTGGTAGAACTCAAATTAAAAAAAAAAAATAAGTATAAAAAAAAAAGTAAAAAGGAATATATTTTCTGAAATTAAATGTAGCCAGAGATTTGCCATCCTCTAAATTCTTCTAATTTCGTTCTCTCCTATTTATTATCTATAACTATCTCCTTTATTTATTATCTCCTTATTATTATTTATAATAAGTTATTTATTAAAAATAATAGTCCAGATCTCTGGATTTCGGTACTAAAAGATGGCAATCGATTTATAATCGAGTAAGTAACCAATTTTCTACTAAACTTAATCCTTCTCTTTAATCTTACATAGGTAAATGATAGGACTAACCTACTTAAAATCACCATAGAGTAGATTTTATTAATGCATACAAATATATATCACACGCATAAATACATTTATTATAATTAATCTTAAGTAACTAATCATTTCGCGTTTTTTATTGTATTATTCTCATCTATATGAAAAAAAATTTAAGATCCAATAGACGTTTTTATTTTATTTTTTCTCGTTGTAGTCAACTTAACAGTAACACAGGCGGATCTACGGGGGGGAGGGGAGGCTTTCTGGGTGAAGTCCCCCTCCTCCAAAACGGTAAAATATAACCATGTTTTATAAAAAAATATTAAAAACGTTCTCTTAAAGTGTTATCGTTCGTGTAATTAAATTTAATTGAGCTTCAAGAATCACTTAAAAACCATTTCATATAGGTAGTTAATTTCTTTCTTTCCTTTTTCAAATTAATTATCGTTATATATTTGAAAACAAATCTTTCGGGCTGAAGCCCCTCCCCCCCCAAAGTTAAATTTTAGATCCGCTAGTGAACAGTAATATATATTGAATGAGGAAAGGAAATTCCGGGAGTTCCATTGCAAAACTGTTTCTCCAGTTATTGGGCTAAATAAAACCGTCCTGAGGTAACAGTATATAAATTGTTTTCCTCTACTCTCAACTAAAATATTTTCCAATAATGTATGCCTGAATTTATGGTGTGTCTTTTTTGTCGTCTATACTATTAAAAAAATTAACTCTGAACTCTAATTATTCATCTAAACCTGATTAAGCAAAAATGATAAACAAGAAATGTGCTCGTCTGAGTTGTTTATATTTGTTAATTCTATGGTAATTACCGAAAAACATATTTTTCCTCAAACGAATTAGTCGATAATGAAACGTTTTTAGGGAAGTTGTGGGAATTAAAAATTCATCAGTTCCAAAAAATTATATAATGTTGAAGACCTTGAATAAACGGTTAATCAACAAGTTTTATCAACTAATACCTTATCAGTAATTTATAACCATTAACTGGTGTTAGTGAAATGAATAACTTTCTTCATGAAATCGTATCATAAGTATTAGGTATTTTTATTTAATTGAACCATCATGATATCGTTCAGTTTTTTTTATTTTTACTAGTAGTAACACAATAAAATACAAAAGTACTAGTTCAGTAAAGTTCAAGATGAACAGTAGGTCTGTTATCCAAAAATGTATTTGTGTCTATGGGAGCTAATTTCTTCTATTCTCTCCATGGTTTTAAATCTTTCCACTTAAGTACGAGGGGACGATAGAAATAACTTCAACTATTTCATAGTAACGGGAGTCGGAAACGCGAGTATGGAAAAACCAATTTCAGTTGATTTTGAGTTGAACTTAATTTCGCTCAAACTTGGTTTGAGTACTTTCTTTATACAGGGTGTTCTGTAAGTAGAGGGAAATTTTTAAAATAGAGCTAGTAGACATCATGATCTACAAAAAAGTTCGTGTAATCAATTGCCCAATTTCCTGCAGAAAGGAAGAAATTGAAGATTTCTTTTTTTTATTTTTTTTTTGCGAGTCAAACTTATTGTTGAATTGTAAGCGATAACTAAAAAAATATTTGATTTAAGTTATTAAACATTGCTGCATAGTAAACTAGACACAATTTACTTGAGTTTGTCATTGTTAAAACCATTTAAAGAGAACTATTTAGCGGACAAACTTCTGACTTAAAAATAAAAACATATATTATTTGTGATTTTATTTATCATCCTTCAATTGTACTGCAGTTACCTCACTTTTAGAAAAACTTCCACGTTTAATAAGCTTTGAGTCTACATTAATTAAGTTGAGGTTTATTAGGAAATATTTTGAGATTCATATGAAGTCGTATAAAGAAATAATGTGATTTTGTATCCAGTCATCTAAAAATGTGCCTGGGTTTTTAGCAAAAATTACTACAATTAACAGTTGAAAAACTTTTATTTCTTGTTTCTCAGTGATATGTGTTGTAATAAATATGATTGCCCAAAAACACATGTTATATATAAAAATAAAAAAAATTTAAAAATAATAATTTTTATGGAAGGTGGTCATGAATTTATGTTTTCTTGCCAGATTTCTTTCATACGAATTCATGCCTATTTATAAGTGACAAACTTAATGTTTCCATATTTAGGTTTTCATGAAAATAATTGAAGCAATCAGTAGGTTTCTTTATTTTAATCTTAAAGTTTAGTAAGAACAATTAAGTTTGTCACTGATAAATACAGATCTATAACAACGACAGAGACTTGGAAGAAAAACACAGTCTCATAACCACTTTATTCGAAAAATCTTTATTTTTTTATTTTTATCAATAAAATATGTATTTAGGCAATTATGTTTATTACAATACATTCCATATCACAAAAAAGCCAGAAATAAAAACAGTTATCAGTTAACAACTAGTTGTAGTCATTTTTGCTTAAAACACAGGTTTTAGATGACTGGATTGAAAACAACATCATTTCTTGATACAACTTGAAGTGAATCTCAAATTTTTTCCTAATAACCCTCAACTTAATTAATATGGATTTACTGCTTATTAAACCCGGAGGTTTTTCTAAAAGTTGCCAACTGTAGTACAGTTGAAGGTTGATAAAAAAAAAAAAAATCTTAGATTATTTATGACTTTTTTTAGATGGAACCTAGCTGAGTATGCATGCTCAATAGTTCTCTTTAAATGGTTTTAACAAGGATTAAAATCTGCTTTCGTTTGAAGTAAATTTTGTCTAGTTTACTATGGATCAATTACTTAATTATTACTTAAATCAAATATTTTTTATGTCTTCGCTTCCTATTCTACAAAAAACGTGAATCTCTTAATAAAACATAAATCTTAAATTTCTAATTTTTTGCTGGGAATTGGGCAATTTTTTATATAAACTTTTTTGTAGATCTTGACGTCTTTTAAATATATCCCTCTACTTACGGGACACCCTGTATAATCGTTAAAGTTTTGTTACTAAATTCGAAACAGAATATATTATTACATTATATTATCCCTAAACCACTTCACTAACCTGGTCAGCTAAGGAATCGCGTACACGGTTTCTATCTATTTAGTCCACCTTTTAAACCATGATTTTTTTTTTTTTCCAACTAATTTAAAAACTTGTCCTTGATTGAATCTACCATTAAGCATAAAAGATGTATGAAACCTAAGATTAACCCTCATTTATCTGCAGTTTCTCCGACGAGGAATAAAACTGGTCCACATAGGAACAATAATTATAGGGGTACGCAAGACCGGAAATCTGAAATATTTTTTCCTAGTTGAGCGCATTAACGAAGAAATTCGAATAGATAAAATACTAGACAATGATGAATATTTACTTCCATTAGTAGTTGTATTTTAGGTGATATCTTTGTGTATTATTTTTAAATTTTTTTTTGTCATAGAGTCCAGTCAATGAACGCTCGAAGAGAGGTATAGGAGGAAATGGCGGCGATATAGTTTTTGACTGTTTGAACTCTTGTTTGAACTAGCGGAGGAGGTAAACATACTAAAAGTCCCCATTCCTAGGTAGTGAGGCAGCGCCTTACTCACTTTTTTCGGGTTTTCGCTTATATCAGGAAAACTATCCATCCCATCGACAAAAATGTCCTATACAAAATTAAAGCTGATAAAATTTAAAAAATGATTGATTATGTATCTTTTTTCGTTATCTCGCTTAGTTTCGGAGATATCCGTCGTCAACGACGGCTAACTTTTTAACAAAAACATTTGCCTTGTGTTTATTGCTGTTTTTCGAGTTTTCGCTTATGTCAGGAAAACTATCCATCGCATTGACAAAGACGTTTTATACAAAATCAAAGCTGATAGAATTTGCAATATGGTTGATTATATACTTTTTTTCGATATCTCGCTTCGTTTCCGAGATATTCGTCCTCAGCTATCGCTTATGTGGAAAATAATTTAATAATTCTAAAAATAATTCTCATGCTTATTACTGTATTTATCTAACTAAGTTTTGATTGCTTCGTTTTACGATTAAGTCATGAGAAAGAAAGTTTTTAATAATTAAATTTTCTTGAAAAATATATGTCATTTTTCTAGTTTATCTCCAACGGTTCAAAAGTTGGATCAGTTATAACTTTATATGTCGACTCTGAGAATTTACAGACATTTTTTTTTATAATATTCGTTATTATTATGTGGCTCTAAATCTCCATACATCTAAATCTCTATGTATAGGTATACATATACATGCATACAATAACGTTTATTATAAAAATTATATTTTTCTTCAAATTCTCGGAATCGACATATAAGGTTATAACCGATCCAACTTTTGAACCGTTGGAGATAAACTAGTAGAACAATATATATTCTTCACGAACATTTAATTATTATACACTTTCTTCCGTATGACTTAATCGTAAAACGAAGAAATCAAAAGTTCACTAGTTAAATATAGTATAAAACATGAGGTAACAATTTTTTTCCACATTAGCGTCTCCCCCCCACATCTGACTTACCGTCTCGGAATGGGTACTTTTAATATGTTTACTTCCTTACTTGTCCAAACAATGTCCCAAAGTCAAAAATTGTGTCGCCTCTATTTCCTGTTATTATCATTCATTCATTGATTGGACTAATATCCAATGATTGGGCCATCGTTTTAAAGATTATCTTCTTATTCAGGTCCGAAAAATAAGAATATTCTCCCAGAAAAGTCAGACAGAAAGCTATGAAGAAAAGGAAATTTTATTTGCGCATAGCTGAAAAAGGATATAATTTATGGATTATACCCATAATGAATAGAAAGGTTTCCGAATTTTCAACAAAATGGGAAAAATAATCGAAATTCGAAGATTTTTATCAAATATACAGCCAATTGTAATTTTTACACATATTTTGGTCTATTATTTGGGATGAAAATGAATAACCTCCCTCACAATACCCTGATAACATATGAAATTGTCACTTTTTCACTAAGAATTTGCACTTTCCAACTAGTATATCAAAACAGGATTCCTCCTCCACTCCACAAGGTCGATGGCACCATCATGCTCATGAACCTTCCCCTACCTCTCCGAAAACATTTTGTTGCTCTCCTCTTCTTAAAAAAACGAAATTAGAATTTAAAAATCGTAGATCATATGTAATTAGATATCTTGCAGAATGCTCCATGCTTCTCCTTAAAAACTGAACATGATAAGGTAAAATTAAAAAGATCGTGGATCATATACAATTATACTTGCTGCGGACTGTTCCATGTTTTTCTCTTGTCCCTTAGTCCGAAAATTTAAAACCCCGTCGAAATTTGCCCCCTTAAAAAATTCAAAAACGTAGCAAAATACGACCCCCTCAAAAATTTTGACGGCGCCATGAAATCCCCTTCTGGACACCTCTGTATATATATATATATATATATATATATATATGTATATATGTATATATATATATATGTGTGTGTGTGTGTGTGTGTGTGTGTGTGTGTTTTTATTGAATATTAATAGGGCTACAAGTGTTCATTCCTACTATACATACTTACAAAAGGAAAATATATTTAAATAATTAAAAGAAGAAAGGAAATATAAAAAAATAAATAAGGAAAAGAGGATATTATTAAAAAGAAGTAAATAAGGAAAAGAAAATGTTACTAATTGTAAGATAAATATAAAAGTAGGAATTAAAACATAGTCAATTGAATGGTAAATTTTTCGTATGTGAATATAACATAGTAAATTTACTTTAGACAGACTTCTTAAAAAGATTAAATGAAAAAAAGTGTCTGTCTGTTTTGCTGATGAGAAGTAAAGTATTCATATGCTCTTGGAATTTGCACGCTAGAGGAAAAGATGTCCAAAACTTACCTGTTATGCAGATTGACGTTCTAGTGAAAAACAGGTTTCTCCATTTGCAGACGGTTGATAAAGAATCGATTCGAAAATTTAACCGGCCTTAGACGCTGATTTTATCTTCCAGGGTCAATAACTGCTATCGAATAGATTAATTAATCGTTGTCAGGAAAGATCCACGTACAGATGAGAACGAAAACTAATAACCAATCGAAATGCCTACTCAAAAAACTAGTAAATACTTTTATGATGATCGCAAATGTAATAAACATATTAATAGGTTACTAACAATGGTAAATGTAACACCATCGGATAAAATATGTCGATATCCAAACCAGAAGAAATGTAATACAAGCCTGATGCCGTTTCTTAGAGTGGAGTGAATTTTTTTTTTTTAAATTACATTTATTATACTCTTTTTTACGCATTTTTATAATATAATGATATGGGCTTTAAAGAAACATGTAGTTTTAGTCTAACAAAAAAAAAAGCTTAAGTTGCAGGCCTTTGTCAGTTATTGTGATAAAGTTCTCAGTTTATTGAACAAGTTTAAATTGTAATCATTTATGATTTTTAAGATCAGTTACGTTAAGTGGGAAATGAATAATATGGGGCTTAGATTGGAGGTATAATTTTTAATATTTCTTTTTTTTTTAGTAACTAAGAAGATACTGTAGAATGATTATATTTTTGGCATAATTAACATTATCTTTAAATAGAAGTAATGAAATATCTATAAAAACGTTTATTGGAAATTGACGTGGAAAGAATCCTAGTTTGCAAAATAACAAAAAAACAACTGAAAATAAAAACGCCAGTCAAATATAAGCTCCATAAAATATCTATTATACCTATATGGAAAAAAATGAATAAATAATCATCTAGGTATAATCATAAATGTAGATGCGCTCATAAATGACGCATATATAATCATAAATAGATCTTTTTTCGTTCATTTCTAATTATAACAATTATAGTTTTTTAAATATTTCATGTCAATGTAGTTTTCATATATTTTATATCAAATGCTATTCCTATTTTTTATGTGTATATATATATTGACTGATAGACATATAAAAATAGAAACAGCGTGTTTAATATTAAAATATATGAAAACTAATATATTAATATATATTTTTTACGTTCTCCTGCGTATTTCTTTTTATGTATTTTTTTCGTATTTTTAATAGTTGTATCTTGTTTTGCTAATTACTGATGAAGACCAACAACTTTGTCTAAATCGTAGGTGCATATTAATGTATATATATTAATTACACTGACTTGGTTTTTATTTCTTGACCAACTTCTCTTAAATTAGAATTTAAGTTAAATAAAATACGTCTTTTAAGTAAAATAATTTTTTTGTATCAACGCAAAAATGTGGTTTAAATGGCTATCAAAAAAGACTATAACCTAACGACTGTGAAATATTGATAAAACCCAAATTATTACAAAAATTGGTTGTTGAAATTTGACATAGATGAGAATAATTTGTAATTGCGATTATTAAAAAAATAAATAAAATAAAATCAAGTGAGGTTTATGAAAGTTCATAAAAGAATTATTTGTAACTCAAGTTAATGAATATTAAATAAATGTAATTCGGAAAAAAATCATTAAAAAAAAATTGTCTTAAAACATCGTCAGTAATATAATTACTGACGATGTTTTAATGATTGGTCATTGTAAGAAAAAATATATGGTGAACTTATATAATAAGCCTGTGTTTCATTTCAATTTACATAGCTACGTTTCGGTCGGTAAGACATCTTCAAGCTATTTTATCCAACCATGCTTGTTGCATGCAATCCAAAGTTAGATTAAGTTATATCTATCAATCTTTATTTGTTTTGAGGGAAGAATCCTAAACAAATGGAATCTATCACAAAATAACAAACATTATTATTCTTATGGAAATACTAATTCCGTTTTATACTACATAACAGACATTACTGCACTCTTAAGCACAAATTAAAAGCCCTATTCGGTAAAGGCCAGACAGTTAAAATAGTTTCAAATAACAAACTAACAAAAAATCTAAAATTGTGAACAATATACATAAATGAATACACATAAAACAATAAATACACATTTTTTAAATTATTAATATTAAACTATGTTTTAAAATTAAATTAAAAGATTACCCCTATACCTAAGAGAACAAACAAGAAAAATACCCGGCCAAATTGGAAGTTTCGCCATAATATGCGGAGGACAATATTCAAGATTACCACACCAATTCTCTGTAATTTGATATGATTGAGATAAAAAAATATAATTTTCTCATATCATCTGCACTTGTTGGCTTAAATATAGATTAAGTTATATATAATTTAATTTAACTTATAGTTTAATCTGACTTTGGACTACATGCAACTAGTATGGTTGGATAAAATGGCTTGAAGATGGCTTACCGGCCAAAACGTAGTTATGCAAATTGAAATAAATTTGGTGAAGAAATGAAGCATAGCCTTATTTTATAAAATTAAAAATTTTCCCCCTAAAACTGCACACATGGATATATAATGAAGTTTCAGTGCGACCTGAATCCTGGTGAGTCAGATGCTCACCTGTTGGAAGGTAGCTCAGCCATTACCGGAGCCTCTTTGTCTCGGATTATTCATACATCTTGCGAGCATAATCTGAGTCACTGTTTCCTCTCACATAATTTTATGTTTTATAAATCTATATCCATCTATCTATAGCTATCTATCCATCATAAATACACATATCGACAGACAGATCCATACACAAATAAAGATCATAGACAATTTAAGCTCAAAAAATTAATATAAAGCAGAATATGGTGAAAAGTAAATATTATTCTGGAGCATTTAGTCCTCTAAGAATATTAATAACTATTATATGTAATTATATATTCATCCTCTTTTATTTTTTTTTTTTGTTTTATTTGTTTTTCTGTTGGTATTACATACCATGTAGATCTTTTGCCGCCTTAACAAACCTGCTCCATATTTGCCTGTCTTGGGCTATTTCTTTCCATTTATCTGCATGCAGCTCAATTGCATCTTTGTTTCTTCTATCTATCCATCTGCTTTTTGGTCCACCACGTGGTATTTTGCCTTTTACTGAGGCACACAGGCCGATCTACGGGGGGGAGACTTTCGGGCTGAGCTTCCCCCCCCCCCCCAAATGGTAAAATATAATCATGTTGTACAGAAAAAAAGCTTAAAAACTATCTCTTAAAGTATTTTGTTCGTTTAATTACATTTAATAGGACTTCAAGAACCACTTAAACACCATTTCATATAGGTAGTTAATTTCTTTCTTTTTTTTTCAAATTAATTATCGTTATATGTATATGAAAAAAAATCTTTCGGGCTGAAGCACCCCCCAAAATTAAATCCTGGATCCGCTAGTGCTGAGGCATTCACTGTTAGAGGCTTCCATATGGATGGCTACGAGCTACATATCCCGCCAATCTTAACCTCCGTGCCTTCATATCATGGGATTTTGATTGACCAATTTCTGTAAGCAGTTCTTTATTGGTCTTTCTTCTCCATGTGTTAGTACTCCGATCCCAGATCGCTCCGGTTATCGTGCGGAGGATTTTTCTCTCAAATCTTTCAAAACTTATTTCTAGAGTGTTGGTTAGTGTCCAGGTCTCACAGCAATGTATTAGAACTGGCTTTATCATAGCATTAATTTGAGATTTTTCCGGGTTTCAATACGTTTGAGAGGGAGAAGAAAACTGTTTTGCGCTAGTTTTCCGCTGGTCTATTTCCGTCATTTGGTCATTCGTTGAGGTTGTTGTGGAGCCGAGGTATTTGAATTTTTCTACTGTCGGGAATGATTTCCCTTCTACGCCGATCATGTTGATGTGGTGGAATTTTCGGCTTATTATCATATAGTTTTGTCTTCATTTACTTGTAGGCCGATCTGCTCTGCTCTGCCTTTCTTATCAGAGTCGTAGCGAGTTTCTCAATGTCCTCTTGATTACTTCCAAGGGCAGCTATATCATCTGCGTATCCAAGTAGTTTCAATTTCAAAATTCTTCTCTTTTAAAAAACAAAAAGATTTTCAAATGGGATAGTGTTTTAAATTATTACATTATAAATGAATATTAATTTGCAGGATGAATGTTTTGATAAAATGAGAAAAGATTTTTTTTTGTGAGATTTGGTGGAAAAAGGAAATAAAACAAAACAGTTTATATTTAATAAAACAATTACTAACATTGATTAGTATTCTCTCTCTCTCTCTCTATATATATATATATATATATGTTTTAAGAGTTTTTTAGAAATATTATTTGTATATAACTAATTTTTTTTTTTCTAAACAACATTTTTGAAAATGGCCGAAACGTTAAATAATTTTGAATGTAAAATAAAAAGCTGTGATATTATAAAGAGGTTTTCGATAAATACATAATCATATATAGATTGAATATAAATATTTAAAAATCTCACAAAAAATATGAATTACCTAAATAAAGTTGTTTACCAGAAATATTACTAATGAACAATAGGAGTGTCGTTCGTCTGGCGTAAAATGACGAGAAATCGTTAAATTACAGAATGACAACCTTAGGATTAATATAAAAGATAAGCATAAATAAATTAATAAAATTATAGATAAATATCAGTATGTTTAAATAACTGTACTGATAAGCAACATACATAATATATAGATAACTCCTAGGGCGGATCTACTTCGGACTGAACCCCTCCTTCCAAAATGGTAAAATATAAACATTTCCTATGAAAAAAATATTTAATAATTACCTCAAAAAGTATTATTGTTCGTTAGTTCGTTAGATCCTTTCTTTTTCTTCTTAAGTAATTATTGTTACATATTTTTTTTTTAAATCTTTCGGGCTGAAGCCCCCACTAAAACTAAATTCTGGTTCCCCTAGTGGATAACTGTGAAATGTCAGTCAAATGAGGCTGACAACACTCAAATACGAACATGTAATTCTTCCATATATCCGGAATATTTATTGCTGAGGAGATAGCTGAATTATTGGTGATAAAAAGAAGTTGAAGTAGGTTTTGCGTATGGGGATGGTTAAGGAATTCATATCAAAGGATTTTTTAAAGAAAGCAATTCTATGACAAGAAATATACAGTTTTGTTGGCTGAGATCTCGTCTTTAGGGAATGGACATAGGATTAACAAGTAATCAAATCAAGTAGGTAAGATGATTTTTTATTTGCGAAGGTTTGGAAAAGGAATATATCTAGAAAATATTGTTGTTGGAAAACTGGATGGAGTCACTTCAACTCGGCATACCAACAGGAGATAAAAGACCCCAAAGACGAATGTAATGAAACATTTCATTATAAGTATTACTTAACTAGACATTAATTAAGAGTAAAATGTATTTGTATTCCTGCATGTTAAATATTTATTTAGTTTTGTTGAACAGTTCAGTTGTTGAATTTATTTTATTATAAATAATTGTTTTAACACTGTTCTGAAAATCTGAAAGCATAACTAATTTTTTTTCCTCTGTTCTAAACATTTATTCTCACCTGTCAAATATCGTATGAAAATCAGCAAATAAGATGACGAAACAGGAAATTATGACATGTCAGGGATGGGGAAGAAGAGTGCCCAATATCAACTCTTCCCTGAGTTGATTCTATTACTTTAGTTGATTAAGGAAGCAGATCTCTCATCCAGCGCCTTTTAGTCTCCTTCTCGTATCCAGGGGCATGCTTCTTATTAAACTGACATAATGTCCGTATAAATTTGTATAAAATGGTTGGTAGAAGTTGGTCAATTGTTGGTAGGTGGGGATCGGTATGTAGAGCTTTGTTAGTCAAGTACTAAGGGGCTTTTGTTGTGAGTCAAAATAATTTTGATGGAAGAGTTTAAGTTTTGTTGTGTGGGTCTTTTTGGTGATACCGTATATCTGTGATTAGTTATTGTTAAAGTGTACTTTTCATCTCTAATAAAATAAATTGTAAAATAGCCTCCTTTACTTTATTTGGTAAAAAAAATTATTTTTAACGAATCTCCAAATTCTGAAAAATGGATAATGAGCTATCTATATTATAGATTATACAAATACATATAGTTTTATAATCTTATACACACCACTACTTTTCGTTGTTAATTCGTTACTTTTCGTTGTGTTACCTTATTTTGATTGTGCCTATTTCATTAGTCCATACTTTGTTGCTGTTATTATTTATTTCTTAGTTCTATGTTACTGTTATTAGTTTACTTACTTTATTTTACTTTAAGTTTATTCTACTTGCGTTTTTCAGTCTAGTCTTTCAGCCTTTTTTTTTTAGATTTTTTGTTATTCAATGTGTATAGTTTCTCATACCTATTGTTAGCTTTTCTTTCTCAGCTCTGACGAATGTCTGAACTTTGGGCTGACACGTCAGAAAAAATAAAAATAAATACACTTATTTATTTTTACTTTTTTTTTTTTTTTTTTAACTTATCACCTCAACCATTCTACTCTTCAATTATTCACTGCAGTCAACCATCAATCCACAATAATGAGTTATCGTTTTTATGGCTCTCAGAAACGATTGATTTTGTTGAATAATTAATGAAAAGATAGCCAATATCATAGAGTGTTGGTGAATCCCGTTTTAGAACTTCTAAATTATACTATAACAATTTTTTTTTTTTTTTGCATAGCCACTTTCTACTTATTTTTGTCTTTAATCCTTGGATTGTCTTAATAATACTCCTTTTACTGCTTAAAAGCATTGTAAGGTTTATTTTTAGATTTATGTCGTTTCTAAGTATTTCGTTCTCCATCCCTATCTATTATATGTAATATAAAGGTGATGGGGCTCACCTCAGGCTAGAGTTGACCACAATAAAAAAAAAAAAAAAAAATTTAGGTAGTAAATCAGTATACATTCTTCACAATTTTTATCGAGCACGTGAAAAATACGCATTTACGCAAACACTTCACTAACCTAAGATTATCACTGTTTAATAAATGAAATTTATTTAAAACTGCATTATAATCCAATAAAAAACATGTCTGATGAACCGCATCAACTTAAAAAAAATTATAACCTTTCATTGGTATACGTTTACTACCTACCACTTTCCACCGCCATCGTATCCTTAAGCCGTTGACCAAGATGTAATTTCTTACAAAACAATAATAAGAATCTAGCTTTATATTCGGAAGTTTTGATTTATTGATGCTAATATTTCTCTGGAAAGATACTGTTATTCCTCTGGTAAGATGAAAGAGGCTGAAGCCTTGAAATAACGGGTGAACAAAATGCTTCAAGGAAATGCAAACGTGTATAAAGCAGAGAATCTAAAAATAGCATAACAAGAAAAGAGGAAAAGTGGCTGTTGGTTTTGGGGTCTGACGTAGAAGGGAGGTGGAAGAATTACTTCCAAACCTTTATAAGTCGTAAAGAAAACTTACAACGGAAAATGAAGCTATACCTGGATGAAGCAGCCATCGGATGGTTAGAACACAGGAGAGATCTCACCAAATATAAGAAATGCAAAATAGAACTGATCAGATGGTATCAGTGCTTCCTCAAAGGCAATTATTTTTGTTTGGAAGGTTAGAGAATATTGTCCGTTCATAGCAAAAGCCATTAAGTGCATTTTTTATATATGTTAACTTTTAAATATATTTCTACTTTATTTATCGATATAAAAAGGGGAGAGGGCTTTCGGGCTGAAACCCCGCTCCAAAAGAAAAAAAAAATGGTAAAATATAACCATGTTTTATGAAAACTATTCTTTTACATATAGACACATTTTAAGTCTTATAAGTGAAAAATAACTTAAATATTCTATTCTATTATTTTCATCTATTCTCAATTTTTATTAATTAATTCATTTAATTGTTCATTATTCTAAATATTCCTTCTTTGTATGATCTCTCTTTTATTTTATTCTAAATTTACATTTACACTCTACATCAATGTATGATCATCCTTTTTCCACTTTGTATTAATTTTACTTATTATCCATGTCTCATTATCTAACATTCAAATGTAATTTTCTTACATATGTACAGCCAAATATAATTATAATTATTAATTTTTTCCCTCTCTATACTTTTAAGTTAGCTCTGCAATGTATGTATGTAAATGAAGTTATTTCTATATTTATATTTTATTTTTTGCCAATTTTGGGTTAATTCACATTGTACTCTGATCTAGAATCATGAAATACCTCTCACATCTCTCAACTCTATTTTATATGTATATTTATATATTTATAATTTAATATTTCATAGATATAGTATTTTTCCATTGTATCCATCCATATCTTCAAAATTTCTAGATACTATAATTTCCTGGGTTTTTCAATGTTTACTTAGTTAACACATGTTAACTTCCCCTATACCTGCAATCTTTACGCTGCCTTTCTAGTCTGTGGGCCAGACCCCCTTACCGTGCACCCCCCCCACATCCCTATAAATTGCATATCGTTGTGTTCCTTGTAACAATTTATTAAAAAAAAGCCAATGTTCCCACAAAAAAAAGTGAACGCACTGCCCCAAAATGGCGTCCAAAGATGGCGGATTGACGACTTTGACTTTAGTTAGTTTTTTGGTCACTGAGAATCAGCATTAAGCTTAATTTCCTCATAGTTGGTCTTTTATTAAAGCTGAATAGTTATAGAATAATAAAACATGAAGAAATATTAAAAAATAATTGGCTAAGGCTATGAAAAACACCAGTAAAGTCAATTTTTTTAACAAAAAAATTTTTAAGTTACAAATCAAACGTCGTTTGTAATTAAACGGCCTACAATAACGCAAAACGTGCTGAAATAAACCATCTGGAGAATATATTTCTCTTTCTGAAACGCTAATTATTTTTTACAAATGTTTAAGTAGTTCCGTAAAAAATGAACTTATGCGGCAGAAAAGCGGTACTGGCGTGGGTGCCTACAGGCCTCTACCACACCATTCAGTGCCCATAAATGGCTTAGTTATAGTGATATAATAACATTTTTGGTACATTATATTGGTTTTATTAACGAACAAATATTAATGCAATAATTTAATAGTAAAAAAAAAATTTAAATTAAAAAAAAAAAAATTATTATTATTTTTTTAAATTTTAACGTCCGTTATTCTATACGTAGGTCGTTTAAGAATACCTCAATTGTAAAAATGGTATAATTATAATAATAAAACTTAATTAAAAAATATTTTGCTAAATATCTTGATTTTTTTTTATTTAACATTTGCAATTTAATACTGTGTTTTGAATATTTACTGATTCTTAGAAGTAATTAAAATTTTTATATACTTCCCAGGAAATGAGTCATATTCATACCTTTTTTATAAACTAAAATAATATATACCTAATCTGAACTATATATAATGAATAGCTACCGGGTTGTTTAGTAAAACTCATATATCACTAATTAAAAAATTAATTTTTATTTCCTATATTTTGTGCAGAAGTTGGACAATATCATAAATAAATAGGAAATTTTAATATTGAATGAATTATTCTCTATGCACAAAGAAATATATAAAGGGTGACCCTATAAGTTCTTCTATAAACCAAAACTGATTGTTTGGATTTGATCTCAAAATGAGGAAAAACGTGAACTTAAACGAGAAAATTGGAAAAATACATTAAACGAACGAGAAAAGAAGTGCTAAAACCTCGGAATAGATAAAAAGGACCTGTATCCATTATATAGCTAAATGAATGTATAGTAGATAGATGAACAGAATATTTCAAGATGCTGCTAAAACGGGATCAATTGCAGTATGGATGATATTAAGTTGACGATGTAGGTTTATTATGGTGAAAACCACTTTATTTTCGATTGCTGAAGGTGCACATCGGGACTATATTAACTTTGAAGTAGGATATAGAGAGGTATATCGAGAAAGTTATAGCTCATAGCTTTCCTTCTGTTTAGTGGATTTTCAAAAGATTTTTTAAGGGATCTAAAAGGAAAACGAGTTTTTCTGAAAGACAGTTAGATATTAGCATAATCCAAAGTGTGAGGCACTGAGCAGATAGAGAGCTATTTTTCTTTTTATGTGGACTTCTCTATAACCTTCCTTAAAGTGAAGACAGTCCCAATTTTCAACTTCTCTTCCAATGAGCAACTTGAGTTTCTCAATCCATATCACTCTGGCAATCGACAATATTTCTTATTCCAGCTTCTACGATTCTTGTGTATAATTTGTTTGGTACACTAAACAGGAATGGGTCTTGATGGGTATTACATTTCCTAGTACCTCCTTTCTTGTAAAGGTAAAAACCACAGTCCTTTCATATTATTTTCTAATATGCTTGTTGCCTATGTACGCGCAAAACTGTCAAAGCAGTTCGGTTTCGCACTTTCCATCTTTCTTTGTGCAGAGAGAATAATACATTCAATATTAAAATTTCCTATTTTTTTATGATATAGTACAAATTCCGAACAATTCAAGAATAACGAGAAGAATAACGAGCTACAACTAATATAAGATACCTTAAAAAATCTTTTAAAAATCCACTAAACAGAAGGAAAGCTATGAGCTATAACTTTCTCGATGTACATCTCTATATTCATCTTCAAAGTTAATATAGTCCCGATGTGCACCTTCAGCAATCGAAAATAAAGTGGTTTTCACCATAATAAACCTACATCGTCAACTTAATATCATCCATACTGCAATTGATCCCGTTTTAGCAGCATCTTGAAATATTCTGTTCATCTATCTACTATACATTCATTTAGCTATATAATGGATATAACTGGTCCTTTTTATCTATTCCGAGGTTTTGGCACTTCCTTTCTCGTTCGCTTAATGTTTTTTTCCAATTTTCTCGTTTAAGTTCACGTTTTTTCTCATTTTGAGATCAAATCCAAACAATCAGTTTTGGTTTATAGAAGAACTTATAGGGTCACCCTTTATATCTTTCTTTGTGCATAGAGAATAATTCATTCAATATTAAAATTTCCTATTTATTTATGATATAGTCCAACTTCTGCACAAAATATAGGAAATAAAAATTAATTTTTTAATTAGTGATATATGAGTTTTACTAAACAACCCGGTAGCTATTCATTATATATAGTTCAGATTAGGTATATATTATTTTAGTTTATAAAAAAGGTATGAATATGACTCATTTCCTGGGAAGTATATAAAAATTTTAATTACTTCTAAGAATCAGTAAATATTCAAAACACAGTGTTAAATTGCAAACGTTAAATAAAAAAAAAATCAAGATATTTAGCAAAATATTTTTTAATTAAGTTTTATTATTATAATTATACCATTTTTACAATTGAGGTATTCTTAAACGACCTACGTATAGAATAAAGGAGGTTAAAATTTAAAAAAATAATAATAAATTTTTTTTTTAATTAAATTTTTTTTTTTTACTATTAAATTATTGCATTAATGTTTGTTCGTTAATAAAACCAATATAATGTACCAAAAATGTTATTATATCACTATAACTAAGCCATTTATGGGCACTGAATGGTGTGATAGAGGCCTGTAGGCACCCACGCCAGTACCGCTTTTCTGCCGCATAAGTGCATTTTTTACAGAACTACTCAAACATTTGTAAAAAATAATCAGCGTTTCAGAAAGAGAAATATATTCTCCAGATGGTTTATTTCAGCACGTTTTGCGTTATTGTAGGCCGTTTAATTACAAACGACGCTTGATTTGTAACTTGAAAATTTTTTTGTTAAAAAAATTGACTTTACTGATGTTTTTCATAGCCTTAGCCAATTAGTTTTTAATATTTCTTCATGTTTTATTATTCTATAACTATTCAGCTTTAATAAAAGACCAACTATGAGGAAATTAAGCTTAATGCTGATTCTCAGTGACCAAAAAACTAACTAAAGTCAAAGTCGTCAATCCGCCATCTTTGGACGCCATTTTGGGGCAGTGCGTTCACTTTTTTTTGTGGGAACATTGGCTTTTTTTTAATAAATTGTTACAAGGAACACAACGATATGCAATTTATAGGGATGTGGGGGGGGTGCACGGTAAGGGGGTCTGGCCCACCGTGTATTCCAGTTCAAAGTGAAACTCCTAGATGAACACACCTGTAAGTCTCTAATTTTATTTCTCTCCTGTAGATTTTGTAGAAGTATATTCACATTTTCATTTATTATATATTACACTACAACAATTGTTAGCATCCATTTACTTCAGTTTAGGATCTTGTTACTCAGATTACTTTGTCCGTATTTTATTGTACTTACTGTTTATAATTTTAATAAGCTTATTCACATTGTTTATAAATTATGTCTAAATATTATGTAATTGCCACAATGCTCTATCTTTTTGTATCTTGTCCGTTCTAGCCCTGATGAAGACCTGCAAAGTCGGGTCGAAACGTCGGCTTTCAATAAAATAGTTTAAAAGCATTAGTTCGTCTAATTACATTACACTTTTTCTTATAGGTAGTTAGTTTATTTCTTCTTCCGAAGTAATTATCCTAATATATACATAAAAAAAAAAAGATCTTTCGCTGCTTCTCCCCAAAAATTAAATTCTGTATCCGTTAGTGGGTTCATGTAAATAACACAAACATTTTTATACATCAAATGAACTTAACAAAAAAGCGAACTATTTTCTGATTTAATAAAACAATAGTTCTTTTTTTTTTATGGTTTTGAAATTTCACTTAATGACTTTAACCGATAATATAAACCGATGATATATAAAGTGCATAACGCTTCCCTTCACCAGTTGTGCATAAACCCAACAGAATTAATACGCTTGCATTCCTTTCCAATAAATATAAATGTGGCCCAACGATTTCCTTACCATCTGCCAGTTGTATATTAGTGTAGCCAACTTAATCCATCATTCGGTAACTCCCAAAAGGTGAGACGATGTCGGGAAGGGAATGTTTCAAACTTTTTGTACCGGAAATTCTCCGTATAAATTTTAGTGAGCATGTCAATAAATTCAAAAGACTCAGGTTTCAGTACAGCTAATAGAGATAATTGTTTATTTTGTTATTTCATCCAGAAGACTCTCCCGCGACACTCTCATCCTGTATAATGAGAGTACCCTTGATCTGGCGAGAAATCCGGCAGTTGAAGGTTCAGGACAGATCACATATATAACCATCAAGCCAAATACATAAACATCAAATAATTGATGAAATGAAGAAACTAATGCCAATATTAAAACAACAAAGTATTCTTTATTTCTTTAACGTGTTATGTATGTAGATCTATAAAAGTGAATGTGAGAACGTTTATGTGAGATCTATAAATAAACTTCACATTTATATTATAAAAAATCCCTTGACAAAAACTATCTCGGATGGAAAAAAAATTGACGTCATCTTACGTCAGCAGTAAAGCCCATCTGTTTCCTGTATCACTGGGAAAATAATTCAGTCTTTTTCTCTGCTTTGTTAGAAACTGTTATCATTTTTTTTTCTACAGAGAAATTTCATGGAGTCAATTTTCGTTTTATTCGGTGATATATGCGTTATGTTGGAAAAACACAACAAATTAGCTAATATCATGACGCAATTCTCACTTGCGGTCGTGATGCAACATTTCATACATCTGAATAAATAAAATCAGTTGATTGGAGAAACACACAAAATTATAAACGCTTATTCTCAAATGGAACAAAATTAAACGTTTTTGTAAAACCAAATGATTGGCTTCATATCGAAGACGGACATCTGTCATTTTTAGAAAGTGGAGAAAAAAATCAATTTTTGTTTTATAGGTTCAACTCAAACTGTTTCTGATGATTTTATTAAAAGGTTCTTCAAATTTAATCATGAAAAAAACCATTAGAATTGGTTTAAATTGAAGCCATGTTATTGGAAAATTGGCTTTTTCTCACTTTTTTTTTTTTAAATGAGGAATGTCCGTATTTGATATAATACTTAAAATCTTAACTAATTTAATTAAAACTTATAACTAATTTATTATATGCAGTAATATTTATTATTATATAATAAACTCATAGAATTATAACTAGTTATTTTTAATCAAGTTTTTCTGACGCCCAGGTCAATTAAGGACAGTAGAGCAAATTAATAATAATAACCTATATATGTACCTTTTTATAGGAACTAATAATTATTAGTCCAAGGGATGAGCACCAATTTACTTATACTTTTCTTAGTTTTTCGTTGTTGAATATTGTTAAAAATAAAAAAAAATAATAACAATTTTAACATATAAAAAGCATAGTTTATATTATTATATAAAAAATAATTATTTGTTATTACATTAAAACTGAATCAAGATATAGAATGTCTTTATAAATAAATATAAACGCTAAAGTTGAAGTGATCGTTGCACTGTTGATTGCATCGGCCATCATTTATTGTTTGATGAATATTATAATGTTATAATTTAATCAAGCATTTTCAGATTACATTTATAAACTAATTTGGAAGAATAAATTCAGAGCTGACGTATAAATCTGAAAAAATGAAAGAATGCGCAACGCAATATGTTCATAACTGTCATTTAGTAATTAGTTTAGCGAAAAAAAATATGAATATTGACAAGACAATATTGTTAAAATGTTGTGATATAAACAAATGACTATAGTTTATATTAGAAAATCGGTTAGAATAGAAAAAATAATAGAACTATTAAAGAAAAAAAATATTAAATTAAGGTTAACTGTTTATTAGATAATAATCAGGCCGGAAAAAAATATACGTCGGGGGAACATATGACGTCATACGGGAAAACCAATGTCCGCGGCCACTGGATTAGGGACTCCTGGAATAGAACTGATGCGTATCCAGCATTTTATTTTGATTGCATAAAATAAATTATATATATATATATATATATATATATATATATATATATATATATATATATATATACACACACGTATATATATGTATAAATGAATGAAATAACACGTATATAATTCTCACCACTACACTGAGTTAAGGTGGCTCTACCCCTCCTTCCGAAGACAATACTTTCTAGGTACGTTCCTCTACCAAATCATCAACAACCATCGTCCTTCTTACGCCTACAACCTTCTCCAGTTCAAAACCTCAGTCCATTCCCTGTTCACAAGATCTCGACCTTCTGACCTTTACATGCCTTCTCACAGATCTGCCTCATTCCAAAATTCCTTTATTGTTCGCTCTGTCAATTTCTGGAATTCCCTCCCTATCAAAATTCGACATTCCCCCTCCATATCCACATTCAAATCCCTCCTATTCCAATTCCTATCACAAAAACAGTCAGATACTTGCTAACCATTCGAGCGGATTTTAATAGAGAATTTGATATATTTTTATTTTTTAATTCTTTATTTTTTTCGGAAAAGTGTATACTGGTCTAAATAGCTTTAAGTTTCTTGTAATAGTATTAATGGTTTTGTATATAGTTTAGTTTGTTTTGTATATAGAGTTTTTACCTTATATTTTTTTTACATTATTTCTTTTTTTCGATTTATTTTGTTTTGGCCAGATGTAATATTTTAATTTTGTTCTAATTTGTTATTCTCAAGGGACTGTGTCCCAGAATAAAGTTATTTTTCTATTTCTATTTCTATTTCTATTTCTATAAATGCATATATATGTAAATAGCTGATCCCATGCATAATTGTAAAAATATCTATTAGATGTTAAGGATATACCAATGGATTGAATATAATCAATATAAATAGTATTTATATTTATATTTATAGTTATAGTCTTTCAAAATGTACATTAATAAGAAAAGTTGATTTAAAAGTAAACTTGTGATGCAATCAGAAACGCAACTGATTATTAAAACTCATACTTAGATATTCATGTCACATGATTATCTGGACATATATAATAGTATATCACGTTTCACAACTTATATATATATGTAAATGTCTCAATAAATAACAGACCAAACCCAGGGCTTCCCAATATGTTTCGTCAATGGTAATTTCAATGTCAAAGACTTTTTTTTCACTTATTTAAAAATTGTATTTATTTATTGGATAGATTTCATGAAAAGGGTATTGCACCGACAATTTTAATGGGCATATCTTGAAATATTTATTGATAAGTACGTCATACTTTATGAATTTATAAGATTTCTAAATATGTTTATGACAGATCATTTACAAGGGGATGCTTGCGGGCTGAAACCCCTTCCAAAATGGAAAAATAATTTATTTTTTTCATTGTTCTATATTTATAAAACCATATTCCATGTGAGTTATCTATATAAATAAAATAAAGGTTTTGTCTGTAAATTGGCTAGAATCAACGCGTTTCATGATATCTTTCCGTTTCATACATTACAAACACCGAATCCACCTTTAATAAACATTTTGTCTGTCTATATGTCCGCATCGTCAATCGAAATTTTGTCAGGGGTAAGCACAGCAGTAGCTAATGGTAGACTTTTGAAATTTTGATATTATATTTAGGTTTACTTGACTTAAAACATAGGCTTTGAATGAAAACAAAATATTGAGCAGAACCAAAGTTATGAATTCTTGAATAATTTGTCTAGAGATCCCGGTTAGGCAGTTACTTACTTCGATTCTCATCCAAACCTACTCCACCGCGTGCCACATTTAAAACTTATACTATTCAACTGATGGAAAAATTGTCACAACTGAAAGGGGAAAATCCGAAATCCTAAACATCAGCTGTCGCTTAAAACACGGATAAAAAACACTCAGTTTTCAACTTTGTCCAATCTTCCCGTTCAAGATGTCATTCGATTCAACTTCTCGAGCCTAACAAATGCTGACGTATAAATTTTTAGGATCAACCAAATGGATTAGACGAAATCGAAAAAAAAAAACTCCCAAAAAGATTAAGTACCAGCAGCTTTTTATTGAACCAAATTTTGTGGGTTTTAAATTTGGTTTTAAAATATTTTCTACGGATTGATAAAAACGCCTTTAAAAATGTCCAATTTCCAAAGCAGCCAAACTTAAAAGGAAAGTTAGGTTGAAAGGCTCCTCACTTCTTTATGCTGCTCCTCAGCAATAGACCTTTTTAGTTTGAGATTGATTCAAAACAACCACCCCACCAAATTTTATGAAATTAAATTTGAACCCCTCCCCTCCCCCATAATACAAAATTCATATCAAAAAAATATTCTCAAATTTTAACTATTCACCCGTCAACGACGAGTACATCACCTAGTCTAAGCTAAATAAATAAACTATCACAATCTATTATCGTTTTAAATTGCAGTAAATATATATATAATAATAATAATAATGTATAAATATATATATACATAAAGCTACTTAATGTGAATTCGTATCAAGAAAAAATATAAGAAATTTATCTTTAAAAGCTTTATTGTTACTTTACCAAAAGAAAGCTTCCCCCCCCCCACCTTCCCTAAAATAAAATCACTCCATAAACTTTTACTTGAAGGTCTCGCATTCATTCATTTGTGATGTAAGAGTATTACTCTCTTACATAATAAATAAATAAATTGTTCATAAACAAAATCGAATAGTGTTGCCCAAATTAAAATAACAAAAACAGTTCGCACCAAAGGCGGAAAATAAATGTATCACATCTACCAATTGAAGGACTTGGTGCATAAGATAGTAAACAAGTAATTCTACAGTTAAGGTTTAAATAAATCAGTTAGTCCACGACTAAAACCTTGTTTCGGTCACGGTTGTACCGACTTCATAGTCATGATTTATTTATCTTTTTAATTTGAACGAAAGCCTCTTAACCGACAGCTCAGAGGCTTAAAATTCTTCTGGGGTACTCTAAATAAGTTCGGTATTGATTCGGCCATAACTATGAGATTTTATTAATTTTTAACTGTTTTCCAATAAAATCGTGAAAAACTAATAAGATAGGTTATCATGGGAGGCCATTTTTTTTTCTCCTATTTGATTGGACTTGAAAATAAGGGTGCTTAGAATACTAAAGATAGATGGAGGAGAGAAGTTGGTTGAGGATGTCACGTAAGAAAAGTTGATAGAACATGGTTTTACGTTTATGTCGACTTCAGCGTTGAATCTTCAAGATGGTTATCTAAGAAAGATTGTTACAAGAAGGAGATCGAAGATTGAAGAGTAAGGGGAATGTATATATAAAGGGAAGGGTTGAGAGATTGATGTAGAACATTTTAAATCAGCGTGAATTTGCAAGAAATGGCTCCAACGAGAAACCTTAGAACAGCCAAAAAAGCCAAATATCCACATTAAAAGATTTAAATTTGGTTTGAGATTAAATTTTTTTGTTGAAAGTTAAACTGTATAGTTGAGTGTATTCTAATTATTTAAGCAAGGTACTCCTAAGCTAGCTTCTGCTGAAAAGTCCTCAAATCATTAGGTCGACCACTCCTACTCGTCTTTTATACTTGCATATATCACCAACTTCCTTTCATCGTTCCTTTCTATGTAAGTATGAATACCATCTCTAGAAATCTTTCTGAAAAGAATAAAAACAGTTATTTTTGTCTTAATATCTCGTTCGCCACATTCGGCGTTGCAGTTTATTTTTTTTTTTTTAGTTTGTTTATATCACTCCCATAATGAAAAAATTAAATCAGTTTCTTTATGAATTATTTTAGATATTTAACTATTTCAAATAAGAAAATAATACTAGTCATTCTGAATATTTATTTCAAACTTTGTTCGGAAAATGATCATTTTTTCTAACACAATGTATGCGAATAATAATTTACTGATACATAATAGCAAAATAACTTTTAAAAAACATATTGAATGATATTAATAAACAGAAAGAAAAGTTTCCAACTCGAATAAATTCAGGAACCTTTTCGTTCTAGTCAAAACACTGATTTTTACTTTTAAAAATCCCCTAAAGAGCCCTAAACGAAAATTAATAGGATGTTATTCTATTACTCATTTTATTCGTTCGTTTTGTGAAGAAAACTTATTTTTCAATAGTTCATGAGAACTGTCGTTACTTGTTATCAACAGTAAAAGAGGTGCACGGTGCAGCGCTCACTGGAAGAGCCACTCATGGAACCAAAGAGTCATTTGCAGCTCACGAGTCAGAGTTGGTCGAACTTTGCTCTGGAACGAACGCAGTTAGTTCTTCATGTATAGTGCAAAATCCGAAGTATGTTCAGAAATCACACAACGGTAATGGCAACCTGAGGAGGATTAATGGATTGAGAATAGAAATCTATAATGTCTAGGCGTGAATACCTTATTTTTAAATTCTTCAGTTCGTGGATCCTAAAGAACGAATGGCCGTTCGGTTTACATAAAGACCTGCTTGTAAGGATGACAGCAGCTCAGATAACAATAAGACTTGTGGACATTACTGTTGATAGTGGAAAGATAAGGAATATAGTAACCAACACTCATCGCTTTTAGCTGAATATTTTATCTCTTCTCTAAAATCAATTCCATCTGCATATTTAATTTAAATATGCATTCAGCATCGCTTTCATCTGATGCATGGATCAATTTATAAATTTTGTTATGTAATATGTAAAACCTTCAACAATACCCTGGGCTATTACTTTTGAATCATATTCTTACACATCCTGGCTTATCTTTGAATGATTGTCTTAAATAAGGCGAATTTATCATTTATCAGAATAATAAATGTATATATAAATCAGCGAAAGAAGTCGTGTTCACGAAGAGACCATTAGACATTTTATGATCGAAATAAATCAAATTAATAAATTCCCTAAGTAACAATTCATTACTTTTTAAATAGTTACCTAATGAAACACTGGAACATTTCCGAATCGGAAATTTGAATCTTAGAAGCATATAGAAGCATATAGAAGCATATACAGACCTCGTTTTTTATCAAATTATTAACATCCGCCTAAAACTTCGTAAATAGTTTCATCTCATCGCAACCTGCAAATATTTTATTTACCAAAATTCTCGAAATTGGGGCGTTTTCAATCTAGAGATCGGCAAACTTTGTCTATCTAATTAGGTACTAAAACGTAATACTAATTAGGTAATAACTCGTAAATACCCCGCAAAGATAATTTGAGCACAAAATCTCGTAAAATTGTGGCCTTCAAAAATATTGGACCGTTTGGCGTGACCTATACCCCCAACATGTCAAAATAACGAGGTTATATTTGCCAAACGGCCCAATATTTTTATAAGCTACCATTTTTCTTGATTTTGTAATCAAATTATCTTACAACCCAAATGAAAAGTAAATGGGTATTTAAGGGTTTTTAGCAGCGAATTAAATAGAAAAATGTTGCCGATCTCCAGATTGAAACGCCCCAATTTCAAGAGTTTTCGTAAATAAAATAGTTGCAGGTTGTGATGAGATGAAGTTATTCACGAAGTTTCAGGCGGATGTTAATAATTTGATAAAAAAGGGGTTTGTACCATGGACTAATAAAAACATATCATAATTCGTGTTAATAATCATTAAAATTTTTAATATTTGTGATTAGACCTACGGACTTGAACCTTGGAGGGCAGCAAAACTTTCTAACATCAAACGGATCCAATGCTTTCAGTCCAAAATCCGCGATGTTAACCAACAAAACCCTTCATCATCACCTTAATATCCCATTTGTCCTCTACCTTATCCCTAAAAAAATTTCCAAATTCCATCAGAGCCTTATAAATCATCCAAATCCCCTAGCACAATCCCTTTCTAGTTCCATTCATCCCTACAATCCTCATCGAAGGTTGAAGCGGCAGTGGCCCAGAGATCTTTTGTAGTATATATCTTGGAGTTCTGGCAATGACCAGATACTCTAGTCAAGAGATGAGTGTATGTGGCTAAAGCGCTCTCGCTCAAACTCCGCTGGCTTTAGCACCAGTGACGCGGTTGAGAGAGTAGCGCAGGGATCTCTTGTAGTTCTGCTTTTCCTTCTACAGTTGGAGGGAGAAGCCTGGCTTGGGGTTCCCTGCCTAATTGTATATATTATATATAGGTATTTACTTATCTTTATGTTATGTTTTTTTTATTGTACATAGTTTTTGGTTATTATTTTACTTTTGTTAATTTTATATTTTCTGTATATATAGTATGAGATGTATAAATATGCTTACTTTGTATGTTAGCATTAAAATATTTAAAATATATTGTTACCTCTAGAGTTAACGGTTTCATATATATAATATAAAAATATAAAAAATAATATATATCACTTTAAAAGAAAAAGAAAGAAACTAACCATCTGTACCAAATGGTGTTTAAGTATTTATACAAACAATAATGCTTTTAGAGATAATTTTTAATATTTTATTCATAAGGCGTGGATATATTTTACCATTTTGGAGGAACTTCGGCCCGAAAACTCCTCCCCCTCCCCCTCTTTCTCCCCTCCCGTAGATCCGCCTGTGGGATGTACATGTGATAAGTGATGTTGAATCCCACGCCTAATAAACTAGAAACTACATGTACTCATTTAATAATATTGGATACAATAATGATATTATAATATTGGATCATTATTTCCTGACGTAACTGTTGGTCTGTTTAATTCGTCCTTGTTAGTCGCTTATATGTGTAAAAAAAAATTCTTAGTTTTACAGGCTATGCATAAAATCAATATTTAAATAGTAATCATATTACTATTTAATGTAAAACGTTTTAGATCAGAAATTTTTAACGTTTTTAATTAAGGGATTGTCTCGATGACATGAATATTTAGTTATTTTCACAGAATTGACTGAATGGAGGGTCTTATCTTCTGAGATCTATGATGACAAGGTGATATCGCAAAAAATCATTAAGTGACATTACATAACCTTAAATCTAAGAATAAATGTCATAACTCAACTAAGAATATTGAAAAAAAATATTTGGCACATAAAACCTATATAAGAGTGTGTGTCACTTTAGGGCACTCACCTTGTTTTTTATCGACAAATACAGTCGGATTTACAAAACCGCTCTTAAAAACTATTTCCATAAAAATTATACTTACAAGAGGACTTTATAGTCAGTTGGTCACCGATTTCAACCAAATTTGTTCGCAGTGATCCTATTGGTTTGGCAAATAAGTCCTTTAGGTTTTACTGTTTATTTTTATGTCACTATGATACAACTTCTTATCTGATGAATTAATCCGTAAGGTTGATTGTTTATCCTGTTTGTAATATGTCAACAACTATATCTATTAATTCTCGTTGGAACTAGCTTAGTATTGTGTTTGCTATGGCACTGTGAATATGGAAGAAAATATCATGTTCATCATCGTTATATTTTGTTCAATTGTATTAAAAAACGGTAAGCGTGCTGCAGAAGTTCATCGAAAAATTTGCAGTGTTTATGGGGATGATGTCTTAACGGAACGCACCTGGCAAAATTGGTTTGCCAAATTTCATTCAGGAAATTTTGACATCAATGATGCTCAACGGTCTGGTCGCCCACATGAAATTGAAACGAGCAATGCTAGAAAATCATTTGTACATGCTCGGTTATGTTATCAGGCGTAATGTTTGGGTCCCCATATGATTTTTTTTTCGAAAATCACTAAAATGTTGTAACTTCAATACGACTTTAGCTATCTACAAGAAATTTAGGACCACATAAACTACACAAAATGACATCAACAGAACCTTCGCAAACAAACTGCAAATGTTTATAAAAACCTAAAAGGAGTTTTTGTTTATTTATTCCTTATGCAGGCATTGATTTAAAAAAACAAAACATAAATACCGCTTGGAAGAGCAATAATTCAGCTTTCTTTGGTTTTCAGCGAAATTTTAAATTCAGTGAATTTAGAGAGCATCCTGAAGAGTTATGAATGATCGGAAGAGTGTTGTGTTCCACCAAGATAGCGCTAGGCCCCACACTTCATTGGTCACTCGCAATAAATTATAAATCCTTGGATGGGACCTTTTGCCCCACCCTCCCTATTCACAAGACCTAGTTCGAAGTGACTACCACTTATTCCGGTTTCTGCAGAATTTCATGAATGGAAAGAAATTCCAAGAGGAAGAGGATATAAAAAACCACTTATATCAGTATTTAACTATAAACTCTAGAATTCTATAGTGCATTATGCAGTTAGTGGAAAGATGGGAAAAAGTTATATTAAATAATGATCAATATCCTGCAGATTAAAATAAATCTTATGTCTATAGTCCATTGAGTTTTATTTCATCCTGAAAAACCGAAAGGACATATTTGCCAACCCAATACATCGAAAAATAATTTATTCGCTTTCGAACGTCTGTACTAATGTTGAATCTGGACAAAATACTTAGAAGTTATGAATGTTTTAATTATTAAAAAATAAAGTGCTCCTAGAAAATCAAGTACTAAGATTTGCAATTTATAACTCATGTAATACTTTTTTATCCAATATTTTTTTTCTTACTCTGCAGAGAAAAAACGAAATCGACTGATATATAAGTATAAATTGGAAGAACGCCGAATCACCTGTCTAATATTTTTAAATGTAGTATTAAAATGTTAAAAATTCGTGACCCACTGACTGTAAAGTCCTCTTGTTAGTGATGTTTTTTTTTTTTGTAATTTACCGACGTTATGGATTATATGCCGTTAACACTGAAAACTAAATTGATAAAGATATGAATGAGTTGTGGATCGCAACACTATTTTCATGCAAGCGATGGATCAATACGGAATATCAACAACAAACGGCTGCTAAGTAGGTCAGAAAACCTTTCTCTTAAATTGTATTCAGAAAATATGAAAAAAAAAAATGTAAAGAACAAGTTTTTAAGGAAAATTAAAATATATATTATATTTCTTTATTTCGATATATTTTGAAAAATTTATTTCCCTCTTTACGATTTTAAGGGCTACAGTCGTTAAATAAACAATACAGGGCAGTGGTAGATTAAGCGATAAACTGGCTAAGTGGCTTCGTACAGCTCTAGATATTAAATTGGCCATTATTTAATACCATTTTTACCATGTGGAGCATTACAATTAAAACATTTTCACTTAAATATTATGAAAAGTTATAAATAAAAAGCTTTATAAAATAATAGAACAAATTTAAAAACATAATGTTAAATTTATGGCCTCTAAGTTGTAGACTTTAACTGTTCCTCTCAATAAGCTTTAGACTTTTTTTTTTTAAAAGCTCCGAAATTTTTGCCATCAGGGCTCCCATTGGGTACATTTTTGTTCCTTATTCTGATTCATAAGGCAGCGGGGTAGCTCAGCGGTAGGGCAATAAGCTTCCGGTGCTCAAGGTCCCGGGTTCGAATCCCAGCACATGGCAGAACAATTATTTATTCTGTTTAATTTGCCGTGGGGCGATCCTGAGGTAGTGAGACCCTCCTGGGGCACACCCAGCCTCAAAAACGTGGGTAGCCTAAATTAAATAATTGATTAAGGGGAAAAACCTGGCGGTTGAGCGTGATCCTGGCCCGATCCCTTTTCTGCACAACCGTAGACCTTGAAACAATACTTTCCCTAAATAGTACTGAACCCAATACCCTCCAAGGGTTATAGTGGATACAGGTAGTATTCTGATACATATAATGAATGGGAGAGAAGAAGGTAGAAGAAATACTAGACTATTTATTACACTAGTTACATTACGCCATCTTTTATCCAACATTGGGCCAAATTGGACAAGCCCTTTTTGAAATACAGGAAAGCCAAGGAAAACTCTTTTCCGCAGGTGCAAGTGGAAGTAGACTGTGTATAGATAAAATTGATACTGAACCATATTTAAACTGATCACAAACATTTCTCTAACTTTGGGGTAATTCGAAGTATTTATAGGCCTTTCAAGCTAAGTACGTAAGTAAAAGAAGTTAATGGAACTTGGTAAAATTGATCTTGTACTATTTAAGTACTAATCACTAAGAACAAAAAAAAAAAAATCATGAAACCTGTTATCCTCATAATACATGTTTAGTTACAGACATGAAACTAAATTTTTTGCTTCATGTCGAAAACGTACAATGCGAGGAGAAATTTTTGATGCTGGAAAAAAAATTCCATTTTTACCTTGAATTACAAAGCTTACCCAACTCAGTTATCGGGAAAAAAAATACCAATAACAATATTATTTATTAATCAGATTCTTTTCCCATCAGAAAAATCTTCTTGTTCTCATTATTAATATTTCAAGATATAAAATCCTGTTTGCAATAACAAATCATTTTTTCTGGACATCGAGATCTTTGATATTAATATGGGATTTCTAGAAGATAAAGCAATTTTAATAACCAATTTCTAGAAATTCAAATTTTAAAATTTTTTTTAATAGAACGTTCATTCTTTTATCTTTTGATCATCTTAGATTCTTCAATCTATTAATTGACTCATGGTTAGTTGAAAGTAAAACTTAAATCGTGTTTAAAAATTGTCTCCATTATGGTGGACATCCAATTGCTGTTTAAATATACCATATTAGATATAAAATATAATCAGACATAATATTAATCCCTAAAGTTAGAGACACAATAATTAATAATATTTATGCACATCTGTTGATTAAGACAGTAATGGATCCAGGAACTAATTTTTTTTTTGAGGGGAGTGATTTTTTTTTTTTTTTGATAACGATAATTACTTTTAAAGAAGAAGACAGAAACTATATAAAATAATGCTTAATCCCATTCGTCCTGGACGGCCAGACAAAAAAAAAATCTACATTTAATAGTTTTTATTCATTATTATTTAGTTATTATTTTACTTTTGTTAATTTTATTTATTTTTTTTTTGTATATACGGTGTGAATGTGTTCATTTATCAATATAATTATTGTCCCTGTGACAGAATATTATATGTCTAAATAAATAAAAATAAATAAAAAACTAGCTGAAATACATGATTATCATTTAAAAAGAGTAGATATTTTTGGTTAAGATCACTCACGAATTCAAATATTTGTCAATAATTTTTTTTTTTTAGAGTTTTGTTTGTGAATCATAAAGCCAATCTATGTCAGTGAAGTTATTTATCTTGCATGAGAATTTAGATAGTTTCGGAAAATATTCACTGAAGTAAACACTTAATTTTTTTTTTAATGAGTAGAATGATTTAAAAACTTACATATTATTATGACTTTTTTATTCTCATGATCCTTTATAATATTTGTACGTCTCTAATGAACATACTTAGTTGTCCCTTAAAGTCATATTTTTTTTTTTTTTTTGTATTAAATTCTTTGGAAGTATTATTAGGAATTAATATTGTGTTCGGCAAGTTGGCAAGTTTAATGTTTCCTGCATAATCATCGCTAAAAAAAGCATCTATAAAAAAAAAGAAGAAAAAAAAATTGATATATTTCTCAGAGCTGTAAAGTCAAGGCGATTAAAGACTACAGGACTCTGAAAGATGTTTAAAATTATGAACTCACCCCGTTCTTCAACTTAATCGATTATCTTTGAGAACTACTTGACCGGAAGTGTGTTGAAGGGCAGCCCATCTCACAAGGAGGCATTTGAAAAGTTTAAAGGATGAATGTCAAACTGATGTAACATTATTATTCACTACAAAATAATATTTATACATGTATTAAACAGTTTTATTTTTTTTAACGAGTTGATTGAGTATTAATACAATATAAAGGGCATTAAGTATTAAGACTGCAAGTAGGTTTGAACACTAAATTGACATAATACCTACCAAAATTCTTCAAATATAAAAAAATATAGTATCAAAAAAACACGTGAGAAATAATGAAATTAAAATTTGACCTTTGTATACCTACGTTAAAAATAAATCGTTAGGAAAATGTCGCCTATCTTATTTCTGAATAACTAAAACAATTATTATCCAATTAAAAATTTGTATAATTTCAAACCTATATAAGTATAAATAACTGAGTAGTCATCATAATAATTTAAAGTATTTTTTCCCGTTTTTAATATATTAATCTTAATGATAGAAAAATACTGTAAATCAGGGAATCGAATAATTTGTGATAAGAGTTTCTGTCACGTTGTTTGTATATATTAATATTTCTGTATTTTTAAAATTTATTTTAACTAAGGACATTTTTTATTGAGCTAAACTTTTCGTGAATTTTGATCTTTTTTATAGGTACTAAAACACAGTGCGATTCTCTTGCCAGGATTGAAAGTCATAACTCGCAAACGTTGCGAAGTACCCAGAACAGTGAAGAATATATTGTTAGAATGTAGAAGGTGCACTGATATAAGGGAAAATCTACAAATGGGAACGAAAATGAAGGAAATCCTGCAAGATGAGGAAAAAGAAATAGGAAAACTGTCAAAATATTTAAAAGATATTGATTTTCATTAGAGAATATAAAATGGGACATTAAACCAATGATCCTTAGATGTAGAGGCTAAATAAACAAACAAAATAAAAAGAACACAATATGATCATAAAAATGGCACAAACTCTTTGATGTATAGTTAAACTAGATGTAGAATAATCTGATTTCTCAGGGGGAAAACTTATTGATTTCATTTTAGGAAATGATATTCAATTGATTTTTGCAATTAACTAAATTTCGAGAGATATTTATTTATTTTCAATTAAAATTCGTGTTGTTGTTATTGTACCGCTACAACATAATTTTGTCTTCATCGCCTTCACAATAACATTTTAAGATACATAAAAAAAATCTTTGACCACATTGTATTAAAAAAATATATTGTATAACGATATAAATAACATTAAAAAAATGCATCTTTGGGATTCAATATATTTCATGTTTACTTAGAATTTAAAAAAAATAACATTGTTCTATTCTCATCGAATCCAAGCTTGGCGTTTTCTACAATTTACATTAAAACATATCTATATAAGTGTTGGGCCAACCAATATAGTTTATAAAAGATCGGTATCTTTACGAGTTCTAGATTCAGGAGTGCCCAGAAGGGGGTTTCATGGGGCAATTGGCGCCATCAAAATATTTGAGGAGGACAAGGAGTTTTGAGTTTTTGAGAGAGCACATTTCGACATTGTTATGAATTTTCGAAATGAAAAGTTTCAAACCATATGACAAGGAGGGGTCATGGAACAGATCGCGAGTACTGTAATTGTACATGATCTAGGACTTTTTAAATTCTACTTATGCATGCTGTCTTTAAGAAGAGAAGAGCAATAAAATATGTTGGGATAGGATGAAGTGGTATATGCGCCATTAACCTTGGAACCTGCACGCTCTTCAGACCTGACACCACTAGATTTTTTTGTTTGGGGTGACATTAAAATATGTATGCAATGATCTTTTAATTCCTTACAAAGAAGGATAATTGAATCTTGTGAAACAATAACGCACGTCCAGTGCCGTTCTGTCACTGCGGCTGTTGAAGAAAGATGCCGAGCCTGTCTTAATATTCAAGGAAATAACTTTGAACAACATTTAATATGAATGTTGATGTTTAAATTTAATTAATTAAGTATTTAAAACAAATAAATACGTTTTATTTATTTCATATAACCTAAATAATTCACAAGAACGAAAATCTTTAGGTGTCAATATCTCCTAAACAAAGCGTTTGCGAACATACCTTCAGAGGTAACTTTTTTTATTATTTTGAGGTCCTTAGTTCATTTTTGCAGTGTTGCCACTTAATCCTGTATATAGAAAAGTGAAATTAAAGATGGTCCTCATCTTATATATTAATGATATGATCTGCGTGCCGTTATTTGTGATTTGTATAGATTTAATAATGATATTATTGGATCTAGATGCACTTTTGCGAGGTATACTAAAAAAATCACAGAATCTTATTTGATTGATAAATTACAGTAATTGTGCTTCATTTTCTCGATTGTTTATTGAAATACCGTCCTCACTGCTATTCTTTCATGTTTAAGCTGTTGAAAGAGGAGCGTTATTGAGTGAAACAAATAGTCATAAAATTTTATGACTTCATAATTCAGATTATATTATCGGGGACAACTAATTTGTTTAATGCGTAAAATTTATGCGAGATCTGAAACCTGAAAATAGATCGTGTCTTAACTGACAGTAGTCACGAAGCTGTCTTTCTTGTGAAAATTTTGAACTGTTAAAGACATAATTTTTCTCAAAATGTTTTTACATTGATTGTTTAAGTTGTCGAATAATGTAATATTTATTTATTTTTATTATGTTTCAATTGTATACTTTAAAAATCTTTTCATTGAGATTCACCGTTGAATCTTATCACATTACCCACCCCACCGATGATCAGAACTATTTAGCTTATCTGAGCCAACTGGCAAAGGCAAATCGGATCTGTCTATAATGGAATCGTGCCAGAGGTAAGCTACGGATTTGGTCACAGTCTGTACCGAAATATTCGCCTTTGAGACATTATAAATTTTATAATTCAATTTTCATAGTCATAAGATTAAGATAATCACAACAGGTTTTCGCAAGTGAGCAAACATCTGACGCAATGTTGATAAAATGTTAGTATAGTGTGTTCCTTCATTGTTTATCTTAATATAATCGCCATTTATTTGACAATTAATAAGTAAACATTGATGTTATTAGTAAGATAGCTTATCATACGTTTTTTTTTCTAGCTAGCAGTTTAAACATATTAGGGAAGGTTTTAATAAAAACTCTTTGGAAAAAATATAATTAAATTAATATAATTAATTGTGTTATTAAAACCGCAGAATATGAAATCAAAATGGTTTGTTATCCCCGAATATATTGTTACACTAATGCTCGAAATCGTTTTTGTACCAAATATATGCTATTGCCATACTCAAATGCCATGGATGGGGGACCGTTTGATTCAGAATCGTTAGCGAATCGTACTCTCCGCATTGATTTTTCTTTCTAAAATAAATAAAATCGATATAAACATTTTTCTAGGCTTCAAAACTGCGACAGTGGTAGATCAGTGGATCAAGACGGGACAAATTGGGGTTTGAAGATTTTTATGCAGACATCAAGAATAACGGCCTCTTCGTTTTAAAGCTCAAAAATGTACCATTATCCAAATAATGCATGGCAGAGGGTTCGCAGCCACACAACCTCACAGGCAAAAAGTGTTTATTAAGGAGAAGAAACTTTATTTGTGAATAACTCAAAAAGTATACACAAAAGATTGCTAAATTCGCTACATAAGGAAACAGAAATCATAAAAATCCGACTACTCACGACTTATTCATTTCTCTTCTTTACAAAAACAAAAAAACTATATACATTGAAATAAATGCATTAGAGAGAACCACTTTATTATCATAAAAGGATGTTGCCCAATTACATTGGGTTGCTTCAAACACAGCATACACAAATAAAATGTTGCAGTGTGGTCATCGTCTATGGTAGAGGTATCAAAAACTCGGCCCACAATCACCTTCAATCCGTTCCGCGAAACTGTTTTTGATTGAATGATAAAATTTTAAAATCTACTTACAAAATATGAAATTTAGCAAATTACTCACACAGGAGATTACCTTTCAGTCCAATTCATTCCCGATAACGGAAAACATAACATACTTTCTTTAAGGGCTTGATTCAACGTTTTCTGTAACCGTTGAGATCGTTACAATTTTACAACGAAAGTTACAATATTATGTACATTAAAAAAATACCTATATAGTCATTCATATACTACTTCGCAATACAGGAATATACTAATTCAATGATTTGATATAATGTCTTGAGAAACGGGCGGATCTACGGAGGGGGGGACATTGGGGCTGAAGCCCTTCCTCCCTCCCCCCCAAAATGGTGAAATATAACCATGTTTTATGGAAAAAAATTGTCTCTTAAAGTATTATTATTCGTGTAATTACATTTAAAAGGACTTTAGGAGTCACTTAAACACCATTTCATATAGGTAATTAGTTTTTTTCTTTTTTTCCAAAGTAATTATCGTTATTTTTATGAATTAAAAAGCTTTCGGGCTGAAGCCTCCCCAAATTGAATCTTGGATCCGCTAGTGTCTTGAGCCAACCAATGAAAAAAAAACATATACTGGTTCATTTAAAGATTTATTTTATTTTTTTTCTATTTATGGGCAAAATTTAGTATTAAAAAAATCAAGATTAAAAAATTATGATAATTGACGTATTAAGTAACATTTTAAAATAACGAAATAATCATTCAAATTTAATCGTAATCTAGTATTTTCACTGACTTTCTGTTGACTTGGCAAAAGACTAGGGAAATTTCCGCAACGATCTGATGGAAAGAGTATTTTTTCAAGGGCTTGAAACGGAAAAAAGAATATCTATTTTTAAAAAGTTTCAGTATCTCTGCAATGTTTGTTGTCTAACTTCTTCCCATGCAACTTTTCAAGTAAAGGTTTTTGAAGAACTTTTATTTTTAAAAACTTTTATTTAAAAGTTCTATCGGTTTTGCTAAAAAATTACTTTTATTCATAGCTACTCAAACATACGACACATTATAATCTTGTGTAATTTATCCAAGACAAATTATAAATATATTCTAAGCCCAATTAATGTTTATTTTTTATTTAAGGGAACTTTTTATAAGAACTCGAGTAAATAAAATTTTAATTTTTTTCTATAAACCTCGAACTGTATTTCGTAAAAGCCCCTTAGAACTTTTACTGTAAGAACTTTTTTCCTGAAAATATTCTGGGAACTATTAAAATGGAACTTTTTCCTAAAATGTTTCACCGACACTTTTAAAATGGAACTTTTTAAATACGTTCCATAAAAGTTTCAACCTTTAATTTTTTTATATTCTTTACTATTAAAAAAATAAAATAATTTCATTGAATCGTAAATTTCATAATTATCGAAAATACCAAAAATTAAAAAACAATAGAAAGCGAAGAAACAATAAATTTCAATGAAGTTACGAAATAGAGTTTCAAAAGTAGAGTTTGGATGATTGCTCCGTGCCTCCATGCCAGGTCCAATGATTCACTCATTACTGATAACTTAACACGCAAGAACAAACATAGAACAGTCAGCCAACTTAGGGTAGCCAATTTAACGAAACCTTCATTTCATCTCAATGGAACGGCCTATACACTGAAAGAAAAGAAAACTGTACTATATGCAACCTCCAGAAGTCAGAAAATTTATATAATTTTTTAATAGAATGTCCGACGTATAAAGACTTGAGGGAACATTACATGGAGAAAATATATTACAGAAGACAACAACTCAATGCTTGGTAATTTGTTAAGTTAAATGATATATTTTATTTTACAGTAGGGAGCCTTAAAATAAGATCAATTTAAATTTTATTGTAGTTCTGAGACGGTACTGAATTTCATTTCACAGGTACACATCGTACCTCACCAAGGTATTTGTATATCTAACCCAAGGTACCTTTGTATATCTGAACCTCTAACGCAGAACTCACCACTTCTTTTTTTTCCTTTTAGCATTTTTTTTTTCTTTTTTCTTTTTTACCTAACGTGCGAACTTTAAATAACTAAACTTCAATAACAATAAATAACTTTTAACCTTAACGTGCATTTTTAATTTTTTTATTTTTTCCAATTCTTAATATTCATAACCAAAAGATATAATAATATATAATTTTAATTAAGGCGTTGATGACCAACAGGTTTTACGCCTTTACTATACAACCAACCAATAAGATCATTCATTATGAATGATTAAATGCCAGCAATATTTATGTCTATGTTTATGTTTACCACAAGACATTGTTATCTTCGTCTAAGAAGTTGAGCATATGTATTGTTGCAATCTGCTACATTGTATTGTAGGAATTTATTATTACTATTTTTAAAATTCCTTTAATGTATATTTATTTATTTATTTTTTTTTTTACATCACGATTTATATATCTAGTTTATCTTATTTATGAAAAAATAATATTTCTCCGATTTATTTCTATTTTTGTATTGTGCTTTATTTTGATTCTTTTTTATGTAATAATGTATTTTATGGAGCCAGACTCCCTGTAATTGTATATATTAATTACAAAATACAGTATTTTCTTTCATTCATTCTATTAAAAAATAAAATAAATAATTTCGTTAAATCGAAAATTTCATACGTTTTATAGTTAATGTACCAAGAATTAAAAAACAATAGTAAGCTAAGACACAATAAATTTGAAAGAATAAAAAGTTACGAAATTATGACCACGAAAATAGAGTTCGGATGATTGCTCCATGCCTCCATGCCAGATCGAATGATTCACTCATTACTGATAACTTAACACGCAAGCGTTTGCGTGGAAGTAAATCGTTACAGTTTTACCCGAGAGAGGGAGCAGGCCGGACGCAAGCTTGTGCAACTTCTTCCAGAGACCTTCAAGTGGACTGTTGCGCGTTGGTTTTGCATGACGCCGTCGACACAGTTAACCGTTTCTGTTTTAGATTTTCGCGAATATGTCGGATATTCGCTATTGCTCACGTGATTTTTTAACCGAGTTTATCGAACTTTATAAAAGTTTACCATGCTTGTGGAAAGTGAAATGTCGGGAGTACAAGGACCGCAATAAAAAACATGGAGCATACCAGCTACTGATAAATAAATACAGAGAAATTGACAGTAGCGCCACTCGGCATACAATCACTAAAAAAATTAATTCATTACGAAGTACCTATCGCAAAGAAGTGAGTAAAGTGGCGAATTCGAAACAAAATGGAGAGGATTACAGGCCGTCACTTTGGTATTACAACTTGCTAGATTTTTTAAAAGATGAAGATACTTCAAAACTATCAAAGAGGGATTTAGACGGCGGGAGTGTATCTCATTCTCAAAGTAATCGGGTAAGTGAAAGCTAATCAGAATGATGGTGTAAGTCAATCTGATTATTTTCTCTGTATGTTTTGTAAATATGCTGGAATGGGATTTGTATGTTATACTATGTTCTTAAATAATATATTTAAAATGCTAGGGTTCATCTATCATTAAAATACATTTCCAAAACATTCTCTCTCTGAACAAAATGCAAACCTTACTCTACATAAATCTAACGTCCCCAATTCTATTTATGAAAAAGAGACCAGGCCGCTTTATATGCATACACATACTTCCCAAATCATCGCTTAATAACTTAACTGATTTTCTGTAAGACTGCCAAAGTATAACATGGTATTAATTTGTAGTTTTCTGAAAATTAGTTTTTATTTACTGAATAAAGAGGGCGGAGTAGCCCAGTGAGGCACCGGGCTGCTAACCTCTAGGTACCAGGTTCGAACCCGGTTGTGGCAGGTAATTATTTATTCTGCTTCATCAGCCGTGGATAAACCCTGAGGTCGAGCCCTCCTAACACTCCTGAGGCAAACCCAGCCTCTATAAAGTAGGCACTCTTAATTAAATAATTAATTAGAATAACCTGGCGGTTGAGGGTGATCCCGGATTGATCACCTCTCTGCACAACCGTTGTCCTTGAAACAGAACTTCCTAACAAAGTACTGAACCCAAGACCCTTCATGAGTTGTGGTGCAGATTTTCTTTTTTTAAATTTTTATTTCTAGAAAAAAAAAATAGCTTTCCAATCAATTCCAATTCTAGCTGTGGCCTACCTTGGGAGAATAGATTGATAAGTTCGGCTCCCATTTATTAAGGAGGGTCCACAACAGAGGCTATATTGTTTCGTAATTGAATGATAATTTTATTATAAAATAATAACTTAAAACATAAACAGATCAAACCAAGCTCCATGACCTTGGGAAGGACATTAATTCCTCGTGTCCTAGATAGACATTGTCATGAACTGCATCGCCTTTGAGTCACTGAGGGCCAAATTTCTGATGGAAACTGGTCTCTATGCCCTCCCAGAGAACGGATTCTTTCAGTTGGTCATAAACAGAAACTATTAGTACTACAAAGAGTTTGTGTAAGGGTGGAAGGTAGGCCTAGACCATTTCAATCTCGCAAGAAGAAGGGCACCGGAACGACGAGGAAAGGTAAAAAAAAAAAAAACATGTACATTTGAATATTTATGCTGTGTTCAGTCATGCATAACCTCCCAGTACTGCAACTCGCCTAAAATGCAGGAAAGAGTTTAAATAACTAAAAAGTGGAATCGTCAAGATTCATTTCTCTGAACATCCGAGAAATGAATATTGACCTGGTGGGAATTGAACACACCAAGTTCTGCCGGCCCTTAAGTTGTCCCTAAGAAATATAGATAAAATGGACCATTTCTCGGGATAAAGGGATAAACTGATTTGGGAGCATTTCGCTTAGTTACGCCACTATACAAATTTAAGCTTCTAAAATGTCGAATTGATGATAAATAATTAACAGTAAATTATTAGAGACAATGACAATTTTATATCAACATATTTTCCCGTAATGTTAATCGATTATTTTATTTTAGGAGTACTCAGAGCCCGTTATGGAGACCGATAGGCTTGATGATGGAAGCAGTTCATTAAGAGGACAGTCTAACCAGTCATCGGAGTATGAATATTCAAGAGCAAATCCCACCGAATCGGAAGGAAGCAAAGGGACCAAACGGTCAGCAGGTGAAGAGGCATCGTCGAACAGCAAAGTTGTGAAATTGATAGCTGAAGAGCTTAGACGTACTGATCATACTATAAGTTTTCAGAATGATATTTTTGGAAAGTACGTTGCTGAGGAATTGAATAATATGCCGCCTGTGATGGTACCTCACGTCAAGAAAATCATTAGCCTTGCTATATTCGAAGGGAATATGAAAACATTGAATGCAACTTCGTCGATTAAGACGTGTGTTATCCAACAATCGCGAGAACATTCTGAATCAGTGCAAAATGCCCAAAATGCCTTGTCAAAAATAATGAAAGTAAATAATGAATGTACAAATGATGAATATACAACTGGTTCTTGTTCAGAGTAGCTTCGGTACGGCTGAAATAACCTAGAGGAGATCGTTATGAGTATTTGTTTTAAATGTTATTTTATTTATTCATTTGTTTCTGAGCGAGATATTCTAGGAATACCTTACGGTTATTATGCTGAATATCATGACCACCGATCTATTGACTCCATGCATATTATCCCAATCAATTGATATAATAGAGAGTGTAAAATTAAATTATATTTCATGGAATTTCTTCATCGTTGATAATATATTATTCATTAATGGCATTTATTCCAAATAAATAAATGATTTACCTTTATGCACAATAACGCACGATCGAAACGCAAAAGTAGTTGAAATGTTAATTCGGAATTTTCTGGAGATTGTCTTAAATTGAGTATACAAAGTTTGTTTCGTCTCTAAGTTACGTTTTTGAGAATTTTACTTTTTAATTAATTGTTGAATTTAATTAAATTAAGTATTGAGATTTATAGATTATCATGAAAACTGGCTGTGATCAATTTTGTATATAAATATTTCATCATCATGATTGGCTTAAAGCTTGAAATCGATTATTCTGCTCAAAAGAGTTTGTCTATACTAAGGTATAAAAGTGATTTTAACGTTGATAAGTTTATGAGGTTAAACTTATCGGATTTAATTATTCGGAACATAAGCAGCCTTTCAGGGAATTAGTTAACAATAAGTTTGTTTGATGTTTTTTGACATTTTAAATTATTTAAAAAAACTCCGCTTTTATCCATTTTAGATATAACTTTATCAAATTGGCTTTATATTGCTATACCAAGACAATGAAATAACTCTGTTATGTTAATGAAAAATTATTGTATCTTAAAAATTCTTATAAACGATTCGTTTGCGGGTGCGCGTTTGTATAATTTAACTGAGCTAATAAAAATTCTTCTTAAAAATAAAACTTTATTTATTAATTCGTACGGACCGGTGATTCAATTGCTAATAAGAGAGAATGATTGATATGAGATAGGTCGTCTTTTTGACTTTCCATGTCTGTATTGTGGCATAAGATAAGGTAGTAAGAACTGAAGGAACATAGATAGTGTAAATCTTGTTGGATGTTTCAGTTCAGGTTTCTTGGATGTGTCTATGATTATACCTTGTGAGTAGTACATGGAGGGATAAACTGACAGCATTCGAAGCACTGGAGTTCTCAACTGCAAAAATGATACCAAGGGCGATGAACCCGAAGACAGGAATCACATATATACACGCTCCTCACAAGATGAGTAGGAAGCCGTAGTAGAAATAAGTGCTCATACATTTCAGAAGGTACGATAATTTATGTACCTAGGATCTTAAACCAATTCCCGAAATAGTACCAGTATCTTTTCAGCAAACTAATGTTATTTTGTCCTTCAGAATCAGGCCAGCTCTGTTCTGACAATGATAAAAGCGATTGAATTATCAGTCCTGGGATTTGAGAGAAAATTCCTCCGAAGAACATAAGGGACTATATTTATTAACTAAGCCTGGAAAGGAAGGAGCAATTAATAGTTCAAGACGATCTATGAAGAAATAGATATCGTCCAAGGTATTAAACTTGGAAGGCTACTGTCGGCTAGATGCTTTTCAACCATGAATCCAGAAGAATTCCCTCGGAAGGTATTTAATGAGCTGTGATGGACTAGTGCCAGGCCACCAAGGGAGAATACCGCCACTTGGACATTATTAAAAAGATAATTATTTTGTCTATTTATTAAGTAACTGGAATAAAACATATAGAATGAAAAACAATTAATATATAACGTGCTTCTCATGTGTCTTATTTTTTCCTAGTGTAACTTATTATGTGGATTTTTTAAAATAAATGGTGTGCTCATGAATTAATTGTCCCTGGATGCTTAATGTCTAAGGTCACCACTACTGTATTCTATAAAGAGAGTTGGTCGTCCAAACAAAAAAAGCTAAGATGTGAGATTAAGTGACTACATATGATAAGATTCTACTTTAGGAAGTAGAAGTGTAAGTAGGAAGTGCCGCCTTAGATACAGTAGATACAAAAAAATGGCGGTCGATGCTGGCTTACAACGCCGTCATGATTTGTTTATCTGTCCATCTACTGTCTGGCCTTCTGCTCTAATATTGGTTTCTCAACAACTATTTTGGCATTCATTGCAGAGGTGCCAATCCTCCCAAAGATAAATGGCGCATGCCCTTTCCCCAACTCTCCCAATAAATGTTATTGCTCTCCTCACACGGATCTAAGGGGGGGGGGGGAGGGCGTTCGGGCTGAAGCTCCACCTCCTCCTCCCCAAAATGGTAAAATATAACCATGTTTTAAGAAAAAAATTATCTCTGAAAGTATTTTTGTTCGTCTGATTACATTTAATAGGTGTTAATGAATCACTTAAACACCATTTCATATAGGTACTTAGCTTCTTTCTTTCTCCCGAAGTACTTATCGTAATATATACATAAAAAAAAATCTTTCGGGCTGAAGTTCCCCCCAAAATTAAATCCTGGATCCGTTGGTAACTCTCCTCAAGTATAATTATAAAATTGTGGTTTGTATACAATCACACTATCTCTGGTTTGTTCCATATATTGCATCTTGTCCCATGGTTTCAAAGTTCCTATAAATTGAAACCCCTCAAAAAAACGGTACCTTCCAAAAATTCATAATTACTCAAAATGATTCTCCCTCAAGAATTTAAAACTCCGTACAAATGTTACAAAATTTTGAAGAGCGATTCGAATTCCTCATATTGGGTACACCTGGTCTGGAGGCTTCTTCATGGATTGCTTAGAACTACATCTCCCGCCCATCTTCCCCTTATTACATATAAACACAACAGTATTTAAGATTAAAATAATTAATCTTTTTTAAAAATTAAAAAAAATAATATCCTCATTTTTGGTTTATTATTTTCAACAATCAACTTTTGTTATTGACCAAGAAAAAAAAAAATCTTCCTCAAAATTTGATGTTTTACGTTTCAAAATACGTAGAATCCGAAAATCAAATTTAAAAAATCTGTGCATCGCTGCTTTTCTCCGAAACTAATTGACCGATTTTATTGAGATTTGAAATCAAAGTCAGAATCCAACCAACGATGATCCTCCTACCTCGACATTGTCATTCGCCCTTTTCTTTCAAGATGGCGACCAAAAAACCTGTGTTGGTATAGACTGTAGCACCTAAACGAATAAACCGATTTCAATCAAACTTGCCTAAAGTCTTCTCCTTGATGCCTTATATAACGTACTTCAATATACAAAGGAAGCTGGAATAGAAGTTACGAGGGATGGTAAAATTAGATTTCCGAATAACTCAAAAAGTATCCACTTTTTGTACGGTTTTTTAAGAATTCACAAAAAAGAAATTATTTAGGTGACTATTGGGAATCAGCTTTCATTTTTTCCCTTTATGTTACAATGAAGGTAATGCTACTTTGATGTGTTTGAAAATAATAAACCTTTGTGTAATAATTTGCAGCGTTTTTTTTTTTTTTTTTTTGTTAACAATACTTATTAATTACTTTTTCATTAGGTTATCAAATATATATCCTACAGTGTACTCATGATTGTATATCCTAAAATATTGTGTAGATATGCAATTAGTTTTTAAAATTATGGTAATAACTCAAAAGTACTACAAGACTTGAGATTGACAGCACAGAATATAGCAAAGAATCGAACGGAATATTTTTTTATAACTCACTGTTAAATAAATTATTGAAATTAATACATGGGTCAGTTCAGTTGACACAATATTTCCTGCTTTGCGAACCCTCCATATTTTGTAAAGCAATGAGGTCAGCGGTGGTGATAACGTTGTCAATTACAGATAAATACAACTCTTTATTCGATTAACAAAATTCAAAACGATCCTACAAATTATAAGAAAGAATAATTTTAATTAATACTCGCCTTTATTCAACAAACATTTACGTTATGTTTTATAAAATTTAGTTAGCTAACAATCGTGTACTAACATTACTTTATTTATTAATGACAAGAGTAAAAATAACCAAAAATAAAAAACAGTTTATAGTCAATTGACTTAGAGATGAAAATTATAGTGACATTACTCTATCACACAATTTGGAAAAATCGAAAAATGCCACCACAACTTACCTCGTGAGAGGCATGCTTGAGTAAAGTTTTAATATTATTAATACATAGGGATTTTTTTTTTTTTTTTTTTGAGGACTTTACCACATGAGGTTTTTGAATTAAAAAACCAATTATTATATAGATAGATAGATAGATAGAAAAAAAAAACTTTATTCTGGGACTAAGTCCCTTCAGAATAACAATAATGTACAAAATAGTAGAATATTACTGGCCTAAACGTTGAAACAATAAATAAAATTGATAAAATAAAATAAAAAGTAAAGAAAACCTTGGGTGCACAAGCTATATACAATACAAATAAAACTATGTACAGAGCATTTAAAATTATGAACAAAGCAATTAAAACTATGAACGAATTACTTGAACTATGAACAAAATTATATTTAAGGGTTGAACAACATAAACATACACTTTGAGAAATGAAGAACGAAAAAGAGATATAATGAGTTCATTTCATAAAAAAAAAACAAAAAAAAAACTTGAATATATATATAAAAATAAACAGTTAATTATAATTGAATAAAAAAAAAAAATGTATGTATTGAAATTCCTATGTCGATAGTAGGAAATGGATATACTATCTCTTAACAAGTATTATGATTATATGATTGCTACACAATACATTTATAATATTAATAGTTAGCTGGTATCTGACTGTTTTTGGAACAGGAATTGGAATAGGAGGTTTTTGAATGTGTACAGGGAAGGGGCATGTCGAATTTTGATCGGGAGGGAATTCCAAAAGTTGACAGAGCGGGCTATAAAGGAATTTTGGAATGAGGCAGATCTATGAGAAGGGATGTATAGGTCAGAGGGTCGGGATCTTGTAGTGAGGGAATGGATTGAGGGCTTAAATTGGAGAAGGTTGTAGGCATAAGAAGGACGATGATCGGTAATGATTTGATAAAGGAATGTGCCTAGGAAATATTGTCTTCTTAAGGAGGAGAAGAGCCACCCTAACTCAGTGTAGTGGTGGGAGACACGGGAGCGTCTCGGGGTCCCAATTACAAATCTTACGAAGCTATTCATAAGTCTTTTGAGTCTATCACGGGTTCCACCGAGAGGCCACCACACAGCTGTAGTCAAAGTGGAGAAAGATGAGAGAGGAAACTAGGAGTCTACGGGTATTTTGGGGTAGAAGATGGCGGAAGTGATGGAATAGTTTGAGGGTAGAAATTGCACGGCGGGATATATGAGAGATATAGTGATTCCAGGTTTATTATATATTGGTTTATTATTTCTAAACAATCATACAAAAAAACTAATAGTACTTTCCTTATCATATAACGGAAATAAATAAAACCTGATTCCTAATATTGGCCATAAAATAATATATTTTATTCATCTTTACTAATTTGCTAAGACAAATAGACAACATTACTTCAGTTGATGTAACATTTTCCAAAATTCAAAAACCAAAACAAAGGATATGGGCTTATCAGTAGAACAGATGGAAATATTTAGGACACCACATCTTTGCACTAAATTTTCTGATTTCCACGATTTTACCTCCCTTCATAACTTATTTGTATCTTCTTTTCGGTGAAGTATGTTATAAAGATATATTTAAAGAGCACCGAGGAGAAGACTTTTGCTTCAAGTTTCATCGAAATCAGTACATTCGGTCAGACGCTACTGTCTAGGTATAGACTGTAATACCTAAGGGTCTCCTATTCAAAAATACTTCAGTAGTTTGAAGACAACTAGTCTATACCAAGACAGATTTTTCGGTCGACATCTTGAAAGGAAATGGCGGATAGTTAGTCGAGGTAGGAAGATTATTTGGCCGATGACTTTGGCTCCAAATCGGAAAAAAATCGGTCAGTAGTCTCGAGAAAAGTGTACCAACAAAAAAATATATTTTTTTCTAGTCATATTTTTATGTATGTTTTCCTTCAGGCAGATTTTTTATAATTTTCTTGAATGACGAATAGATTACATATTATGAAAATTAAATCTTTTTTCTAATTTATACTATATTTTGATATAAGCTGATGTATTTATCTTCATAACGGTTTCGCAAGTGATGATAACTGTTGTATACTGGCTATATCACATATGAGGGGCTATCTAAACAGGTTTTGTCCTTCAAGCTTTTGTTTCTCCATTATGGTTATGTTACATTTCGAATGCTATTAACTTACCACAATAATTTAACTAATTGTAAGTAACTAGTGGCATTATTGTTTCTTAATGAACAAGACAAGGTTACTTTTAATGAAGATATTTTCAAAATGGCGGCCTAATCAATCGAGTTTGAATTAATCAAATTGCTTGTTTGGACATGCTTTTTTTCTGATAATTAAATACAGGTATTTTTTATAAGAATACCATTTAAAAAATATTAACATGAACAGTATCTAGTTCTTCTGATTTTTCAAAAATAAACTGAAGGAAATTAATGAATTAATAAACTGCATATATTAGCTCACAAATATTTCCATTGTCCCAGCCCGTATATATAATTGGTTATTTATAACAGTACCCTATTTACATAAGAGCATGGCGTGAAAATAAACAAAAAAATAACTATGTCATCAGGTAAAAATATAATATTTTATATAACCCTTCATCGATTGAAAAGGATACTCCCATAAAGTGGTTAGGGCTAAAATATTGGTGTGATAAAATTGAACTTTTAATGCATTAAAAGTTAATAATTCTAAATATAGTATTAATGTTAGTTATTATGCGCATAATGTTTAATTCGAATCACACACGATTTACTTACCTTTAAAGTAATGATTTACCAGAAAAAGTATTGCTTTTGTGTTATGTGCTAATAACATTTATTTTTTGTCAAAAATCATTCATGTTTTTTCTTTACAAGAGCTTTAAGGACCTAAGTATGAAGTATTTTGATGAAGTTTTATCAATATCGTTTGAGCCGTTTTGGTGCTTAAATAGAATATGCCTGCTGCTATTTCAGGTGTATTTGCTTGGTATATCTGATAGCCAGTTGCAGATATGATTCTTCCAGCAACCTACATGAAGCGGGTTGGCAACCAATAATGGAAATATTTATTTTCTATTTTATATGGAAAGTAAGTCCGTAAAACTATGGTAACAATCGTACCTTCCTGGCCTTCTATAACTGAAACATTTGAATTTGTGATTTCGAAATCAATTTAATCCGCTCTACTGAACAAAGTTAGGTCGCCTCACATTTCTTAAACCCAGGGTCGGTTTGGAAGGAAGCGCTCCTCACTTGTTACAAATAAATAAAGTACACTGCGAATTAGAATAATTAATTGTTAACACTGCCAATAAAGCAAGTGTAACACGCAGACATATTTAAAGAGATAAAATTCAAATATTACTTAATATAAAATTAAATTTTTTCGGAGAGATTACGTCATTGCCAGGAGCCGCCATAAGTCTCTAAGGCCGGCATTGCTTGAATCATTCTAGCACTCAATTACGAAAGTAGGATGTAAAAACTGTTGGAATCAAGCAATTATAAAGAAAAAAAAAGCAATTTCAAAATTTTGATCTTTTTGTAGTTTGTTCTGCTTTTCCAACATCAGTTTTCAACATAAAGACTTCACATAGGGATAGCATTTTATAATGTATGGAGAGTATACACATTATTGCCTATGGAGTTATACTAGAACTAGGTTGCCTGGATTCCCTCCCGCTCATTAATCTTGAGATTATTATCGCGAATCGTGTATTATTTAAATGTAGGTTGTATTATTGGTTTAGCTGGATTCTTAAATTAAATACATTGCGAATTTTTTGTCCCCCTTGAATGCCTCCGATGAATGTCCCACTCCAGGTACGTTAATGCCTCAATGCCCTATTGAGAAAATATACAAGATTGATCTGTAAGGATGATTAATAAATTCATGATCATAAATAATTTCTACGAGATTCAGATGAACATCCAAAGGAGCCGCTAAGTTACGTTGTAATAAGTTGTTGAATGTACAAGAGGAGCTGCGGTTCCCGGACCCAGACCTATATGTTCAAACATAGGATGAAAGATGTGTCATCCTGATGAACAAATGACACACATAGGAAGATAACGATGACTGTTGTCAAAACTAGAGCAATCTTACCAAGTTGCATGTACTAAAGGGCACACCACATCATCTTGGAGATTAAGGGAGAGGCGATTAGTCATTAGCCATAATGAGCTGGTAACCTACCTTGGCATAAGATTCGGAAAATAATTTAACATAGCTCCTTACTTGGGCTACTTGGCAAGCAGATCAGTCGATCAGTCGTGTTAATGGTGCCTTCTCGAATCTGAAGTACCCGTAGTACGAAATAGTGGGCGTTGCCTATTACAATTTTGGAATAACGCGAATAACGGCGGTAACTCGTAAGGAAGTTCCGGGGTATTCCCGGCCCTCCTGGCAACCGGCAAGGCAGCCTGGGCATACGCAGGAATTATAAAATCCGTATAACATAAATTAATTTTAGCCTATTGAAGGAAGCTAGTCGACTGTTCTACATATCATAGGTGATAAATATTCAAGACGCAATCATTATATAATTGTTTATTTGTGACGACGTTTCAACCCAAAAATGTGGGTCATCATCAGATCGTGGTTCGAGTACTGAAGGCTTTTAAGTTCAGTACTTGAAAACCTTCAGTGCTCCGTGATAACTCAAATTTTTGGGTTGAAACGTCGGCACAAATAAGAAATTTATATAATGACTGCGTCCTGAATATTTATCACCTATAGTTTTAGCCTATTAATAAAGAAACTGAATTAAAGACATGTTGAAAATATTACGTACTATAAATAATAGTTTTAGAAAAAAATTATAATTTGTTGGGGTTGATGACGTCATGTGAAGGCATGTACTAACCGTTCCGGGAAGATTGCAGGATATAATTAATGACTATGACGTACTTTTTAATAATTCAAAGATGATGACGGACTTAACTGAAATTATTATTGCCAGAAAGGAAAAAAATAAATTTTCTTTTTTTATGCCCCGAATTCTCGAAAGACATGGTAGGGATAGTAAAAATATTCATAGAAAAGTATTTTTTTTTTAATAAGATGGCTGATTTGGTATTCAAGCGTGGGCATCGACCCCTAACTAAAAAAAATCAACAAAACAAGTTAAAACCGTTTAAATGATGAAGTATTCAGTGGCACAGACACATGCGATTGAATGAAGATTTCTTTTGGAGATAAAGAAAACTTTTTGAAATTGTCAAAACTTAAAACATGCTAAATTAGAATATAAACGAAAAAAGAGGGAGAAAAATATATATAAATTTATTTTAATTTATTTAATCAGACATCTGTAAAATAAATAATAACAACTATGAAATAACTCTAACAAATCATATACATTTATAAAAAAAACACTGATTTCATGAACAGAAAACTGACTGATGACGCATATCAATGTAAAACAGTCTGTGTTGCGCACGTCCTTTATCATCTACATACATGTAAACTCATATCATCGCGCATTACAATTTCTTTTTTTTAAATCAACTAACTTATTACATGAAAATAAATCTATTTGCAAAACTTCTTATAATAATAAGAAATAAGTTTAAGTAGTTTTTTTTTTTTTTGTTTTTTTACTCGAAAGTTTATAAGGGTGATTCTCATTTTAGGGGCAAGTTTTAGTTCATTACAACTTTTACGTGATTGGTAAAGTTTTACTTAATTTTTTCCCCACTGCTATACGGTGAAGAAGTATTTCTTCATAATGAAATATTAAAATATTATAAAATATTAAAGAATAATGTGTTTTTATAATTACTTAAGCTTCTAAAATGTCATTACCAAGTGCTACTCCATTCTCAGTTTTCTAGAAAACATCTATTTTTTTTTTTTTTTGAAACCTAAATTGATAGTGAAATTTATTTCCACTCCTAACGAATAATTAAGGCTTTTTGAATTATGTTTTTTTTTAAACTTTTGTTAACAGTGAAGTATGTTTATGTATTTTTGAACATTGTCCCATCACTTTGATGTCATTACCAAGCAAAAAACATAACATCAGATATATTAGCGTTGAAAAGAGGGACCATTGGGGAAATTTCTTCAGAATGTAGTAGAAGCCACGGAGTTTAAGCCTCTCTCTAAGCATGCATTTCTTGTACGGTGAGCACGTACATTTATTGTTGTCATTACCACCGCGTGTATTATCTCACTACTTGTTCAAATTATTTCATTCAATATAATTTACGCTTGATCATGGTTTGTAACAAGTCAGTTGAAAAAAAAAATTAATACTAATTACACAGCGGTTTTAGCCGAATAAAATAAGATAAAATGTCATTACCAAGTTGAAAACTCGTGTCAGTCGCCGCCGGAATGATTAGCTTTACTTAATTACTTTTCACTTAATTTACTTTAATTACTGATCAAAAAACACTTTTGATCTTCGCAATTTGCTCTTATTAACAGCTGAGCGGCAATAGAAGGTGGGGTATTTGGAAAATTGTATTTAAATGCCGTCAAAATGATTACAATTTTATCATGTAAATTGCCCGTAATCTGAGAATCACCCATACCTAAGGTGATCAGACGTGCCACTTTTGGCGGGATTTTTTCCCTATAGGCCGGATAGTCCAGATTTTTAATAATTTGTCTCGCTTTTCGCTGCGTTTTGAAAAAATCCCGATTTTTTGGAAAGAATTTACGACATGTTAGGTTAGGAAACGGCAGAGAACGAAAAGAGAATACACGGTTTCCAGCGGCCATGTGGCTATTTCGCCCATGGCTTTATATTATTTTCATTAATTTTATAATGTTAAACATCAACAATAACGAATTATCTATTGAAGTTGATAACTGATTATAAAAGTTCACATTGTTGATGAGTTGCTAGAATTCGACCACCATTGTGTGAACTTAATAAACCAACAATCCGAAAGTGGTCTTTTTAATGAGGTATCGTTATTAAAATATATGTTGATAAGGAAAAGGATAAATTCCGAGGATCAGAAAGTTGACTTAATTTGCTATTTCAATAACGTTTTTTGTCTGCAAAATGAGCTTGACTAAAAAAAGCTATAATGCCCCCGAATTGCCGATAGTGAGAGACAGAGAATTGTTTGGAAAACTTAACATGAGCGAAAAAAGAACGCTAGTTTCATCTTTTGAAATCAATGAATCTTCGAAATCGCAAGAAGCTCAGAAACAAAGTGATCTACACATCAGCAGGTCCCACTAGCGGATCCAGGATTTAATTTTGGGGGGCTTCAGCCCGAAAGCTGTTTTTTTCATAAAAATAACGATAATTACTTTGGAAAAAAAGAAAGAAACTAACTACCTGTATGAAATGGTGTTTAAGTGATTCCTAAAGCCCTTTTAAATGTAATTACATAAACAATAATACTTTAAGAGATACTTTTTTAATATTTTTTACGGTAAAACATGGCTATATTTTACCATTTTGGGGGGGCTTCAGCCCGAAAGCCCTCCCCCTCCCGTAGATCCGCCCGTGGCAGGTTCCCTAGAATTTCTTAAGCATTCGTGATTCAAACCATGTCCATATGAAGTTAAGCACGTTGTAATCGAAACTGTCTTAGATTACTCCAAAATTGGGCGCATTCCAAAGGGGCACTCCATTCGAGCCACCACTAAAGTGGGAGATAAAAAAGTGAATAACCCGTATGATCGAATTAGGGGTGCTCATCCTCCTCCCCTCCCCCAAGGTTGATGGCGCAAGAACCTTCTCCCAAGATATTTTATTGCTTACAATTTTAGTTTTTGTTCTTACATGCTCTTGCAGTGTGGCTGTCGATGACTATTACACTTGCTGCGGCCTGTTCCTCTTGTCCACTGGTTTAAAATTTTCATTTCAAAAATATGCTCCCCTTGAAAATTAAAAACCCTGTTAAAATGTGCCTCCCTCAAAAATTTTGATTGCGCAACTTGCGCCATGAAACTCCCGAACCTCAGTCAATTACATTCGCTTGGTACAGATCTTGCAATTCGGCGGTGTTTTTTGGTATATAAGATAAAAAAAAATGTATATAACTTTTTATTTTTGATTTGATGAAATAACAACGCATATTTCACGAAAGTATGGAAGGGTATCTTAATTATATATTTTTATTAGAGATACATTAAGTATGATTTACAACAAAAATAGTTTTGATTGGAATTAGTTCCACCCCAATTATTTCTTCAGTACCATTCCCTCAAAGCATTACTGTGCCAACTTAAGTAAGATCATAAATAATTAGAATAGAAGTTCCTGATTTTTTGTATATACAAATATTTTGATTTTTAAATAAAGAATAAAACATCATAAAATGGAATCCATAACTTGCCTCAAATGATCAGATATGAAAGTCTACATCCTCCATCCTAATATTGGATTTTTTAATTTAAAATTATTATACCGCTCAAGTAAGGTTTTATAAACATTAAATTAATTTTTTTTTATATGAAAAAATAAAACAACGGCGAAGAAAAAAATATGGATGTAATAGAATTAATTTTCGTAAGTTCATAATTATATATAAAGCCGGGTATCCAACCAACGGCGCTCCAAGCGAGTAACAAGTGGGTATGTTCCAGCGCTCCGAGCGTGTAACAGTTGAGCGCTCTGACGGGGGAGCTGATGAACATCGTGGACGGCTTACGGTTCCTTTACAGTGTATCTTGTTTGAAACATGGAGTGGATAAACGAGAAATGTCTTCTGCTTATTGAACTCTATAACAAATTTTCCATATTGTATAATCCAAGAGATTCAAATTATAAAAAAACACAATGCTTCCCTACCTTCGGTAGTGAGTAAGCAAAAAAAATAGTAAAATAAAATAAGATTCATGGAAGGACACTAGAAGTGCCACGCAATTACCAGCTGAAATTCATGAAATAAAATTATAGTTCTTCTTTCAGGATTTCAAAAAGAGAGAATGAAAATCAAGAAGAGTATAGGATCAGAAAATGATAATTAATTACTACCATTACTTATTAGTAGAGAGAACTACAATAATAATGCACGGCTGCTCAACTGTGTTAAGTTGCTAAATTTAAATATTAAGTAATAAAAAAAAATATCCATTTATTTTTATCCAAGTTTTTTATCATACCTCGTTTGTGAATGTTGATATAAGTTAACATTTATTGTTAATAAATTAATAATTTTATTTTTGACTTAATATCGTTACCCACACCAATAAGCAATGATAATTAGCGGGTCTGCTGTCGGTAAGAGTACAGGTAGTGGCTTGATCGGCGTGAGGGAGAGGAGTGCCCAGCGGCATCCCTTTCTGTCTTGAATTTAGCATCTGTTTAAGCGAGGAAATCCCTCATCCTGGTTCTTTTGAGCCTCCTGAGTGTGTTTTCGGGTATGTTAAATGTAGCCATACTTTGTATAAGTGCGTTAATATGTCCATGTAAGTTATCGTGAAATCTTTTGTAGTGTGTCCGTATGTGGTCGTTAATTGTTGGCATTTGAAGGTCTTTATGTAAAGTGAAGTTTCTGACGAACCATGGAGCCTTACTTATGGTCCTGAAAGTTTTTGACTAAGACGTTTGTAGTTTTCGTATGTGAGTCGCTTTGGCTGTCTCGTAAATTGGTGAAGCGTAGGTCCATATGGGCTTAAGTAAGTAATTGTAAGTGTTCAGTTTTTGTTTTAGGTTTAGTTTTGAGTATCTTGAGAGAAGTGAGTATAACAGTAGTAGTCTCCCGTCCCCGTTTGCAGTCACAGGAGCGCAGTACGTCATTGGTTCGCGAACATAGTGGATAGGAGGCTTAATACAATACATATTAATGAACCTAAAAATGCATTTAAATATTTCATAAACTAAGAGAAATACAATTATCAAAATTTAACTAATAGCGACATTAGCGCTAACCCAATCTATATATTTTATTTCTGTTGTTACCGACAGGGGATGGGTAACATCTAAAATAAGAAACAAAAAAAGTTCCAACGAGGAAACCATATATAATTGGTTTATCCCATAATTTCAGAAATGTCTAAACGCACCTTAATATTTTTTACCCTTAAACATGTGCAGGGCCGTGGAGGAAACCAGTGGGATGAATTTACCACTTAAATCTGATCTCTTCTCTTAAATTAAGTGAAAAAAAAGTATGTAAAGAAATTATATAATTATTTATGTAATAGTGGATTGATGGTTGACTGTAGCGAAACTTAAAGAGAAGTTGGTTGGGTTGTTCAGTCAAAAATAAATAAATATCATTTATTTATTTTTACTTTTTATTTTTGGCTGAACACCCCAACCAACTTCTCTTCTATTTTTTATATAATATTTAAGAATTTATATTATATGTAATCTTATTTAATCAGCAGATGAAAAATAAAACCTAATCGGGTAGTTTTATTATGGGCCGCTTTAATTTGCGGCCCCCTACAAGTGCCGGGCCATGGATGCCCCCTCTTTCGTCCTAAACTTGAGAGAAAAAATAATTTTATTTTCTCCCTATAGAAATATTTATTTTACTTAAACAAAGAAACGGCTGTTGATACAATTAGAACGGAAGAGCATAAAAAAAAAAGAATCTTAATCAGTACTATATAGATTAAGCGATAAGAATTATCTATATTTTAAGCTTTAGATATTTCATTATGGAAATTATCTTTATTAATCTTTTTAATTTAAAAATATGCCATTATCCTATAGTTAAAATAGTTTTTGTCTGCAAGTACTTCGTATTGGGAAGAGCAAAAAAGATTGAATGAAAACAAATGAAATATGCCTGAGGTTATGAAACTATATTTATAGGGAATTTACTAAAATGAAATAAAAATAAAATAAAAGAAAACTACTTGGAATGTTGAGGTTACAGAAGGGTTGTGCGCACTTGCCCTTCCCCTACCCCCTACTCCTTCCCCTCCCCAAGCTCAGACCGCCCTGTGACGAAGACCCTGGAATTTTGACGTGGCTTCTACGTATCTTCCTTCTTACCCAGTCCGGTTGCAGGAAACTCTGTGACGAGGAATACGTAACTGGTAAGTATCCAGAGACCCCCTGCTATATTATCCGCCGCGCTTGTAGTCGCTGTTTCAGCTTATACTGGTGTAAATAAGCCGTTCAGATGGGTGAAACAAGCCTTCTCTACGTTATAAGGATACAACTGAAGGTAAAAATATGGCGGCGTGGCTGTATAATTAGAAAAATATGGAGAAAAGAGGATAAAACTTGAAAGTGATATGGACCTACAGTTGTTATGAGTGGTTAAATGAAGTGTTTTAATGAGTGTCTTTCCATGCTCAAGCGAAAATAACATTGTGATGGCGGTTGAAAATTGTGACCTTGCTTAACGATAGGTTACTGCATGCTAGAATAACTTCTGTGAGTTTGAATACAAAACGTTATCTTGTTTTTTCGCATATAAATATTCAGCTTGAATGAGTAACAGCAATTCATTACCATATTAAACAATTGGGATGTGTGAATATCAGAGCCTTTTTTAACTGAGTTAAATTTTAACCAAAATATCACTAGGCATTCTTTATCTCAAATTGTTTGCTCAAGACAGTATTGCAATCTGATAGTGATTTATCTAGCTGACAACAGTGTTAATTATAAGATGTGAAAAGTGTACCTCTATTTTTGCTTATTATTGCACAACTTGGATATTTTGGGATTGTGGTAGTTTTCCTATACTTGAATAATTTGTGTTTTAAAATGTTATTGCCTTTTATATAAGTTGTAAAATGTGCTTTGAGAATTATGACCTTGAATTTTTGATGAGGTACATGAGTGAAATTGAAATACCATAGTTAAACATTTGTAGGCTTTTTTATTTCTTCAGTGTTTAGCTGGTTGATGGTGATAAGCAATAGTTAAACTCAAGGTTATCAAGACTTTAACCTTCAGTGATCAGTTTCATGCATGGATCAAGAATATCATTTCCACTAAGAATTATCTGTCTGTATTTTCATAAAATAACTGTTTTTACTGGGATATCATTAGCTTTATTTTATACCATTAACCATTACATATTTTGTTAATGGTAGTTAAGCTGTAAAATCATTTGAATTAATATAGATGTTAATTATTTGCGTCATACTTTGATTTGTTCAGGATTATTTACTCATCTGTGTTTGTTGTTTTCTTAACTGTTGGGCCAGACATCATTATCTGTTTATAACAGTTTTTATCTGTTAAAGATGTCCGATGGATTTATATGATAGTTATTTGTTGAAAAAATTGGAAGTTAATTAACTGCTATAGCTTTAATTTTTTTTTTTTTATGATACATTTTTTAGTTTGGCATTAAAAGTGACTTATAAGAATTCATACATTGCCTGGTGTTACCAGTGAAATATTTTTTAAAACAAAGTGAAGTCATTTATCGAGCATGGAAAGGTATTTTTAATCTATTTTGTTCATTAATAACTAGCTTAGTATAGTTAAATTTGTTGAGAAAAATTTTAAATGTTAAAATAATATAGATTTGTTGGTATTTGTTTTATCTTCTTCGTACCTCTGTGTCTAGGTTTCCTAATTGTATATTAAATTTTGGCAAAACTTTTATTTTTACAGGTGGTATCGGGTAATGGACGGTATGGTCGAGGAAGGTGGAGCAAATAACAATTCAGCTGATCCGTTGGGTTCTTCAATTGCTGTGACTTCAGTTCAAAGTGTGATTCAGGCCAATCAGCAATCGGTTATACAAAGTGCACAAGGTAGCATACAGCCAGTTCTCACTAAAGGGAATGTTATATTGGTTTCCAAACCGAATAGTGTTATTCAAACTCCACAAGGGCAGCTGCAGACACTCCAGGTAGTTGTATTTAAGTCTAAATTAGTTGTTATTGAATTTCTTGGATTTAGCTTGCTAAATTTTCATGTAGTGTTTATTTGATTTAATTATTAAACTTTGAATTTTAATTATATTGCGTTATATTTCCATATAAGTTAGTTAATAATCTCAATACCTCTGCACAACTTATTTTATCCATTTGATGAGTATAAAAAGTAACTCTATTGTAGTTATATATAAAAATATCCGTAAAATTAAATTCCTTTATTTATATTTGTACTTTGACTTTCACACATTACTGCTTCTCAGATGTTCGCCTGTTTATTTAGATAATGTTGTTTCTTTTAGTTAATGTATATATTTATATTATTTTATATCTTTCCTTTAGAATATTAGTTTGTTGTATTTGAATCGTTAAATAAAATTTTTGTAATTTTAAAAATATGATTGAATTAGACAAATTTAATGTTAACCATGTTACAGGAAGATTCTTGATTAATTATAAAGGAAGGTATTATAATTTCACTTCATTGACAAAGTGTAGTTCATTCTTGTGATATTTTTTTATCAAATTCTTTTTTACTTACCACCAAGTTATAAGGTTGTCGGGCAATGCACAGTGCTGTGCGCACGCGTTAGCCGGCTCGCCCCTAGTGTTTCTTCATTTCTTTGTGTTTTTTTTATACATTACAGGCCATAAATTCAACTTATTTACAAAGAGGAACTTGCTCAATAGCCTTTCATTGTCACTTCAGGATGACTAAGCATTAACGATTTCTCTGATCAAAAGTCATCTATTTAAATCCCTTTAACTTTTCATATAATCCGTTAACGAGAAAAAGTAGAAAAAGAATTCATGAAGAAACGTATATTTTATTTGAGCATACCTCAAAGAGCAAAAGTACATTTATTTTATGAAATATGTACTATTAGTGATCATATATGATCATTTGAGAAAGATGATTAAAATTCTACACATCATAAACAATATAAATTGGATCAGTAATTGTATCGATAAGGTGTATTAGACTTGTAACCACATGTTTTCATAAAAATATTCGGTGTTATTTCCCATGGCACAGTTCTCTTAATAAGGAAGGCCACTTAATCAGATCAAAATAGCAATAGCAAACAATTTTGGTATTGATTTATTTATCTAAAGCAGTAAGGAAAGTTGTGTAAGTGAATATTAGATATTTATTAAATCTGTGGTATTTTAATAGTGTCTTTTTTACAAATTAACTGTTGAGAATCATTGTGTTGTAAGTCCAGAAACCATACTATATGATAATAATATTAGCATGAACAATGAAATGTAGATCCTTATTGATAACGGTCAATGTTTGACTAAAACTAATGTAGCTTTCATACCCTTTAGAATACATGAGGTGTTATTATTATTATTTTAAAAAATGAGGTGTTATGGGGTAAAAATGTTATTTTGTTCTCCTGGCATATGTCTCAATTTGGAGGCAAGGAGTTAAAATAAGCTTTTACTCAATACGTTAGTAAAAGGAGTCATTCTGGAATCGTCTGGTTGACAACCCGGCAATTGATTTTTCTTAACCATGATTCTCAACAGGCAATATTATAATTGTTTTGTAATTCTGTTTTACAATCATTATTTATATTTGTATCTTCAGAGTAGCTAGTTTAGTTTTTTAGTATAATCTAATGATGATCAATGAAAATCTGTTGTATGTAATTTGTTACTAATCTATCCTAATATATAAAGCTGAAGACTTTAAGCGAGCTTATTTCAAGAATTACTTGTCAGATTTAAAAAAATATTTTATGTTAGGTACGCTTTATTAAAAAAGGCTTAAGGCTTTATAAAATCATGCCATGACTCGTATGAAACAAACAGTAACCATAAATGCTATCCAATCTGTTAAACCCTAAGCAATTAATAAGGTGTCGTTTACATTCACTATAAATAAAACCCTACAAACATTGTTTACTTCCACTTTCTCATTCAAATAAAAAAGTGCACAAAAAACTTTACTATGCATTTGTGACAAAGTAAATAAGAGAGTTTCTGGTATTATCCCAGTCGTTGTATTTTTGTAATTGATATTACAAAATGAAAAAGAAATACAGGCTGCACACTACTATACTGAGACTGATGGTGAGAACAATTGTATGTAAGAAGAAAAACCCACTGGTTATGCACTACCTCCTTGGCATCGCAACAGCACGGTGATTAATGAGAAGAATACATATTAAATAACTGGATTCTTTAAAATAACAGAGAAATCTATTAGTTCAGTTGATGGCACCAGTGCAAAAGCAGCATACTGCTGAAATATAAATAGTTAGGATTAATTTCAATACTTAAAACATTAAATCCTTTCGCCAATTAACTGTCTTCAAATATCAAATAATAATCTTCTGCAAAAAAAATAATTGATTAAAATAATAATTAAAAAAATAATTCAAATAATTATCTTCTGCAGAAAAATATAGCAAAAATGTTCAGAAAACGTGTTATTTTTTAAAATCTAATCGAAATTCTCACAGTTAACTGATTGGATTCGCCTTAAGAGAAAACTGCTTTTCTCATGGTTAACTATATATTGCGGTATGTAGATCAGGCTGCGGAAAAAATGGTATATACTTATAGCACAAGAAAAAAGAACTATAAATATTATCTCTACTAAATTGCTGTAAAAGTTTTCTTAATAATTTCAAAATACCATGCTCATAAATTACTAGTTACTAGTATAAAGCCATAAAACTGAAGATGCTTTTAGCAAGTAATTTTTATTTTAATTTATTCAAATGCACTTGATCATGTTAGCATGGGTATAGTAAGTGAAAACATTGCTGATGTTTTATAAATTCCTGAATAAAACTTATAATTACTGATTGAAACCACAGCTGATCTTTTATAAATTCCTTAATAAAATTTATAATTATTGATTTAAAATAAATATAATTAAATTATATCCTTTGAATAAACATCACAATTGCACTGCTTAGATATATTCTAAATATAAAGGGAAAATAATAAAGTTGCTACAATTTATCATGTAATATTAGTGTAATACAAATTTAATTAGAGTGTCCAAAAAGTTTGGTTTTGAGAGATGTATTATTCATGTTCAGATCATCTTTTATAACTTATTAGCAACTAGCCCAGAAGTAAAATGTGTATGTGATAATATTCACACACATATACATATATAGTTTTATTTAAAGCTGTTTACTAATCCTCTATTATGTTTGTTTAAATAGTCTGTATTTGTTATTTATCATATCACAGAGTTTACAGTGATTGAATTTTTGTCAGGTTGTTGAAGCTGGGAGTGATGAAAGTTTATCAAACGAAGAAGATGCGTCGACTAAAAAAAGGAGGGATATCTTATCGAGAAGACCTTCTTATCGAAAGATATTGAGTGATTTGGGAGGTAAATGATATAAAATTCTTTGCATGATTATTCTCAGTATAAAATTATATTTGTATAATTAATTGCTTACAATTTATTATATTTGGTTTATCAGGTTGCCAGGCAGTGCGTGTTTTATACACACAGCCTGCTCAACCACCCTGCTCCCAACCAATAACCTTGTAGCTATTTGAGGAGTATCAATATTTTATTATAGATACATAGTTTTTCTGAACATGCTCTAGAATATAAACTTTCTGGTAATATGAACATTACCCTGCGGTTATTTTTATTAGAGATATTGCAATATTGATGAATAATCTATTTTAAAAAATGCTTAAACTTATGTATTTAATAAAATGTTAACTCAAATTTTTCAACAAACAGTCATATCAGAGGTGTAGTAGCGATGAGAGATGCACTCCACTTCAAAACAAGTACAAGGAAAAAGCCAGAATATACCGAAACTAAATGTGTAGCCAAAAATGGAAGTTCTGGAATGATTTCATCGTTAAAGAAAGAGCCATTAATCCCTGCGGTATTTGCAGAAAGTGGCTATGGAAAAAATGACTCTGATGCAGACTATTGCAGCTTTAAAACATGGAGATTCCCAAGCAAGCATTCCTGAAGAGACTGCAAAAATTTTCATTGAGACGACATACCCCAGGGATGACTCATCGCATGACAAAGAAGATAAAACGTTCATAAGGCGCTATGGTATATTCACCTGGGGTGGACTTGTACCAACCATGATCTTCGATGTGCCGTGGATAGGCAGAAAATCAGTCACACTCCAGGGCTAGACGGTATTGATGCTGCAATCTTGAAGAACAGTGCCCCCTACATTAAGGAAAGGCAATTTCACATCTTCAATGACTGTTTAGATAGGAGGTAATTTATGAGAGAGTGAAAAATTGCCAATTTGAGTGTGCTTTACAAGGGGAGTGACAGAGATATGCAAGTCGTTGAATCATACAGACCAATCTATCTCCTCCCTGTGATAAGTAAGGTCCTAGAGTACCTAATACTATACTAACAAGTCTGCAACAGACACTAGATTGAGTCCATATCCATGATAATATGGATCCACCAGAGGTAAGGGAACTGCCTATGCCACGATGTTGATAAGGAGGCGGAAAATGTCATGTTACTTTTGACACAACACCGCCTTTGATAGCGTGGAGTGGCCGAATGTGCTACAAAAGTTTGAGGTTTGAGCAACTTGTACACCTTAATAAAAAGTTATCTAGAAGATTGAAAAGTAAGGATACGAAGCAATTTCTATGAAGTCGAAGAAAGCGTAGAAAGGGGACTCTGTCCTTTAGAAGTTGGTTTTTGAAGAGTTGCTGGGGTTACTTGGAGAGGAGCGGTTCCCTGCCATGGCCTATGTGACGACGTGGCCTTAGTGCTGGCTCCAATTTCCAGAAGCATAAAGATGCGCCGATCTTGTCAGAGAATGGTGCGTGAGGAAAAGGTTGAAAATGGCAGGCACCAAAACCTCCCAAGCTATACTTCTAAAGGGTACGATTGCTAGGGCTCACCCTATTGTCATGAATATATATATAGGGAATAAATAGCCCATTGATGGAATAAGTCATACACGGTGAGCCAGACCTCCCTACCATGCACTCCCCTCCTTTCCCCCTCCCACATCCCTATTTACTAAATAAAAGCCAATTTTCCCACAAAAAAAAGTTAAAGCACCGCCCCAAACATGGACTGACGACTTTAACTTTAGCTAGTTTGTTGGTCACTGAGAATCAGCATTTGACTTAATTTCACCATAGTTAGTCTTTTATTAAAACTTAATAGTCAAAGAATAATAAAACATGAAAAAATAATTGGCAAAAACATTTTCAAGTTGAAAATCAAGCATCATTTGTAATTAAACGGCCAACTGTGATCAACGGCTGAAATGAAACATCTGAAGAATATATTTCTCTTTCTAAAACACTGATTACTTTTTAAAATATTTGAAGCAGTTCCGTAATAAATGCTCTTAAGCGGCAGAAAAGCGGTACTGGCGTGGGTGCCTACAGGCCTTTACCACACCATTCAGTACTCATAAATGGCTTAGTTCTAGTGCTATAACATTTTTGATACATTATATTGATTGTATTATCGAATAAATATTAATGCAATAATTTAATTGTCCAAAAAAATTGAACAATATTTATTTTTATTTTTTAAATTTAACTTCCTTTATTCTATGCGGAGGTAATTTAAGCAAGCCTCTATTGTAAAAATGATATAATTCTAATAAAACTTAATTCAAAAATACTTCGCAGAATATCTTGAATTTTTCATTTAACGTTTGTAATCAAACACTTTGTTTTGTATATTTATTGATTCTTAGAGGTAATTTAAATTGTATATACTCCCCCGGAAATGAGTCATATTTCCGGTTCGTAATACCTGTTTTATAAACTAAAATATATACCTAATCTGAACTACATATAATAAATAGTTGACGGGTTGTTTAGTAAATCTCATATATCACTAATGAAAAAATTAATTTTTATTTCCTTTATTTTGTTCAGAAGTTGGCCTATATCATAAACAAATAAAAAAAATTAATATGGAATGTATTATTCTCTCTTCACAAAGATTAAAGAGTGAAGCTATATGTTCTTCTTGGTAATCGGAACTAATTGTTAGTATTTGGTCTCAAAATGAGAGGAAACGCAAAATTTAATCCAAAAATTAGAAAAATTAATTAAGCGAACAAGAAAGGAAGTGCCCAAATCCTGGAAAAGAAAACAATCATCAATTTCTATTATATTGCTAAACGAACATATAGTAGACAGAAGAACAGAATATTTCAAGATGTTACTAAAAGTGGGTCAAATGCTGGAGAAGTTTAGATGATATTATGGGGACGATGAAGGTTTATTATAGTGAAGAACATTTTTTTTCTATTGCTACCTAAGTTGCACATTGTAACTATTTTTTAATAAACAGTTACAAGGGACGCAACGATATACAATTTATAGGGATGTGGGGTAGTTGCACGGTAGGGAGGTCTGACCCACAGGCTATCATATTGGGGGTATCTTGAGGAATGCCTTCCCAGCTTGGAATCGTAAGTGAGCGGGGTGTCCGAACGAGCTAACGCCAGTGCACAGCATTGCCATTGCCCGGCAACCTGATATATGAGACAAAGTGATAAAAAATATTCACAAGTTCACGTCCCGTTGCAGGGGAAGTCTTTTAAATCCCTGGCCCAGGAAAAACCTCGTATAGCATGACTACAGGCAAGGATGAGGAGGACAAAAAAAAAAAAATTGTATTTGTAACCTCTTACAGCTACAGAAGAGGAGACTAGTGATGATCCAGAGAATGGCTCTGCTGCGAGTAACAAAATCCTACAGGACTGCTTCTCATAAAGCAGTGCAGGTTTTAGCATGAGCGGTCCCTCTGGAACTTCTACTGCAAGAAGACAAGCTTTTGAGTATATTCTGAAAAAAGAAGGCTCAGCAAGTCTTCCGGAATATCTCTAAGAAAGTATTGCAGCAGATCCATCTAAATGATAACTAATACCTTGAGGAAACACTTTTCTACCGTCTAATCATGGTAGGAAGCGAAATGGGTTCTCCCGATTAATGGATGTCACAATTCCTCACAGGGCATAAGGGTTTTCGCGCCAAGCTTCAGTAGAAAAATAAATAAAACAAAATTCAAATTCTTCTATTTCAGTTAATACTTTATTATCAATTACATTCAGATATTAAGCCTAATTCTACTTTATTTATTCAATGTTTCACTAGTTGCCTATTTGTACTGATTTCTGGTTTTTTTTTTATAGGAACTAAAGTAGAGTCATCTGGATCAGACTGTGATTCTAATTTAGACAGTGAACTTTCTTCCCATTCGTTACCAACGCATTACCAAACAGGTATCTTTTGGTTTTTATATAAAATATCTACTCGGTTGGAGGATTTTTTTTTCCATTTTGTCAAATCATATTCTGAGATTACAATAAATGGCTCATGTTAACAAAATTGTGATTATCTTACATAATAAAAATAGTATAATTGATATTGTGAAGATTTAAGCATCAATTATGCTTAGAATAAAATTGCTACTTGGGGAAAATTGTAACAGGTTATAAATATTTATTTTTATTAAACGTTTATAATAGTGTTGATATTTTTACGATATAAGCTTGAAAAATCATTTTTAAAAACCTCATTGTTTTATGCAAAGTTCAAACAAAGACTGAAAAATAAAAAAGGGTGAGGAGAAAGAATCATCAAACATTTAAAGATGACAGAAAACAATTACTCTTGTACATACCTTTAGGAATTATCACTTTACTGTTATCAGTTTGCCTCCACTTGATTGAGATCACACCCAACCTCAAGATTTCCCTCTTAATTAATTAAGAGCACCCACTTTATAGAGACTGGGTATATCATAGGAGAGTCTCTCTATCATAGGATCGAACGATGAAACAGAATATATAATTTTTCTGCCGTCAGTAGGATTCAAACCAAGGACCTTGAACTCTGGAAGTCAGTGGTTGTTTTTATAAACATAATATAATTAAATATATGTTTGTCATGTATTCATATTTCTTGAGTCATCACAAGATTAAAGCTGAAAGTATTACAACTCAGCAATGTTCGCAATTAAAATTGTAATTGCGTTGATTTCAATGTTCTGAACGGAAATCGTCATCTTTTGATTCATTTACATGACCATGAGATAAAGAAAACTCTTACCAAATCCTGAGTCGATTTCTGACAAATAATTATATTTTTCCAATTCAAATAAAAATAATGCTAAACCATTATCCCTGGCAGAAGTGATAAAACCACCTGTGGCCTACTAGAAACTGGTATTGTGGATTTACATGTTTATATATTTGGTACTTATCTAGTTTGATAATACTCATGTTTCTGTACTATGTATGTGTATTTTACATAATCGGGAGGCCTTGACTCACCACTGAAATGTAAAGCCAGAAGAACAAGATTTTACAAACTGAAAAGCTATGCATTTTATTAAACATAAAATACTAATAATATATACCATCCAAGTGCAAACATGACTGAACACAAGGCTTATTTCAGATATGAATATTTCCACTAATTAATTGGTGTTTAGAGTGTTGGCTGCCACGGTATTTTTCAGGACTCCGGTGTAAAAATTTAATTCAATAAAATCATATATTTTAAAAAAATGCTAAATATAGTGGATAGTAATCATCAAAAGCATACAGAATGTGTCTTTATTTAAATAAATGTGTTGCAGACAGAGATGGATAAATGCTACTCTGAGTACCGAATACCAATTATTTTACTCAAATTGGATCACTATTGGGAATTCAATCACTACTTCAGTTAATCGTTAGACATCAACTGAAGTAGTAATTAAATTATTTGCTACTCAAAAAAGTTCAGTATTTGGGTTAAATACTTGTTACTTAGTACTCGAAGTAGCATTTACCTTGTTGTTAGCTTAATAACCGATAAGTTTTCATTAAATGTGTATATTGGTTTATGTTGTGCACAGAAACGCTTATAATAAATTACTTGTTCGTGTGAGCCAAACTTAATTTTTCTTTCTCCCTTCTTCGAGGTTGTCTATTCATATTAAAACTGATATACTATGAATTTCATCTAAGCTGCGCACAAATATGGCTAGTAAACTTTTAGTTAACATCCTAGGCAATTATACAAATCTTAATTGCTTGAATAATGTTAATGTGTATATGAATCTTGTTAAAAGTGTTGATAAGATTTCAAGATCTCTTTATATTCTAATTTACTCATGAAAATTTTTATAATTTTGATTTTGAAACCTCTGATAATGTAACCTAAAAATGTATTAATGTTCAAAACACCAATTTTACCAATACATTGTTCTAAAGGCATTAGTCATTTGCAATTTTTTATTAAAGTTTTCTTATAGATTTTTAAATCCATGACCATATATCTTTATCTGTTATATATATGTTTTTTTTTTGTTTGTTTTTTAACTCATGAAATTATATATAGCTCATCATTTACAGTAATTCCTGCTGGCACCCTGCAACTTACCAGTCAGGGTGAAGGAATTCACACGCTGACGATGACTAATTCGACAACAGCAGGAGGGACTATTGTTCAGTACACTCAAGGGCAAGATGGAGAATTTTATGTACCTGGTGAGATAGGTACTTATTACTCCAGCTAACTTATTAACTTTAAGACTATTTTGCTTCTCTTAACCTCTAATTTTAGATGCATAACTCTTAATTTTTTTTTTCTTACTTTATATTACTGTTACATTTTTTAAAATACTAGTTGAGGCAATTACAATTATTTTGGCTCTAGTAGTAGTTTTATTTGTAAATTGCAACTACCAGGATTCATGAAGTAATTACAAATTATAATTATTGTAATCGTAATTATATTTTGTATCTTGTTGTTGAGAATAAGATTGTCTCAGGTGATGTGAAATGTGTTGTGATCTCTAATGGTCTCTATCATAGATGGAGATTTCATTTAGATAGCTCTTCCTCCCTTCCAGTTTTTTACTATTTAGTTTACAATCATTTTTTAACAGCAGTTGATTAAGAATGTCCTAAAAGGGCTTTGAAAAGCGAAAAAAAAAAATACGAGAAAATAAGATATATTCTTAGTCAAAAAAATTGTGATGTGGATGTATTAAATTCAGTTACATAAAGATAGTAAGAACAATTTCATGGGCATAACTCCCGATTTGTTCAATGTATTGCTCTTAATGGTGCCTCTATTCATCAAAGAAGCAATCTTATAGAGAGAAGCAATGCGAATTGGGAATAACATTTTCAATCTTGTTTTCTCCCATTTTTATATTTCATGTAGAATTCAAGATGTTTCATATACATGTTTTGGGTTCTATTATAATAATGGATAAATAATATAAAAATTAAATAAAGTAAAAAAAAGTACATAATAAAGTTGTGTTTAAAGGTGCTTGAAACAGATCAAAAACAGCTAAATAAGGAAATTTGGAATGGTAGAAAAGTAATGGGGGTACCTGGTATGGGGACAAAATCCCATCCTTTCATGTCACTCTCACATCCAATCTATGATATGGTTTTATCCCACTCTTTCTGTTTTGCTTTGAAGGGGTGAAGCACCCATTTTCTCCACTCTGGTTTAATTATTTAAAGGCTTCTTTTTGGGGCTAGTTAATAGGTTAGGTGACATGGCTGCCATATGTATTTATCTCTTGTGATATAGAAAATGTGGCTATTATGAATATTTTAATTGCACATTTATTTGAGAAATTGAATTTGAGTCAGAAAATTCAACAGTTGGAACGGGTTCAATTTAGAACATCTTTTGCCTTCAAAAAAAGTAATGTTAGCAGAAAATAATTCAACAGCTCTCTACAAATTTATTGAGTAGATTTCAGTGGAGTGAATTAGTTCAAGTGCAGAACATTAACTTCTTTTTTTTATAAAGATGTAGAGCTGTTTATACATTTTAAGGAATGATCTAAGATAAATATTATTGTAGACGATTTATTTAAATTATAATTCACTTTTCTTCTTTGTTTATTCTTACCAAGCAGTTATAGATTAATATTTACTTATATCATTTAATTTATTGTTAAGATAATGAAAGTTTAGAAATACCTAATGTTCTTAATTTTTTTCAGTTGTAACACAGAATGCCAGTATAGGAGGTAATCAAATATTAGCAGAAGATCAAGCTAGGAAACGAGAAATGCGTCTTTTGAAAAATAGGTTTGTCTTTAAATTTTCTTAGTAAAAATTTTCTGTGAACAGCTTATATCTCATAACTTGTAAGTTTATTTCTCATCTAAAATGATATCGTTTCATTGGTTGAAAATTGAATTTGTAACAGTATGGAAATAGTTGTTTGACAATTTACGTTGTTTTGGAGGGAGAGGATTGGTCAATGAAGAGAAAAACTTATTAAGTTAAAGTTGATTATTATTGAGTGATGACTTTTCGCCCTAATCAGAGCTGATTTAAAGAATCAAAACAAGATGTAACATAGCATAGATAATGTACAGGCGTGAAAATATAAAATTGATTAAAATAGTAATAATTAAGAAGTGAATGAAAAAGTAAGCCGTTACATTTAAAGTAAAATAAATATAAATACATACAAGAAATTAATAATACATAGATATGCAAGTAATATAAGCCATTATAAGGTATAGTAAAACAGAAAAATGATAATATTATGATGACAATGGTAGATTAATATGTTCTGTATGAAAAATAAATACAGATTTATTTTTTATTAATTGTTTTCCATTAAGTATAAAGGGATTAATAAAACTGTAATAGTGAAGGAAAAATTGGTGGTTTGTTTATATAATTTATAGAAGTCCAAAAACATAACTTTTCTGAAGACAATAAAAACTGATCTGCTACCTCCTCATTAAAGAAGTCATGTGCAAAGAATGGGCCATGGTAGGCTCCCTGACATTATGATGGAGGGGCGTCTGGGTGGAAGAAGGAAAAGAGGCTTGTCTAGATTTCATTGGATAGAAGACGTTGAAAATGATCTAAGGAATCAGGGTGTAGGCAGATGGAGAAGGGCAACCGAAGACAGGTCGATTTGGAGGAAGATAGAGGAGGCCAAGGTTCTACAAGAGCCATAGTGCCATCGCATGATAATAAATAAAATTTATAAATTATAACATTATAAACTATTTTTGGTGGGTATTTAAAATTGTAAAGACTAAAAGGAACTTAACATTTCTGTCATCATTCTATAAAATATTATTAATTAAATTATCAAAAGTAGTCTGATCACGACTTATGAAATGAAAAAGACTATAACTACAACAATGCAAGTAATTCATTGTTTCTAGTTGGAGGAACGATATGAAGCTTAAACCATTCTAAATTAAATTGAAAGTATAGACCTATTGAACTAGAAAGAAAGAGAGAGATTTTAATCTTCTGTACTAGCTTGTTCATCAAACCTATTTCAGTGTAAGGACCATAGGCCTTCTCTTTACACTTCCTAAAGAAAACAATTACGATTCCTTTAATTTTATTTTTGCGGTAGTTCACAGGAACTATAGTTCACTAAAAGCAAGACCGGCCTTTTTTTACTTCTTGTTTGTCAAAAGCCTTTGCTACTGAGAGCTGAATAGGGCTCTATAATACCATATTACATATCGTAGATGAATGATGAGATTGTCTGTTATTAATTATAATCTAAAATTAGTAAGATCACAAGGCAAATTGACAATCTTTAACTTCTTTTAAAATTCTTGATTTATTATTATAAATATTTCATGTTAAGAACTTTTACCATCTTTGCTTTTTTTTTATTGTACATTTATCAAATATTTGGCTTTATTTTTATGTCTTCTATTGTCATACTTTATAAACTATCTGTTGTAAACTTTGTTTTTACATTCATATGTCAACAGATATAATTGAATGGATTATTGCAGGCATTTTCATGAATAAAAAAAACACAAAAATTAATAATACTGAAATGTCAAAAGATAAAAAACCTACAGTATAACATATCTTTTGTAATATAAGTATTAGATATTTACAAAAAATTATAATTGTGTTATTGCTGCTGTAAACTATGTTTCGTAATGATTTAAATGTTGAACTATTTATTCTTTTCTATAGAATATTAATTTTATTAAACTTTGAAAGAATAAAAATAATATTAATTAATTGATTTTACTTAAATACCGAATGGCAGACATTTTTACTTTCACTTATCTATTTATGAAATATATAGTAAGGGAAAGTATTGCGATCGTGAAAATTTTCGAATCTGAGTTTTCAACAGAAATACATGTTTTGAAGTCCCCTGAGTCGAAATAACAAAGTCCCGCAAAATGGTCTGTGTGTGTGTGTTAACAGTCTAGCTCAAAAACAAAATGTACGAAATTGCATATTTAAAATTTTTATAAGCTTGGGATGTTACAGTAACTTTTTCATCAAAATCGGCTAAACGGAAGTTGCACTTAATATCATGGACTAAACACATTTTAACGATTTTGATTAAATTCATTATATCAGTGTAAAATTAAGCAGTTTTAAGTAAAATGTAGGTTTTATTCTGATTTATGTTCTCTATTGACAATTTCACATTAATTTCTAATATAAAAGATAGTTAAATATAAAATATGAAAGAATTTGATAATTAACTAAAGCAGAATAAGACATCATAATGGAGAATAGTTGTAATTGAGGAACCAAAGGAATAAGATCTCACCCGAGGTTCTCCGAAAGATAAGAACACGCTTCCATACGTAACATTAGCTTAACATAATATGGACTCTGACAATATTATATGCACATTATACTTATGCAGGTTTCATGAATGCTATTGTTGGTATTCTTTAATATTTAATTGGATAGATTACAGCGATATAAATATTAAAATTTGTATATATAAAGGTACTTCTAGAAATAAGATACTCACGATGAAATATAAATAAATATAGCATTTATAATTTTTACTTTCACTTCCCCTTTGTCTGAAAATACTTATTTCTGCTAAGAAGAGGATGGTAAGTAAAAGTTGGTGATGTGTGTACCGCACCAGATTTTTTTATTGGTTTTTTTGTCTTCATAAAAACCTAAAGATCCACATTCAAAGGTTGATTATAAAATTGTAGGTTATACAATAGTTTTTATTGTAAAAGCTTTCTACTGCACTGTTGTAAGATTTTTTAATTATGCATGGAATCTCTATCATGATTATTTATATTGCTTAACTATTGTTTTATATTTGCCTAGGGAGGCAGCGAGGGAGTGTCGTAGAAAGAAAAAGGAATACATCAAGTGCTTAGAAAATAGAGTAGCAGTTCTTGAAAACCAGAACAAAGCCCTGATAGAAGAATTAAAGACATTAAAAGAACTGTATTGTCAAACAAAGGTGGAATAGCCTCCAACTTCGTTATGTATATAGTGTATATCATTATTTCTAGAAAGGGATTTTTTTCATATATATATTTGTATGTGTATATATATTTGTATATGTATACACAAACACATACATAATTTTTATGTATATATTTTAGTCAAACATACCTGCTTATATGTTGCTGTGTAGAATTTTAACTCTGGTGTGCTTCAACCAGCTTTTAATAGCTCCCTGTCCGTCCTGTGATTTAAGGGAATCATTTTTTGCTCATTTGCTTTAAAAAAATTGTTTTAATTATGAAATGATTGAAACGACTAGCTATTCATTAATTTAATTCTGATTTTTTTTTCTTTTTAACTGAAAAACTTGTATGATGGGTAAGAAGCTTTTAATGTCAAAGATCTCATCTAATAATAGTTGTTTATGAACCTTTCTTTTATAATTTATTTGTCCCTTAGTAAATTATCCCTGCTCATCATTAAGTTAGATAATAAATTTTAGCTGTATTTGGGTTTGACCAGTACAAAACTGATGCATATCCAGTTTACTTAAGATTTTTTTAAAAATTGTTTAAGTTGCTTAGTTACCATTTCACGAGAGTATCCTAGCTACCTCTCTTATCATTTAGGTATATTTAGAATCATATAGGCAGATCAGGGAAATTATTTTCTAATCAAATTGTAATGGTGGCTGGCACATCTAGAATTTTAATTTATGGAGAAATTGAACTTCCGTAATGTTAATGTATATGTTTGTACATATTTATATATATATAATGTTATTGATTTTTTCTGATTTGAAAATAAGTTAACGGCATAAGGCCTTTTTTATGTGCCTCTATAGGCTGATCTTTGTTTTTATGATTGAAGTAGACGTTATGCTCCCAAATAATTAACTCTCATACCCTTATTAGATGTAATTAATTTGCACTCAAGTGCCTTAATCCTGTGCTAAAGCTTCATTTCATTGAAGGATTAATTAGAAACTACATATAGTTATTTTTAAAAAGTTTCATTTATAACTGAGTGGTCGAATAGATTATTTTTCGTATGTTAAATATGAATTTCATTGTAATGACCATCAGTGTTTGCTGAATATTTTCTTCTTCTTTTTTTTTTTAACTGTAAATATCTATACCAAATCCAGCTTATGAATGTTAGTCAATAATTGTGCATTGTATCAAAATGTAAATAAAAACAGTATATAAATTATGTAATATATTATACATTTATATTCTGTGAACATAATTCTTAAGGATTCTAAAAGACCACAAATTAATGGTATACATTCTGTTTATAATTAAAAAAAGAAATAAACTTATATTTTATATAATTATCTGTTATTATGTAATTGTTTTTTCATCAATTTTAATAGATAACCTAACAATTCAGATACAGATTGACAGTATGAAATTAGACATGAAAATATGTTGTCCCAAGGAGTAATAGTTTGATCGATCTTTTGTTCTTTGATTATAAAAATAATAAGTGAATGACCAACTTTTCTTTAATTAAATGATTAATTTAACATAATTGTACGGTAGCAGTTTTTGTATTTCTGTCCAATGACATTGTTTATAACAGTATTGTGCTCAAAAATAAATTTAAAAAATTCAAAAGAAATTAGATGATGTTAAAAAAAACGTATGTTCATGGTATTTTTTTCTAATATAATTGTGGGTTGTTTGAGCCAGGGGCCAATTTTTATCAGATACATCTCTTTTTAATCAGCCAATATTATGTTTGCTTGTCAATATCACTATAACTTACAAATATTCATTTACAAAGAATCTATGAAAGATGAAAAAAAAAAAATTGTCTCTTTCAACCTTTGAACTGAGGACTAAAGAGCACTGACTACTATAACAACAGTTATACTTAGATATACTCCTGCACTTTCACCAATGGCCGATGAATTCAAAAGTGGAACTGAGATTAGAAATATAAATTTCTAATTGGCAATTTTTTTGTCTTTGAAGGCCTAAACAAAGATTAAAGGGGGTGAATCAGAAAGTGGAATGCAAACAGAAATAAAACAGAAAAACAGCTTGGTTTTCTAGAAGATATAAACTTTATATTTTGTTCTCGATTCATGACATTCTGTGGACTGGGGTCACTTCTTATTGCAATTGTAAAAGGAAAATATATTTTTCGCTAATTTAGTTGATAACTGAAGACAATATCATAGGGGTACAATTATTCAATTCTTAATCAGAAATATTTAAATCCTACTTTTATATAACAGGTAGTTTTTTCTAAAAAAAAAATAACTTTTATATTACAAGTACAAGTAACAGACAGATAAAATATTTTCTCCTCATTTGCAGATAAAATAAGCTTTATTGGCCTGAAATAGATTAATTCAATTAGATAAAACTAAAACATTTAAGGGGATGATGCCTGAACCTCAAGTGACATGCCACAATTGCTGATGGGCAGTTGATTTTTTTAATGGAGTAAGGCTGGATATTTGTTTTAGGAAGATTTCCCTATCACTTCTCTTTAAGAGATAAATTTGAAATTTTGATTCATTCATTTATAGTTCACCTTTTCTTACTTTAAAACAGTTCAAAAATTATTTATTTTTTTTAATTATATAAAAAATTTGTTGGCCCAAAAAACTCTATTATTGGTGTAATATACGTTGTCAGAATTGCTTAAGTTTTTCATGAATAATAAAAGAATTGCCTGGACAGAGAAAATGAAATCGATAAGAGACTAAATTTGCTGTCAATTAACCCGTTTGCAAAGATCCACTTTTAGAACTAAATCAGTAGTTCAGATTAATGAAAAAAAAAAAAATTGCAGTAGGGATGGTATTGTAAGATTCCACAAAGAAGTTCCTAAACCACCAGTAAATAAATATGCTTTCCACAATCATAGCTAGGAGTTGGGGAATTAGTATTTATTTTGTAATTAGTAATTTTAAGAATATTAAAATAGTGACCAAACAATCCCCTCTGTTAATAAATTTTTAGAAATTGATTTTTTTTTTTAAATTCATAATGAAACAGTTGTCTCATTTTGTTTCTCTCTGATTACCCCCCCCTCCCCCTCCCCCATGAACTCAATAAAGTTCCACCAAATTTGATGGAACCGACTTATATCTTTTGTTTTTTTATAACTTGTTATTTTTCTGTTTATTTATTAATCATTTTTGAAAAATAATATTCTGAATGCAATTAAAATAATTTATATTTTTTTGTTTCACAATAAATATTACTATTTATCTAAAAATAAATGTCCGGTATTACAAAATTTTATGGGGCAAATGACATTAAGGTGGCTCCACCTTTTTTTTTTAATTGAGTGGTAACTTTAGCATAAGATGAATGTTTTGTCTAAATGAGATACAACTTTATTACAAAAGAATAACATTCATTATAGATATATTTTACCCACAGCATTATTGATTAAAAATTTATCTGGAATTCATAAAATTTAAATAAAATTAATTTTTATCCAAAAGCAAAACGTTTGGTATTTATGCAGGTCAACATTGAAACCCATGATATATAATTGATTTTGAAAGTAATACTCTTTTTTTTTTTAATAATTAAAATGGTTTGGAGATGTTTGTTCATATAGTTAACGTTTACTAATGTGGTTGATACAATAGTTTTTTAAAATAATAATTAAATAATACTATTTTTAATATTTAGTATTTATTTGACCGCACCCCCACCCGTCGATCAACTCATTTAATAAGAATGGTTCACTGCAGCACTATATCCCCAAGTATATGGGTCGAAATGTTAGCAAATCTTAATAAACCATATAAAGAAGGCATATCCTAACTATTTGTCATCCAGATCATCGTAGAACTGTTTTTATTTGAAAAACATTCTTGCATATCTGTTGCGAGATTACCCTCAAAAGAAGCTGGTGCTCAGCCATACCTCTCCGTTTAAAAACTATTTTATCCTAACTGGGCGTAACTAAAAATACTTCTTACCTACCTAAATTTTACTAGTCAACATATCTGTGCTAATTTCCACAGAACTTTTAGGCTATAAACGTAAAAATATATCGCACCAATTTATAAAATCCAGTGTCAGCCTTAGAATGGGGAAACCGGGGCAGTTGTTTGCCATTTGTTAAAAATTTTTAAAAAATACAAAATAAATAATTTCAATCTATCAATGAAGCAACTGTATTAGAGAGAAATTTAAAGAAATAAAATTCAAATATTATGTTATATAAAGCAGCTTAACTCCAACATAAGAGGCGCGCCCTGGCCTGGAAAGACCTATTATGGATCTTCCTAAACTCAGTTAAAACTGTCCAGATGCCTTTGAGAACATATTCATACTAATAGGATCCATCATTTAGCAATGCTTAGGTTCAGTGATATGATCACATCCAAAGTGAAAGTATCCCAGTCTAGCCAAATTATTACATCTGCAAATAATGTGATGGGCGTTTCATCCTCTAGGCCACATAGCCTGCAGGTAGGTGGAGGTCTCACTCACACCCAAATTGTAAAGGTGCCTATTTATTTATCAGCCCTCAAAAGTTTTTTTCCAGCTTCTTTCCAGGTAACTAAACTTAAACAGCTTCGAATGGGGAGCCAAATTAAATCGAATTCGGTACATTTGTTTAGGTGCTCCCGCTTACAAGGTATAGGTTTTTCGGCCGCCTTCTTGATAGGAAAGTACTTTCGGTGAAGTATACATAAATTTAGAGGACTTCGAGGAGAAGTCTTAGTCCAAGTTTCATTAAAATCGGTACTTTAATTTTGGTGCTACAGATTTTTCGGCATTTGGAAAGAAAGGGTAGACCCCCTTTGTCAATGACATCGAATCTCAAAACAATTGGCGCTGTAGTTTTAGAGAAAAGCCCTGGACGGACGGATTTTTTAAATTTGATTTTTGGATCCTACATATCTTGAAACGTAAAACTTCAAATTTTGAAGGGGATTAACTTTTTAATTCTTGGTCGTTTAAAAAGGTTAATTATTGCAAATAATAAATCAAAATTAATGTCTCAACCATATGTAATCCATCTGGTTAACAAGTTCCTCTGTTACATCCTATGCTATCCATGAACTAAAATATTGGAAACCTTATCAATTATAGAGTTAATTGTTTAAAATGAGCATAGATTATTACAAGCAAAGATATGTGCCAAATAATTACGCCCAATATTCATCTGAGAATTCTGCATTCGTATCATCTACCGATGTACATATTAATGCTAAATATTTTGATGTAGTTCTGTGAAATGTTACACGAATTACATTTCGTTTTTGATTTTTCAGATCACCAATGAACTTGGACAAAGAATTGACAAAACAGAAAAAGCTCTTTACCAAAAAATAAAAGATTTGGACCGTCAGGAGACAAGTTGTACAAAACATTCGATTTACGTAGGATCTTGTGGAATAGCTTTGCTTTACCTTCATAAATACATGAAGCAGAACGATAGCGATGCATTGGCGGTACAATAGTATACCATTCTAATAATTTTTCAAAAATTCCCTCAGTTATCGTCAAGCAGCAGTGTATCTTAATAGGTTTAAATTTAATGAAAGCAGAATAAGTCTTATTTTTACATCTCAAATTTCTAATCTTTTGATTATCCAGAATGTTTTTATGTAAAATCCGAGAGGATTTTATTACAACTCATAACCTCAACTTCGATAATACGTTGATGTTAATTATAATATAGTATACCTTATGTTTATTATATATATTGTTCGTCGTGGGGAAACTCCTGTTGCAATGGTCATCAGTACAGAAGCTGGCCTCGGTACTACGCTCTGCATTGAGTTATCTCGAAATATTAAGGGGACCGGAAAGTAATGTCGTTTTCTTACATTAAATATCACCGTCATTATCAACTACCTCTTGCCATCTAGTGTGCAAATTTTGTATACAGGATTGATAAATATCAATTGGTTTTTGGCTAAAATATATAGAAATGGCATTTTAGACATAATTTAAACTGTAAATATTTTGCCACTTAAAAAGTTTTGAAACAAACGGAAATCCGATGTAACCCTACAAACGGAAATCCGCAAGACAGTAACCCTAAAATTTATGTTTTCAAAAAGTACACTTCCATTGGTGTACATAAGGCTATTATTTATACGGGGCGAAAATGTATGGCTTTTGATGGAAATTTAAAAAAATTAAACATTTTTTTAAATTTCCATCAAAAGCCATACATTTTCGCCCTGTATAAACGGAAATCCGATGGCGCAACATCATGCGAATATGGTGGATGAGACAGTATCTCCCTTGGTCACGTCCCACAAATTAAACATTTTTTTAAATTTCCATCAAAAGCCATACATTTTCGCCCTGTACAAACGGAAATCCGATGGCGCAACATCATGCGAATATGATGGATGAGACAGTATCTCCCACCCCAAATCATTAATTTTTTAATTAAATCTTCCAAGAGCATTCTTAATTAATAATTTCGAGGAAATAACTTTATTGAACCCTTTCACCTCCTCTCCATGCTTCAATTCATTTTTATTTTTTTCGACAACGTTTCAGGCAATTTTGTCCATTTTCAAGTCTAAATATTTATATCATTATCTTAACCTCTATGTAATATTATTTATTTTATAATTGTTATAAAAAAAATGTCGTCCTTAGCCTCACATTCTTCTAATATTAGTTTCATAATTATTTATGAAAAGTCAATTCTTTGGTCACGTCCCACAAATTAAACATTTTTTTAAATTTCCATCAAAAGCCAGACATTTTCGCCCGGTATAAATAATAGCCTTTTGGAAGTGTACTTTTTGAAAACATAAATTTTAGGGTTACTGTCTTGCGCATAGATATGTTATTGATTAATAATAAATTTTCGAATTTCTTCGATATAGATCTACCATAATAATTTTAGAGGCGCAGTTTTCGAGAACACTATCGATTTTAAAATTACTCCATTTATTGTCGATTTATTTTAACCTATCAGATTTATTTGATATTGGGGTCCACTATTATGCTGTCTGAGGTATTTCTGATAGTTATGTTGATTTTAAGATAAATTTATCGCGTTTCGATTTATTATCGATTTATTTTAGCTTTTTTAAGATTTTTTTTATATAAGGTCCACTTTCATGTTTCCGGATGCGTAGATTTTATTTTAGACCATTTTATGATCACCCAATCGTGTATAGATTTACATTAATCTATTGGATTTCTATGATATCTGGGTTCACTATTATGTTTTGGGAGAGTGTTTAATGTAAAATCGATTTTATGATTGTGCAGCAATCGCGAACCGATTTTTTTTAGCATTTTGGATTTCTTTGATGTAAGAATCCATCATTATGGAGACGAAGGTGTCACATGAATTAAAACACTATTCTTTTGTTATCCCTTAAAGGCCCCTTGCATGGTAAATAATGAATGTTGTCAATATATTGAGTATTTAAAAGTTGACCGTTGCGTTATAAAGGAAGAAGATGGTCCGAAATAGCAGTCATAAATAGGCTGAATAGTGGCAAAACTATTTTATTAAAAGCCAACGTTTTGACCCGACTTAGCAGGTCTTCTTCAGGAAGGTGTGTTCAGCTAGGAGTTCCACCTAGAACTGAACTCAGTAAAACTCCTAGCTGAACACACCTCCCTGAAGAAGACTTGCAAAGTCGGTTCGAAAAGTTGGCTTTTAATAAAATAGTTTTGCCACTATTCAGCCTATTTATGACCGTCACCCCGGACCATCTCGTTATCAATATATTGTCCGTGTAAGGGCTACTAATAATAATAATTTATGAGTGATTGAATTATGTATATTGAATGAGATAATTAATGATTTATTTTCTTGTCCTTCCATTCATCAAATATTTCTGCTTCTTTCAATAACATTTGACATTTGTGGTTTTCAAATAAAATAGTGGGGTTCATCGAGGCCCTCGCGCTTTATAACAAAGATACTTGGAAGTTTTCATAAATGTAATGGAAAATAAAAGTTTCATTTGAAATTACTCGGCGGGCCGCGTGATACAAAGGCCGAGGGTAGTGCACCCCTGCTGTAAGTAACTAAAGCTCTGGCATTTGATGTTTATATAGTTTTCGCCTGGGAAACTAACTTTAAAGGAATTCCTCTGAACAATTTAACCTCGTTGTTTTACATGTATGGGATTAATGCTGCTAAAACTGCACTGACATAGACATAAGATCATCATTGATCTTTTTCCAAGATCAACATTTTTTCTTTTTTTTTTTCATTTAAGGCAAATTGTCAATGTTAGTACTAAAGGAGAGCGATGCGACGGAAGTTGTTCACATGAATCAGTAAATTGAGACGTTAAAGTCCTAATACAGTTAATTTAAACGATTTTTTATAAAAACAACTATGTAAATATCTAATTTTGGATGGGCTGTAACTGAGTTGATATATTCCATTTGTATCTATTTATTATGTATTCTAATAGTTTTTATATTAATAACGATATTACGCTTTATATATAATCTATATTCTTTTCACATGCATATGCATATTATTGAACTCTCATGGACATTTAAAATTGTCCTATTTTCTTTCGTTGTGAATGATTAAATTTAAAAAAAAATACGTTAATATGGTGAATATTTTCAGAGAGGAAAAAGAATAATAACTGATGCTAATGAAAAGTTCAAAAATAGAGGAATCAGTTTCCTCCAAGGTGATGCTGGGCCCTTAGCTTTGGGGTTTTTATTTAATGCATATACATCTGGAAGTACCTCACCAACTGATTACTCTCGTAGGTAAGACACTTTGCAATCTCATATCCTGTATTTTCTTACATTCCATGTATTAACGTATAATTTTTTGAACGTATAGATTATGTACTTTAGCTGATAAGAACGCAAACTCAGCGAGTGAACTTTTAACTGGAAGGGCTGGATATCTTTATGCTTTGCTGTTTGTTCAGAAACACTTTAAAAACATAATATCAGACGAATTATTGAGGAAGGTAAACAATATTTGATACTACACTACTGTTCTCCTTCTTCATGCATTTTTTTCCTCTCTAATGCTCAATGATTTTTGTATATATCTGGTGAATTTGTTTGTCATCATAGCAAATAAGTATCATACTTCATGCTGGAGTGCAGAGAGCAGAAATAACACCTTGTGAAGCACCATTAGTCTACGAATGGTGTGATAATAATTACTTAGGAGCAGCCCATGGTGTCGCCGGAATTCTCTACATTTTACTTTGTGTAAGAAATAAAAATTATGAAATTTTGATTTAACTTAATGAATCACATAGGTTACCTCTTACAAGGAGAGGTCGCAGTAAATGGGTCACCAGTTTCAACCAAATTTTTTTGGTGATTATATATAGACAAATATTTAATGCGATTATTTTTATACAAATAAAAAATGCGCATTTTATTTAGTATTTGATTATATTGAGGAAAAAAATATTGCGGACGTCAACTCCTCAGGATTTTCTACGACGCAGATTCTGTTCATCTTTCCTTTTCAACTGTGTGCCTCATCCCATCTCAGACACAGTTCGATATCTTGGGTTCCTTTTAAACATAGAACACAGGCGAATCTACGGGGGAGAGAAGGAGGCTTTCGGGCTGAAAGCCCTCCCCCCAAATGGTAAAATATAACCATGTTTTATAGAAAAAAAATATTAAAACTAACTCTTAAAGTATTGTTGTTCGTGTAATTACATTTAATAGGATTTCAAGAATCACTTAAACACCATGCCATATAGGTAGTTAGTTTTTTTTTTTTTTCAAATTAGTTATCGTTATATATATTAAAACAAAAGCTTTCGGGCAGAAGCCCCCTCCCCAAAAGAAAATTAAATCCAGGATCCGCTAGTGACATGGAACCCCATACTATACTTCAAAGATAAGAACTTAACCAACGATTTGCCCAATTATATAGACCATACTAATATTTGGACCTACGGACTATAGTTATGAGGAACAGCTAAACTTTCGAATATCAAACTCATCCAATCCTTCCAATCTAAAGTCCTTCGTACAATTATAAATGCTCCTTATTATGTTACAAACAAAGCTCTACATCATGAACTTAACATCCCTTATGTTCTTGACATTATTCCATTTTCTTGATGTTCTTCGTGATTCTCAAATTTTCATTAGAACTAGTCCACCGTCTTAATCGCTTAGCACAATCCTTATCCAGCGCCACTCATCTCTACGATTCTCCTCGAAGGATGAAACGGCAGTGGCCTCAAGATCATTTGTAAATATATCACTGAAGGCCTTCCTATGGCCAGCTTCTCCACTGAAGTCATGAAATACGTGACTTTATTGCCCTATCTCAATCTCCATTGGATTTCCATCTCGGTGACACTGCTGAGAGAGAAGCGCTGGGATCTCTTAGAATCTTTCCTTGTCCTCCACTCGTGGGGGAAAAGACCAGATTCGGAGCTCCCTCGGCTGTCGGCTGACTGTAAATATTTTAAATCAGAATGAATTTGTTTTTGTGATTTTTTTAACAATTATTATTTATGAAATTTACAACTGTACATTTATATATTAAATGTATACATTCAGCAAATGTGATACAGATAAATACATGACATGACAAGGCTTGTAGAGAATCTACCCATTGGTAGCACTCTATTGTGAATTTTATATTTTTATTTACTGCTGTCTCAAGCTTCATTTTTGAAGTTTTCTTTTTCTTTTCATTTGTTATAGTTTTTGTATTGTTTTTATAATTGTATAAATATATTCTAATACTCAATGCCCTCGATTCAAGCAAAATGTATAATTTCTAAGTAAAATAATTATTTAGAAAAAAAAAAAACTTTCGGGCGAGCTCGGACCAGCTCGTATTCCTTAACTATTACAACTATTCTCCATTACGATCTCTTATTTCTTCTTCAGTTAATTATCAAATTCTTTCATATTTTATATTTAACTATTTTTATATCAGAGTTCAATGTGAAATAGCAAGAAGTAGTGAAGTAGTAGAAAAATATTTCAAATAAAATAATTAAAGTGATTTTAGAGGAAGAAATATTAAAAATTAGACATTTAAGCCCTGATAGAGAACATCAATGAGAATAAAACCTACATTATATTAAAAACCGCTTCATTTTACAATGATATAATGAATTTAATCACAATCGTTAGAGCAGTTTTCGAGAAAATCGTAAAATGTATTAAATCGATAGTATAAAGTACCACTTTCGGTTTGCCGATTTTGAAGAAAAAGTTGTAACATCCCAGGCCTATACAAACTTCAAAAATGCAATTTGACTTTCGTGCCAATTTTCGTTGTTGGGCTAGAACATTTTGTGGGACTTGGTTATTTGGATTCAAGGGATCTCAAAATGTGTATTTCCGTTGAAAACTGAGATTCAAAAATTTTTACGATCGCAATACTTTCTTGGACTATATATTTCATGCGTAGGTAAGTGAAAGTAAAAATAAAGAAAAACTTATCAAATATTTTTAGTTATATTTCTGGTTCCACTATTTCGTGTAGCTTACAGGACTCTTAAGTGGTGATCATTTTTATATGAATTGGTGCCATCAATCCATATTGTTGGAGACATCTTGAAGTAATCACATTGATTTTTGGAATGTCTAAAATATTTTTAAGCATACAACTAATGGAAAGATTCTTATTCTTCTATCGTTATAAAAATTCGTATTAAGGTTTTTTTGAGCTGTGAAAAATGAATATCAACATTGCTTTCCCTGAAAAAATCTTTACTCCTACATTGCTACTTCGCTTGGCACAATTTGTTTTAACATTGTACTCAAACTGAGTATTGAGTGAGTGGGGCAGCCAAAGTTGTAACAATTAACCCCGTGCTACTTACTATAGGAGGTTTTTGTTTTAAATTATATATTCAAATTAGAGTAAAGTATCCATAACATTAAATTTATTATGTTATAATTATAATAATATCTTTGTATTACTACTTATCACAGGCGGATCTACGGAAGGGGGGGGGACTTTCGGGCTGAAGCCCCCTCCCCAAAATGGTAAAATATAACCATGTTTTACAGAAAAAAATATTAAAAACTATCTCTTTAAGTATTCTTGTTCGTTTAATTACATTTAATAGGACTTCAGGAACCACTTAAACGCCATTTCATATAGGTGATTAATTTCTTTGTTACTTATTACTTCTTTAATTGAGGTTTGATGTTACAGGATTGAAATTTAAATTCAATAAAAAAGGCGTTGTATAATTCTTTATTTTTTCCTCTTTGCGCAACTGGTTTCGGTTTTTTATCAGACCTTCATCAAACTAACCTACTGTTTGTCAAATGAGGACTAATTATTACTTGTATAATATGTTTGTTGCATACTTTATAAAAGGCTTGGATTGTATTTTATTGGTAAATTGAATATTTGACAGGGGCCCGTGATTGCTCTCGTACGTTTCTACCAACTGGTTGAAACTTTGTGACCCAATGACTGCGATCTCCCAATTGTGTTAGCCACAAGAACAGTTAGTTGTACAAATGTGCATGAAGCAAATATGCAACCAATAGTAGAATATATTTATATTATACTATAGGCCATTTTATAAGTTATACAACTGTTCATTTAATTTCACTACTCGTTCAAATTGTATTGACATGTATTTTCTAATCCAGATTGTATTATTTTTTATCAACATAAAACAAATGTTTTATCGACATAAAGAATTTTGCCAACTTATCTGCTGATTTTTAATACATTTAATTAACAGGTGCGGATTGGGTAATAAAACCGAAAAAATAACAGCATAAAACAAATTTGCTATCAACATAAAAAAAAATAAACATTTCCCATACAAATTTTTGATCTAAAATCTTTATTTTGTATTAGGAGAGCAACAAGGAGGTAACAGCAGTGGGGTCCCTGGGAGAGTTGTGGATTTTGGCATATATTGTTTGGAATATATCATATCATATATTATATATGAAATATATAATATATGCCTATATTAAAAATTACCATCTCAAGTAGGTATTCAGTTGTTTCAAGCCCTTCCTGAAAACAAAAATGTGTTAATTTACACAAAATGCTTTTTATCTAAAACAGTGCATTATTTTAATAGATGATTCCTTTTACAGTTCAGGTGAGTTTATGAATCCGCAATAGGAGACCGTTAAACAAATTCTTCTATATCTGCAAGTTGATAGATACAGTTCTTTGCCATGTAATTGTAACGAATAAGTTGATGAAGTTCGTACTACAACACTTTGTTGAGGGGGCTGAGCCCCCACTACGGCAGCTTTGGGGGGCTCAAGTCCTCAGTAGCCGGCGCCTATGATGACTTTGCTATGTGCTCAAATTCTTTTGCTCCGTAATGAAAAATACAGCAGCTATGTTAAGCCTATAAGAATTAAAAATAAAATAGCTATCTTAATTCTGGCCATGCATTTGCTTGATATGCGGGTCCAAATTACTATCTGTTTTCAGTGTTCACATTTACTGACACCGACTGAAAAAAACAACTTGATACAGCCTACGATTGAATGGTTACTTTCTCAACGTTTTCCATCCGGCAACTTCAAGCCAGACCCGGACACGAACCAAGACAATCTTGTTCAGTGGTGCCACGGAGCACCAGGATTCGTTCATCTTTTCACACTGGCCAGTGAGGTAACTTTTACAAAATGTTTAGTTGTAATAAATATGCATCAAAATATTATGATAAATAATTCCAAATGAAATTTACGCATGTTATATATTCAAATACAATATTCCTTCATATAAATCATACTTTTTTAATACAGGAGAACAGTTAACTTCTTTAGCTTTTCCATTCTTAATTTATGCTTTGCTCTTGAGGAAAATTTCTTTCATCATTCTGTTTAATTGCATAGGTTTTAGAGGTGTCTCTTCAGCAGAGGTGCCCATCCCTCCATGGCCGATGGCGCAAAAACCTATCCCCTCCCCCTCCTAAGAGATTTTATTGCTCACCTTTTCATACAAAGAGAGCAAGAGAAAGTAGAACTAGAAAAATTGTTGATCAAACACAATTACACTTGCTGTGGTCTGTTCCACGTTTACTCCTTGCCCCTTATTGTGAAACTTTTAATTCCGAAAATGCATAACCCCGTTGTGATTTGCCCTCCTCAAAAATTCAAAAACCCGTCAAAATATGTCTATCTTTAAACGTTTGATGGCGCAACATGCGCCAGAAAGGCCCCTTCTGGACACTCCTGCTCTTCAGAAAATTGGTTGAATGGAATCCTCGAATTGGTTGAATGGAACAGAATTGTAAGCTGGTAGCGGAAAGATATTCTCCTTTCAATTTCTGAGTTTGATTTACTTTGTATTGTGATGTCAGGAAACAAATGAGGCTTAGTTGAAAAACTTTATATCACAATACACAAAACACTTTTAATTCTCTACGTAACCATCACACTATCAGGACGGACTCTTACCATATGGGTAATCTCCCCCAAGCTAACCTTCCTTTGTTTACAAGCTACAGTGCTGCCTGATAACATGCATTAACTCTAGACTATTATATTCTTTTAATGAATCTGTGTTCCAATTTTTAAATTATTGAACTCCATGACGTAACAAGTTCTAACTTTCAAATACATTCATTATAAAAAAAGTCAATCAAATAGGGTCAATATAGCTTCTTTATCATTTCTATTGATTACATAGTTACCTATTTTTAACATCTATAATTCATCGTTTTAAAATAAAATCTACAGAAGAAAACGCTTTAAAGTATAATATTGACAACAAAAGCGCACATTTAACCAGAAGAAGTAGATGAAAATCCAGGCATCAACATTCACAATCAGTCGATAAAATCAAATTAATTGATTATAGCGTTAGTTAAACCCATCAAATAAATTCGATTATAGAATTACATACAGTTTAAAATATGATGATCTAATTTTGTTCAGTACTAAACTAAATAAAAAATATGATTTTTTTCTTTTTATAACGATCAGAAGTGCCCATGGCGCAAGTTGTGCCATCAACATTTTTGGGGAGGGCATATTTTGGTAGGTTTTTGAATTCTTGAGGCGGGCAAATTTCGACGTTCTTATAAATTTTCGTAATGAAAAGTCTCATACCAAGGAACAAGGGAAAAATACGGAACAGAGCGGAGCGACTGTAATTGTATACGAGCTGCGATTTTTCTAATTCTACCAACGCTTGCTCCGTTTTTAAGAAAAGGTAAGCAATAAAATATCTTAGGAGTAGGGGGATAGGTTGTTGCGCCATTCACCTTGGTGAGGGGCTGGATATCTTTGATTACAATGGTAACATAAAAAATAATTTCTTAACAAGCTAAACTATTCCCATATATTGGGATGGCAATTAAGTCCTTTCGATTATTGAGAGTGAAATAAAACTCGATGTACTATAGACATAAAATTTATTTTAATCTACAATATATTGACCATTATTTAGTATGACTTTTTCCCATCCTTTCACTAACTGCTTAATGCCATGCCATGTTCATAGAATGTCTAGAGTTTATTGTTAAAAAGCTGATCCAAGTGGTTTTTTATGTCCTCTTTTGGAATTTCTTTCTATTCCTGGAGTTCTGCAGAGACCAGAATAAACGGTAGTAACTTGGAGTTAGGTCTTGTGAATAGGTAGGGTGGGCCAAAAGGTCAATCCAAGGCTCAATAATTTATTGCGAGTGACCAATGAGGTATGGGGCCTAGCGTGGTGGAACACAACACCCTTCCGATTTGCTAGTTCTGGGCGTTTATTCTTATTTGATTGATCCAATTTTGTTGATTGTGAGCACTATAGAGTTGAATCAATTGTTCGGCCTAATGGCAAAAGTTCATAGAAAATAAAACCCTTGAAATCCCACTATATAGAAAGCATTATCTTCTTTAGATGCAATACGGGTTTTGATAATCTTCTAGGAACCTCACTACTAGCTCTCCAAGAGTTTCTAAGGACCACATTATAGTAAAATATCCATTTTTCATCTCCTGTTACCAACCTTTTCAAAAATGGGTCGTTTTTTTTTTTTTTTTTTGTGAGGGACCCAAACATTAAACCTGGAAACATAGCCGAGATTGTGTAAATGATTTTCTACGCTTGTGTGCGACACATTTAGGTCCTTAGCAATCTCTCGCACTGATTGGGGAGGGGGGATTTTGATCAACAGTGGCCTTAACATTGCTCGTTTCAATTTCATATGGGCAACCAGACCGTTGAGCGTCATTGATGTCAAAATTTCCTCAATGAAATTTGGCAAACCGATTTTGATAAGTGAGTTCAGTTTGACAGGTTAAGGCATCATCCCCATAAACTTCAAATTTTTCTATGAGCTGCTGCAGCACGCTTACCTTTTTTAAAATAATACAACAAAATGTGCCGATAATGAATGATATTTTCTCCCATATTCACAGTGCTGTAGCAAACATAATACAAAGCTAGTTTCAACAATTCACAGTGCAGTAGCAAACATAATACTAAGCTAGTTTCAACAAGAGTTACCAGATATAGTTGTTGACATATTGCAAACAGGATAAACAATCTACCTTAGGGATTAATTCATCAGGTAAGAGGTGTATCATAGTAACATAAAAATAAACAAAAAAACCGAAAGGACTTATTTGCCAACCCAACAGCCCAAGTTTTTAATAATATAAGAATCATTTTGCAGGTATTCAAGTCACAAAAATACTTAGAAGTAGCACTTCAGTGTGGTGAAATCGTTTGGGAAAGAGGCCTGCTATCGAAAGGATATTCGATTTGCCATGGAGTATCGGGAAACGCTTATGCTTTTCTCGAGTTATATAAATACACAAAGGTAAAAATGATTATTCTTATTACCTTAAATATAACTAAACTTCAATAAACCTAAATATACTTCGATGATTTGTTTTAGAGTGTGAAACACCTCCATAGAGCAGCTTGTTTTGCCGATTGGTGCACTTATTATCCTAGAAACGAATACATGAAACCTGACCACCCGTTTTCACTGTTTGAAGGTACTTCAGCAGTCCTCGATTTGAATATTTTACATTTATAACATTTATTAAACTTAACTACCTCACATTTTAGGTTTAGCTGGACTGGTTTACTTCTTAAATGACATTAGAAAACCCACTATGTCATGTTTTCCTGCTTATGGATTGTAAATAATGCCTCTTTAAAACATTTAAGTTGAAAATAAATTGTTTTATGGAATCAAATTTCATTTTTCCAATATATATATTTTGGTGATGTATTCCTAATTTTATTTTTAATCCAAAGTTTTCATACATCTTTGCTTTAAAGTATCCGAAATGATTTTCAGTTGCCTCAAGTTTTTATATTAAAACTTTTTGGAGACTTGGATTTCTAAACTTTTTTAAATTTATTTATTTTGGCTATAGAACCTCGATTATGGATAATAGCTTAAAATATTTTATTTACAATTCAATAGTTAATAAATACTGGAAAATATTAGTCAAATTTAATTACATACTAAATCAGTATCCCCTCCCCCCACAATCCTCATAAATATTCGAGAGAAAAAAAATGTATCATAATAAAATGTGTTCAGAAATGATACTTTATATGCGAGAGGATACCGAATATGTAACGTTTACATTTTATACTGAAATAAGAAAGAAAGGAATGAACCCAAAATGAGAACAGGAGTATTCCAAGGTTTTTCAAGTTTTAGTGATTGTAATAGAAATACACCAAGAGAAAGTAGGTAATAGACATGATATATTCTAGACAAACCATAAATAAATCTAATAAATGCTATCTTCGGATAATAAATATCTCTGCACAGGCAGATCTATGGGAGGGGCTATCGGGCTAAAGCCCCCCTCCTCCAAAATGGTAAAATATAACATATTTTATTACAATAATCTAGCGCCTGGTAGAAGAACTGGTACCAGGCGCTAGAAGAAATGAGCATACCCTGGAAGCTGATTCGTCTGGTGAGAATGACCATGTTGGGGTCGAATAGCGTTGTTCGTATCGGATCTGACCTCTCTGAACCTATTGCCACAAACATCGGCGTGAGACAGGGAGATGCCCTTGCATGCCTTCTCTTTGATTTGGTGGAGGAGCGGGCAGTGCGCAGATCAAGAATCCAAACACGGGTCACCTTATTCAACAGTACGATCCAGTTGCTGGGGTATGCAGATGACTTTGACATAGCTGTCAGATCTGAGCGTGCGTTTTAGAAGTTGGACCATATAGATTTGAGAGGGTGCAAAGTTTCGTATACCTGGGCTCAGAAATAAATACTCAAAGTGACATATCCCAGGAGATCAACCGAAGAACTGCCGCAGCCAATCGAAGCTATTTTGGGCTAGCAAAATACTTCAAAAGCAGACACCTCTCCAACAAGACCAAGATCGGCCTATATAAGACCCTGATTCGTCCCGTACTTACGTATGGGTCAGAGACCTGGGCCTTCACTAGAGCCAGTAAGAACTTCCTTCTGGTGTTTCAAAAGTGTTTGAACGGAAGATACTGAGAGGAATTTTTTCCCCGGTTCCAGAGGGAGACACCTGGATAAGGAGGAAGAATCAGGAACTCTCAAGACTGTACAGAGATCCTGATATCATCAAGTGGATCAAGATTGAGAAACTTCGATGGGTGGGCCAAGTTGCAAGGATGAATGAGAGTCCCTGAGAGAACATTGGCTGAAGAGCTTCATGGCAAGCGAACAGTTGGTAGGCCAAATGTCAGGTGGGCTGACTCCGTCACAGCGGACGTAAGCGATCTCTTCGGCGTTAGGAACTGGAGAGCTGCAGCAACAGATAGAGCCAACTGGCGGAGACTTTTGGAGGAGGCTTGGACCCGTTAACGGGTTGTTGCGCCAACTATGTATGTATTAAAATAATATTTAAACAATTATTATTGGTCATTTTATTGATTACATTTTATTTGATTTCACTTTTAAAATGCGTTAAAAATGTAATTAATGCTGGAATTGGACGTTTGAAGAGGTGAAACGATGGTGCAAAAAATTACCTGCTAAATAGAAGAGCGATATCTTCTAAAAGAAAATGCTTAACAACAATCACTCACTTTATTCCGTGCCAGGAACTGTAACCTGAGTAGGGTGGTAAACCTACAAAGAAGAAATTTGAAATTTTCTCGGTTGTTTTATATTTTAGTACGTTAAATCATAGCACACTAAAACAATAAAATGCATTTTAAATCTCCTTTGTTTTAAAATTTACATCATAAGTATTTTATAAATCTTGGAACTACCATCTGACCTAAGTTGGTTCGTAGTTATAAATATTTCAACCATATACCATTCTCGAAAAGTTTTATGAAAATATTGAATAACATTTTATTGAAATTCTTTCCAGGAATTTCATCAAGTATGTTTCCATTTACTTATTGAATAAACTTAATAAGTTAATTAGTTATGGTAGTTATATTGGGTTTTCTGCTTTGAATACGATCTCATATGGTTATTTTCACCAATGTGTCACATTTCATCAATGTGATAATATATGCCTCTAGGATTTAATCTAATCTAAGATTATTTGTATTATTTTGACACGCAAAATATAAATATGTACGTATACAAATAAATAGAATTTATGATTAACATAAGGCAAATGTGTAGAAGGTAACATGCTGGTTATATTGTTTGTAAACATTTTTGATGGATGATTGAATTATTCAAAGTATAATTTAATTTTGTTGTACTGCGACTTGTTTAGTAGTCGGGGTAAAATTTGAAATGGATCACAGCCGATTTTTTAAAAATCCCTATGAGGACTTTTCCCCTCAATCAGCCACAAAATTCTTAAATGGAAAACAGGTGAATAAAGTTTCATCTAATTTCATTTAGTTTTTATTGATAATTCGTTACAGTTTTTGTTTTCTTTTTAGTTTAAAAGTGATTTGGTTTCCCATGTTCAAAAACTAGATGGAGTACTATTGGACAAAATTCAAAAAAATATCAATAGAATAAGTTTCAGTGAAGATTATACAATTTATGTTGGATATTGTGGAATAGCTCTTCTATATCTTCTGAAATATAAAAGAACTAATGATACAATTTTTTTACAAGTAAGGATACTACATTAATTTACTCCTTTCAAAGATCTGTGGTATTCATTTCTAAATATTGGTTTTTTTTTAGAAGGCCAAAGGTTTGACTGAAAAAGGACTCTCGCAGCTTAGACAAGATGATATTAGCTTCCTTTTGGGAGATGCAGGTCCTTTGGCCTTAGCTGCAGTTGTTAATTTTAAATTGGGAGATCAACAGCACACCAGACAATGTATACAAAGGTAATTCACAGATCATCAAGGTATTAAATTCCGTTAAATTAAGTTTTTTCTAACGTAAATATGGTTAGTTTTTCGATTTATGTAGATTTCTCTTGGTACTGAAAAGGAGGAATGAGCTTGTCTAGAAAGCAGTGTTGTAAAAACAAGCCTCGAGCTCTGACTTGAATCCTAAAGCCTTTAAACCTCGAACCTGCAAGGCTAGAGTTTGGCACTAACCCAAGTGGGAATTTTAAAATTCTTGGGATTGTCAAGAATAAATATGGCACTAGTTCTGTTTTATTGCACCAAGATGGTGGCTGTTTTCCCGAAAGAAGATGGAGCCGACTGATCCCCAATTAATGGTAGTGAATTAAATGCTTTTTTTAGGGGGAAAATTATACAGAATGTGTTTATTAGATTAGGTCAGATCTAGGCACCACCATGTCCATTTTCTATTCATAAATAACAGTGTTTACCGAATTATTGAAATGATTCTCACCCATTTGTCGAAAGTTTTACTACTTCTTTAGGAATTAATCTAGCCCCATTTAATGTATAATTGGAAAGATTAAGTTAGTTTAAATTTGACAAATATTTAAAAAAAAATATTTTTAACGATAATAAGATTTATTACTACCAAAAGTGGTCAATAATAATTATAATAGAAAATATTAAAAGTTACAATATATGAATAAATATAATTTGTAGGAATATTCTAATCTGAAAATGGGATTATCAGCAACAAATAACATGTTAACATTGCTATTAAATGTATTCTTTCTATATCTATCAGTGGGAGGAGGGATATTTCAATTATGCATTTTAGTATTTTGTGTACAAAGATATTTTTCTTATTACGTGTTTTATTATTTGTATGTACTAAAAAGTCAGGATCTAATCTAATCTAAATAGCATGTATAAATCTAGGCAGCTCTGTCAGCTATATAGGATTGTCAATACTCTACTACTTTTGGCTTCATTGAAAATTTGGAATTAGCATGTCCTGGGTGATTTTGAAAACTGCCTCCATCTTGGTGGAGCAAAATGGAACTAATACTATAAATATTAACTGATCCAGATGAGAATCAAACCCACTAATGTTCTGGACTAAATACTATAGTTATATATTATATTATGGATATCTAATTATACATTATATTGATATCATATATATATATATATATATATATATATATAAAATATTGATTGTTATATATTATATTAGTATCTAGTTATATATTATATTATGGATACTCTACTTATATATAAGTCTGTAGTTTAAAATAATCTGTTTGAAACAATTTTCTAATCATTTATTAATATTTTTCAAAGTTAATGGATTCTATTTTAAATTGAACCATATTCAGAAAAATGTTTTAGAGGGAAAGTAAGGTTATTAAATATTTCCCTCTTTTATTAATAGCATATCTTCCTTGTATCTCAATTAGGCAACTGTAACTTATTCAATGAAAGAGCTTTGTATGGAATCTTGTCAACTAATCTCAATCTATATGCCACATAAGGACACAGCAAAAAACATTTTTAGCAATACTACTGAACATTATGGAAACAGCTGAATTTGATAATTTACAAATTTTCTGAGATCCCTTTCACAGCAATAATTTTTTTTCTGGACAAGCCATCCATCATTGTTGGACACATTTGAGACAGAAATGTCCTCGACCACTTTACATAGATTGTGAAAGTATTGGTAAATATCTTTGTGGTCTAGTTGAGTATGATTTTTTTTCAAATATTGAATGTAAACTGTAATGATAGCTCGGAATTTAATTTTAGGAATACATCTACGCGATGTTCACAGGAATAAATGCCTTCTCTAAATTTGTAAACTTTTCTCCCAAGTGGCTTGCATCTACTTGTACCAGATCATTCCTGGTAACAGGATATCCAAAATTGCGTAATTATTTTAAAACAAGTTCTAGTCCCCATAAGAAAACTTGGTATTGAAAAATGAATTTTGGGAAAAAGAAACTTGATTGGAGCTGGCTTTAAGCGAAGCCTAGATATGTAACAAAGGCATCTTTAAATTAATTGATCAAATAAGTTATCTCAAACAATGTCAATTAAAAATGTTTTGAGATTTATTTGTGGAAAAGTTTCAATGACAATCGTAACTATGGTACAATGCGAATAGGAAAATGCATCAGTCACCTTTTAAAAGTTTTCTGGCACTACAAATTTAAAACCAGTAAATTTATCAGAATCACTTTTAATCTGATGAGACTGGTGAATTTAAATAGTGGGCATCTAAAATCCGCTGACCTCAAAAACTGAGAAAAGTGCTCAATGCCTCATAATATTGCTAGTAAAGTTAACATTCCTTCCTTCACAACCAAATAGTAGGCTTTACTTTGATATGAAACTTTTTTATAAATACTAATTTCACATGATAGAGTGAAATGACCATTCCTGGGGCAACATTAGGCCTTCCGATGGTACACATTTCACTATTTTGATTCAATTACTTTTAACCTAAATAAAATTGTGAATATATTGCTTTATTAATAGATTATTTATTGGATTCCCAATGAGACAAAATTATCTTGTGTAATTATTGTTTATAATAGCTGTACCACATTAAATGACATAATGAATTTGTTCACTTTCTCCTGTTCATTTATCCTAATTTTGCTGTCTTGAGGTTTTATGTTTTTACATAAATTAGGCCAATTATCACCAAACATTTTATGGATACGCTATTTAATTCGACATTTCGACCATACTAAGGGTCATTTTCAAGTCTGGAAAATTGTAATATCATTATTAGTTAACATTCACAATTACAAAAAAAAATTCTTATTACACTTAATTAACTTGTCTAACGATCTATGTCATATTATTTTCGATACACATAAATTTATCCAAATCTATACATAAAAGTATACGCTTTTTCTTATTAAAACACCTTACATGTACGTAACTTTAAACAATAAACCTTACATTAAAAACAATTGACTATTACCTTGATGAGTCCTCCGTTATATATTCATCATTAATGTCGCAAATAATATGTTCAGTGAACATTAAATTGTCATGGTCTATAGGAGTTTCGCCTATGTCATTTCTGGAGGGACTGACTTATATCGTCCTGGTGGGGATAGTCAAAAGGAGAGGGATTTTCCTTCTATTGTTTTGCATTAGTTGATTATTTTATCTAATTTATGATATTTGTATTGCTTTTAAATTATTGTTAGAGGAGGACTCATCAAGGTAATAGTCAATTGTTTTTAATGTAAGGTTTATTGTTTAAAGTTACGTACATGTAAGGTTTTTTTATAAGAAAAAGTTATAAATTTCTTTTTTCTTGTTAAATCAAATCGCTGTTGATATGTTACATCAAAGTTTATAGTTTTGACAAGCAGACTTCATTAATTTATTCAACTATATATTAAAGTTTTGACCATGCTCAAAATCTCAATCTAGATTAAAATAATATACTATTATTTGATTATTGATATAATCAAATGATTATTTATAGATTGATTGATTTACCTACTAAAGTTAATTCATCTCCTCCATACGAGCTACTATATGGTAGAGTTGGTTATTTGTATGCTCTGTTGTTTGTGGAAAATGAGATTGGGCCTATTATACCAGTTGAAGTCATAAAGGATGTAAGTTTAATGTGTATCCTTCTATTGGTGTAGCTAGGATTTTTCTATTCAATATTTTTTCTATTAGTGTTGTTTGTTGAACTATAGGATATCTTGTTTTATCCTGCTTTAATTATTTTAGTGTATTGAAGCAATTATTAAAGGAGGACAAGCTAAAGCTCAATCTACTAATTTTCCTGCCCCTCTCCAGTATGAGTGGTACAACACAAACTATTTAGGAGCAGCTCATGGAGTAGCTGGTATCTTATATGTTCTACTTTGTGTACGTTCTCTTTTTAATTATTTTCTCATCAGTATTATAATATATATATATATATATATATATATATATATATATATATATATATTATGCTTAATACAACTAATATTTAAATTATTAAGATTAATTCAATTTTAGGCCAATCAATTTCTTACTGAAGTTCAAAGACAGCAAATAATTAAACCTACTATAGATTGGTTAAAAGAAAATCGTTTTCCAAGTGGTAACTTCAAATCAAGCTATGGTAGAGACAGAGATTCATTAGTGCATTGGTGTCATGGATCTCCAGGATTTGTTTATCTTTTTATGTTGGCCCACAAGGTAGAAAAACATTTTTAATTTAATAAATACAATAAGAAAAATGTTAATTTTAGATCTACTCTTCTAAAATTGTCAAATATCAAATGATATTATCTTGGATCCCATATTCACACATTATGTATTTTATTAATTTGATTACATTGTGTTTCACTCATTCAACAAACATTGAACGTTTACTAAACATTCAACATGTTTAGAATGAATGTGAAGAAAGATTGTATATCTTAAAATAGCATTCAATAAGATATTTTAAAGTATTACTACATCAATCTTCAATATTATTACATTCTGAGCTATTGGTACGAATGTTGCACCATGCTTGTGTTTTGTGGATGACCTGTCTTGAATAGTTGGCACTGAATCAAATGGAATGAAGCTAAAGCAATTATAATCATTTGCTTTACAATTAGATTTCCAGAGACTGAAAACCATGTAGGGCTTTCAGTACATCTTATTTTTTGTCTAATATAGCAAATGTACTTAGAGACCAATGTTTTGTTTGCTCAAGGGGAACAAAACAAGGGTTCTTTTAATAGAAAAAGATAATTTCTAAAGAAAAAAATATGTGCACTAAGACAAATAATGGATAATTGGACTCTCTTTTTTTTTTTAAAAAAAAAGAGTTAATTAACAATTAATTGTGTACAATCGTGTTGTTTTGTCACATCTTAAGAGAAAAAACAGTGCATAAATCTTTAGATCTAACATTCCAATTCTGTAGATGCTTTTTCTCAGCTTCGAGTTATATATTTAATTCTGCCTTACTTTAAATTTTTCTTACTAACCGAATGAGACCTTACATTTTTTTATTCTTTAGAATTCTTGAAATTGCCATTTTCTCTAGAAATTTTATAATTGTGCTCAGTAAAATCACTCAAATTTTGCCAAATCTCCTTTGATACCCTCTGTCTAAAAAAGTCCTTTTCGAATTTTGGATTGTTATCAGTTCAATTTTTCAATAGTGCTTTTTTGTTCTTTAAAATGTTTGAAACTTACATACCTACTTAATAAGGCATTCATTGTCCATGCCTGGTTTATAAAAGCACTACAGTGCAATCTGAGTATTCTATATTAATTGCTGCTGGAGAGAGGGTGTTCAGAATCTGTTATATTTAAACTTCAGTTCACGGAAAAGTTTGGATTATAGAGGGTGGTCGGAAAAACTACTTTGTTTATTGTGATTCCACTGTATAATTTTTTACCAAAACATACTTTTTGTGGTGCTCTGCCATTTATTATTGGTTTGTGATTATTGTTTAGGTAGTAGAATGTTAAAGTAATTAATGTTACTGAATATTTATCCAGATTATAACTTCAGTTTATCAAAAAATCACATATTAGACCACTTTTGTATGTTAGCTCTGAAATTCTCTCAGGAATATTTGTAATGTAAATATACCAACATCAGTGAATTTAGCAAATACTTTTTAGATTTGTACAATTAGTTGCATAATCTATAGCAAAAACTTATAAGAAGCCCTCATCGCTGGAAAGGCCTTTATATTAATCTAAAGGTATACTATACACTAATTAGAGATTATCTATCCTATCTCATCCGACAAGCAACCACTGACATGAAAATGTTGGAAATCTGTTGATCTGTTGAGCTTGCATTAGTCTACAACTATTTACTGTTATAATTAAAACAATAAATCAAAATAAATTAGGCAATCCTACAGATTGGTAGTTCTTGAGCCTTCTTACAAGTGGACATAAAGAATACCTGGAAAAAGAAGTTTTATTTATTTAATTTTTATTTAACAAATCTTTAGTTATTTAATATTTAATGTAAATTTTTATTTAAGGTATATAATAATCAAGAATATAAAGACTTAGCTTTACAATGTGGTGATGTTGTGTGGCATAGAGGAATATTGAAGAAAGGTTATTCAATTTGCCATGGTGTTTCTGGAAATGCTTATACATTCTTATATCTTTACAAAACTACAAGAGTAAGTTTTCAAATTTATATATATATTTATATATTTATGTGTGTATGTATTTATTCAAAACAAAGTCTGAAACAAAATATATTTGAAAAATGATGATCTTGAATTAATTAAGAATTATAATTTAACCTTTTTACCTTATTGTTACACAATATTAATATAAGAGATGCACAGTTATTGCTGTGTATTTTCCAATATTTGAGAGATCTACTTTGTTGACTATTTTTGGGGTTCCTTGTTAGCAAATTTCAAACATTATTTAACACAATATTAATAGCATTAGATAGAGGAAATTCAAGAACTTAATACAATAGAAAAAGAGCATTGTTTTTAGGAAAGATATCTCAATGGGAGAAAATTAATAATTACTAGCTGACCAGTGCGAATACACCACACAAACTTAATAATTATATCTGATTTTAATACATTAAGGGAACAACTTCCATTCAACAATGTTTGATACGCAAAGGTTTATTACATATATTTTGTAAGTTGTCTGTTCATGAATCTGATTTATATTTTGCCATAGTTTAACCAAGCATTTCCTTAAACTTATAATTTAAATATTAGCTTTTTTCTTCATTAGATTATCATAAATTAACAAAAGCTTCTGAACATTGCTCTAAACATCTGACGATGACTAAAGCCTCAAATTGTCAGGGTGTTATATAGTTAGTTCAATCAGGATGTATGTTACTTTCATTAAATAAAATTGAATGTGTATTTGTAAATGATAAACTACAATAATAAAGATCTAATAGTAAATGCTATTGTAATCGAAGCACATTGAAAAAATTACCAACAATAATTTGATATAAAAGAAAACACATTTATATAAATAAAAATAAAATTAATATTTTTATTAATTAAAAAGAATATAATGTTTTAAAATTTAAAAAAAAATTACTAATTGATACATAATATACTGTGCCTCGGAAACAAAGGGCAAATTTCAAATTTGATAAATAACTAGCCAGATGCAACACAATCTTTGCAGCGTAACAAATAATAAATGTTCAGAAAGCTTTAACTTTGCACCAAATTGTCCAATTTCTATAAATTTTTTCAATGTTTTGTAGGGAATTTAGTAAGCTTTCAAATACTCATATGTATGTATAATGGACCACAAATTGTGCCCTTTTCGAGTTATTCCCAAATTATAAATTCATTTGTAATGGCTCAGACTTGATTCCTTGAGACGGCACCATCATGTGGTTTGAAACCTTCCTATTTTGCATTCTCTTTTATTTAGGTCCAGGTATAAAATCAGGAATCAAAATTACGATTCGCGCACTCTACGTGATATTCCCTTTCTATTGATATCTCATTCGTCAAAATCCATCACACCTGAGAGCCAGAAAAGGGATATATATTTGAGAAAAAATATATAAGATGTGCAAGCTGTACATCAAAATGTCTTAAATATAAGTCCAAAACAACTGTATCAGTTCCTAACTTGAAATTTTGGTTTGATCAGAGGCTAGTATTTCAGATTTCCTGGAATACATGACCATCTCCTGCTTGCATTTTATTTTTACAATTAATTAATGTCTAACTTTCAAAAAATATAAATAATTACAATATAAGTGGCCTTGAATATATATATATAATACTTTTTAATTAAATTTTTAATGCATCCAGGACTTAAAGTACCTGTATCAAGCTGCGTGTTTCCTTGATTGGTGTACAACTTACCCAATGAATGAAGGAAGGAAGCCTGATACGCCTTATTCCTTATTTGAAGGTTTGTATTTCTTATTTTTTGCTAACATCAGTATATAATGTTAATTTTTTTAACCTAAGCTTTTCATTATTCATATGAAATATCTTTCGTTTCTTATATAAGTTGCACATTTTCCCATATTTAAAGAAATTTGAACTTTCTTAAGCATTTTTGGATTGTAGCTATGTCACTTTTATTTATAATATAAAAGAAAATGTCAACAAAATTAGTAGACATTTGTAATTGTAATTAAAATGTGTAGCTTTGTCATTTTTTATATTTTCTGTTACCTGCTTATTTAATGAGTTGTTAATATTATGTATTTAGTTATAATAAAATGTATATGTATTTATTTTGCAGGTATTGCTGGCTTGGATTACTTTCTTACTGACGTGCTAAATCCAGAAGACGCGAATTTCCCTGCATTTGCCCTTCTTTAAAATATGTGTACCTTAATTTTACATCAAATAAATCTAATTTATGATAATGTGCCATGCTTGTGTTATTTAAAATTCAATATTATTGTCGACATACAACACTCCTATTCTAATTTTAATCATACATTTTTCTTCTGCAAGGAACTTTGTCTTGTACAATGGTCATTTAATATTGCTTGAAAGCAAGCAATAAGAAAATGTATCCTGAGGTTAGTCGAGTATGTGGCTCTATCAGAAGATAGCAGAATGTCATCTAAAGAGTCCTTTATACTGTCTCCTTAACTAAGATTATCTATAACATCCTATAGGTATAGAGATATTTCTTATTCTAAAATTAATTTTTGATTAGTCACAGAACGCAAATATGTTATTGAATTATATTTAATAAATTATTTGATTTCATGTTCCTTAGATTTTAATTGGTTTATTTTGTTTGATGAGAATGATGCCAATTCGATATTTGCAATTAGTTAGGATCATGACCACAGTTAGTAAATGTGATATTCAGTCCAATTAATCTGTGAATGAATAATTTACATCCTTCAGTATTTAATGGATGGTTTAAGTGAATTCTGTGAAACATTGAATTTCATCTAAAAATGATTATTAAATGATTAACAACTAAATCTATTTATTAATTGTTTTGTAATCGTTAAATCCACTAATAGAATTTTAATTTGGTTCAGTATAAGATAAATACTGATTTATACTTTATTTTTTATTTAAAGACATTAATTTCATAACAATAAATTATTGCTGTTTTATTGCATGGTTCAACATTGCTTTATCAATTATCAAATATTGTAATGTATTTCATTTTTATCAAATATCATTAAAATATGTATAAACAGCCGTACTGATTTGTCCTGTTAGTACTATTTCATTTGACAGCATGGTTTTCAGCTTTTCTAGTCAATTTTGTCATTGTGCATTGTCAATATAAACCAAAAACCTTATTTGAAACATTAGATCTTTGTCTTAACCAAACAATAAGAAATGAAAATAAAATCTACTTAATAAATAAAAAATCAAGTCTCGTCATCACAAAACTTCCACTTACCGCTCTACTTTGAATATAAATTATTTTCTGATAAGATTGGGCTATTACAAAATTTTTGAAGTTACTTTTTAACATAGCTAAAGCTTACAGCTATCAAATCATCAAGGCAATTAAAATAACAAAAACCCTATTTATTTTATCGATGGTAGGCAATAAAAATCTCATAACTCCATCTGTTTGTATAAACCACATAATTCCAGTCACTGAGCTGTAAACGCCTAGATAGATTTAATAGTACATATTTATATTTACCCTATAAATATTTATGGATTGTACTATTATTAGTTATTAACCCTTTTCAGGCCATGGTGTCCATACCAACACTACTTTGAATTTTTGCTGTTTTTTTTGTCAATTTCTCTGATATTATAGAGTAGTTATAAAAAATATATCTAATAAGACTATACTAGACCAGATGGAAGTTTTAACTACTCTATAATTTAAGAGAAATTAAAAAATTAAATTCAAAGTAGTGGTATCCATTTGGACAGCATGGCCTGAAAAGTGTTAACTCTTATTTTCCATTCCAAGGTTTACTAAAATGGAATTACAAGATTTTCGCTGCCTGTCATTGAAAGGTCAAAAGTTGTCAGCCAAATTTTGAGTGGATAATGCTGGGATTTCACAAATGGAAAATTCATCAAATTATTCACTAATTTAATTTTCTAAAAGGTTACATGATTTTTCGGAATAAACTTTCCATAGATTACTAATTATTTAAATACATCGGATCTAGTATTATTAAACAACAGTAAATGTATTTAAGGCTATAAACGGATGTTTTACACACCCATGAAATATTTTTATATTTTACTTCTTCTTTCACACAAATACACATTGCCTTGATTCCAGTGCATTTTATATACTTTTTTTAAAATTTTATTGAAGCTCCTTCAATATTATTGGAACAGTGTCGATATAATTGCATCTGTAAGGCCTATATTGAGCAATATTAAACCATATATACGGATCTAGAGAAGCTCAGGGCGATACCAAATTTCCAGTGAATTTTAAGTCTCGTCATAATCAAGATTATGATTTACAGTTTTAGTGGTTGCTGAATCATGATCATGCAAGGAAATTTGCTTGAGAATGAGCTTAGGAATTGCAATGCTATAGGAAATCTGGATTAGATCATGATATGAAAGGAATGAAACCAGAGTTTGAGAGGAGAATATTAAGTTTTTGGAAGAATCTATCACAAAAAGTTCATGCCATGTACTTGAGACCTGGGTATGGTGGGTAGGTTGAATGTGGACAATAAAAAAGTCAAGGGAATGGATTAGATTTAAGGTATGATTTGTAAGGAGATGGTTCCTATAGATTAATGTTGGAATATTAGGCTATTATAAGGGACATAGGTAAAAAGAGAAGATTCAAAAGTATGGTCGAAATGAACCTGAGGAGGACAATATACAATGATATAGAGAAGGAGAAAAAAGTCTTAAGGAGTATTCTAAAAACAAGTATATATGAGGAGTATCTGGAGAGAGGGATTTGAGAAGGATTTTTCCATTAAACTGTAGTAATGAATGAAAATTCCAAAATGTTCACCTGCTTTGATTCATCAGATCATGATGAATGAGGGAATAATTAGGAATGGATATAGAGGAAGAGGAAATATGCTGTTTGAGCCAAATTTCAAAAACTAAAATAATATGGAAAAATGATTAAGGAAATATCCCAGGAATTCAGCAAAATGTGAGCTGGTAGAGATTGAGAGTTAAGGTGACCAGATAATAGATTATTGGTCACATAAGTGAAAACTGATATTTTGTACTAAAAAGTAAATGAGGTATAATTTAGGAACTCAATTGTGGAATAGACATTATAAAATAAAAAGAAGTGCTCAAAGCAAAGAAAAAAAATAATAATTTGAGAATAAAGGAAGAAGTACTATTTTTAAAATTAAAAAGAATATTCATAAGAAGAAAAAAAAAGGTGAACTAGTATAGGTTGATGATAGACAAAAAAAAAAAAGAAGATTTAGATGAAATACAAATTGATTGGTTTCTAAAAAAAACAACACATTATTTAAATAAAAAATGGAATTAATGTGAAAATAAATAATATAACATAGGTTTATTGTAACAATGAACTTCCCTCATTGTCATCAATTTCTTCAGCCATATTATGACAACTGGCATTCCATCTCTGCGATATTCTATTCACCTTGAAGCCAACCATACATACTTAATCTTGCCAGCGAACTTCCTATATCTCGCTAACAAATAGAGTTGTTGGCTCCCAGAAAGCATTCCTACACTCCCATATATGCTCTCGTCTGTCTCTCTGCCCAGGTGTCTGGTGATGAAATCCCTCTTAACCATACGGAGACGCAGTGCCAGCTTTAGACATTCGGGCAATAATGTCATCCTCACTAAAATTAATTATTTTATTATGTTTGTTATTTAAAGGGCTCCCCTCCAGGTTGGCGTCCCGAGGCAATTGCTCTGGTTGCTCCAACCTAAAGCCTGTACTGTGGAGACGGCTCAGAAGTCAATGCTACCAAACCTAATGTTTGATTACTGAAGTGGCGTCTAGAAGTGGAGAGAAGGTGACCGTCGGAGAGTGCCAGCTCGGGAAGACTAATGCTGTTGGTTCGTTAGTGATCCAAAACAATCTCTTTAAACGTTCAGCAAACCTAAGGCAAAGCATTTCTGGTTTGGTGCACTCTTTAGAAAAATTAAGCTATATTTCTATAATATTTACAATCGTGCGTCTAGCCCAAAGATTGGAGGAAGAATAAAAAGCGGTCCAGATTCTTCATAGGCCGTAGGTTCAAAAATGAATTCAAAATATCGTAGTTTTTTTGTTTGTGTGGATAGTAGTATGTAGCAGAGGGTGTTCCAGTTGCTGTACGCCGAAATATTTGGTGGTGCCATTCATACAAATTTTGGACATATCTTGCTTAAATCGACTCTATAACTGTAAAGAGCTCTTCAGCTTCTTTCAGCAATTTTTTAAAATAAGTAAATACAAACTGCATCATCTGTTTAACTAGTATTCTCATCACTTTTGGTGTAATAAAAACCATGAGTCGTTATTCTAGTTCTTCGTATTTTCATTCATTCATATTAGTTGTAATCTACATGTAATGTACCTCTTTGGTTTAAGAAGTAGATCTTGTTTACACTTTGGTGTCAAACTTTCAATTACTGTCTAAAACTGGAAATTTAATGTTTAAATAAATAAATTGAATAAAGCTTATAAATAATTATGTACTACTACGTGTGCAAATTACAATATGTTGTCATTGGCATCTACGAGTTTTATAGATAGCTATGATGTTGGATTTTAATTAATAAATGTATTTATTGAAATAGGTTTTTCTTTTTAGTTTTACTATTACTCGATTTTCACTCTGATAATCACTGTATTTATATCTTCCAAAAAAAAAAATTATTACAAAGCCATTAAAATTAATGAGCATAGTTTGCTGCTGAATTAATAAAAATGTTAACCTCAAGAACTGTCAATATTTTATTTTCTGTAGTATCCAGAAAACTATTTTCTGTTGGTAAAAGTACCTGCAAGTTTTACAGTTCACAAAGTTCAAGTAAAATATGCATTGTGGGAAGTGGTCCTGCAGGTTTTTATGCAGCACAACATTTATTAAAAGTAAGCTTCTTATTAAATTAATTTGGAATGCTGGACTGCTTTATTTACATTTTTGTCTTTAAGGTGTTACCCAATGCTGTCATCGATATGTATGAAAAACTGCCTGTACCATTTGGACTCGTGCGATATGGAGTAGCACCTGATCATCCCGAAGTGAAAAATGTAATAAATTCTTTTACAAAAACTGCCTCCCATAGCAATTTCCGTTTTATTGGAAATGTAAACTTAGGAGTGGATGTACTTTTCAGGGATTTGCAAAATGCTTATCATGGAATCGTTCTAGTAAGTATGCAATTCAATCATTCCAATGAATTCATAATACTTATATTGTTATAGTTGATTAATTGCCTTTACTTGTTTTTTATAATAAATATTAATAATCATTAGCCAGCATCTACCTAGCTAAGGTAGAAATCTACAATATAAGTTTTAGACGCTGCTGTAGGGCTGTGAGAATAAAAGGATTAATTTAAAAATATTTCATAATAATATTCATAATATTTCATAATTCAAATATTTCATGATTTAAGTATTATCAAATTGACTTGAAAAGATCCAATATTTTCTATTTTTATTTAAGGCCTATGGTTGTAGTGAAGAGAAGAAACTTGGAATCAAAGGAGAAGATAAAATTATTTCTGCAAGGCGTTTTGTTGGTTGGTATAATGGATTGCCTGATGACAAAGATTTAAAAATAAATTTAGATTCAGAAGAAGTACTTATTATTGGACAAGGAAATGTGGCTATAGATGTTGCCAGGATCATACTTACACCTATTGATATGTTGAAGGTAAGTTATGAGATCTTGCTTTCAAGGAATTTCTGGCTCTTTTCATTTTCTAACTTTTTTTTTAAGGTAGAAAACAGATATAACTGATTATGCTTTAGAATCGCTGAGCAAAAGTAAAATCAAGAAAGTTAATCTTGTTGGCAGAAGAGGTCCTCTTCAAGTAGCATTTACAATCAAGGAATTTAGAGAAATGACTAAACTGCCAGGTGTTAATACATTAATTAAGCCATCAGACTTAGTTGGGCTTGATGACATTCTTCCCAGTAAGTTATTAAATCATTTTATGTATTTAATATCTGTTACTGATTGTTATATGTTTAAATGAAATTGTAATATGCTCTTCTTACTCAATTGTATTTGTTTTTGTTGAAATCATGTTTAATAATATAAAGTAAAGGTTGTATTTATTTTCCTTTTTTTACATCGGCTATGACCCCATTTTCAAGCTATCTGAAGACTGGATTTAATAACACTCCTTATGTTCAGTCCATAATTGGATCCAATGAATATAATTATGGATTGAAAATAAGCAGTATAATTAAATTGTCTCACAGATAGCTTGAAAATGGCATCATAGCCGAAACGTAGCCGATGTAGAGACAGGGAAATAAATACAGCCTTTGCTTTATATTATGTATCATATTACTTTTTGTATATTTGTTTTTTTCAAATTGTGATGGCTAGATATCTAAGTTCAATTACTCCTTTCTTCATTTTGTGGAACTCTTGTCTGGAAGACTAAATTGGTTGTCAAAATCACCAGTCATAGTGCAGCTTTTTGTTAATATTATGATTATTAGTTATATTGAAAATTTTAAAACAAACAGAAAAAAAACCCATTAAAATATAGTATACATATATACAAATGCATTTGCTGAAATTTTATTAAAATCTTTTGTACATCTCATAGAAGTTTAATGTGGTTTTTAATCAAACGAAATATCTTTAACAAAACAAGGAGTTACAGAGTTAATCTGTAAAATGTGAAATGGACGTTGAAAAAGACCAAAAAGAAAAACTGTCTAAAAAATTAATGAATAAATATTTTCAACTCTTTGAACATAATAAAACATGAGTAAAATATAAAATAAATTTTGTCATCAATCTTTTGAAATTATTATAGTCGATTTAAAATGAATTGACTCAAAAGTATATTGTATGAGCATGATGTTGATTTGTGACTGTTGAATTAAATTGTTTAATCCAGTTCTTTAATTTTTAAAACAATGTTGAAAAGTCAGCGACGTCAGGGAACCGGTGGGGCTCAGCAGGCTAACTCATGTTGCCCAGCAATCTGATAAACTGAAGATAACAAGTTCGAATCCTAGTGCTTTTAACTCTGGCATTAATCCTCCGCCCTCTTCCCTGGCTCAAGAAAAACCACATGTAACCGAAAAGGCAAGGCAGGGAAGAAAAAAAATGGATTGAGCTATATCCAAGAATATGCCAGTAATATATAATATATTCCTTAGTGTCACGGAAATGTAGTTTGGGACTCCCTATATCCCAACTTGGATATAGTTGGTGTAGGATTAAATCTAGTCAATGAAAACCAAATTAGTAATCGGATAGTATTGGTTTTCTGTCACTTAATCTTTCAAAAAATATAGAGCAAACTGAAAGTGTAATAATGTGTCTGCATAATGAAATAAATATTAATTGAGACCTTCAGAATCAAAACCCGCTATACAGTTTTCAACATTTTTCTAGGGATTTTTAAAATATTTCTCTATTATATAAAAAAAAGTTTTTAGTGACTTTCATATTTTATTTTATTTTACTATTAGGATGATAGGAGATAAGAGGAGCTAAGTGATAATTTTACAAATTATAAATCTGTTCATTTAATTACATATATGTTTAGCTTCTGTTACCTCCTACTCTCCTAATACAAAATAAAGATTTTAGACTAAAAATTTGTACAGGAAATGTTTTTTTTTTGTAGTGATAACAATTACTATTATCTGAGCTTCAGAATACATGTAAATTAAAGTTATACAGTTTGAGCAACGAGTATTGCAATTAAATGAACATTTGTATAATTTGTAAAATGGACGTCAGTCCCCTGTTAAGTGGACAGAGGATACCCCCCTAGTAAATAATAAAAAAATAATTAAGAACTATATTTTCAAGAATATTGTAAAAATTTATAGTATCAACTTAGTATTATAATTTAGTTTTTAGTTTACAATATTCCTAAAACTTCTGTTATTTATATATTTATGAATCCCTTGAAAACTGGATTTTGTGAGTTTTGATCCAAAACAATTATTTCTTAATAATAAAATAAATAAAATTCTGGAAGAAGGTAATCTATATAAAATTGTCTTTCTTTCTGTTCTATTTTTACTAATTCTTTATAACAACCAGATATAAACTTTTTATAATTTTTAGATATCTCTGATTGAAATTTCTTATCTGAACTTTAATTGTTATTTACTGAATTCTGATTTATTTGATTTTAGATTTACCTCGGCCCCGGAAACGGTTAACTGAACTTTTGCTTAAAACAGCTCAGTGTGAACAAAGTGATGAAGGAAAAGTCTTTTGTCCTTCTTTTTTCCTAAAGCCTTATGAAGTTGTTTTCGATAATAACATTAAAGGAGTTAAATTCAACTTAAATGTGCTTAAAGATAATTTAAAGGTGATTTACATTGAAATAAAGAATTACGGCAGTTCTTTGTGATTTTCATAAAGTTTTTTTTTTTCATTCATTAGGGAATTGTTGAAACCACAAATCATTTTGAAGAAGTTCCATGTAATATATGCATTAGCAGTGTGGGTTATAAGGGTGTAAAGATTGATTCTGATATCCCTTTTAATAATGAAACAGGGACCGTCAACACCCAACCAGGTAATATATGTTATATTTAAACTGAATTTAAGCATTTGCTTTTTATTTAATTTAACTTAACTTTTTATAATGATAATCATATGCTTTGAATTCAACCTGCTAAGTTAATTATTCATAAAATAAAAATCTAATTTTCCAAATTTTAAATTGCACAAGACAAGGGCAACTGTGTTATTGAGAAATGTATGAAGAAATTAATAAAAATCAATTAAACATAATAATGTAATTCTGTTTTATATTTTATTAATCACACTAGTGGCACAAAATTGATGACAGTGTATGCTGTTCAGTCAACCTTGATAAATCTCTAACCATTGTAGAGTACACAATATTCTCTTGCCCCTTCCTTTATTATTCAATGTCCTTTTCTTTATAAGTGACGATTCCTTATTATTTATCTTTTCTTTAGTTATTTTCACATTTCTTTGCATTTATTTTTGAAGAAGAGTTAAGATGTAAAAAAAAAGATTCAATTAGTTTTTTGCATGTATCGGCCCCAGACTGGATGCTCAGGAGAACTAAACCTGGTACTGGTAAAAGTGGGGAGATCTAGATTGAGACAAATTCGACTAGATCACAGGATCCTGCAGCATATTCTTTATAGAATGCTCCCAATTTCCTGATAACATCAAATGGCCAGGAACCGTAACATAATTTTAATATCATGTAAGAAGAGTTGATCAGTATTAACATAAGTATTATACTGGAAAAACAAAATAAAATGCATGAGAATAAGAAGATAACTCCTTGTAGGAATGAGAATCTTAAGACTGAATAAGAAAATTTTGGAGCTGGTCCTAGGTCCTAAGTATTCAGCTTTCGGGTAGAATGAAAGGGGAGAGATATTGCAAGGACTGGGAATAGAACTCTACTAGATCTGGAGAGGTTTCCTTAATAGAAGTGAGATGACCATATTTAGCACAATGTTCCTGCCATTATTCCCTTCTCCTCAGCATCATGGACCCTTATCTAAAAGAAAGGAGTCAGATCCAGACAATGGAAAGCAAGTACAGGACGGACCACCAATTGGTTCAAGCTCTAATGTGGTTATCCTCTTACATCACTGCATTAGAAAATGATCAGGATATGATGATGATAGTTATATAACTGTTCGTACGACAATATCTTGTTATATGTAACAATCTAATTGTGTTGGTCTCTCGAAGAATGCTCCAAAATCGTCCAACTACGTAATGCCTTTGAAAATTTCAGTTGAAATGATTACTTAATATGGAATGAATGGAGACTTGTCAGCTTTTATAACAGAAAGTATTATTTTATAACATCATCTTACTCACTTCTCAACATTATAACATCTTTCTTCAGTTAGATAGCTATAGTAGGTAGCAAGACAATTTTTACTACACTTAACTGTGATCCTACTAGCCCTTAAGCAATAATTTTTTTTCTATTTATTCTTATCAATTTCTGTGTGAACTAATAATTATTTTAGGTGTTTATGGGAGTGGTTGGATATCAACTGGACCAGTTGGAGTTATACTATCTACCATGAACAATGCTTTTCAACAAGCTAGTTTATTGGCGAATGATATTCAAGCTAAAAAAATAAATACCGAAGAAACGAAACAAGGATATGAATCAATTAAGCAAATCTTAGTTAAAAAAGGTAGAATATTCCTTCGTAGTTTAAATATATTATTTATTATATTTTTAGTTAACCTTTATTTTAAGTTAACTGTAATTTCTGAGTAATTTCTATGTTTGGTTAGTCAAAAGCCTAACAGTACATACTATTTAAATTATGATAAGTATTTATTTAAAAAAACATAATTCCTAAAGCCTGTTCCTTTATTATGCGAGACAATTACATTTTCTTTGCCATTTTCAGCTTCTTTCTAAATAAAAAAAAAAAAAAAAACAGTCTAAAATCTTATAAAATTTTGTTTGTTTTCTATTTTAAATAATAATATTCCTTTCTCCTGCTGCCACCCTCAATAAAATTTAACATTTTATAACAATATTTTAGACAGTATATTTTGAAATAAATGTCTTCATCTCATGACAGCTCATTTTATAATTGAATTTGTTGCTGATTAAAAAGCATTATATTTTTTATTTAAGCTAAATAAAAATTCACTCAACATTTCATGCCCTCTGAATCCTGTCACTAAGGGCAAGTGCCCCCTTTATTTCCTCCCAGTAATTCTGCCCCCGATATCAGCTAGATTAATTCAGATTTACCTTCAAAAAACTTTTATATCAATATGGAATGCTGTTTAGAAAAACAGAAATTTACATGTGAACAGGGAATAAATAAATAAAACAAATAATATTTCAGTCTTGTAAGTGTATTTAAAAGAAATAATATCAATAATAGAAGTAATTCAATACATTTATAATAATGTACTAATAAGATCATTTCAATAGTAATTAATATTAGTAAATAGAATGAGATCTTATTTATATTCAATCTTTGGTATAAAATTGTACTTTGTTGTTTACAGGTGTACAAGTGGTGAGTTTTGAAGGATGGAGAAAAATAGACAAAGTGGAAATAGAAAAAGGAGAAAAAGTTGGAAAGCCTCGAGAAAAAATTGTTGATATTGCAGAAATGTTAAAAATTGGAGGAGAATAATAAGAAAGAAAAATGATGTTTTAAGTGATAAAATAAGAGTTCCTGAGTTAAATAGTGATGTAGAATTCATTAAAATATTTCATTACAATCTTATAGCTGACAAATGTTAGGTGAGCTATTTTTAATAAAATATTTTATTTTTAATTTGCAATGTTCTCTAATAAACCTAATCCAGTCTCTTATCTAAAATTCAATTATTGATTAAATGTCTTTTTAATGACCGTTTCTAACATTACAGTTTTACATAACATATATATTTAATTTATTTTAATCACATGGTACAAAATGCAATAAAGTTAAAGAATAGAAAGCTTTTGGCATGCCGCATTCTGCGAAACTAGCAATAGCTGGCCAATATCACCAAATGAAGATCTACAAAGAAACAATTGAAAGAAAAATCTCCAAATGCAATCATGGAATTGTTTCATTAGAAAAAAATCTAATAGTCCTTTATTAGATCGGCTAAAAAAGGATAAATGTGTGGATGGATACATTAAAATATAAATAAGAATATGAAAATATAAAACATATAAAAATTAACATATCAGTAGACTGTTATAAATTACGTTAAGATCTAAATAAAAGGAACATCATTGAATTTGTTACAGTTTAGGTGATTAACATCTTAAATAAACAATAACATGGGAATAGCTAATTGAGAAACTGTTAATTTTAAAACAATTTAGATGGAAATCGTAATAAGTTCTTTTTCTATTTTTTAGATAATTGTATGGAATTAATTGCCTTTCTTTGTTATTTGTATTGACAAAAAATTAAATAATTTTTTATTCATTATCTTTAAAACTAAATTTACATACTTATTTAATTATTATATACATACCTATATGCATATAAAATTTTGGTATCGGACTCAAAAACTATTTAATAATTTAATCAAAATTATATCCAACATAGCTATTTTTTTTTTTTTACAGTGTAACACTAAACCCTAAAATGACATACCAATAAAAGTTACAACCAACGATTCTTAATCATAAATCAAACCAATCTTAGTCAAATTCAGTTGTAACATGTATACATTTTTGATTAGACAGATTCAAATAGAAGAATTACATTAAGAAAATGCTACAGAATTGGCACTTGATCTTTGATGTACCTATAGTTTGGTAATATAAAAAAATGCTAATAGTATAACCTCAACATCAGTCATTTGCGAAACAAAATTGTATACAAATCTTTTTGATAATGTATCTATATCATAGTTGTCCATAGAAAGTTAATAATTTTGTTTAATTTGAACCTTAAAAAAGATTTCTTTTTAATATTTGTGTTTGTTAACTGTAAAATGAATAATATCTAATGAACCTTTATTGTTTTTAACTTACTTTCCTGGGTAAAATTTATTCAATTTTGTAATTTATTGAAAGTTTCTTTTTTAAATATGGGAGAAAGGACCTCTAGTGTAAGTAAACCTTAACTGGATATATTTAAATTGACTTTTTTTTTTTTTTTTTTGTGCAACTCATCTATACATTACCATCTTTCCTTCCTGATTTCTCCATTTGGTGTGATAATAAAAAAATTGCATATGGACACCATATTGTTACAAGCTGAATGCGAGCTCAAGCACCAAGCCCAATGAAAAACCTTGAAAAGAAGGGACATCACTAAAAATTATTTTATTTAAAAATCATAAACACCTAATATTTTCTAAATATAATTTTTAAAAATACCTTAAAATATCACAGGCTAATAAATACCTATGAATCTTCAAAAGAATTCATTAATATCTCAGCAACTTCCAAATCATTAAATGTGTCAATTTCAAGGCTTAGGTTTGCAGGTATTTCTACAACTCCCAATCTGGAAAACAAATTCCTTCAATTTACAATAATGAGCATGATTGAATTTTGATTTCTATATAAATAATTAGTTTCTATTCTACAACAAATTGAAAAATTTAAATGATTACATTAAGGTGACACTAATTTGGTAAGATGACTATTATTCCTTCAGTTAACCTTTTTTAAAAAATTTCATGATATACTTAAAAAAGTACTCTAATTCATTTATACAATATAATATTATCAAGTCTATTCAATACACAAAATTTAAAGTAACTATTTACTTAATAATGATGTAGAGATGGTTGACCGTTGATATAATATGAGAAGGAGTTAATTGGGGGGTGCGGTCAAATAAATACTAAATTAAAATATAGTAATTATTTAATTTTGGCCGACGTTTCGACCCACTTTGCAGGTCCTAGGATGTAGCACATCCTACATGTGCTACATCCTACGCCCTGAAGACGACCTGCAAAGTGGGTCGAAACGTCGGCAAAAATTAAATAATTACTATATTTTAATTTAGTATTTATTTGACCGCACTCCCCAATTAACTCCTTCTCATATTTACTTAATAAGTGAAGCCCGCAGTTTAATAGTTAAGCAATAAAACAAAGCTATCTCTGAACTTACACTAATTTATTACTGTACACACTCATGACCTATTTCCTTGTTGTATTTCTGTCACTAAGAGTGTGTATAGAAGTCTATTACTGAGAGTATAGAGGCGATACCTGGATTTTTTATTTATTAAATATATCAAAATGTTTATTTATGTATGAACCTTACAGTTGACAGAATGACTGACTCCAATTTCAACATTTTTTATAATTAATTTTAGTGATATTTCTAGTGGGATAATTGATACCTTTATTCACAGTTCTATATTTAAACACTGCAATCACCTACTTTGGAATCAAGTTACTCACAGTCTGTACACATATTATAAATTTTCCAACTAGAAATATCACGAAAATGACATTACTCAAAAATGTCAAAATTGGAGTTAGTCATTCTGTCAACTGAAAGGCAAATATTATCCAAAGTGCCCAAGGGATCATAGATCTTTCTTTTTTTTTTTTTGGTAGATTTTTAGACTAAGATAAAAAGCAAAATTTTTGAAACCTATGCAAGCGATAAGTATCCCATTTACGAGGCATATGGTAAGAATTACAATACATCTCAAAAACAGGACATTTTTGGGCTCTGAAATGCAGGGATCATAAGTTTCTTTGGATACAATAAATACAATTTATCTTGTCTCAAATTGTTCACTCTGAAACCATCAGAGTGAAACTTCTCAATTTTTTTTCAATTATGTACTTTTATTACAGTTGTTGAAAGAATTGAAGGATTAACATTGGGATTTGTCACTTCTCCCTATAATTTCCTTCCATTTGATGCCTCACTCAACCAAATCCATCGATCTACATCAGTACTCCCATATTATATATAGTGTAGATAGAGATCTGCAGAGGAAATACAATAAAGAGGAAAAAAATGTATATGCATGTTATACATTGAGTATATACACAAATAAGGGTATTAAAGATTTATAGCTTCTAATCTAGTAAAAATTAAATTGTATAAAACAAAAATAAGAAAATAGAAATAGCTGTATTATATGCCAATGATCAGATATTTAAATAAAGATATAAAAGTTAATAAAGCTTAACAATGTAACAATACAAATTAATAAATAAAATAAGCATGATTTTAAAAAAAAGGTGCATTCTATGTGTTTTTCTAGACGTTCGCATACAAGTTATTTCTTATCAATTCTGGAAAAGTGGAAAATTTGATATCAAAGGATAACAAGATAATAAGAAAACATTTTATCATTAAAAAAAAAAAAAAAATGCTTTTGCACAGAATGTTCCTTTCTTACTTTCCTCCTTGTAAAATCATAGAATGTTTCAACATAAATGCATCAGTGAAATAAAACATTCCATTTTCAATCAGCTCTCCATCCCAATCTTGCCTCCTTGGTCTGTGATGAAGATCAAAATTTTCTGGTTGAAGTTGTCCAGCTACAAAAAATAAACATTGAAGAGTAATGTCATTGAAATTTAGTGTATTAAAACAACTGCAGTTTTAAAAATGAAAAAAATGGCATGTATTTATATATCACTGTAACAATTTTAAAAAAAATACTATTAATATATTGTAGCAATGGTCTTACATGAATTATAGCCCCATCTCAACTTATGTTGCCTTGTTACAGAGAATACAGAATCTATGTTGTTATTTAACTTTCTGTATGCCTCTTCTAGATATTCAACTTTTAAAAATGGTGAAGTACACTGAATAACACCAATCTTTGTAACTTCTAAAACATGAAAAAATAATAGTACAATATATTTGATTATATAATTTAGCACATATCGACATTAGACTAATTATAAAGAATAGGAAGTAGATTTGGGTCAATCAAAGACTAATGTATGTCTTAATGTTAATTAATTATTAACTTAGCAGTTCGGATTACAAATAATTGTTTGCTGATCCTTGTTTAGTTCTGTTCAAATAAGTAAAAAAAAACATGAATCGTTTATCACCATTATAAATTTTATTACTTTTGAATTAAAATCATTTGAATGGGCTAGGTATTAAAAGTAGAAAGTCCATTTTCTATTAATTGTTTCTGAATATTATATGAATTTGAAGAAGAGTTATTCATTGTAGTGTGATACAAAACTTTCCAAGATTCCTCGTGGCACATGTAAGACCTTTTCTCTTACGCCATACCCACATGAGGAAGTAGCTAGGAAATTGGTAAAAAGGTGTCACCCAAATGAATGAAAGAAAAGGGAACAGAAAGAGTAGCGACACTGTTGCCACTATGTAATCACAAGGCACCATAGCCGCTATCTTTCATTTTGGTTGGATGACCCACCTTGTCACCAATCTTTAAGCTAGTCAACATGAAAGAACAATTCAGAAAACTACTCTGGCGAATTTATTAAATTAATCCTATTTTTAATCCAATTAATTGATATTTTCAACTGATAATAACAAAGTAAAAACTATACCATCATGCTTTTCGAGAAACTCATTTACAGCTACGACTGTGGATGCAGAATCTGAAGCTGTGTATGACGGTCTCCAATGTACTGAAGCTTTACCTCTTTTGGCTTCATTTGCAATCACAATATCATCAGTAGACACCCAAATGCTATCAAATTCTAAAATTTCCATTAATATTTAATGTTTAAAACTAATTGAAACAAAAAGGTATTAAATTTAATCAGCTGTCATGATAACTTACTTCCAAATTCAGTCATAGTACGTAAGGCTCTACCCAAGAGTGTTATATTTTTAATCTTAGCAACATTTTTGTGGGGTAAGCCTTTACTACCACCTCTTGCTAACACCAACCCAGCAAAGTGAGAAAAACTTGTGCTTGAACTTAAAACAAAAACTCCATTAGTAGTCTGGTTTATAAAATTGAAATCAGTTGAATATAATAGCAGTACCTATTGTGCTCCTGAATTAATGGTTCTTGTTGTATATCAAATATGTGAGCAAAGTATATTGAAAATATAGTAAAAATAAAGAAACCAAATATTAACCAAATTAGAAATCTACCGCTTGTGTTCCTCATTGTCTGATTATCTTAAAATATCAATATGGTAACATCAGTCTTAGAATATAAAAAACAATTAGTTATTTCATTGATTATTTGTAACCTTGCCCGAGTATAACCTTTTCTATACTAAGAAGTCGCATTATGAAGGTGTAGAGGTATTCATAAGTAATCTTACACTTGTTCAGTGATCACTGAGTAAGGATATGAAACAATATTTCGTCAAACAAAATTTTTTGTACTAATTTTTTTTTCCAAATTGCAGTTCGGATACAAATACTCGGGCTTGCAAAAGGAATCCAGAGTAAAATATAAGGATCTTTCAGACAAACACTTAACATAAGGAAAATTTAACAAATAATTAGCAGCGGAATGTATTGAAACGAATAATCTCCACTTTTGGAAAACATGAGATTATTTTGATCCGGTGCTGCTCATGTATTGTACGATATTACAAGTTATGTGAGTATATGTACAGGTTCACCGCGTAGGTTGGGCTAATGGATTTATTTAAAACTATAATATGATTAGCCAAGGGTTGAAACAAACGACCTCAATTTTTGGAGGTGGGAAGTAAATTCCTTGGTCGTGAGAGTACGTGATACCTCAATAGAGTGTATTCACTGAAAGCTTCATGAAATGAGGATACATTTAGATAGAATGATTGATGTCAGAGCAATGGGTTCGGAAATCGCTATCGGGCAGTGATTTTAGAAATGAACTTAGAAAAATCGCGGAACAGTTGCAAATGAAGAGACATAGGTTAGAGTGGCTGTAAGTTTTCTGGGACAAAAAGTTTTCTGTCCTTCATAATTTTATTTCATTTCCACTAATTCTTGCAATAAGAACAATACCGTAATAATTTTTAGTATTAATTACGAAATTTTAATAATTTCGAGACAGGTCATAGACTAATATTACAGCACCAATTCTTTATTAATATAGTTATGATCGTTCTTCCTAATTTTTATGTGTGAAAAGAGTATCTAACTTGGTATACGATGACAGGTGAGTTTTTTTTTTTTTTGTTTGCTTTAAAAATGTTTCTCCACCTCACTAGGCGTAAACGTCAGATATATTTTTTTAAGGATGCTATAAAAGTAGAGGAACCTCAGCGCTTAACAAAAGGAGATTCAGTCTTTAAGCGATAAGTTGAAATTCCGTAGTTTGCATGGAATCTTTCTCCATATGACAAATATGAATGATCTGTTTGAATAGTCTTTTTTACAGGATTGTATTCAACGGAAATACTTCTTATCGCTTTCTGATCCTTTTACAAACTACAAAGTCTACTATTTGTTTCTATTGCTCTGCGTAAATGTGCCATTAACACACGTGTAAATATTTATTCCTCCGTCACCATTTACCATCTGTGCCGTTTGCAAGGATTGGGAGATAATTATTTTAAGAATATATCGGGTGGAACACGGAAAATAAATATTAATGAATAATTCATAACTCTCTTCTATCCGAACTTGAGTTAGGAAAACAATCCTAGACTAAGAAATCTATGTAAAATATAACAAATTTTTTTTGAGATGAAAATATAGCTTACTGTTAAAATTATCAGGATGACAAATAATCAAGATAACAATAAATGATAAGCTTAATAAAAAATAAAATTACAGGATATCATGATTTTTTTGCAGCCCATATTAGATTGCGATTTCAGAACAACCTGATATATCAGTTTAAGTGTGGTATAATATATTTGTATTAGATTTTACATACATTTAAGATGTGAGACCCACTGATGTAGTTCCTTCTTTAATGGAGAATGCCCTAATTGTTACCTGCATTTTTAGAGTAAATTTGCCAACTAACGATTAGTGTGTCTGTATGGTGGATGGTTAGTAATAAAACCGCCAAAGGAACAAAATATAGTATAGATGGGCGTTTGGGTGTTCACATACGATTTACAGGCTATGGATTCCTGATATTTATTTTTCATCCTCCAGTCCATATGCGAGATCTTCATCAACCTTTCAGTTCAGCACAATATGGTACTATTATGCAACTGCAACCAGGGCCGTCGCGTGGGTTTTCAGCGCCCGTGGTGAAATTTTGCCGGGCGTCCCTCCTCTACTCCATTCCAAATCTGCTAATACTCTGTTACCCCATGTTTAAAAAGAGAAAGTGAGATACATATAATAATAAAGAGATGACAATGATAATAAATAGTTTTATTCCTGTCTCCCCTGCGTGCGTTTCTCTATTTGTTCCACGTGGGTGAAATAGAAGGTTCTTGGACGTCATCTTGGTCTTTTTTTCAAGGGTCTCACTTCCATACTTTTAATTTGGTTTCTGTGGTGATCCGTGCGGCAGAGGTTTCCATGCTGATTTAGTTGCCTCTTCTGTAGGGTTTTCGTTAACGGACGTGCATTCAGCAACAACATAATCATAAAACCAAAATTAGGAATCGTAGAAAAAAGGACATTGAACAGTCAGCTAAGCCTGGCCTTGGAGAAAAATGATAATAGACCAGAAGCTACCGACCATTTCATTTAACGGAAGGACAGCTAGTAACCATTTTAAATTCTTGTTAAACCTCATTTGAACACACAACTTCGGTCATTCGATCGAAAGCCGTTGCTTTATATACGAAAATTTGAATAAAAGATGCGAAATTTGACGGTTCATTTTACGGAAGAACTAACGGCTGAAATTTGGATATGATGTAAAAAAAATATGTCCCTATTAGTGAATTCAACTTGACTGACGATGTACTTTGTCTTTCTTGTTTTTTTTTTATGCACTTCATGTTGACACGATTACATATGAGAACATTAAGCGGCTGTTAAAGCGGATGGAGTCGAAGGCATATTTCACTCGTAGTATCTGCCGCTCGCAACTTAAGCGCTTGTTATCCTTTCAATGGTTTGGATTCGGCTAATTTAACTATATTTATAACAAAACTAGAATGAATAAACTAATTACATAGCTTTTATAAGTTCTGTTGGAATGAAAATCATCGAAATTCATAATAATCAAATACTTGAGGACCAAAATGTGCTTCAAAGCCAGAGCGCTCTAATAGCTGTTAAACTTTTCGTATATTAACGATTATACCGAAGCACAATAAAAAGTTGGATGCACTGTTGGTAAGGAAAACCAGCAGACCAAGGACCGCTCCATGCGTCTGTTGTGGCAATAATGAATGAATTTAATAATGATTATTACTTCCGTAAACTTTTCATAATAATCGTAAAAGAATAGTATTATAAACATAAATTGGTTTCTTTGTTGAATGGCTTTAATGTTTGTCTCCCACCCCGCTAACTGGACTGCCCTGACTACAGTCTAGAAGGAACAGTCTTGTCGTGCTCATAAACTCTACATTTATTAAAATACATAGTAAACATTAAATTAAATAGTTGGAATTTTGTATTATAATTGAAATATTAAACCTATTTCGTGTTAGGCGATAGTTATTATTGAAATGCACCTGATTAGGTGAATTTCTTGGGAATGCCACCCATCCATTTGTCACTTCTGAAATATTGTTATTATTAATTTTACTTGTTAGATTATGTAGCGCACTTTTCAGTTCTATCTCTTTGTTTGGTTGAATAATTGCTACTTGTTATGTCCGTTTATATTATATAGTTTCATAGGACCTATTTGAATGTGAAGTTTTCATTATGTCGATAGAAGGTTTGATTTTATTCAATTAATTCGACCTTTCATGCTAATATTCCACTTTTCCACAAAAATTAAATCTTTACATGACAAATTTAAAATCGTCCCACAGAAATTCATTGTTAAAATAGCTATAGTATTGGATTATTGTATTGAGACATGTCCCTATTTATTAAAATTAAAACTCTGTATCTAAAACATATTAAGAAAGCTGTTTGTTTTTTCTGTATTTCATGTATGAATTATTGTTACAGTATTCTTAAACAGTACTTTCTCCTTCATAATATATCACTAACTATTATTTATTCCATTGTAAGGAATCCACTTGAGTTAAATGTTCAATATTAAAAATATATACTACTTCAATATTACAAATATTTGAATAAAATTTCAGTTTCTAAATTAAAGTGCAATTGTTAATTTGAACACCCACATTCATATAATTTAGTCCTAAGTCCAATGTTATTAAAAGTTGATGAAACAACTGAATAATATAGCAAATTTATGAAATTTTTTTGTATAAAACTGACTCAATCCTTTATAGTTATAGGTAATCAAAATGATGAAATTAAAATAAAACAAGAACAATTTGAAGGTGATTTTCTATTTATCTGAACAGAAAAAATAATTAAATTACAATAACTAATTAATGATTAATTAATTTTAGATGATGAGCAAGAATGTTATGATTACACCCATAGCACGTTTAATGGTAAGTTATATACCTAAAAGTTAAATTTGGAACACACTGTTTAAGGGGGATTTAAGTATTAGTTCACAAATGTCACCTTGTTTATAGAGGTATTAAGATCATATTAATCATACTGCAGATGAAATACCAATAGTAACAGAGTGCTTATATGTTCACGGTTTACTCTGTCAAGAGGTAAACAAATCCCCAATGAGATTTTTCATTTGAAGTCGGGTCTTTATTTTTATCATTGGGGATGGATCCTTTTTAGTTCATCATCAAGTAAATTACATTATTTACTTCTAAGGAAGGTTTGGTTATTGGTTATCACCATATTTATTTTTAACACACTTCAGGATATCTATTTTTAGTTTGATCTATATGATCTTGATCCATCAGTCAACAAGATGTGAAATTTGTGAACCAGTAACATGATTTCTAATGTATCAATAGTTTTGGTTTTTTTTTTTTTTTTTTTGTGGGTTGATTAGATATGGACTATCTGATTAAGAGAATAAGGATTCTCATCCATGGTCAAAGTGAAAGGCAATAAATAAATTGGGTACTAGTTCACATGAGTTTTGCACGGATTACACGTGGTTCACAATCACTTCGATCACACTTGTTCATGCAGTACCGAATGCATTCGGGTTTATCCGAAAGAGAACGAAGGCGACCAATCTCTTGATTCAGTTACTATTAACTTTCCCACCATTTAAGTACTTCTATAACCTTAACCATGTTCAGTAATACAGCAGGAGCTGACTTATATTCGAAATTTAGGCTACATCATTCAACCTTATTCCGACTTGTACCAGTATTATACAGCTGTGGAAAAGAAATAGTAACAGATAAAACGCTTTAATTATTATATCTTTGAATGCTACTTTACGATATTATTTTTCTTATTGATGATTTCCATTATTCATTATTTCGGAATAATCAGATATTCTTCATCAGTTGTTTCCCCAATACATTAATTCCTTCTTCGAAAATAATTTTTTTTAAAACAAATTACTACAATAAGTCTATTACTACAATAAGTCTGCATTTTTGGATTACTAAGCATAATAACTATGAATAACTACAATTTTATGAGAAAATAAAAAAAAAGTTAACAGCATAGTCCAACTAACTGGCAGATCTACAGATCCCATTGGGATTGGACATTCTTGGAATAAATATTTATCTATATAATGATTAATAGATACATCTTATTAATATTTTCTACTATTCTCGTGCAATCTTTAATCTGACATTATTTTTATAAAAAGAGTCCTTGACAACATAATAGTGGATTCTTATATCTAAGAAATCCAAAACGCTACAAAAACTCGAATGAATTATTTCAAAGCTGACAGTATATTCATAAAAAGCTCCGACGACTAGAAAATAGTGGATCTGTATATCTATGAATTTAAAAAAGTTACATAAACTTGATGCTCAATCTCAAATCAGACAGTATTTCCATAAAAAGGGCCGCCCACTAGAAAATAGTGGACCCTCATATTATTCGAAATCCAAAAAGTTACATAATCTAGATAGACACTTGTGAAATTCTAAAAAGGCTTGGTGAAATAAATTATAAATTCAATTATTCCAATTCCTGATAGATCTTCAACAGACTATCAAACCGCTCATAACCCTTCTAACCAGACTCCTTTCCGAAATCCCGCTTAGCTTCCCTCGATGAACACGAAGTCCCTAGCTATTCTCTTATGGAACGCTAATGGACTGCAAAACCACCGTGACGAACTAGACATATTTCTCCATGACAATTATATTGACATTGCTCTCCTGACAGAAACTCACTTCACCCAACGGACACATTTCTACATACGTGACTACATCACCTATAGATCTGACCACCCAGACAACACTGCCCACGCCGGTTCTTGCATCCTTATCCACAAATCTTTACCCCATTCACTTATTCCTTCTATTCCAACAGATGCCATTCAGTCAACTTCTGTAATCCTCTCAACTCGTCCTTTCCATCTAACACTTTCAGCTGTATACTGTCCTCCTGGCAATTCCCTCTCGTACAGCCTACTTGAATCCTTATTACAATCCCTCGGATCGCGCTTTATTGCTGGAGGAGACTACAATGCTAAACACCAACGATGGGGTTGTCGATCATCCAACTCCCGTGGTAATACCCTTTCACAAGTTTCTTCTTCCAACAATTATTCCATCCTCTCGCCCATGAATCCTACTTATTTTCCAACATCCCTCAAAAAACGTCCCGATATCCTGGACATATTTATCACCTCCCAGATTTCCTCCTCCCAAACTATAATCAAATCACTGGATGACCTTTCTTCAGACCATAGTCCAGTTCTGCTTTCACTACATTCTGACTTTGCTCCTAAACCATCACTTCCTAAACTGATCACTGGACGAGTAAACTGGGACAAATTTCGTGATGATTTGGAAAACAAACTCGACCTCAAAATCCCGCTAAAGACAAAAGAAGACATTAATTGTGCCATAGAAAAACTGACATCATCAATAACAGACAGTATAAATAATAACACATTTATCAATAAGATTAACTTCGCACAAAATACTAACTTGCCACAGCATATTCGTATCTTATTACAGGAAAAACGCAGAGCAAGATCGAAGTGGCATAGGACTAGATACCCAACAGATAAATCGCATTACACCCAACTGACTAACAAACTGAAATCAGAAATAAGAAAATACAAAATTCAAAATTTACTAAATTTTACTGAAAAACTTTCAACCACTGACAAATCATTATGGATGACCACCAAAAAACTTCTTAAGTTTCAAGACTTTAATCACCCACTACTTACTGATTCCCAAACCTGGTCCAAATCCGACGAAGAAAAAGCCCAACTATTTGGTCAACATCTCTTCCAAACTTTTAACCCACATCCCGATATCCTTAATTCGACTCACATCAATTGTATTGAGGCAGAACTGGATATTCCTCTCCAAATGTCTCTGCCACCCAAAGCATTTCATCCCATAGAAATATCCAACATCATTCAAAAATTGCCTTCCCGTAAAGCTCCTGGACATGATCTAATTACATCCCAGATCCTAAAACTTCTTCCTCGAAAAGCCATCCTATTCCTTACTTACATATATAATGCTGTACTCCGTTCTACATATTTTCCTGATCCTTGGAAACGATCTATTGTTAAAATGATCCACAAACCCAAAAAACCACCAGAATACCCATCCTCTTACCGTCCTATCTCTCTTTTACCCATCATGGGCAAGATCCTAGAAAAACTCATCTTAAAACGCCTGTACCCTATCCTAAATTCTAAACACATAATCCCAGATCACCAATTTGGTTTCCGAACTTCCCATTCCACTATACAGCAATGTCATCGTGTGGTAGACGTAGTATCCTCTGCATTGGAGCGCGGAATGTACTGTACGGGAGTCTTTCTCGACGTTGAACAGGCGTTTGATAGAGTTTGGCACCCGGGACTGCTGTACAAACTCCGAAAATTCCTACCACCTACATACTTCCTCATTATCCGTTCTTACCTTACTGATAGATACTTTAAAGTAAATCACAATAACACCTATTCATCCCTTTTTTCCCAGTCCGCTGGTGTTCCTCAAGGTAGTATCCTAGGTCCTATCCTCTATACAGTTTATACAGCTGACATCCCAACCCATCCCAACACTGTCATCACCACATATGCCGATGACATATGTATCCTATCAGTAAACAATGACCCAGCAATTGCATCCCAAATGCTTCAATCACACATCATAAATCTAGAAGAATGGTGTCAAAACTGGAGAATTAAAATAAACTCCAATAAATCCCACCAAATTACCTTTACCCTTCGTCGTAAACCAACAACTTCCTGTCCTACAGTTTCCTTTAACAATACTCCACTTATCCCTGTTGAGCAAATCCGATACCTAGGACTCCACCTGGACAAACGACTAACTTGGAATCCTCATACTAGACTGAAACGACAAGAAACCGCTCGACGTTTCCGATTACTTCAGCACTTACTAGACAAACGCTCTAAACTTCCCATTAATTACAAAAGACTCATATACTTGACTATAATAAGACCTATTTGGACTTACGGAGTTGAGCTATGGGGCTCCACTAAACCATCGAATTCCTCTCGCATCCAATCCTTACAATCCAAAATCCTTCGTAAAATCCTCAATGCTCCTTACTTTGTCACTAATAAAATTATCCATAAAGATCTTAATGTTCCTTATGTTTCAGATCTGGCCCAATCCAGATACCTATCCTTCCATAATAAACTTCAGAATCATCCCAACCCTCTCGTTTCTAACCTTGCTTCCTCTTCAATTCCTGATAACCCTCCGAGGCGTCTGAAAAGAAGATGGCCCCGTGATCTCCTAATGTAGTCATATCATTAGAGTGCTACCATTGGGTAGTTACTCAGCAAGTGTATTCATGTCATTATATCAATTATGTTCAAATTTACTTGATGTATTTATGTAATACAGTTGTAAATGTCATAAAGAAATAAAAAAAAAAAAAAAAAAAAAAAATTATTCCAACTTCTATTGAAAAACTCAAAAAACAAATAAAAAGATAACAGATAACTTCAGATTATTTATTATCCAAATGATTAAAAAAAAATCTTTTATACACAGTTGTAAAAAATAATATACTATTGTATATGCGTATTTACAGCCACTATGTAAGTACGTGTAAATAAAAAAATTATTTCTAAAAGCATTTTTTTTTTTAACAAGCCTCGAAGGACGACAAACATTTTATAATCTATAAGGAATATTTATAATTTATAAGGAATATCTTATAATTTATAAGGAAAATAATGTCAGATTAAATATTTTTTCTTTTTCTTTCAGAGTAATAACCGTTATAATAAAAATTAGTAAATACATAATTCATTAATAAGGAAGTTCCATGATGGGAATACTTTTTTTTTTTTTTTTTTAAATGCATGAAAAAAGGGGTTGTTTGTAATGGGGCAATTGCTGACGTCATAAAAGACAACATTTGGCTGTTTTCGGAATTCCATGAACAAGTGTGATGATAATGAACCAGGTGTAATCCGTGCGGAACACATATGAACTAGTACCATAAATTGTGTTGACTACATGTACATACAAATGTTGCAAATTATAAAAATCTTCTATTAGTAATTGCTATGTAAAAAGTTTTGAGGAAGAATAAGAAAATAGATACAAACGTAGTTCCTATTGAGTAGCCCAATGAGAATAGATCTTGAGAGTTCTTTAAGAGTTGCTGATTGAAACAACAAACCAATGGTATATTGTTTTGAAGCCTTCTTTGGTCAAGGCTGAATACTAGCTATTATTAACATGATAGTAAATATCTATTAGTAATTCAAATTATATTACAGTCAAAAAGGATCCTAGAATTCTATAACGAAAAATTGAAAGTTTTAAGAGAAAAATTCTTCACATGATTACCGGAACAATTTGGCATCAGAGTACTATCATGTTCAGGAGAAAGAATAATAAAGAACTGCCTACATAAATTGATTGCATTATATATGAAAGCAAGGATGTTGAGATTAGTGGGGAATCTAGTTTGAAGTAATTCATCAGGAAGTCTCTGCAACAATGAGTAATGAAAAAGTTGGTAGAGACTACGTGGGAGGTCGAAAAAAAAAAAAAAAAAAATATGGATAAATAGAATCAATAAAGATGCTGGAGAGCTAAATACAGCAGTATGGAAAGTAGCAAAAGATAAAGATGGAAATGGCTATTTCAGGCAGTCAAAGATCAACAAGGTCTGTAAATCCAACAGAAATATATAAATATTAAGTAAGTACAATTAATGGTATATAAATGTTATTAGCTTTGAAAACTAAATGAATTAGTATAGATCTCTCATTCCATGAGTTAAAAACATCTGAATAAAATTTATACTACAAATTTTATAGCTTCATTTCATTGCATTCTAGGTAGTAATGACCTGTTAGACGTTACTACAGTGAAAGAAGAAATCAAGACTGAGTCTTCAAATGAGCCATGTAGTAGGTATACTTTATTTGTAATATGTGGTTTGAAACAATTAAAAGAAAAAAAAATTGTTTTAAAATCTATCAGAGGTTAACATAAATCAAAATAATTTTTAATGATATAAATCAGCATCTATAATCTATTTCTTCTCCAAACCTTTTATTTGCTTGCCAACATTTTGTAATACAACTATCTATTATTATTTTTAATATTCCCCCTCAGGCATTTTGTCCATGAAAGGTGATGAACACAAACTACAAGCTGCCATACATTAATGCTTCCGAAGATGAAATCTTTAAACTCCTTCATCAATGCATTAATGGAAAAAAAATCGTTTAAAAATAATAAAATTTCTATAAATGTTCTTTCCATTTTAATTTATGTTTTTTTTTTTTTTTTTTGTTGATAGCTGAAAATGTATACATGGTGTTACCCCAGATTAAAGATGAGATAAAAAAAGAAAATTCAAGAGACAATTCTTTACCTTGTAAGTATTTTTTATTGTCAGAGCCGATGGGTAGTTATTTAATTTGTTTAACTATTTATCAACTAGAAAGGCCTCATATTCACCGCCATGGACTATTTATCAGATGAATAGTTGTGGCCAATATCACACATATTCATGTGATAAAGCATGTCAGGAATACAACTCAAGGTAGTTGTCACGTTTTATGTATCTAATGGATGCGAGGCCTAAGGTAGAAGTATTTAATCATTCTAAAAAATGTCAAGGTCTCTACTAATCAGGGATTGCTTATTAAAACATGTCGTCTATTCTTTAAGGTATCTTTAATTTTTTCATAACACTTATTTTTTTTTTAATACATTAAGAATAACAAGACTTTAAAAAAAAAATTGTTACTTAACAATATGGGAAGCAAAATAAACCAAAATTATACATTTTAACTAATATTTTTGTAGTTGTTTTATTCCAATTTTTATTTTTATTTTATTTTTGAAAATAATTTTTTTTTTCAGTCCCTGATGTTTGTAATATATGGCTTGATTCTACCCAAGAAGATCAGTATTATCCTGAAAATTGTAAAGGTATAGTATTAATTTGTTACGGGTTTTCACGAACTGTTTTATGATATTGCTAGTTTGAAAGAATCCGCCAGAACTAAAAAAATAGCTATTTTCCAATTTTGGTTAATCATAATCAATAAGATGATTTTTTCCACACTGACATCATGATAAGGCATTACTAGAGTTATGTTTTTGATAAACATTAAAAAATGCATGAAAATCAGCTATTTAAAGAAAAGAGGTCTTCTTAATAAGTTGTTATAATGTTGAATGTTAAAATTTTGGCTATGATAATTTATCACAAAATTAATTTCTGTTTTTGAAACTGGATCACTACTTCTTTATTCAATGAGTGCATACTGATAGGATTTCATTCATAACTAAAAGCGTAAAATAATAAGTTCTGAGAGAGAGAGGCAGACTTGGCAGATAGTTGAGGAGTACAGAGAAATGAGAAATAAGGAAAAACAGCAAATAAAAGTAAAAAAAAAAAAAAATTGGATAAGAAAAGAGTTAGAAGCAGCCAGAAAATTAAAATTAGGGAAGATCTATGTACTGTCATTCAAAGAAAGAATACATTAAGCCCATCCACTTGACCTCACTATTGTTGAAAAGATGTGTATGAACCAGTGGAAGGATAACTTTACAAACATTTATTAAAGGATGACAATCAACCCTTCTGCCATATAAGGATGTTTAGCTAATGGATAATGAACAGATGACTTTTGAACCAGAGAAGTTAAAAATATCAAACCACAGGAATAGATGATGTAGTTGTGAAGCTTATTTAGTATGACTTGTGAGACTAGCATGTAGAGCAGAAATCTGGAGAGTAAATAAAGATGTATATCAAAGTGTACTCTTAAGTCCTCAGGATTGAGTCAAGAAGATCCTTGAAAATTTTTGGAACAATATTTATTGATGGAAGTTAAGGATGGAGAACCAATGAAGAAAGTAAAACCTCTTTGGCAGGCTCTGTTTAATTATATGATACCGACTGAGGCTGGAGATGTGACCAAGATAGATCAAGGGAAGATTACCAATTACTATTGACAGAAGTCGCTCATGGGTTGAGCAGAGCAGACTAACCAAGTCCTCAGTGGATCAACTGTGTGGTTGCTGATGCAAAGAGGTTGGGAGTCTGCAACTTGATGACAGCAGCACTGAATCGAGACTCCTAGATAGAAGAGGCCTATATGTATCAATATGTTGTTGCTCCCAATTAATAAGATATATTAGTGATGAGAGTGAATGTGTATTACAACAGAAAATAGCTGATTGAATTATTATGGTTTCATATTTTATCAGTAAAATATTAATTTTTAAATAACATACTTCTTTAAAACTAAATTATATTAATTTGAAATAATTTATTTTAATTATTTTTCAGCTGAGCCTGAAGAAGATGATAGCCTTCAAGAAGATGGGCTGCCTGACTCTATGCAGGAGTATTTCCCGGATATAATGCCACATTTTCTAATTGAAGGTATTCTTAAAACATTGATAAACCATTTTTCTTTTTAAGTGTTGATTGTGTAGTAAATAATGTTCAAACAAACTAAAGTTGACTGCCATGCATTGAATAAATACTCAGGATTTTTTATTTTACAGCTTTAATTATTTTCTAAAAAGCATATACTTAGCGACAAAACTAAAAATATTTGTTTACCACAGCTGATATTAATTTGATTACAGAGAAGTGTTATTAAAATATTTACACTTGGTAAACAATTGTGCTAAGCAGGTTGAAAATTGATTTTCTATTATGAATGAAGCCAGTTCAAATCTTGATGTGGCAATTAAGGGATAATATTTGGTCAAAAACAAAAATTGAACTTATGTCCATTTTCTTTATTTAAATACACACTCAAAATTTAAAATCAAACTCACTTTGTTACAACTCAGATCACTTCAACACCCTAAGTGGATTTTCAGGAATTATTTATTCTCCATGATCTGACAGTAATGCTGGAAATTTCTCTTACTCAAAAGTTATTTAGGACCAAAATCGAGTGATGTGTCAAGGTTTAAATTAAGTAATATTTTGACATGCAACCATAAATCTCATAATGATTAATTTATATTCTTATATAGAAATTAAAAAAAGATAATGATGACAGCTAAAAGATGGCGAAAGTGGGAAGAAAATGAACAATTGCAGCACTTGTTTTTAAAATAAAAAAATTATAGCAACTGCTGAGAAAGTTGAAAAAACATGCTGGAGCAGAGGTACGTTATATTGAATTAAAATAATCTCAACCATTGCTTTAACATCAACACTAATATTCTTCGATATTAAAAAAAAAAAACCTCGCTGACTCAGTCTATCAGTAGTTCTAAATCATCTGGCTCCTTCCTTTTGATATTATAAAAATTTCATCACACCAGGGCTTAACTCCAACATCAAATAAAGATTGTCATTACTATAAATTGTGCTGTTGCAATTCATCATCCACTTATCACAAAATGTAGGTCTACTGGAATTATCTGACAGAGATTGTATACATCCAAAATCTTATTACAGAGTTGATGTTTTATTGTTATTTATCAAAATTTTATGAACATTAGACATAAGATTGACATTGATAATTAAATTTCATGGAAGAAAATTCTTTATGCAAAGTAATCACTTTGTAGATTTCTGTATAAAATTATTCAAACACTCTTACCAGCAGTAAGTGATCAGCATGTTTTAATGTAACAATTATTACATTAGTTAATTATAACATAAAATCTTAAAGCTGATCATTGGTTTCATGCAGGGAATTGCCAATTTATAATTATATTGCAGGAGGCACAACACTCTGGGAAACTAATGGTCTAAACATCTAGTTATTTTAATTCCATCATAGACCAATTTCCACTGCATTTTGTTCAACTAATATTTTGTCATTTTGTCTGATAATGTGGAAGAATAGTCAAATTATTATATAAGTGTTGGTGATACCAGCTTTTGTAAATGGTTATGTTTTCTCTTCAGTTCTTATCACCCTGATTAAGGACTCCACATTGAGCCAAAATATTATTAAAGATGGACCATCACTAGGCTAACATATGTTTTATTTTTACTATGTTTCATCTTATCCTAAATATGTTATTATCCCTTATTTCTGGTTAAATAGTTAGGTCAACTAATTCATTCTTACCTATTATGTTTATGCATTGAATTGCAAATAATAATAATAAGTAACTTGTGAGTATTAATAACAATTTAATAAAAATATATTTCCCCCCTTAAAATTATTGTACTGTATATTTATACATCGGTTTTATTCATTGCCCATTGTGATTAATAAGTATGTATTTAGTGTGAATTGTGTATTTAGCAACCTAATATAATTGAGCAGCAGTCTTTCATCTAAATAAAGTGTTTCTTTCTTTTATGTCTTTCTCCCATATTGTTCTACCAAAGACCATACTTCCCAGCATCTACATTCTTCAGTTTCATTATCCTCTGTCTTTCTTCGTTAGCCTCGCTACCAGTACAATCTACTTTCCTTTTCAGTATCCAAGTATCCAGCCATTTCACAATTTCCCATAAAACATTATTCCTTTTTCCCTTTCGGGATATTTTTCACTTCTAATTATATCATGTTTTACTATTTCCGTCCTAGAAATTCTTACATATCACCAGTAATCCTTTTCATTCAGTTGGCCATGATTTTATTTGTGAAATTACCCTATATATTCGAGATAACCTGATCATTATTAGTCAATAACATGATATGCATATTCATTTTGTTTTTAGAATACTTATGTCTATTTTGTAGGATAGAATTGTTATCATTATGTCCAATAGCTTTTGCATCATTGTTTTCATTTGCAATCAAGAACTGTCTATTTTAATGTAATAGGCAAAATAATTAATACTCCAGGCTTCTAATTAATAAAAAAAGGCTCATTTATATGACTACAATAAGGGCTATTTTGACTTATAGAGTTAAACTTTGGGGCTTTATTAAACCATCGAATTCCTCTTGTAACCAATCCCCACAACCCTAATCTTTCATAAAATCCTCAACACTCCTTACTTTTGTCAAAAATAAAATCATCCTTAAAAATCTTGATGTTCCATGTGGTAGCTGATTTAGCATCTACATAGATCTAGTTCGAACCCACTTGCTTCTTCTACAATTTCTGATAATCCTGCTAGGGAACTTCCAATATAAAACTTCTATGAGAATACTCTCTATGGACAATCTCTCTACAAGTGTTCGTAATTTTATTATATCATAGCTCGCATGTATTTTTAATATTTTAATTGAGTCGAACATTTCAATAATTTAATAATAAAAAAATTAACTTAAAGATAATTACTTTTGGGATAAGTCATTTTATTTTGGTGTTGTGAAGCACTTAAGTTTTTATCTAATCAGATTTTAGAATTGGTATCGAATAAGAAACGTGAAATATTATCTTATCAAATTTTAATAGGTTTGATGACATCTGTTTTAGGGACTGAATCTGATCAACTTTTGCAACCAAGAGTTGTGAGCTGTCACAAATGTGGGGAAGTATGTAGTTTAGAAACCTTTATGGAACATAACCAATTAAGACACAAGTACAATTATAAAACTAAACCAACCCGAGCCCGCAAATCTAAAAAAAGAAAAAATGTTAGAAAATATGTGTATCCATGTCCTTACTGTGGAAAATGTTTACCCAACATATCACAATTAAAAATTCACATACTCACCCATACTCAGGAAAGACCACATAAATGTCCATTTTGTGACTATCAAGGTAATCAGCCAATTCATGTGGATTGTCACATAGAAACGAAACATCTTAACATACGACGTTTTAAATGTGAATTATGTGATTATTCTGCTAGTACATTAGGTTGTTTAAAGAAGCATAAAAGAACGCATCATATTAGGAAACAAGAGGAGCCTCGTCAGTGCCCCTATTGCGATGTTGTCACACTTAAGCTTATTTCTATGCAAAATCATATTAAAAAAAAACATAAAAAAAAGTAAAATCAACTTTTAGTGTAAGGAATGATGGGAATAATGGAACTTTAAAATAATAATGTTTCATTTTTACGTTTAGTGATGATAGTTACAGAACTTAATTCTGTTACTACATAATGGTTTGCTCTAATAGTAATAACATAAAAAGTATTACAACTTGTTATTAATGTGTAAAATTAAATACTTTATTTTACTCCTAATAAACGATTATATTTGTCACCATACTCTCCCTAATTTCTACAATGAATAAGGTTAATAACAATCTCACCTAGAACAGATATTACTATGTTAAAATCATGCCAAAGTTAGAGAAATACAATGTAGTTTATTAATAAAAATTATGAATCAAACTAATAGGAAAAACTAAAACGAAACAAGTGAAACAAAAAACTTAATTCAGAAATTAAATTATAAATTAAAATTTGGTTTCTTACCGCCAATATGTTGGTTTTTCAATCAGAAGCACTGACATTGTTGAAAGTTAACTATAACTGCAAAACAGTTATGATCGTCAAACAAACCTAAATATGACCAAAAAACAACTAACAACAATTGAAGGTTGAGGCAGCCATACAACAGGAACTGTAAAATTAAGTGCTTACGTGTTCGATGATGTCATAAAAAAAAAAAAAAATGTATATTTTCATTGTAATTACTATAAAGCAAACCCTTGTTTTAATGCAAATATGTTATAATTATTTTTTAAATATTTTATTAGCTTAAAAAAATGTTAGATATTTTTCAATTAAATAAATATTATTAATGTTGTCGTATGTTTTTGTTTATCCTTTTTTTTTGTTTATGACCTAATATGACTTTTTTATTGTATGGTTAATTTTTTGTTTTAATTTATATTTTTTCCTTATTCAGCATTTTGGTTGTTCAGAAAAAGATGTGTAATGAAAATAAAGCACGCTGTTCCAGTAGCTGGAAGACTGATAAAAAATTAAATGTTGGAATGTAAAAAATTAAACACGGAAAGAAAACTAACTGAGCAAATAAGTTTACTTCCATTTATATGGTAGATAAATAAATTTTGGCAAACATACTTTTATTACAATAATCATTTCTTCACTATTTACACTATCTTTCTTATGTACATATTAATATACATATTAATTATTTTAAATAAATCTGTATTGGAATGTATAGAATAAGTATAACAAAAAATAATTGGTATAATATAAAAATGTTACATATCTTCAACAAAAACTTCTGTCATGTAATTAACACAAGACAGAAGTGCCAATGAAATTCGTGCAATGTTAACGATTAACATAATTATTTCACATTAACAAAAAAAATTAAATTCCCAAAACACTAATGATCCAATATATAAATGTATGCCAATAATGGTCGTCACATTTTATCACCATGAGGAGGTAAATTGCACTATATTGTAATAACTACAAATATAAAAACAGATTATATGTACAAAAATTATTAGTTGATTAAAGTATATTAAAAATATATCTCGATACAATTTTATTAACATTTCTACAATTAGAAACATGATTGAGATTATCCCATCTCGTATAGCTATGCCCATAAAATGACCTAAGGCGTAATCCCTTCTGCTAAATATCTACTATATTGAACACAAGGTAAATATTACCTTTACCATTACATCTATAATCAACTGCCTATAAATGTCTGTTTTAAAAAATAAACTTTTATTTCAACATACTATTGACCATAGGGCATTGAAATGAATAAGTTAAATTATACATAACTATGTTTATGACTACAGTTCCAATGGCAGTGGTGGAATATCACTTAATAGTTTTGTAAAAAAAAAAAAAAAAATTGTGAGATAAAACTACAGCAATTAACAGCACAAAGGTTATTTATTAAAAAAAAAATATACTTGTAGATATTAATTGTGTGCCAACCAATAAGCGTTAAACTGCCTTTTAGGCAGTTAAAAGTAAACAAAATACAAATTTTTAACCAAGCTATCTATACCAGAGATCTTTTTTTTGCTATTTCTATGACAGAAAATGATGATTTTCCGCCACTGCAGTTTCAATAAATACTAATTAAATTACATACTGAATGTAATTATATACCATTATATAATAATGAAAACCAAGCTATCATGAAATTCAATCTAAAGCTGCGTTTTCATTGAATTGTTATGAAAGTGCAAAAAGCTAATGACATAATTGGGATACAATAATAAAAAAAAAAAGATTACAGATGATAATAATAATCGTGAATACTTGATTTAGACCAGCAACACATTTAATTTATAAATTGCTTAATAATATGGGGTTCAGACTGCTATTTGAGGTATTAGTACCTTTTATGATCTATATTTTTTATTACATTAATTTCCTTCAGAATATGATGGCTGATTATTAATAAAACAGAGTATTATTTATCATTCCATCATCTACTTTATATTTAAATATATATATAGTATCCGACTTATTTGTTGGTCATCACAAGTATTCAATAGTTTTAACAAAATCTATTCTTCCTCAAATTGTATATAAATTACAAAGATACAACCATAATACACAATATTATGGTAAGATTACATGATATATATCAGCTACGACATGATTATTCCATTTAAACTGATAAAAAAGGCACCAGCTCCTAATAAATAATAAAAATAATTCATTTTATTATTTAATGAATTAAAAATAATAATTTCAAGGATGTAATGACATTCACATGTATGAGTGCAAATTAGCTATACTAAACTACAGACGATTTGTGCTTAGAAAAGTTTTGGAATTGAAATATAAGCCCTGACGATGATTTTAATTAATACAAGAGTATAAAAATATATCACTACAATGAATTCAAATACAGTAAATAAACTACATTTACAGTATTTATTTTACTGTAGATGAACACAGATATTTAGAAATAGGCATTGATGAGGCCAAGTTTTATTCTTTTTGAATGTTACATTTATGCTATGAGGATAATATAATATGACTTTGAATTAATTAGATGTCCTAATTTCAGGTGGAATATTCATCAAGATATCTACTTAACCTTATTCTTTGACTTAATACGCTAATAATGCCTTTAGTTATTGCTTAAAGATTAATTTATCCCCTACTTTTGTTTACTAAAAAAATTTATACCTGAATATTATAAATTACTAAGTACCATGAGGGCTGTCGGTTAAGAAGTAGTTAAATTTATGTTTAGTTATATTTTATTTATTTTTTATTGGATGAAGAATACATATGTTTGGAAACTTGATTGGTAGCAAAGATCGGTGAGTGAGATTTATTTAGTCAAAGGCCTTCAGAAAAGTTATTTCCTTATGGGTCCTTGAAATCTTGACCTATGTAATCCAGTAGTGTGCCATTTCAGCATCTTCAGCAGTCCGGTATTTTCAGGCAACGTATGTAAGGGATAAAATAGTAAAATACAAGAGAAAGCTTTTTCTAACTGAAGTCTTACATTCTATCTGGTTGTCTACCTAATTCCCATTTAATCTATTTGAAATTTTGCTTAAGGTCAAGCAAGTAAACTATGAATATCAAAATTTAAAAAGGGATTGCTTGAAATGATTAGTTATAAATATTCAGTTATATTGTTAATAATTACCGAACTAAGTGTCTGGCGAAATCCAAGTAAGATTGTAATATTGTTTATTAATATTTTATTTTAAGAGTAAATGGTTATTACGATGTGTTTTAAAAATTTGTGTTTAACTTATATTCATTATCGAATCTCAGAAGATAAAAAGCAATCCACAAAATGTCCACGCATTTTGGAAAAAAAAAATTTCCTATTTGGTTGAAAGATTCTTGATGTCACCTAACTTGTTAAATTTATGAAATAATCACAATACATATTAAATAAAAAAAATTAAACTACTAGGGTTAGCAATTAAGGTAAAAGAGATTAATAATTTTTTTTTTAAACGACAATTAAAATTATATTTATACATATTAAAATTTTAAACTGAAATAATTTTAGGAAATGGCATGGGACTATTTATATTTTCGAACAAAGAAACTGATTCATATAAACAAAAATATTAAAATTAAATTTACCTAAGCGGAAAGAATTTTAAAACATAAATCATGAACATCATATTTTTCTAAAGCTATATTAAGTTTATAAAAATATATATGACCGACCATTTTAGTTTTCACTCATTATTGTCATAGGTTTCGTTTGAAAAGTTAATAAACATTTTCAGCATTAAAACTGAAAACTTGCCTGTTTATTTTTTGTCACATACTAATTTTTTCCATTATATTAATCCAAAAAGTTTTCGAGAAAATAATCAATGAACACAACATTTTTAATAGTTATATTACATATACAAACAGACATACGCTAGCTGTTTATCTAGAAACTGTATACAAAAAAAAAAAAATTGAATTTTTTTATTAAATAAAGCTATTAGTATGTTCCCCAGAATATTAATTATTAAAACAATAAATATGAACACATTGTTTTTTAAATGTTGGCATGTTACTATGGAAAAAACAAGAAACTTTATTGAAAATGTTGGTATAATTAGGCTTTATTACAAAAATATTTTTAGTTTAATAAATTGAATATCCCAAACCTACCATTCTAAAGATGTGAAAGTTACTATAATATAATTTAATTAGTGAATATCTGACTCTTTCAGGTTGCAAATAGTCCTTTTTTGTAAAACAAAAATATTTACGTATGCTTACGTGTAACAAGAACCTATTACTAAAATCTTTTATAAATCAAAATTACTTCACAATTTATTCAAATAGATTGAAAAAATAACTGAAAATTTCAACCTCTGAAAATAATTCACTAAATTTTCTGTAAAAAATAATTAACAATAACAATAATATCCATCAGCAAGGAAAAGCCAATTTCAGCTCGAGCAGAGAAAAAATAATGAAAAGCATTTTATAGTGTTTATAGTTTTAATTATGCTAACATTTTACTAATACCTCTATCCCTTTCTAAAATACATGGAATCTTTTAAAAACATACAACAAACAAACAATCTCTTCTATCAATAAAAAAAAATTATTGAAAACTATGTTAAAATCTGAATCTTTTCTAGGTGGATTCTTTTTTTTTTTTTTTTTTTTTTGCAGATCATAAATAAGAGAGTAGAATTCCAAACAAGCATAAAATACATTTTTAACGAATAGTTATCTGCTATTCTGTGTTAAATAAAAACAAAAAGTTATATTTCAGTCAGTAAAAAAATTGATTTGGGAATACCAACATCACCCCTTTCACAAAACACAAAATCAAACTTGCAAATTCTGTAAAATGACTTGACTAAATTTGAAAAGTTTAAACTTAATTTTTAAAAGGTCTGAATATAGACTTGGAAATGCTATTTATATTTGTTGAAAACAATAACTTTAGAAAAAAAGAATAAACATACGTAGTTTAAAATATAGGTTACCAAGATAATAATTAAAATACTATTCATAGTGCAAAGAGTATTTTAAATGAATACACTAATAAATAGCATATCATCATTCATATATTACAGATTTTAAAGACAGCCTCAATACTTCTAATTATGAAACATAAACACCCATCAAATTCAGAGATCACCTGATAAAATTAAGGAAATTGATTTTCATCACTGTTCACACTCATACATGTGATACATCATAAACTGAAAATCCTCAAGACAAAAAAAAAAAAAAATCATTGACCTGACTTAATATAAAAATAATGGTATGATGCACTAATGGTATTATAATAGGGTAGTAGCTAAGAAACAGGACTAGAGAGCCCCGCTATAGAGAAAGCAATAGCAGTGCTGGGTTAGGATGCAAACCTATGTCTTCAGCGGCGATGGCCACGCCTATATTCTTTAACAACTAACTAGGAGCAAGTGCTATGTTATCGCAGGTGTCGGCAAGTTTTCTTCTTCTGGCTGTCCTTTTGCCTTTGGCTGCAATCAAAATTATATTATTAAGATTGTATCTACCTCACATTGATTATTTTTTAATTTTATGGATAAATTTGTTTTCCTTTCGAAAAAGTTCTATCAAAGGATGATTTAATAAGTTATTTTACATTTCTGATGTCCTAATAATATATTGCTGCGGTACAGAGACAAAATAAAAAATGTGTGAATTCTTGATTTTGAGATCCAAAAAGTTTTCACTTTATATATATTTTAAATTATGAAAATACAAGTAAAAAAAAAATATAATTATAAATTCAATTAATGGTATGCTAAAGTAAAAGTCACTAAGTTAAGAGAGACCCTTGTGGGTGGGGCTTAGGCTAGGCCAGGTTATACTCAAAGTAGACCTCTACTTTACACACATTTAACAGACATCTTAAATATTCCTATTTACTTTACATAATTTCTATCACCTGTTCCAGTTTATTAATATTAAGTAAGTTTATTGTTATTTGAATCAATAAAAAAATTATAAATATGTTTTAAATAAGGGACACTGCTAACAGTTATTGTGTAATAAGAACAATGTGCTAAAAAGTGAACAAATAGTTTCTATCAATAAGAGCCATAGAAACTATTTGGGCACTTATTAGCACATTGTTCTTATTACACAATAACTGTTAGTAGTGTCCCTTAAATAAAACATATTTATAATTTTTTATTGATTCAAATAAAAATTAACTTGCAAATTAGAATAGGTTGTAAACTATTGTTTCATTAAAGACCAGAAAGTTTTATAAAATCGTGAGAGAATTTCGGAATGGCTATATAACAAGGCCGGAATTCGTTAAAGATAGTGAAGGCAATCTGGTAGGAGATAAGAGATCTATTCTGGAAAGATGGAAGCAGTTCTTTGCAGAACTACTGAACTCGAACACAGCATTAACAATAAAGACAAATTGCCCCAGAATACAAGAGACTCAATGGTTTTGGAAGAAGAAGAAATACCACCAGAGAGGAAAAAAATGAAATAGTCAGGGCACTTTGTAGTAATAGAGCTCCTGGAATAGACAGTATTACAAATGAGGTTCTAAAATATGGTTGCTGGTGAGGCACTGGTGGAGGAGATACATAATCTTATATTTGTCATCTGGAGGGAAATGAAGATGCCACAGGATTGGAATGTGTTGGTTTTGTCCCCAATACAGAAGAAGGGAGACAAGTTAACCTGCCAAAACTATCGAGGTATTGCCCTGCTGTTCACTCTACAAGGTTCTGTACATGTTTAATAATCCTGCAATTTATCGCACTAAAATCCCTACCCTACCCCTAAGATTCTGTCAGTTGCAATAAACTGAAGAATTATGACATGGGCAGAAAGAAATAATGTCAAATATCAAAGTGGCTTTCAACCAGGAAGAAGCACAATAGACCATATCTTCTCCATTCGACAAATGGTGGAGAAGACATATGAATATACTATTGATCTCCACTATTTCTTCATCGATTTTCACCAAGCATATGATAGATAGACTTACCCAACACTTGGATGTGGTAATATCATCAAGATCTAAAGCCGCACTATCAGGAGCTTTACAGTAGTTTAGAGATGTCGGGAAAAAAAATTGGGTCTTAAGATAAATAACGAAATAATCCAATACATGATATCCTCTAAAAGTGAGGGACCGAAAGGAAATGATAGCATGCAATTGCTCTACTATATTTTTAAGAATGTTGACAGTTTGAAATACCTAGGAGCTTTAGTGACTAGCAAAAATGACATCACAGTGGAAATAAAAGCAAGAACCGCAGCAGGTAACAGATGTCTTTTTACACTATGGAAAGCATTGCGTTTATGAAACCAGTGATGGAAGGCAAAACTACTGGTTTATAAAACAATCTGGAGATCAATTGTCACTCATACCGGTGAAACGTGGGTCCTGATGGATTTTATAAAATTCATTAGTGGTTTCTTGTATGACATTCCAATAATAAACATATTGCATTCTGTAAGTTGGAAATAGTGCTTTTATTAGTTTCTAATAGTTCTCTGATTTATTATAATAGCAAATGTTGGCACAACAAATCTAGTCTAATTTGTGGTAAGTGATCTCAAACGAAAACTGGAATTTTATGAGCTTAGAACTTGTCTTTATCGACAACTTTACATGCAAAGTATAGTGACTAAGCCTTTTCCATAAGTGTAGAAATATGGTTTAATTTCCATACAAACATAACAAAATTATATGTTTATTCACACAAAGCCAGACAATAATTTTGATTAAATTAATATTTTACATAGAAAGTAAGGAAAATATGAATAGAACAAAATAAAGCAATTAGCGACAATTCTGTCAGTAGAAATTAACTTAAAAAAAAAACAGATAAAACACAATAGTCCTTCCCCTCCAACCATTACATTTGAACAAAAGTCTCCATTAACTTGGATAGCAACATAAGACTTTTCCATCAACCTTATCCAATATTGGGCTGTTACTTTAATAAATTAAAATACAGAAATATAAAATGATAGGAAAATGTAAATCAATAAATTTCATTGAATGTTACAAACAGTAACAATTGAACTGATATCTAATCTTACTTACAATAAGATTAGATGAGAGTAACATCTAAATATACTTACCATGATGTACATTGTTGAATGTAAAGTTCTATCTAAAAGTGCAGTTAAGTTTGGTAGAGAGGGATTATCACCAATCTGTGACAATTTGAGTTTTGGAAGAGCTAGGACACCACAGTACAAAGGGTACAAACAGTATCTGAGATCTTTACTGCTCTTTGGTTGTAGATAAAGAACCATCTAGGACACAAATCGACAATCTTAGGGAGAATATGGTAATACAAAAAAAGAAAAAAATTAAATAAATTTTGATTTATTCATTATGGACATATATTATATTATAATTTGAAGAATTTATATTAACATATTAAAAAAGAAATTAGTTAGTGTTTTTTGCATTAGAAATCATTAACGACAGAACAAGGTTTTTCAAAAACAATTTTTTGATAATGGAGGCTCAAAGATAAATTAAATGCTTATTTTTGAAGTAATGAAAATGTTTTACCTGCTTGTGACCAGCAAACATGAAAGATGGAGATGCTTCGACAACCAAAGACAGAGTGATGAGTGAGTGGCTATGGTTCGTCAGAGTATAGGTGACCGGGAGTAAAGTAACATAAGTGCCTAAAGAAGGACCAGTCTTCATGACAACGGTAAGGGGTGTCTCATTAATTTCAATCGGTGGCAGCTTGATTTTAGTTTCAGTAGTAGCATTTTCACCTTCCCTGAAAAATCCAAAGAAAAAAATTAAATAAAAACAAAAACTGATAAAAGTTCATAATTTATTATTTTATGAATTTGGAAATTAATAAAGTAGCAACTGAATCAAAATATTAAAGCTTGTAATTTTATTTTATTTATGTAAAATCAAAACAAAAAAGTAAATATAAATAATTACTCAAAAGCCAAAATTTACATTATATATATATATATATATATATATATATATATATATATATATATATATATATATGTTAAGTAGGGAGCTTTAGTAAAGCTTCTGAATGAATAAGATAAGGCTTGATATAATTTTCACGTATTTTAAAATAAAAAAGCTCTTAATTTGAACTAATAAAAGTTACTTGTTATTAAAACTATATCAGAATACTTTTGAAAGTATAACTCTGAGTTCACTTTGTGAACTGGGAGAGGAGTGTTAAGTAGGGAGCTTTAGTAAAGCTTGTGAATGAATAAGATAAGGCTTTATATTATTTTCACGTATTTTAAAATAAAAAATCTCTAATTTGTAATAATAATAGTACATAAAAGTAAGTATTCAGATATAATTTCAATAACAAGTAACTTTTATTAATACAAATTAGAGATTTTTAATTTTAAAATAAGTTAAAATGATATCAAGCCTTATCTTATTCATTCACAAGCTTTACTAAAGCTCCCTACTTAATATATATATATATATATATATATATATATATATATATATATATATATAAATTAAAAGTATATGTTATAATTATTTATTTAAATAAATAAATTCATTATATATATTTTTTTTTAAATTACAAGATATATTAACAAAATGAAAGAATCCACTAAAACATATGAACATAATAAATTATATTCTTACCGTGCCCAAACCAAAACTATTTCTCCGAGTTCTTCAGATTTTGGAATTCCAGGAATTGGTAACAATGAGACAACATTCTGAGCCACTTCATCTTTCCTCATACACAATCCTTTGAAAGAATCATAGTAATCATCTATCAATTTTAACCATGGACTCTACGAAAATAAAATTTTTACTTAGGCTTAAAAGAAAATAAAAATAATTAAATACAGAAAATTTTAGTCGATAGTTGAATTGTGAATAAAACGAACATAACTTACAATATTAATGTAACTTGAATGAATGGTAATCGGAACCATTGACTGGGCATTATAGACCAATTCTGCGTTAAAAGCTTCTCTCTCGTACAAGTTATCCAATGGTTCAAATCTCAACAGTCCCAAATACTTAATACTCGTGGTGAATCCTTCGATCACATCTATTTTAAAATTTGATTCTATTAAGCAGGCATTGCCGTCGACATTATAACTCACCTGAAAATAACAGATTTTAAATTATAAATATATTGTAATGGGTGTGTAGTCAAAAGTTCTCAATGGCAGCTTATGTACACACAGCTGGTGTGAGCAAATAGAGAGTGTGAAATGGATTCGTGTCAGTTGCTTTCATTTGGTTCCTTTTATTTCTTCTTTCTCTGCTTTAGTTAAAATATGTTTTTTGTTTATCATTAATTTTCTTTAATATTATTAAGCAATAGTATTTCTTATATTAGTCAGTGACAAATCCGTTAGTAATCTCTCACCAGCTGTAGTAGTTTTGTATAGGCCAAAGAGGTTTTTTTTCTCTATCTATTTTCATTAATTGTTTTATATTTTTATGTTGGAAATTGTATTTAGACCTCTCATTTTGCTCACTAGATTTGTAACAAAGTAAATTGTCTCAAGGAAGATTTTATTTCTTTCACTTATACCCCATTAGCACCAAAATATTATAATTTAAATAATTATTTTTTTAAAATAAATAAATTAAATTTGATAAAAATGGATACTAATTGCATACATCCTCTCCATGAGATCAAAATGAAATACTTATACTTTAAAAAATATTATAAAGTCTTGGTTCTCTCTAATCAATTTATTGAGTCCAATATAAAAAAAATCTGCTGTGTCTACTCACATGACTTTCCTACCTATTTCAAAAAAGTTTTTATATATTTACATATGTCCATCAAGAAACAAAAAAAAAATCTGGTGCACACAACTTTCACTTACTGCTCAACTTTGAATAGAAATTATTTTCTGGCCATGTTGAGCTATTATAAAATTTTTGATTTACATTTTTAACTGAACTAAAGCTAAAAGATTGCAGCTAACAAATCATAAATACTATTAAAATAAAAAAAGTCCTATTTATTATATCACTGGTTGATTATGGATTGTACGACTATTAGTAATTAAACTGTTATTTTCCATTGCAAAGTTTACTAAAACGGAATAGAGAGATTTGCATTGTATGCCATAGACAGGTCAAAAGTTGTCACACTGAGTGTAAATGGATTCTGTTGGAATATCGCAAAGGGGAAAATTTATCAAACTGTTCACTAATTTAATTTTCTAAAAGGTTCCATAATGATTTTTCAGAATAAATAAATGATAGATACCTAATGATTTAAATATAATTTCAGACCTTGAGTTATTAAACTACAGTAAATATATTTAAGGTTATAAACGTATCCATTAAATATTTTTATATTTCACTTCTTCTTTCACACAAGTACAATGAAATAGTATCTTAAACAATGTCATTGCCTGGAATCTGTGGGTTTTAAATACTTTTTCAAACTTTAAAAGTTTACATTTAATTTTAATAAAAATTTCATTTAATTTTCTTGAAAACATGTTATTATTTATATTTTTTTCACCACTCTCCGTTACCTTCTACAACTTTCTATATTAGATATTGTTTTTTCTAAAATTCTCCGCTTTCCAACGATATATTATAAGAGTACATTCTAACTTGTATTTCTGGAGATTCATTTTCGACCTTTATAAGCATTTTTACTTTTTTCTCCTTTATTAAATTATAAAATTCTTTCAAAAGTTATATGTAGCATTTTTTCGTAACTTTTAATAGTGAGAGATAGTTGATTATTTAAAATAAACCATATTAAAGGTACTTTAGAGGAAGACGCATATGAACATTGGGCATTTAAGCCCTGTAAAATGACATTAACAGGGATAAGACCTAAATGATATTAAAGACCACTTAATTATACAATAATACACCGAATTTAATCAAAATCGTTAGAGCCGTTTTTGAGAAAATTGTAAAAATGTGTTTCAGCGTTGATATAAAATGGCACTTCTGGTTAGCCGATTTTAAGGAAAAAGTTGTCAGGACATCTAAGGCATACATCTATCTTAAATATGTTATATCAGTTTCGTACGACTTTTCGGTTACTATATATTACATATATAGGTAAGTGAAAGTAATAATTACTTAACATCACAAACATTTTTATTATACCTTAATATCTACAGTCCTAGATTCCATGGAAGAAATTTTCATGATGAAACCTTTTTCAAAAGTTGCACCTGGTTCTATATCCCCGAATGAAAATGTCAAAGGTAAAGATAAATGCTCTCTGGTCTCAATATCTTCAACCTCACCTGTAAATAAATAAACAGAAAAGGGGTAAAAAATAACATTGTCACATTTAACCTATCTATAAATGACTTAATACAATTTAGGATAATCCCTAAATTAGCTACCCCTTATTACCCGGCCATTATAAAATATTTCTTATAACATAGGATGAAAATGAATATATATAACATGCTCTGATCTTTTTTTCCCTAAATAGCTTCAACAAATAATAAAATTTGACAAAATTTTAAACATTTATTTTTATTTAATAAAAAAATAGTAGATATTTGTTTCAATTTTCTCTCAAGAAAAGAAAAATTAACCATTCTTGTACTGTTGTATATAATATATCTTTCAATTTAGGTAATGAATGGCTCAAACTTCATCCCCTTTTATAGAGGATATTGCAATAAATTCTATGCAATTTTTTTTATTGCAACTTATAAGCAATAAAAAGAATTAAAGAACCACATTGCTACTGTTAGCGCAAAAGGTTGTAATTAACAATTTTCCATTTTTATTCTATTTTTGCTAAAGGTGAAATTTTGTAGTCTGCACCTGTGAAAAACAGCTTTATTATGCTAATAAACCATAAAGAAATAATAATCTTTTATGCTCTCCTGTAAAAAAAAAAACTCAATCTTCTCTAACTAGATGGGTAACATTAACTTCTTCAACCAAATATTCTATTGCTTAAAAAAAAAAAAAAATTAAAATCAAGAATATCAACAGTTGTAGATTTAACCTTAGTGTACTATGAAATATAGGAAATGTGTACGAAGGAGATTCATTTTTTTTAACTTATAATAAATTAGATTATAGAGAATGGTAAAATGAAACAGCTGATAACTTACAATCATTTCCTTGAGAAATGCCAAAGCTGAAGACAGCTTCAGTTGCAGTCGACGTCTCTCTACTTTTTAACCTCACTCTTATTGGATACCATTCATTGAATATTGCAGGAGGTTCTGCGTCTATAACCATGTCTATTTCAGCTGACCTTCTTGAAACAACACATGTCAAACATGGCTTGATCTTGCAAAATTCCTTCTCGATATCTTGATGAAGTCTGCAACATCAATTTAAATATAACAAGTTAAAAAAAAAATGATTGCATGATAAAACAAAATATTAATTTTATTTTTTAAATGGGCCGTTAAACTGGCATTTTATGAAATTAGAGCTCTTAAATAAATTAAATCTTCAGCTTTATATATCAATAAAGTTTATAGCACTAACAGTTGAAAGTAAAGCGTTTAGGATTTTAAGTTTTTTTTTTTTTTTTTTTTTTTTTTTTCTTACCCTCCAAAAAGTTTATTGAAACAATTACATATATAGTACACAATAATACAATATAAACATGTAATAAATTCCTTCCACTGCCCGAGGGCATTTTAAGGATTGGGGATAGCTAAAGGTTACATATGTGGCAGAAGGCCTTGTGACTTTGACATTGAACGGGGAAGGACCGTTCTGCTAATGTTTTATTATTTACAATATATACAAATTAATGAGTTTGGACCGCAGAGACCAGACCACATCCTTCGGCGAGTATGTCCACCAAAGGGAGTTTACCTTGCCACCTCCCAGGTCTGGGTGGTGGTGAGATCTCATTGAACAGTGGGTTTGCACAGGCCTTCAGCCCATCAAAAAATTTGATGTGCCTCCGGCCTATGAACTCAGGTACCGAGGGGAGCTGGAGCTCCTCGCGTATTGTTTGATTCTTAGCCCTTTGTAGGGTGGTGCCACGGACAATTCGCCGAAGGATAGAGTTCTGGAAGCCCTGTAGACTCGTAAGCGTGGATTTATATAGGTATCGCAGGAGAGGGGCCCCGTGGAGCAGTGTTGGTCTTATAACAGCTTTATAAATTTGGAGCTTGAGTCTCAGCGAGAGCTGCGGCGACGTCAGTAGGTGGTAGAGCCGGTGCGACTTCTTTCGTGCCAGCTTGATCCTCTGCCTAACGTGATTGGAGAAGGTCAAATGTCTATCTAGCGTGACGCCGAGGTAGACAATCGAGGTAGAAATTTTATGATAAACTCCTCCAACGGTGAATTGTGTGGGTAGATGCTTCTTTCCCTTCTGAAACGACATGACAATAGCATCAGTCTTCGCAGGATTCACTCTGATACCGATCTCTTCTAGCTCTTCAACAATTGTGGCTGAAGCATTCTGTGCCAGAGTGAGTGCAGTCTCCGCGTTGATGCTGGAAGCATATATGCCAATGTCGTCCGCATAGGCTGCTACCACCGCCTTTGGATGCTTGAGTGCCACCACTGGCGCCGTGAAAACGACGAACAGTATTGGCCCCAACACAGACCCTTGAGGTACTCCGCAGGTGGTATCGACTGGGTTTGAGTAGTCTGTACCAACTCGTACGACGAGAGATCTTCCGCTGAGGTAGCTTCGGATCAGTCGGCATAGAGTGGTAGGAAACCTGAACTCTTCCAGACGGCGAAGTAGATGCGTGTGTGACACGCAGTCAAAGGCCTGACTGCAGTCCAAAGAGATGAGCGCCGTAGCTCTGTTGAGACTCATTTCATCTATTGTGTGGGCCTGAAGTTTAGCTAAGTGGTGTTCACACGCGACCCCTCTCTGGAAACCAGTCTGCTCTGGTGGTATGATGCTCTCTTTCCAGCAGTGCTTCATAAGCTGATGGTGGATTAGCCTCTCGAATATCTTGCTGATGTGCGAGAGGAGGCTGATCGGACGATAGTGCTCAGCTGAGTCCCCGTTCTTCGCCGGCTTGAGTAACGGTACAACGATCGCTTGTTTCCATGCGGTAGGAAAGTATGAGATTCGAAGACATGAGTTGAATATGTTCAGTAGAAAGGCTTTACCCTTCCTAGGGAGCATCTTCAACAGTACGTACGGAATCTCATCCAGTCCAGACGCTTTGTTTCCTTTGGTGCGTCGTAGCGTCGACTCCAGCTGGTTGAAGGTAGAGAAGACGGGTTCTTCGTTGGGACTGGGCAGTGGTCCTTCCGGCATTGGTGGTGCATTTCTCGTCCGCTCAGCATCCCTCGCTTCATAGCTTTTGGCCAGGAGTTCAGCCTGTTCCTTAGGTGTCAGCAGCTCATTCCCCGACGTCAGGTGGACAGTCCTCTTCTTGTTAACGAACGTTCGGACCAGTCTCCAGAACTGGCGGTGGTCATTATGAGTCCTCCGGAGCTGGTCATGCCAGAGTGAGGTCTTCCAGTCTCGCATGAGGCTGGCTATCTGCCGGGTCATCGCATTGATGGCCGGTTTCAAGCTGTAGTCACGCGTGCGCTGAAAGATGTTCCTCAGGTTGTTCCTCTGACTGATCAGGGCGAGGATGTGACGTGGTGGTCTCCTGATGGCGTTGGGCTGCGGAGCGAACCTAGGGATGTTCAGGTTGGCTGAATCCTGGATAGTGGTGGTGATGACATCCACCGCCTCGTTTACCTCTTCTACTGTCTGGCACGGCGTTACCGCCGGTAAAGTGGATTCAACGCTAGACCTGTATCCTTTCCAGTCGGCCTTGTGGAGTAAGTATTTACTCGCCGGTGGTTTGGCGGGTGTGCCCTCGATCGTGTAGAGCACAGGCCGGTGATCCGACGGTCCATACGGAAGCGTAATGATGTGCAGATCCCTGGTTAATAGCAGGTCCAGCGTTGATGTCCAATCAGGTCGGGCTGAATGCCGGAAAGTGTGTACACCTGGGTGAAAGACGGCCAACCTAGTCTTGGTAATGTACTTCCCCAGTGGATTGTCGCTACCACACAGCCAGGAAGTGTGTCGAGCATTGAAGTCCCCAAGGACTACATGCCGACCCGTCACCTGGGCATGTTGTAGCAGCAGCTTAACAGATGTCAGTCCAGCCCTGGGTCTCCTATAGACACAAGTGAATGTGAACCGACTCTTAAGTCGCACGTCAACTGTGAGTAAGTGAGTTCCCTCGGTTGGTTCCACTGGGTTCGGGACGGATCTCGAAGGTACATCTTTTCTGACCAGGATGGCTACTCCCTCTCGAGACCCTGGTGCACACACCTCTCGGTATATAGTGTACCCCTGGAAGTATGGACGAGTCGAGGTGTGAAGCATGGTGTCTGTCAACGCCACCACTGAAGGTCTATGCTGCTGAAGAAGGAGCTCGATTTCAGCCTGCTTCTGGAAGAGGCCTCTGGTGTTGAAATTCATGACGAGATGATTAATCATGATGCTTCTTCGTCATAGCATCTAGCATGCGGGCAACTATATCCATCAGCTTGTCCATTCTTGTCAGCATCGTCATCACTAGAGACGTCAGGGAGGCATCGGTACTTGTTGAAGGCTGAGGCGATTGCGTTGGTGCAGTCTGTTCCTTGAACTGGGTGGCGTGCTGGTGGTGGGGATGAGACTGGTGGTGGGGAGAGGTTCCTTCTGATTGGAGCGGCGCTCCTCCGCTTGCTGTGCTGTATGCCAGGCCCTCCTGGACCCACTTACTCTGTTTGCTGGTATTCGTTTTCGTCGGTGTTCCTTTGGTGATTTCCCTAATTTTCTTCACCAACTCCTGTCTCTTCAAGCATTCTTTGGAGGAGGTGGGGTGGGCACCTTTACAGTTTTTACACCAGGGAGTTACTGTCTTCGGGCACTGTTCAAGGGTATGGACACCTCCACACCAGGGGCACGCACATGTTCGGCCACAATATTTCATAGTGTGTCCGTATTCTTGACAATTTCGGCACTGTGCTGGGACCCCATCTTCTTTAAAGATGCTCACACGAAATTTACACTGCGATATATGATAAAGTTTAGCAATGTCTGTCAGCTTGACCGAGTCGTCTGTAATTATCTGGATCAGCTCGATAGGTTTTGGTGGTTCATTCGGGTTATATCTCTTTGTGAGTCTTCGGGCGAGTCTGAATCCTGGTAATCTGGTTTTTAACTCCTCGACTATCTCCTCGACGGGGAAATCAATATCGAATCCGTGAAGCACATATTTTTGAGATCGCTTAGTGCCTCTGGGAGCAAAACTGTGGAATTGTACCCTATTGTCCTGGCGCAACAGTAAAGTGGCTTGAAAGTGGTCATTCTCGGAGTTGACATACAGCCGAGTTTCTTTTGATGATGAATTGATAGAGAATAATGTTATATTATTCTCGATCAGTATATTTTTCAGCGCTGCCTGGGCTATCGGAGGTGCTATGATGATTGGCGGCGGTCTGTTTTTCTCCGGTAGATTCACTCTCAACACGGAAAACTTGTTGGCAATTGGGATCTGGGAAGGCTTTTCCGGGACGGTACGGGCGGGAAACGTGTGTCGTTTGGCTACTGGGGCGTAGCCTTCAATATCCGATCCAAGGCCTTCGCTGTCAGTTTCGTGAATCCTCTTCCCACTTTTATCTTCGGAGGCCTCAGGCTCTGGAATCTCCATAGGAAGGTTCTCATTCTGGTTCGCCATCACGAATGAAGGAAGAAAGGAGGTCCGCTTGTCAGCGCGACGCTGCCCTCACTCGAGAGAGTAACTGCTGAGGTTTGGTCCAAGGGATAAGTATGGACCCCAACAGTATTAAAGGGCGCAAGCTTAACAAGCAGAGGAAGTTAATAGTGGTCTCACGTCACTATCAAAGATAGCAACGCCAAAAATATATAATCTGCGAGAACTTTAATTATATTATTAATTGAAACTTTATGAAACTTTTGATGGGAGGATTTTAAGAAATATGTACAATGTATATGAAGTAATATAGGCAACTATTGTAAGCGAGATAATACTTGAAAATGGATAACTAAGTGTGAAACACAGAAAACAAATGAAATAACAGAATATTTATGAAATATGATGAGTTGAATTTGCTTACAGAAAATAAATAACCATTAAAATCAACATAGAAACATTGAAAAAAAAGAAATTTATATGTATATGTTGAACAGACTAAAAAATAAAAATAAATATTATAACATAATCAATAGAGTAGAAACTATATATAGAATTTTCTAGGCTGATACATTTTTTTTTTTTTTTTAAATAGTGTAAAATCAATGATGTAGTAAGTAGATATCAGTTACAGAATGATAGTTTAAGAGGCAATTTAATCCTAATTCAGTTCACAAATTTTGTTAATTTTTTTTTTCTAGATTAACTGTAGTTCATAATAATACATTTAAAAAAAAAAAAAAAAAAAAAAAAAGAAAAGAAATACAGTAAGATTTAATTACTTGAAGAACGAAAGCTCAGGAGTGAGTGTTGTTGGATCCGTACCGAGACCTGTAAATTTAAGAACAGCACACCTTCCTTCTAAGTTGCCAATGTTAAGCAAAACTGATGTGATCTGAAAAATGTAATTTTTGGTTATTATAAGAACTGCTAAATATTGTGGTTAAAGGATATTACTTTTACAAGTAAAAGTTCTAATATTATTTTGATGATATATTGGTTAAAAATTATAAGCAAAGAACTATGTCAAACTACCACCTGGAGAGTTTTACCGATGTCTTGTGGCTGAGGAGTTAAGGTTGTCGAAAATTCTTTTAATTCTTCACCATTCTTAAACAGAAGATCCTCATTTCTAGCGACAACATGTTCTCGGGCTTGAGTAGCACATGTTACACACAGCTTCAAGCAGTCGAATTGGAATTCCTCAGGTAAAATACTCCTAAAATATTTCAAACATTTGAAACACATAAAAATACAAATAAATATACAATAAGGATTACAAGTTTTAAAAGAGCACTAAATAAAAAAAAAAAGTAAATAAATCTTATATATATGTATATTTAAGGTGAAGCAGTCATGAAGGGAAATAAGTTCTCCAAACATGGTTCGATTTATAGCTTAGTAGTTCGCAGAGTTATACAGACTAGAATCTATTGAGAAAGAGGAAGACAATTTAAGGTCTTGATTCAAGAACCAGTCAAGTCCAGGTCCACAAATTTTAGGTTAGAATCTTATGAACTTAAACAAGACACTGGACAACTCCATCGTTAGGCTTTGAATAAATCAGCAAGTCCAGGACTAATCTTGTTTTTTTCTTAAAACTACTGTACATTCATTAACTTTGGTTCAAACAAGCTATGTCTGGACTTACTGAGACTTCGACTTTTACGCCGTTGTATTACAAATTTTCTATTGGCCGATGATTTATTCTTTCTCATATTTACCACACAGGTGAGGATTGTTATTACTTATGTGCCAAATTAAACAGCAATTTTGTCTACACATAAAAGTGGATTAAAATAAAATTAAAAAAAATTTGGACAGGAAGTCCAAGTTATTACATTAAGGTACTAAACTTAAGATGAACTAATAAAACGTTTTTAATAATACTGGCCTATTGTAAATAATTTGTTAAGAGGTAAATAGGAGAACAACACTAAGATAATAATACTGATGACTATAATACTGATTTTACATTAACACTTTAAAAAAAAATACTTTCACTTATTTATTATTTTTTTCCACTTCAAGCTTAAATTAAAAGAAAAAAAAAACGACACAATTAATGACAGCTAAGAATTGTGAAAGGGCTTTAAACATTTGAAGATTACAAATGATTGCAATTAAGTTCATAGCATTATAAATTTTGAAAAAAAAAACAACTAAAAATTATGAATACTTTTTAAATTTATTTATAACAGACTAACATTAAATGTATATTTAATTACCAATCAGAGTACAAATAACCACAATCAAAAGAATTATAACAACACAACTTATAAACAGACAAATTTTGGTGAAGATTTCCATGTTCAAAGCCATATGGTGAACTAGGAAGAAAGAGCTTCTTGATATAACTAAAACAGATATTGATCATTTTTTATGTATCAGGGATTGAAAAAGGACTATGGGAGGCAAGTGTAATTTGTCTTTCTATAGGCTAATCCTGAAAGGAAGTAATTTGGGACACGTCAAAACTGCTTTATGAACAAGATGAGCAATGTTATCAGTTAAAAACAATTTTATAATAGAGAAAAGAAAATTTTATTTTCTTATATCAACAAAATTTATATATATATATATATATATATATATATATATATATATATATATATATATATATATAAACTGTTTCATTGTTAAAAGTTGCACCTTTAAAAATGAAGAATGAGTGAAGAGAAATTGAGGAAAATCTACTAACAAATTGGAAATATTAAAAATTTATATATTTATTTACTACAAAAATATCAAAATTTTTAAAATTTCCATTATTTAAAAAAAAAACTGTTAAGATAGATAGAAAATAACTTTATTCTGGGACACAGTCCCTTGAGAATAACAAAATTAAAAGATTACATCTGGCCAAAATAAAATTAATGGAAAAAAAAAATAATGTTAATAAGGTAAACATTCTATAGGGTTTTGAATGTGGATATGGATGGGGAATGTCGAATTTTGATAGGGAGGGAATTCCAGAAATTAACAGAGCAAGCAATAAAGGAGTTTTGGAATGGAGATCTGTGAGAAGACATGTAAAGATTAGAAGGTCGAGATTTTGTGGACAGGGAATGGACTGAGGATTTGAACTGGAGAAGGTTGTAGGCGTAAGAAGGATGATGGTTGTTGATGATTTGGTAGAGGAACGTACCTAGGAAATATTGTCTTTGGAAGGAGGGGAAAAGCCACTTTAACTCAGCGTAGTGGTGAAAGACATGGGAGTGTCTTGGGGCCCCGATCACAAATCTTCAGCTGTTCATTAGTCTTTTCAGTCTATCGCGGAGCTCCACAGAGAGAGGAAACTAGGAGTCTACACGTATGTTGAGGTAGGAGATAGCAGAAGCGATGGAATAGTTTGAGGGTGGAAATTGTCCGTCGAGAGATATGAGAAATATGGTGATTCCAGAAGAGGTTTTGGTCAATGAAAAATCCTAAATTTTTAACAGAGGAGTAGAAGGAGATTGGATGTTCATTAAGGTGAACGATGGAAAGTCGGTATGGGATCTAAGCAGGTGCTTGGAAGCAATGACAATGGCCTGAGTTTTGGCAGCATTTAACCTTTATCCATTTAATGTTTCTATGTTTAATGTAAAAAATGAAACTTACCTAATAACTATTTTAATCACAATTGAGTCATATTCATGCTTTTCTATTACAGCTTTAAGTTGAATAGGCGGAGGAAAAAGAGACATGTCTACGAAGACAGGAGATGACGATTTAGCAGTGAGCCATAAATGTTTAGCTTTGGCTTCTTCATCATATGGGATATCTGGTTCCTTATCAGGAACTTGCCCCTGTTAGTAATATCAAAAGAGAAATTTAAAATTGGCTTTAATAATAATTTATGGTTGACTAGAAAATCGATAGTTAAACTTCTGCAGAACTTTATTTTGAAATACTTAGATTAGTATTATTTTATTTGATTCTTATAAGTTGCATGAAGTTTATTGTATAATCTATGCTGTGTGAGGAGTATATATAAAATCAAGGATTTCATATTAATAATAACTAAACAGATCCTGATTCTGACTTCAAAATATTATTGATTTTTTCCTATATGATAATTTATAATATAATTCCTCACATTGTACTGAACCCAAGACCCTTCATGGGTTGTTGGTGGTACAGGTCTTTTAAATTTTTTTTAAAATATAATTTATACTGGTAATGATAAATCTATTTAAATTATGATTAATAATATATTCCATCTTTAAATTTTAAAGAATATTTTTGGTGATCAATACATACCCAACATCAATAACATATTTTAAAATAGGAACTAGAGAATATATTTACCTGAACAACTTTTATCAGGTTATTCATGATTCTTGATGCTTCAGAGATTTTATTAAATCTTCCGATTCCTTCTACACAAAGTTGAATATAGTCTGTTACCGAAGCAGTTAGATAGGATGATGCAAGACCACTTTTTAAAAGTTTATCACCAATGAGGTACCACTGTTCTTGACGATAATCATATAACATATGCATCACGAGCCTGCATTTAAAAGAAATAAAATAAAAAATTAATTCTAACAGAATAATTTTGTTTTGTTATCATAGTATAAATTAATCCATGGTCTGATTACTCTTATAGAGTGAAGGAAACCAAATAGGTAGTGCCATATTAAATTATAAACTTTCTTTTATGAAAATCAGGAATTCACATCACGCAGAAATAAAGCTATCAAATATTATTTGTTAAAATAAAGTTATGCTAGATATTTTTATTCCATGCTATAAAAATCAATAGACAAATTACAACAAAAAAACAGAACAATTTATATCAATAATTGAAAGTAAACTGTGTATCGTTGCTGGCAGAAACTATTAATAAAATAAAAATTACTGGTAAATGAAAAAACCTTTAGAGATGCTTTTAATTATTTATTATTTTTTAAAATGTTCTTTTATTTAATAATTGGGGATATATACAGAACTTAGTCTGAGTTAGTTCATGAATGTAGAGTATATTTAGTTCTGTAGTATATATTTTTTTTAATATAGTTTTTTATTGTTAGATAAATTAGTACCATTCCAAATGGGACAGGTGTATGTTAATATTGGTCTTAAAATTGATCTATATACAGTCAATTTATCTTTAGGCAGAAACATAGATTTTTTATTAAAATAGAAAAACATTTTCCATGCGTTTTCTAATTTTAAGTTAATGAGCATTTTGAATAGGATTAATTAAGTATTAGCCTTAATAATTTTATGTTAGGAGGGAGTACAGTTAGCAATAAAATAAAATTATATAGCTTCAAGTCTGTTTATGTTGAGGTGTAATCTCTATTATGATCAATTATTTTTAATAAACAACCAGGAAAAAAAATACTAACCACCCCCATCAAAATTTGAGATTTTATGTTTCTAGATACATAAGAATCCAAAAATCGAAAAAAAAAAATCCCTTTATCAGCAGCTTTTCTCAGATACTACTGGACTGATTGGTGTAAGACTTAGTATCAATGTCGAAGGGCACCTGAACATTGATGTCTGCTTAAAAACCTGTGTCAATATAGACTGCGGTGAGTAAACAACAAATAAAGAATCGTTGAATCGGACAATTTGGTGCAAAGATATACTATTCTAAATATTTTCCCACACTTTTCTGCAAAGCTGATATCCATTGTTTTGGTTTTTGATTTTTGGAAAGTCTTACATCAATCAAGATTATTGTCTATATTTCTTAGTAAATTACTAATGATGGAAAAAAGATATTTAGGCCAATATTAGGAATCCCCTTTTATTTATTTATTATTATTTATGTGACAATGAAAGTAGTGTTATATATGATGTATAATAATGATGTTCTGAAATAATAAACCATTGTGTAATAATTTGCAGTATTTTTTTAAGATCTGTAGATAATTCAAAGAAAGAAAAAGCCAAATTTTTAGCTGAATCGCAAAAAGCATAGGAGGAACTTCACTAGATGATTTACTTAATAATTTTACAGACTTTATATTTTAAGGAAACATAAGTTGAGTAACAGTATTACTAAGTTTTTTTATGTGATTAGTGAAGGGAGCGGGGCATTGCTTTCTGTAGAATTTTAGTCTTAAAACTGAACCCTTAACTTCACACTCAATATTTTTTCAATCAACTAAAACTTTCATACATCACAAGACCTAGACAATCTCAGATCTAAATACGATAACAATTATTACATTTATCTTAAGAGTTTAACATAATTTTCACCCATTACAAGGCCTAGATAAACTCAGATTTAATCACAATTACAACAGTTACTTAAGTTAATGCTTTACTATAAACTCAGATCTAATTACTATCACAACTGTTACACTTACGTTAAGGCTTTACCATACTCCCGGGAGTTGAAATATTCCTCTCCCATTTGTACAACTGAAACACATGAGAAAGATAATTAGTATCAGCAATACATTTTTTTTATTTTAATAATAAAACTGTTAATTAATCCAACTTCAGACACAATTAAGCTGATACTGATTTTAGTCTTAGAAGAAAAAATATGAAGACTTAATCACTTCTGTTAAAATTGTAAGCAATAATACCTTAGAAGACAAAGATATAGAATGGATTGAGGTCACAGTTTTATTACATGAGCACATTCTCATTCATATTTAAAAAAAAAAAAAAAAAATGAGAAAAAGAATTTCAAATAATAACAAATCCAATAAGGATTTGTTTCGGTTTCAATTTTTTATCCATTAATTTCAAAACTTAATTTTTTATTATGTATTCACAATAGATTGAGTTCCTTAAAGTTTTAAAGTACTCATCATACGTCATAATCTAGATGAATTACATATATTTGATGTAAATCTTATACAAAAAGTAACCAAGCAATATTATAAAATTTTCCAATAGGTAACTCAAAATATTTATTCTTGATTTCCAAGATACATTAGGGTTGTATCATCACATTAATTGTCAGAGTGAAGCTGATAAACTATGAGCTCAGTTTTTTCATGTGATTAGTGAAGGGAGAGGGGCATTGCTTTCTGTAGAATTTTAGTCTTAAAACTGTAGAATAAAAACAGTTTTTCTGTATTTTAATAATTACAAAAAGAATGAATGCTAAAAATTTCATATAAAACATTTTCCAAATTGAATCTAACCCTAAGAAATGATTAGGATCAGATACTCCCTGAAAATTATACAAAAAAAAAAAAAAAACTCAAATAAATCTTGGTAAAGAGTAAATCAAAAATTTAAATATGACCATAAATCTACAAATATAAAAACTAAATTGTTTTAGATGCACTTTAAAAAAGTAAGGTAACTAAATAAACAACCTATTAAGTTTTAAAAATAAATATCGAGTAGCCACATAATTTCAAATTTTAATCTCTTTTATTTTATACCAATTACAATCCTAACAATTTCTAATTTAATTTTAGCTAAATTGTCCTTTGAGACAGATTATAATATTTATCAATAAATAAGTAAAAAAAAAAAAAAATAGCTAAGAAAATACTTACTAAGCCTTCTTCTCATTCTGAAGCATCTATATGTTTTAAATTGAGAAATAGCACTTCCAAGTAAACCAATTATGAGAGACTGAAATATAATACAAATAATTAGGCATACAATTATACAGGAATGGTTTTATTAAAATATAATTTGTTAAAAGATTAAGATCACTTATCCCTTCATACAAATTTTAACAAAGTATACATTTCAGTACCCTAAGTCTACAAAATATTGGTTGATTAAAAAAAAAAAAAAAATGAAATAAAGAACAATAGTACTGATTAGTGGAATAAGAAATAAGAAATAGTAACAAAATAAAAGTGAATCATAGCTAAAACAACCTTTCATATTGGACAAAGCTATATTTGCGAACCATATAAAATATGTGTGGAAGTTGTAGTGAGTAACATTAGCAACCTTGAGTATAGTAGTGGCTATTAAAATTTGGCCTGAACAGATTGAAATTTATTTCACGGCCGACCCACAGAATGAATTTCGATTTTCCTACTCCGGTTAGAATAAGTTGATTATACCTATAGAATAATCCTCATCAGAAATGATGAGGTAGAAAATAAAGGATACAAAAATAAATAAATAAAAAGTAGTACAAGCCATTAATACCTTACAAATTACAGGTAGCTAATGATAATTAAAGTGGTCTGCAGCTACAATCAAATTTCTATTCAAGATATATTTTTAATAAAGAAGTAAAGATACAATATTAATATGAGAAGGAGTTAGTCGAGGGTCAAATAAATAAAAAAATTAAAATATATAAATTATTTTTAATATTATTACAATATTAATAATTGCTCCAAGCATAGGCTTACAGATATGTCAGTCGCTCTCTCTACAAATTGCAGCGCTATTATTCCTAACCTCTCCATGTCAGGATCGAGAGGCTCAGCACTAAGCTTGCATGGCCTCCATGCTCTTTGCCCGTAATATTCTAGCCGATCCCATCCAACTAATGGGTCAGGTTCTGGATAAGCTGTTACTCCCTGCAAAAGTTATTTAAATTACTATGGTTATTAATCTTTATTAGATAGTACATCAATAAAAATTAAAATGTCATTTTAATTTAATAATATGTCGCTCATTTGGCAGACACAAATCATTTCATGATAATTCCAGACCCAGCCTAAACAACTTGCTTCCTCTTAGATTTCCGATAATCCTCCTAGACCTCTGAAAAAAATGGCCTCAGGATCTTACTTATAACTATTTACAATAGAACTTACAATTGGTAATATCTCGAAAAGTCTGTTTATGTCATTATTGTTGATTCATTCAAATTTACTGATTGTATTTAACTAATAAAGTGGTAAATTTCAATAAATAAATTTAAAAAAATTAATGTATTTAAAAGTCTAATCTGTACAAACAATGAAATTATTGCACATTCATATCGAATATCATGGTCACTAATATTGAAAAATTATAACGTTTGCTTTTTATCTTTCTTGATTTATTTTTTAATTTTATCTCTGATTTGCCGTACATAAAACTAATGACTTATCAGTGTCAATTTAAAAAAAATAAAAACGACAATTCTAATGGGTCAGTATTTTTATTTCTTCTAGTAAACAGTATAAACTTTATCAAAAGGCTAAGTAGAATTAGTATTGGTATAACAGATTGACTAAGTAGAACAGATTCGCGGAATACCAGCATGAGCTGGCGAAACACCCATTGCTCTGGTGACCAGTATAGGTGTGAGTTTGGGGATCAGGTTTAGTGCAGAGGACCTAGACATGGTACATCGCTGCAGAAGCAGGAAAGATGACCCATGACCGCCACCTGTCATTGCATGCTTCGTAAGGAAGTCAATCAGAGACGACTTAATAGCAAAAAGAAAAGTTAAGAGGGACTTCTCTAAGCGGGATATTGGTTGGCAGGAGAAAGACTATCTAAATGAAGAGATGACTCCCACCAACAGACACCTCTATTGGCTTGTCCGATAGAAGAGAGCTGTGGGGAAAATCAAATATATTTGGTTTACTGCTGGATGGCAAAAGGAAAATAATAATAATAATCCTCATTTTAATAACTTTCAGCACAACCGGCTTCAAAGGAATATTCTCGCTTCTACACTATCTTTCACCAATTTATTTATTTTTAGACACTTATTTTTTATTTATTATTTCTGTATGTACTTTTTCTTCTCTTATTTTTACTGATTGTAAAAACTTGTCTGTATTTTCTATTTATTTTAGTTACTCTTCACAAAATACTGACTGTTTTCCTCTGAATTCATTTCCATGTCTAGTTCCCTAATCACCTGCCATGTTAACGCTCAATCCCTTCCCGCCCATTATGACGAATCCCTGAAATATTTTACTCAAAATTTTTATCATATTATCGTAGTCTCCGAAACGTGGCTTCAACATTTCATCCCGTTCTCTTCCGCCTCCTTGCCTAATTACACCCTGCTCCACCGCGACTGGATAAGCCGGACTGGCAGTGGAGTTGCCATGTTTCCACAATAACCTGATGACCTGAATCCTCGATTGCTCCACACTTCTGATCATCCACAAGTTGAATACCTCCTAATAGAAATCCTCTGCAATACTTCTCCTCTCCTTTACATCGTGGTATATCGTCCTCCACTTGTTCCATTAAATCCATCCTTCGAATCAACCCTATTCAACTTCGTACCTCTCTATCCCAGAATAATCATCTTCGAAGATCTCAATATCAATTTGCTCTCTAACTCCAATGACAAATCCTATCTTGAAAACCTATTTTTCTCTCTTCATCTCTTCATAGTTCCTTTTTCCCCCCATTAACCACACTTCTAGATCAAATACTTGGTTGGATCTATATATTATTGATTCTGCCCAAAACCTTTTCTCCTCCCCAGTCTCCTTTCTATCCTCTCATGACCTGATCCAAATCTCTCTGATACAACCTAGAACATTTACTTACCGCAACCTGAATTCCCTCACATGTGAAAAAACCCTACCCAATGTCCAATCACTAGATTGGAATAGAATATATTCCGGTCCCTCTATTAACACCATGGTCGACACTTTCACTTCCAACTTCCTCAGCATCCTTGATATCCATGCCTCCCTTAAAACCACTACCCTTTGCCACCACCCTGCACCTTGGATGTGTCAGGAAGTTAAGGATTTGAACTTGACACAAACAAGGATTCGCCGAGCTAAAGCTACCTACTTCCATGAAGCCCTCACATCCGCTCCTGATTCCAAATCTAAATGGTTAATCCTTCGCAAACTTTGCTTCTGTCAACCTTCCAGATCCCCTTCCTTACTATTCTTTCCCGTTTCACCTGACGATTTAAATTCACATTTTATTTCTGCCTCTTCTCTTCCAACTTTACTCCTGAGTCATCATGAATAAATGATGATGACTTTTATTTCTCCCACTGACCTTCTAACTGCTGTAATGAAATCCCACACCAATTCAATAGGACCAGATGGCATCCCATTCAAATTAATAAAATTATGTCTCCCTGAAATCCTCCCAGTTCTCCTATTCATCTACAATGTTTTCCTACAGAATTCAGTATTCCCAACCTCTTGGAAAAAAAGCCATTGTCCTTCCGCTAAATAAAAAGTTTAATCCTTCTTCTCCTGAAGATTTCCGCCCAATCTCAATTCTTTCCAATCTCTCAAAACCCTTAGAAAGATTGGTGCAATCCCAAGTTTCCAATTTCCTTGAAAAGCCCAACCAACTTGATCCTCTCCAATCTGGTTTCCGCCCCGGCTACTCCACACAATCTGCCTTAATTAAAATTACCAGTGATATTCAGACTGCAATAGATGATAAAAAATTAGCTTCTTGATTTCTCCAAAGTATTTGATTCCATTAACCATCCCATCCTTCTCAACAAACTAAAATCACAATCCTTCTCCTCTGTGACAGACTGAAAAGACTAATGAACAACTGCATAAGATATGTAATCGGTGTCCCAAGATACTCCCATGTCTCTCACCACTACACTGAGTTTAAGTTTCTCTTTCCCTCCATTCGAAGACAATGTTTCCTAGGCACGTTCCTTTATCAAATCATTGTCCTTCTTACGCCTACAACCTTCTCCAATTCAAGTCCTCAGTCCAATCCCTTTTCACAAGATCTTGACCTTCCGACCTTTACATTCCTTCTCACAGATCTGCCTCATTCAAAAACTCCTTTATTGTTCTGTTAATTTGTGGAATTCTCTTCCTATCAAAATTCGGCATTCCCCTCCCTATTCCAATTACTGTCACAAAAACAATCAGATACCCACTAACCTTTTATGTAAAATTACATATTATTCATAATGATGAATTTACATATCACTTAAATACTCTGGCAATTTTTATTATCAGATTCGGCTTTATTATTATTTTTTTTTACAAGAAAACATAGTTTATTTCTAAGAAGAATGTAATGTGTATTTTTTATTTATTTTTCTAAAAGTATATATTTATGTTTTATCACAGTACATAGTTTTAAGTTTCTTGATTTAGTTTCAAGTGTTTTGTATATAGATTTTTTTAAATTTTGTATATAGTATGTTTAACTAATGTTTTCTTTAATTATTTTTCTTTCTTTTTAATTTTTGTTTCGTTTTTATTTAGGCCAGATATAATATTTTAATTTTGTACTTTTTTGTTATTCTAAAGGGACTTTGGACCCAGGGTAAAATTATTTTCTATTCTATTCTAGAAAAAAAAAAAGTGTGAACAATACAGTTCCATCACTAAAGTCGTATTTTTCTCTCATGTTTGTTTAGAAAACAGATGAAAAATAATTCAATAGTTCCATTAGTGTTTACCTAAGGAAATACAGTATTCCATGAAGATTAGAACCATGTCTAATATGTTAGTAAAGATCCCATATTCAGCTTTCAGGAGTAATGGATTTTGATAAAGGAGGTTTCAAATGTAAAGGAATTTCATAGAGAAATGACTTATCACTACTCCGATCCTTAAATTCAAACTATAAGGGATGTTGAGACAAAAAGCCATTTCTTGATCGCTGACCAACTCAATTCATATATCAATTTAAAACCCTGTAACTCAATTTGGAGGCACCATAATACCTAAAATAATACTATGGTAGTCTGTTTGACTTAAACTGAGCTTCCATTATTTCCCTTCACTATTTCTATCTGGAACTCACTGCTTGTTGCTTGATTTTTATATTGTCATTATTTCAGTAACATTTACTGTTAAACCTTCACCAGTGTTATTTCCACTTTTAATACCATTATAAAAATTTGTAAGTAATAAAGAGACTTACAGAACATAACTGAAGAGCAAATTCCTTCCTCTGAATTGCATACTTGGCTGCTTGATGATAATAAAAACCTGGATGTTGAGTTTGCGCTGCAGGAAGACCTTGATGAATCATTTCATCAAATAAATCAGCAAAAATACTGTACCTGTAAAATAAAAGAGGTTAGAAGAATGAGGTAAAAAACAAAACAAAAAACATGAAACTGAATTAAATATACCTAATTAACTGTTGACCTTAAAATTTTCCAGATCCATAAAAAAAACTATTCACCTATAGAAGAAAGTAGGAAACTAGAGTCTAACTGAGAAATACTAAGTTTTGAATCGATAAAGTTTATAGTAGTTATATTTAAACATGCCCCATAATGATTCTTTTACATTGGATCCCATCCTTTTTATAAGTAAAACGTTGATTTTTGAGGCTCAAAATTGACATTTTTTAGGTTAAAGAGTTAGATTATAATCAGCTCTTTAAAGCAGCTTTAAAAAAATTGTTCAAATTTATATTTAGCCAACAATTAATCTTTTGTGTTATAGGAAAAAAAGATTTATTTTATTTTTTTCAGAAACTTTATATAAATAAATAGAAATAAAGTTAAAGAGAAAATTGTGGGTAAGTATCAACAAAATCATTAGAGCTATTTCAGTCTATATAAAACACTTTGTTTTGGCTACTGAGCAGCCACCATCATTTATAGAGTAGCCGACTTAGTGCTCATGCATTAAGGGGACGAAATTCTACAAAACAAGAGTTTCTGGTCTTTAGGCTACTTTGCATTCCATTGTGTCCTCTTGGCACTGGAAATAATTTTCTTTTTTCGGGGAATTGTTCCAAATATCTTTAGCAGTGATTGGCAAACAAGAGATGAGCAAAGAAAGATTCAGCCATATTTGTAGAGATGATTGAAAGGCCCACCAGTAGATGGAAGCAAGACCAATAGGAAGGTGGACTATTGGTAGACCAAGAGTCTAGATATGATGACTACATAGATAGGCTGGGAAGAGAACACTCTGGATATACATATGTACAAGAGAGGTAATGAGGATATGCCACATCTAACAACACTAAGAAGATCGAGATTATAACGAAACAATTAATATGAATATCTTACTGCTTTGATAACCAGGCGAAATGCTGAAAAAGAAGATGAGCATGCCCCCTTTTCTGCTTATAATGTTCAATATGAGCTTTAAAATGTGATATTGCGTCCCTAGGCTTGTTTTGACAAAATAATACTCGGCAAACTTTGTAATCTATATAACCTGCAACTGTCTTCACTTCAAATTCATTAGTATCAGACAGTCTTACTTCGAGCAAATTGCTGTAGGCTTCACTATAGTACCTAATAAAAAGCAAAACATACTATTATTTATTGCATTTAATACATTTAGCAAACAAAAAACAAAATATTCTTACGCGTGAGCTGAATTAAGGTCTTGTTTTAATTCAGAAAAAAATCCTAGTTTAAACTGATGTCTCACATATAAATACTGATGAGTTGTTTTGTTCATGTTTTCTCTATGGCTTTTTACTGATCTCATCTCCATCTGATAATAACTTACTGCTAGGTCATAAAAGGCCTTTTCTAAGCTGCAATAATAAATGTAGGTAGTTTGAATACCAATAAATCAACACTATATAAAAATAAAATATGTTAATTACAATTAAGGCATGATCACTCAATAGGAGTTCTACCACTATAACAAAATATTAAAAGATCAATTAATTCCTAATTTTAAATTAAATTTAATAATTCTCAAATGTTTTATGGCATTACAGTATTAATTCTCAATTAAATATTTCATTTAGTGAATACACGGCTCTAGTAAAAATAATTTAAGACAAGCAAAATAACTTTAATGTTAAAATACATACTTTGATGTATAACCTAATAAATGTTCTGTATGTGGTAAAATAAATAAAGCTTTGTAGCCGAGTTCTGCTGCTTGGTAAAGTGCATTGGCTCTTTCAGTTCCCAAAACATCTTCACCAGAAGGAAGTGGTGCTGTTTTTTGGATAAGTACCAAACAAATTTTACAGTTTCTTCCTTCTAAGCTTGATCTAAAATCACAGACCTCAATTTTTTATTAAGTAAATCAAGTTATTTATTTCAAATTCTTGATTAATTAAATGGTCTAGAATACAGATAAAAATCGCCATTATTTTAAATTGAAAAGCGGTTCAGAAAAAATACCTAATTGATCGAACACGTGAAACACATTCACTTTTCTTCTCTTCCCAGTCTGGATCATCCCAATCAAGGTCATAAAAAATAACTATTACTGCTGGAATTTGAGTTAAATGTTTATGCATCCAATTTCGTTTAAGAATTCCTTTTGGGATATGAAGTTCATAGGCTGCTTTCTGCACGAAAACATAATCAAATAATTAAACATTAAAGTATATCTAAGGTGGATCTAAATAAACAATAATAACCTTTGCTTTTGGTTTAGGGAACTCATGGGTTGGAGGAAAAAATTTAAACTGCACAGGGGATCTTTCTGATCTCCTATGGTTGCACATCGCATCCCAAGTAGCTTTATGTAAAGCATTATTTAAGGTATCAAGACCTATGACACCAATTAGTGCTTGAGGATGAACTAATAATTCAGCAGGAAATTCAAATTCTTTGTTAACATAAGACATGGCACTTCTATAATTGTATTTTTCATAAATGACTAGATTCTTCTTTGATAAGTAGTTGAGGAAATTCAAAAGACATAAGACTGTCAAATGATAATTGCTTATTTATACATATAAATTATCTTATTTTGAATAAATCACACAAATCCATCATCATCCATATTAATATAACAAAATTGTAATTAAGTCTTTTCAAGTATCACTGACATATCACGTTAATAAACTTAACCTAGATAACCTCACTACTTTGAAACCTATGTGGAACCTACTATTATTCAGTATGACCAAATTGAGAACACTGAAAATGTAGAGGGAATTTAAGGCCTAAAATGTTGGTGAACTTGGATGTTATCAAGGAGAAGTAAATGAGTCGGGTTCCCTCCGATTCCGAATCACAGTGCCAGGGCCGCTTTTCGAGTGCGGTCGAACCGGAGTTCGTTAGGATATGTTCATGTTTTTCTTGTTTTTTTCGAAGTATTAACCGTGGTTTTATTATAATTTTTAGAATGTGTGAAAAGGAAGGTATGTTATTCTGTTTCTTTTTATTTTTTAAGTTATCTATAAATTTAATTTAATATTCTAATTTAATTTAATATTAGTTTCCTCGGATGTCAAAGAAGAAGGAAGAGGAAACCATTGCATGGGATCCATTAAACATTACGTTAAGAAGAGGATACCAATATTGGAGTGGCTACCAAATTATAAATGGAAAGAATATTTTTTCAGAGATCTGACTTGTGGATTTACTCTTGCCTGTATCCATGTACCTCAGTCCCTTGCCTTTTCTATGTTAGCAAATGTTGATCTTGTTTATGGCTTATATACTACATGTTTTACTGGTATTGTTTATACCATTTTGGGAACTGCTCATGTAAGTTCATTCGGACCCGTGGCGATTGGTTCAATGATAACAGGAGAAGCTGTTAGCTTAGCTAGTGGTAAGGGTTTTTCAAATTCAGAAATAGCCACAACAGTAACTTTTTTGATTGGTGTGATATATATGGTGGGATTTTTACTTCGCTTTGGAATATTTACTATAATTTTTAAGAAAAATTTCATTTCTGCATTTGTTGCTGGCTGCACTTGCCATATATTAGCAAAATCTTTGAAGCTCCTTATTGGTGTAAAAATTAAAAGCCATTATGGAGTTTTCAATTGTCCTCTTAATATATATAATTTTGTCATAAATCTTGGACAAACAAATTTATGGACATTAGGTATATCAGTAGTTGTGATATCTATATTCATAATGAATATGGTAGTCTTTAAACCTCTAGTCGCTAAATATACGAAGATAGTCATACCAATCGAAGCCATTACAATGTTAATTGTTGGACTTGTTTCTTACTTGTGTGATTTTGAGGGAAAGGGTGTCCCTGTTGTTGGCTATGTTCCTTCTGGTCTCCCCTCACCAATTTTGCCTAGGTGGGAGTTATTTCAATCTGTATTAGGCTCTGCAGTCACCACCGCATTAATTAATTTTTCTTCTTCCACATCTATGACTATGCTTTTCAACAAGGGTTTAAAACCAGATCAAGAAATGTTTGCAATGGCAGTAGCAAATCTGATTTGTGCAAATTTCCAATGTATAACTATTGGGAACTCTATGATGAGGACCAGGGTTGCTGTAACATTAGGACTAAAAACACTTATGAGCACGTTTATTGCGTCAATGTTAATGCTGCTCATAATCTTATATGTAAGTACCATTTAGTTGTTTGAATTATTTTATATAAGATTTTCCTACTGAAATCTTCATTTTAATTAATCACTAAAATATTAATTATTTAATGCTAATCCAAATAAAATAACTTGTTTCAAATTTAGAGTTAAATTTTTTTTTTTTATGTGAAAATAATTTTTCGGTTCCCTTTCTAGCATCAGAAAAAAACAAAACTTCTTGAATGAACGTGTTTTCCTTCTTTAGTGATGAAAACGATGTTGATGTGTTTTAGATCAGTGCCATTAATTGCGATATAAGTTTGGATGGGAACTGTGACAAAATTTCTGTATTCTTCTTGCCGTTTAGGTGTTTCTTAAATTAAATGGATAAATTATTTAAATACAAAAATTGATAGGTGGGAGGGAGTATTAAAATAATCTAGTTAGCTATATATTAAATTTTTTTTTTATGTAATGAAAATAAATGAGATTAAAAAAAAAAATTAAGGTGTACAGTAAAGGCTACGTTAATTAAAGTAAATAAATTATTTATGATTAAGCCTGTCATTAGTTATTTGATTTCAGCTTAGTTTGTGTAAAATAATACTGCAAATAATATTTTATAAAGATTCTGTTTCATGTTAGTTCCTAAATAAAGTATTTTATTTTAATCTGTATTGATTTTATTATTAATAATACATTTATTTTGATGAATCAAAACAGTTACATAATAAGTTTCAGTTACCGTGTGTTATTATTTATTGTTATTACCTGCTTAATGCAAAACTTTTGTAGTGATATTGGTATATTAAAGTTGTATTATTAACTTTTTACTAGCTGTTCATAAAATGAAAATTATATTTGGTTTTTCTTTCTTAGGTTGGACCGTTGTTTACTCCAATGCCAACGGCTGTGCTTGGGTGCGTCATTTTTCTTTCAACTTCTCTTCTACTTTTGGATCGTGCCAAAGAAGTGATTCCAATATGTAGGAAATCTTGGGAAGATGCATTTCTATATTGTGCAACTTTTCTAGTAACCTTTTTTGGTGATGTTATGTTCGGTCTTCTTGTTGGTGGACTCTTAGCTCTCAAGCAAATTTTGAAAGATGTTCCTAAAGAAGAAATCATAGTGGACAAAACACCTGAGTCAGAAAAGTTATTGGATGAACAACAGAATAAGCCAAAATTAGCAAGTGTATAGAGGGATAAAGTTTGCTGACTTATGGTTTGTCCGTATTAAAGACAAAATAACTCTTGGGCACACAAGTAAGAGTCTTCTGTATAAATTTCATTTTATCTAAAAATGAAGAAAGGATCTCTTTTAGTTCCTTTAAGGATGAAAATTGATGACAGGACAAATTGAATAAATTTTACTTCTTCGTTCTTTTTATTCATTATGTATTTTCCATGAATATAGATACATAGATTTTTTTATTATCTTGGAATATTTTAATGTTTTAGTATACTTAATATCAATATGATATTTATTGATTTTTTTATTTCATTGCAGTCAGAGTCTTTAAAGTTAGCATTTAATATTATTTATTTTTGAGTTATGGTTTTAAATTTAAAAAGTTTATAGTGTTAGTCTATTTACCATGTTATTATTTTTTGAAATAAAAAGAAAAATGTTCATGATTATGGATGTGTTGTTGAATGTTAAAGTAGAAAAATAAATTATTTTATGAATTTCATCGGAGATAAAAATATGAAGATTTATTTTTATTATAGAATTTTATCTCACTAATGTACTTAGCGTTTTTGCAGTTATTACTGATTAGTAATTAGCTCTCTTTAGGCCAGGAGTAGATGGCCTGTTACAGTATTCTTTTATTTATGTTTTTTATTACGAAAACCAAATATGTTTGTATAACGTACTTAGTTAGTATTTACTTAATAACTTAGGCTGTATGTTTGAGGATTGAAAAAGTGCCTTGTTTTATAAGATATTTTATTTGTAATATAAATAATTATTTTTGTAATCATGGGTGCCAACATTTTTACAAGATGAAGTGAACTGTTATTGGTTTTGTAATTATAAAAAAAAACTTTGTTGATTGTGTATTAGATATTGATATGTTTCATATTGTATTATAAAATTTGTGATCCTATCCAAAAGAAAAAAATCTTATTTATATTTGATTCCAATTCAGTTACTGAAATAATATGTACTTATAGTTTCCGTTGGCCTGTATAAAGTTATAATTAATTAATTTAATTAGTCATACAAGGTATTAGCCTTTCCTAATGTTTTTGTAGCTTTGGAATATAATATAAAATACCTATTTTATTTAATATTTATTTTTTAGGTAGAAACGAATAATTATTGTTTGGTTTAAGTTTATGGTACTAATTTTCATATTAAAAAAAAACGAGAGGTGTTAATTTAATTCTCACTAGTCAGCATATTTGAGGCTCCATCAAACTTTCTACTTAAGAGTATTGTGCAATTATTCATTATATTTGTTTTATTATTTAATTGCACAATAATTGTTTTTTCATTATTATAACTTTTTTTTTTTGTATCTCAGGATTGTAAAGAAACAGAAAAATAATTTTATTTTTTTAAATACTACAAAATATTTATTCATAAATTTCAGCCTTTTATGAACTGTTGTAGGAATGTGATTTGAAAATAATGGTTCCTTGTGATAAACTCATTGATGTGATATTTTGATTTCAGATTTGCAGTTTAGGAAATAATTCTATTTAATTATATTTATACGAATGTATGTATTATATGCATTTCTCTTGAATGCAAGAGGTATTATTGTGCATGTAATATTGAAAAGTAGTACATGTAAAATAATAAATTCCCACTCTACAGGGTTACTGTTGGGTGGAAAAACATAAGAAAGTGATATTGTAATAGTTTTCTTTAATATAAAAAGTTATTTTCATAATTTATGTATTATTAAGAATTGATTTTGAAGAAGGTGCAGAGCATTAGTTAAAATAGGTTGGACATTTTATTCAATAACAAAATTTAACTCATTTTTCGTAATCTCCAAATTGGTTACCGTTACTGCGTTGTTTTATTTTTTTTCGTTACCAGTTACTAATTTGAATGTTATTAATCAATGGATAACTCACCAAAATGTATGGAGTTTTAATACAATAAAAATATTGAAATCATGGGCATTAAAAATCTACATTAAAAACTATCAGAGTTTTAATGAAAATTTTCAGAAAACAAGATTATGTTAAAACGAATTATCATTTGAGATAAGAGAGAGTACATGAATCAATATTGTTAATATGATGGAATAAACAGATATAAAAACCTGAATTAAAAAAAAAACTTACTTTTTATAATTGAATTAATTAAAAAAAAATCACACTAATTTATGATTTACATATATAAATTTGAATAAGGATTAAAAAGCAGTCTCTTAATATCTTATACCATAGTTTTATGTATTCATGGAACAAAAGTAATAAATTTTCATGTTTATTTATTTTTCAATCAATTCAAACTTAATTTGGATTGTTAGTGACAGTGATGGGAAAGAAACTAATCATAAGTAAGTAATACATAATTATTTTCTGAACCATATAGAAACAATTTTTGTCATCATTGCTTATTAAACTTATTAATCATAAATCTATCCAAGATGCTCAGTATTTTATTTATAAATGATAATTTTACAACATTATCATAACGGTGTAATAGAATAAAAATGTGTACCCATTTTCTATAAAATTTCTCCTGAGCTAATTTTTCGAAATTAATGAAACAATATATCAGGAATGGACTTATGAATTTTCCTTCAGTGAATTAAACTTTCGACAAAGCTGTCATTAAAATTAATGCTCAGCAAGAAGATTGTTAATGATCAGGCAGTTTTATTATCTATATTCTGCTAGAAAATGATGAATGGAAAAGATAATAATCCTAGGTTGAAAAGCAAAAATGATTATTGGTTATAAAAACAAAAGCAAAATTAAAGGTATGTGTAAGCAGATTTTCTGTAATTTAAATAAAGAAACAGTATAAATATGAACTTTTCTGTAGGAGATAATACTCAGTGATGAGTTTAGGATAAACAATTATTTTAATAATTGGGTTTAGCCTTCTTTAAAAAACTTTTTTTTTCCTATGCCAGTCATTGGTCATTCGACCATCCGACATCTTGCTGCCCAATATAAGTTTGATTTTTGTATGTAATCATTTACATATGTTTGATTCTTTATACCTGTCAAAGCAGGACATTCGTTTAGGTGGTCTGCATCCATTTCCGCTTGTTCACATAATTTACATCTAGGATCCTCAGCCACGCCTATCTTGTGGAGATGACTTTGTAGATAGTCATGACCTGTGGCCAGATTATGGTTTTAATTCCTTCAACATGGCATGAGTACCATTCTGTAATTGCCAGACCTTGTACAAAAGCTGGCCTGAAAACAACTGGTGCTTTCCATTCCAGTCGTACCAATAGTTAGTGTCTAACCTGACGAGCCCCGATCGACGTAACCTCATTTACTTTGCTAAAATGCTCTCAGCTTCCAAGACCTTTGATTGAATTGTATTATTTCGTTTTCAATGAAAATTTCTTTGATAAATCGAATTTCAACATTTCCGGTCAACCTACACGTTACACTAACTACTTTTATTTACGTTAGAACGTTGACCGCTTCGATTTAAAAGATCCAATGCATTGTTTACCTCATGCTAAGGCTACCGAAAGTGACTTTAGCACATTACTCAACGATTATTTAGGGGTAAATCATTTATATTGGAAAATATTATAGCTTATAGGACGTTCAATTCTACTAATTTAATTACCGTTTAGTCAGAATCCTGCTGAGAGGAAACTGTTGTTTTTCTCCTTCTTGTTTTTGAACTTCTTCCGCCGAAATATAGTGCAAAGGATCATAAACCATCGAAAGACCTAAAACCTGCGATTAAAAGACCTACGAGAGTTCTCCTCATGTTCAAATAAAATCTGAAACGAGGAAAACTTTAGGGAGACATGAAAGCAGCTGGGTTTTCAGAAGGAGAACTAGAAAAATAGATTAACAACTATGAAAATTAAAAGGAACCAATGAAGCAAAGAAGCCAAAAGAGTTAACAGACACAGGAGAAATCAGAAAATATGGCACAATTGTGAAATCTCTACCAACAAAGGCAACCTAGAAGCAGAGATAGGCAGGTTCATTACGATTTGTGGGGAAGGAAAACTCTCGATGGATAAAATTAACATCTGCCATCACCTAATGGCGCGAAAACCTCTACGATGGTGCGACCAAAGTATAATCCGTATGGGTGATAGTTCTAATGCCACCAAGGTGATTGATTGGCAAATGCTGTCAGATCATGAACTTCAAACCAAGTACCACATAATATAACATATGTGGCGTTATTTAGACTTTACACTAGTCTGATGGAAATCGTATTAAAAGAAATTGATGTCACCGAGATTTTCACGAACTACGAACATGATCGTTTGTCCTAGATACCTACTTCCCAAACTCGGTGTGGGAATTAAATGCAATGAATAGAAGGAGTATTTGTGGTAAATTTATTGCTCGGAACCAGTTCGTAGTGATGAAAAATCCATCTGGCATTCATACATTTGCAAATGCAAGCGAGAGATTGACGTGACGCTAACATCCACGAAATGACATAATAAACATATTTTTTTCGATGATGAAGAACGCCATATTCAAACCGAAGTCATTGAAGTCATTCTGTTTTACTTCAATCCTGGGTAATCAATTGTTAATTTATTTTCTATCGATGTATAATCGTAGGTAGTTTTGTTGAGGCGTAATGAATCAGTTTTATCTTCCATATCTTCGGTAACGATTCGTTCGTGAGCGCTTCATCAAGGCCAGAAATGTCCTTGACCTTGGTGTAGCTTACTGAAAAAAAATATATATACAGTATTAAGAAATTAAGTAATGGACCTAAACCTTGAACCATCGGGAAATCTCAACTCTTATTTGGTTAGTGGATTTTATTTTCTTATGATTTGGAATGGAAGTGGCGTTACAATTATATATAAAAAATAAATGAAGAAAATAAGAAAACATCTATTCTTACTCAGTTCAATGTCAACTTCGAGCCAGATGTTTATCGAATGATGCGAGTAGACTCAAGTTAACAGATGTTTTTTTCTACATGTTATTTCTAATATTTAAATAAAGCCTAAATTGAATTAGAATATTTAGATTTTTGAGCTGTTGAAAGAATTATCATTTCAGTAATTAGATGGAGGGTATTTTCTCCGGTGGTTCATGAGAATGCGACACTGGCTAATTTGGCAACACCAGTGCAGCAAGGACTTGAGCGGCCAGCATAGCTGCTCCAGTAAGTATAATATTTGTATATTATTTTTCAAAGGTGTTTTTTTTTTGTGCATGTACGCCATATCTTCATCAAGTTCAACGATAGGACCCTCAGTCTGATCTTTCCCTTCAGGTAGGAAAAAATAGTCATATCCTCCGAAATCACATGAATAAAAGTTAAAAAGGAAAAGAAACTTTATTTGAGAATAACATAAAAAGTGTACATTTTGTCTCGATTGTACTTATGATAACGTGAAAGATTACAGAATCCCCTACATAACAAAAAAAAAAAAAAAAAAATGATCGAAATCGGACAATTTTGAGCAAAAGTGCAGCCTTCAGTAGTTTTAATTTATTATCATGAATGAAATAAAGTGATGAGAAAAAAGAAATGATTTCATCTATCGCATAATACGTTTTACTGACTTATTACTGACATATTTCTTTATTGTATTCTGGTCCTCTGGTCACTGACTAATATACTATGAGAATTATTCACACTGGCCAGCCAGTTTTTTTAATTATTAATTTACGTTTGAATCTGTTAGCCCAATGCTAGTTCGAAAATGTCTAATTTTCATTTTTATTTAGGAGAGATTAAAAAAAAAAAAAAGAAAAGTTCTGAACGTCTAATTACAATAAAATGATTTTCTGAATGATGTAAAAAATATATGTTATTTTGATTTTTTAACCGATCATAATATCAATTTACGCCTTAAAGGTCACTTTCTCCATATTAAAAAAAAATAGGCGTCGCAGACGAAACATTGTCGTCACTAGTGGATCCAGGATATAATTTTGGGGGGGGGGGCTTCAGCCCGAGAGATTTTCATGTACATATAACGATAATTAATTTGAAAAAAAAAGAAATAAATTAATTACCTGTATGAAATGGTGTTTAAGTGGTTCTTGAAGTCCTATTAAATGTAATTAAACGAACAAGAATACTTAAGAGATTAATATTTTTTTCTGTAAAACGTGATTTATTTTACCATTTCGGGAAGGGGGCGTCATCCGCCTGTGTTGTCGTATAGGAAATTATAGCTGTCAAAATTTCTTTTAAGAATATATATATATATATATATATATATATATATTCATTATTTTATAGTTTTTGAGATATTCACTGACTTAAATTGCCTATTTCGGAAAAAATTATTTTTTTTGTCAGACTGTCTTTTTAAAAGCGCGGCATTTCGTTCTACAAGAAAATTGTCTTGTATTGTTATTATCTTTATATTATTATCTTATAACTCTACAACCCCTTTGTTGACTGGACTATTACTTTTACAGAATACTACACGAAATTATAAATCGATATCTGTTGATGAATTCTTTTCTCCCCTCCTCTCTCTCTCTCTCTCTCTCTCTCTCTCTCTATATATATATATATATATATATATATATATATATATATATATATATATATATATATTTAAACATAATTATTTAATTGTCAATAAGGTCACTTATTAATTATTTAATAAACTACTGAATGTTCATTTCCTCTATGTTTATTGACGTTTCGATCCCGGTATTTTCTTTTTATAAGTCAACGATGGGATCCTCTTCAAAGCTAGAATTTGAAAAAATAGAGCTTCGATCAGGCCAGGGACACACCGACAGTCTCAGCACCGTCTACTAGCACATATATTAAGCTACTGTTTGCTACTTTCAGTAGCTTAATATATGTATATATATATATATATATATATTAATAATAATTTTTCAGTAACAAGATGAAGTAGATCTGATTTTTTTTGTGGTTGTCAACGTCGAACCACTCATGTTAGTGTTTATTTGCCTTACTTGTAGAAATAAAAAAACTTCGTGCAATAAAGTAATTATTAATCCTTAATAAGGAGCAAAACAATCATAAAAATGAGGATTATTACCATAATCTTGTTTCAAGTATGTTTGTCTGAAATGTTTCTTATCTTGAAGTCTTTTTTATTGTAGGAAATGGAGTTTTTGAAAGATTATAAAAAAAAAAATAAAAAAAAATTAACGCAATAAAATTCTAAACATAGTCATTTCCTATTAAAAAAGAAAATATTTGTATAGAATTGAAATGGGTTCAATATTGAAGTAACATATTCAAATTTTGTTACGTGATAAACATATTGGAGTAAACACATTGTCATATCAGTTGCTCTTAGTATCGCCTTGGTATAGTTCATTTTATAATAATTATCATTAGTAATTTTTATATACAATATAAACTCCTGAGACTTTTTTTGGCAGGGGAATCCATCGCCCTCCTCCCAAACCAAAATGGGAAATTAGTGTCTACGATCTACCACACAGTAAGACGAAACGCTGGTTGCTCATCATAATTAATGTTTTGGCTATGAGTTCCAGATCGCATTCATTTTATTAAACCTTCGCAAATTTAACAAAGCCTATTTTATCGTGAACGTTTATAAAATACTGGATTATATTTGATTTTTTTTTTGTCTTAATCTTAATGTGACCAATAATTAAATATTGGCATATTTTCTGAGCTAACTATATTCTTTATTGAATAAATTATGTTTAAAGAGAATTCTGGATTCAACTTTCTAGTACAAAAATGGCGAATTCGTTGCCAATAAATAATCTTCTTCAATCAACAGTATCTTTCAATCTTCTTGGAAATATGTAAAACCAGGGATATTTTTTTGGACGGAAGCACAACCTCATTTCTGTTTTTATTTTTAAAGGGACTAGGCCAAAGATCAAATTCTAGAATTAAAAAAAAAACACATTGATCGGTTACATCACTTGATCCAATGATTAGGTTTTTCTTTCTTTTTAATTGAATGATAACTTAATACAAAAGAACAAAAAATAAATAAATAAAATAAAAACTATATAAATTTTGCAATTCTATAAACTCTTGAACCTTATTGTTAATATTTTTAAATTAATTTTTTTTAGGGGCGTCAAGGAGAAATCATTAATATATTGAGGGTAATCTAACGGCATTAATAATTAATACGTATTTAATTTATTCTACAAAAAAAAATCCTGCAATCAAATTTGAATCTTCTATATACTTACTGTTTATTAATGTAGTAATTAATTAATTAATTGTTATTGCATTCATTAGTATTCAAAATTTCCACAATACTGTTATTTCATATTATACAACTATTTAATTTTATAATATTAAAACATCTAATGGTTATTAGTTATAATAAAAATTATCATATTAGAAATTTTCTCATTTATTCATTTGCTGGAATAGTTTATTGGATTCTCTGATTTTTATAAATATATATGAATTTATCTAGTATTGACTGTGAATAAATTAATTTCAAATGTACACAAATTAAATAATTGTAACCTTCATCGTTAATACAGTTGAACAAACGACATGAACATTATCATCACCTAATGATTTATCCGATGAATAAACGTGTTTCAGGACATAATTGGAAAACAGAGTTTTACACCACGAAAATTTGAAAATGAAAAAAATCCCTAAAAAATGATAGTAAGAAAGATTTCTAAACTGCGGCCTTATCATCTAGACAGGATATCCTTATTGCCAAAATTACCATGTATTGTTTACATCACGAAAAGGTAATTATCTGGGTAAGAAATTTTACACTAGACTAAAACGAAATTTTATTAAGTTAGACAAGTAAGAAGCTCATTTATTTGTATGTAATGCTCAACAAAAACAGTTAGTTGCGTAAGTTAGTTCGTGGCATTAAAAATTAGATGCCATAAGTCCGTGCACTCCAAATCCCGTAGATACTCTGCAACATAAAGGAGTGTTAGTGTAAGTCAGGTACTTGAAGTATAGGTGTAATGAAGAATAAGTTGGCGAAAGGTTTTGCTGTGGATCACCAGGGCATACCGGAGCTTATGCCATGATGTGGTGCAAGTATTAGTAGAAGAGGTACCTCTCGTTATCCTCCGGGGAGAAGATAAGTGGAGATATATCTCAAAAAGAGAAGGCTGAGCAGGTCTGTTGGGGAATCTCATGGGAAAATTGACAAGAACTCCAGCAAATGGAAAAAGTTTTTCTGGGGGATTTATGAAGCTGGGTCACAATAGTATGTCTTAGGGACTTGGTAGGACCAAAGTAAAAAGATTCATAGTGACTATTTTGATAAAAAATGACTTAAAATAGATATTTGTGGCACCTGTGCATAGTGTGTTATGCGCAAAAATCATATCTAGGGAAACACAATTGAAAGTTTGAAATTTTCACAGGTGTGAGTTCAATTTTCGAGTTTCGATCCATGATTCACGAAGTAATGTTAATATCTGTAATAGTCGCATAAATTGGCCCATTAGACACAGAGATAGAGAGATTTTCTCTTTCTGGTGATACCCATCAAAATTCACACACTTTTTACAGATGCTACAGATATATAAGTCGGTGTAGTAAGGAAAGCAAGAATTAGTCGAAAAATAAATAAATAAATATATATATATATATATATATATATATATATATATATATATATATATATATAATCTGAGTAAACACGGTAGTAGACAACGAGCGTTGAGCGCCAATGTTTGATGCTTTGATTTCAGGAGTGAACAACTAATCAATTTCAGCTCTTAAAAATTAGGATTTTTCAAAAATATTGGTTTAAACCATAGAAGGGAGCCTTTAAAAAAAAAATTGAATTGAATTCACAAATTATCCGGCTCGATTTATATATAATTTAGCAGTTGAGTATATAGTCCGTGGTACAGACACCTTTTTATTAAAATCCGCCTGAAACATTGTAAATAGCTTCATCTCATAGTACATACAACTATTTTATTTACGAAACTTCTCGGAATTGGGATGTTTGGGATGTCAGGCAAACTTCTGGAGATCGGCAAACTTTGTCTATTTAATTAAGTACTAAAAACTCGTAAATACACATTTGCTTTCCAATTGAATCTTCAGATAATTTGTGCACAAAATCGAGAAAAAAGGTGGCCATAAAAATGTCGAACCGTTTGGCGTGACCTACACACCCACATAATGTCAAAATAACGAGGTTATGTAGGCCAAACGGTCCCAACATTTTTGAAGGCCGCATTTTTTCTCTATATTTTGATCAAATTTAGAATCCAAATGGAAAGCGAATGGTTATTTACGAGTTTTTAGTACCTAATTAAATAGACAAAGTTTGCCGATCTCTAGATTGAAAACATCTTTATTCCGAAAGCTTTCATAAATTAAATAGTTGTAGGTTACGATGAGATAAAGCTATTTACGAAGTTTAAGGCGGAAGTTAATAATTTGATAAAAAGGTGTCTGTACCGCGGACAATATAATAAATTTTAAATGAATATCATGCATACAAAATTTAAAAAGCCTAGGCATAAAGATTAAGATACTGTAAAGTTCCCGTAACATCAGAGATCTTTACATTATATGTATTTTCTGTTTTTACCAGTCTTATGTTATACATATTTACCAAGTTTACTTTCATGATTTTCCATAGAAATCATTTGTGCAATATTTTTTATTTCAGTTGAGAAACATCTCATTGAAATGAGTGATTTATTTAATCATACAAGCAACTAAAAAGTAATTAATAAAAAGATGTCGTGACTTCTTCTATGAATATGTACAAAATATTTTCAGCATTCTGGATCCTGCTGAATGTAAGAGAAGATCCGAGATAGTAGCAATATTGAACTGTTACTTGCTCAACGTGACGAAAGAGTCTTAGACATGATAATTGAACACGTCATTATAATTCTTTTGTATATGCCTAGTTTTAGTAACATGATTTATTATTTTTTATTTGTTCTAATGATTAGTCTACAATAATGGATAACAGAAAATATTTTACTATCCGGACGTCTAGTAAAAATATTTGTAGGTATTAAAGTATTAGTTTAGGGTTGTGTTGCTACTATTGATTCTCAGATTTGCTTTATGAATAACTACATTTTATTATATTTTATAGTTATAAAATCAATGAAGAGAAAACTGTTATTTAAAAAATGTGAATTGTAATGATTGTTTTCAGATGGGCGACGCCAGCTACCAAAGCAGACCCTTGCTGTCCAAACGTCACAAAAAGAGTGAGCGATCCCTGTGACAAAAAGCCGTCAAAAAGCTTGTTGGACCCGTGCCAGCTGAACCCTTCCTTCGCCCAGCCGAAGGTGATCATCATCGGGGCGGGGCTCGCGGGCCTCTCTGCGGCCAACCGGCTGGCCCAGTGCGGCTTCCACAACTTCCAGATCATTGAGGCCACCGACAGGTATTGACCTCAGTGGTGTTCTTTACTTCGGCTTCTAGTAATCCATTTTAAAATTCAACTGGCCAATGCCTGAGGGTATTCAATCTTTTCTAATTTCTAATCATATAATAATGATGACATTTTAACATATGTTGCAGACCTGGAGGCCGAATCCACTCCTGCTGGCTAGGGGACGAGGTGGGGGAACTTGGTGCTACCTGGATCAACTCAGCCACAATAGCAAATCCCGTGTACTCGCTGGGAGCTCAGGAAGGGCTCCTGAAGGAACCGCTAATGTGGCGCAGGAAGCCGCCGGTCAGCAAGATACCATTTCTCACCAGCGAGGGCAGGACGATAGACAGCTTTATCGCGATTCCAGCCATGAAACTGTTCAAAAAGATAAGACAGCAGGCTTTGTCCTTGTTCAGTATGGACATCGCTAAAGACCAAGGCTCTCTTCACGATTTCTTCTCGAAGAGATTGAACGAACAGATGAAACACATCCCAAATGACTGGAGAGGAGATGCATCGAGGGTGATTTGGGGAATGATCAATGGGATAAAGAGCCGTTGGGGGATTCGGATAAGAAATATGAGCAGCGAAATGTACGGTAGCTCTATCATACTGCCGGGTGGTGCCTTGAGGATCCCGATAGGTATGGTCGGCCTCCTTGGCCCGCTCCTCAAGCACATTCCTCCGTGCCAGATACGCTACTGCAGTCCGGTACAAGGGATCGTTTGGAGTAGTTCTTCTCCAAGGGTAACAGTTGATCTCTGTAACGAAAAGATCACAGGAGATTACGTAATCGTAACAACATCTTTAGGAGTTCTCAAAAATATGAGTAATGGCTGGTTCACGCCCGAATTACCCCCCTGGAAGAAGCGTGCTATAAATACACTAGGTTACGGAAAAATGATTAGAATAATTATGGAATATAAAAGACCGTTCTGGATGCTCGGTGAAGGCACAATGAGGTTTTGTTGGTCTGAAAAAGAATTGGATACGAGAGATTGCTGGGTGAAAGGGATAGACAAGATTGAAGATATAGGGAGTCAAAACAAATTGGTGACCACTATAGGTGGTAAGGAGGCTGAGTGGGTCGAAGAATGCTGCGAAGAAGACACTGCTGAAGAAATCACGAGAATCATTCGCCAGTTCACAGGCAACCCGTCCATACCCTACCCCACCGGGCTGGTAAAGTCTAAATGGATCTGTTCGCCGTACTTCAGGGGATGCAATGGCTTCCTGGCCCGAGGCTCGACCATCAACGACATCTGTTCGCTGGGTACTCCACTGCCAGGGCCGGAGAGCCCCGGGGTCCCGATAGTCCTGTTCGCCGGGGAGGCGACGGCCCCGGGGCACATAGGCTCTCTGCTCGGTGCTCACATCAGTGGCATCCGGGAGGCCGACCGCATCATCGGCCTTACCAAGAAGTTCAGGGGCCCACCGCCTGCGGAAGATGGAGCAAATAAATGAATTCGGGCAAATAAATAATTATTTATTCCTGATATGAATTCGTTTAGTACAAAAATTATGACGAATAATTTTAAATACAAACGATACCGTTGGGTTGTTTTCACCACAGCTCAATTAAAGATTCTAATGAAGAAGTCTACATTTAAAAAAGCAAAATGATGAGCTATCAGTTCAAATATATGCTAATATAAATTGAACACAAGAGGTAGGCCAATAAATGAACTTATATTTATCGGTATTACAGGTTAGGATAAGTTCCGGAAAAAAATAAAGTAATAAAGACTTCTATCAGAATCAATCTTGGTGGCTTCTGTTGGTACATGTGAAAGGGAAACATACTTTATGAGTCAATTGAGTCGAGACGCTTTATAACTTTATTGCTACTCCATAAGTTACATTTCTGGGTTTATTTCCGTTTCGAGAGGAAAAAATATATAGCTCGTTATCTTGCCAAGACAGATAGGCTCCTTACCCATGGCTCTTGCGTCAATATAATTATTAAATTTCCAATTCGTATTCCTTGAATAAATTTTGACTAATTCCTTTCTCCAGAACTTTCAACTTGCAAGGGGAGTTTGCAGTGACTGGATCAGCGATTTCAAACAAATCTATTTCGCTGATACTACTTGAATAAATACTACATAGAAAAATATTAGATCCGGGGCATGCGATTCCGATCCAATGGGCTCTTATATAATTTCAAACAAAATTTTTGTTTATTTTTTTATCTTTTATAGCCCGGAAGTTTGGTTTATTATATGCCAGTCGATTCTTTTTTTTTTTTCGTAGAATAAGCAAAAAGTATCGACCATAGTGTTATTAAATGCGTGATATTGTATTATAAATAACAAAAACCAAAAGGCTCTTCCAGTAAAATGGGTCAAGAAAATTTTTGTTATGAAAAAGCAAGTTAGATTCGTTTTTAGTGTCCTTTAAAATTTTTATAGAAGACAGAACCTAAAAATTTTAGTATTTGATTTTCCTAAAGGATCTTTTTTTTTTTTCGTTCGATAACTAACTCATTCATAATTTCTCAGTTTCCTCCAAATCCAAGGTTAGTACAACAGTTGGAGAGCTAAACTACCACACTTCCAACCCGCATCGATAACTTTAGGATTTCAATCCTCTTTAAGCTAGAAATGAAGAAAAACTTCTCAATCATTTTGTTTCTATGTTCTTTGTTCTAATTTATTTTCTGAGGTCGGGTTTTTACCATTTTTAGTAGCATTTATAGCCCCAAAACCTTAATAATTTTCGTGAAATAGCGGATCCAGAATTTAATTTTGGGGGACCTTCAGCCCGATAGGTTTTTTTTTTCGTATATATAACGATAATTACTTTGGAAAAAAGAAAAAAAAATTAACTACCTATATGAAATATTGTTTAAGTGGTACTTGAAGTCCTACCTATTAAATGTAATTAATTACACGAACAATAATACTTTAAGAGATATTTTTTTCCCATAAAACAGTGTTACATTTTTTTGGGGGGGGGGGAGGGGGACTTCAGCCCGAAAGCCCCACTCTCCCTCCCGTAGATCCGCCTGTGTTTTCTTGAATTGGTGAAGTCGTCCTGAATTTATCATAACGTTTGTGGTAGCTGACAAAATTTCGAAGAAGCATTAACTTGGAAAAAATATTGGAAAATTTTTTTAATTGTTGGAATGATATAAACATATCATGAAGAAAACAAATTAGAACCTAGAATATAAAATAAAAATTGTGATAAAAATAAAAACTGAGTTAGTTGATTCCAGAGCAGATGATTGCAGTGTTGAAATATTAAATTGTGAATAAAGGTATACATTTTCGTACTAGAAATATCATTAAAAATAATAATAAAATTGTTGATGTTGGAGTTAGTCAATATGTCAGCTGAAATGCTCATATAAGAAACTCCTTGGTGCCATAGGAATGAACGCCGTGACTTGTGTCCTATATTTTTCGATGTAGTATCAGAAAAAAAAAATGGTTGAAATATGTAACCCACTGACTGTAAGCTCCCCTTGTTAATGCACAAATATATTATAAGAATATAATATTAAGTAATAAGTCGTTGTATCACCACACATAGATATTTTCACACACATAGAAAATTAAAAAAAATTATTGTATGATAGAGATTCTAAACAACAATACTGTGTCCGAGGTAACACTTCGGTATATATTAAAATTTTATAGACTATGAAATACTAATACTAATTAGTTTGAATCTTTTTAATTTTAATATGGATTATTACTGATTATAAATAAAGAATAAAACCAGAAAGTTTGAATTACTAACACTCAATACTTTCAGTAATACTACAGATGCAATTAAATTTTCAATTGCGATGCAATTTTATATTTGTTTAATTACTTCGACTCAACATATATTTTTACTTTCGCTTACCTATATATGTAATGTATAGTAAGGAAAAATATTGCGATCGCGAAAATTTTCGAATCCGAGTTTTCAACGGAAATACACATTTTCAGGTCCAAATAACCAAGTTCTGCAAAATGGTCTGTGTGTATGTAAACAGCCTAGCTCAAAAACGAAAAGTCGTACGAAAGTTAAATTGCGTATTTACGGTTTTATATAGTTCTGATGTGGCAGCAACTTTTATGTTAAAATCGGCTAATCGGAAGTGCCACTTTATATCAACGGTGAAACACATTTTTATAATTTTCTCAAAAACGGCTCTAAAGATTTTGATTAAAATCGGTGTATCATTGTATAATTAACTGGTCTTTAATATCATTTAGGTCTTATCCCCATTGATGTCACTTTACAGGGCTTAAATGCCCAATGTTCATATACGTCTTCCTGTAAAGTACCTTTAATAGGGTTTGTTTTAAAAAAATAACTCTCTTTTATTGACAATAACTTAAAAAAATTGCGAAGTATGAAGTTTGAGGAATATGATAATTAGAAAGCGGAGAAAATAAGAATAATGCTTATTCAGGTTGAAAATGAATCTCCGGAAATAACAGTCAGAATGTATACGTACAATATATCGTTTGAAAGCGGAGAATTTTAGAAAAAATAATATCAAATAAATAAAGTTGTAGAAGGTAACGGTGAATAACGAAAAAAACGTAAATAATAATTTCAGAAAATTAACAATATTTATTACTAACATTACATACCAAGGAATTTTTTAAATCATTTTTTTATTGAAATTTACAACTATATTAAATGATAAATACAACAAGTAAATATCAAACAAGTAACATGACATGTACAACATGAAGAGAAACTACACATTGGTAGCGCTCCAATTATATTTATATATTAAAAGGTTCCGAGGCTATCTTCTTTTCAGACGCCTCGGAGAGTTATCAGGAATAGAAGAGGAAGCAAGGTTGGAAACAAGAGGATTCGGATGGCTCAGAAGTTTATTATAGAATGATAGGTATCTGGATTGAGCTAAATCGGAAACATAAGAAACATTAAGGTCGTTATCGATGATTTTATTTGTGACAAAGTAGGGAGCATTGAGGATTTTACGAAGGATTTTGGATTCTAGAGATTGGATATGAGAGGAATTTGATGGTTTAGTGGAGCCCCAAAGCTCGTTCGGATTTTAAAACACGTTTTAAAAATGGTCCATTACAAAGGCTTGTTATTGAAAATTTAAAAAATCTGGTGCGCGCAACTTTCACTTACTCTTTGAACTTTGCTCAACATTAAAATAACAAAAGTCCTATTTATTATACCACCGGTTCATTATGGATTGTACGATTCGTTGATTATGGATTGTACTACTATTAGTTATTAAACTGTTACTTTCCATTGCAAAGTTTATTAAAACGGCATTAAGAGATTTGCATTGTCTGTCACAGACAGATCAAAAGTTGTCACACTAATTGTAAATCGATTCTGTTGTAATATAGCAAAGAGAAAATTTATCAAATTATACACTAATTTAATTTTCTAAAAGGTTACATGATGATTTTTCGGAAAAATATATACAAATTAACATTTTTTGTTTGAAAATTAAAACACCAATATAGATGTTGGCTCAATTATTATTCAAAGGTTCTTTTTATATTAACTAATTATTGGACGAATTAGTTTCGTATAAACGAAATCTTAGTTGTGAGGCCTTGATCGAAGAGCACGTTTAGACGTTATCTACTTTCTAAGACGTCAAATATTAATGACCGCTAAATAATTGCTTTTGTCATGTTTACAGATAAATAAGGCAGGTAAAAATTAAATTCGAGTTAGTCCTACAGTTCTTTGGTCTGTAAAAATTTAAGCATAATATGAGTGTAAAAATAAATATACAACTAGTTACACTAAACCACAGGCTAAAACTTGCAACATTGTATAGTAGATATCAAAACGTAGCTCCTGTGATAAAATCGCTTGCTCATACTTTCTCATATAAGAGAATGAGTAGAGTGAACAGGCTACTTAGAATAAATTTATTTTTATACTATTGTCTGGCCATTTCATACTTAAATCTATTTAACATAAATACGATAAAGTTAGCAATTAATTTCAGTCATTACAATGCATTGAATGAGTGTAATATCATGAGTTCGTTTGAGGTTTCCTGATGAGGTGTTGATAAAACCGGAATATTCTCAAGAACAATTTGAAAACAAAAATATCCTCACAGCGAAGAAGATATCTTTAGTTATAAATTTCGATTTCTCAATTCAAAAGTTATTGGTATTTGTTTTAAATTTTAGTTACTCTTTTTCGTCCGTGGTACAAACCCTTTTTTATCAAATTATTAACATCCGGCTGACACTTCATAAACAGCTTCATTTCATCGTAACCTAAAAATATTTTATTTACGAAGATTCTCGGAATTGGGGCGTTTTCAACCTGGAGGTCGGCAAACTTTCTCCGTTTAATTAGGCACTCACAGCTCGTAAATACCCATTTCCTTTCAACTTGAATCGTTAGATAACTGGAAACAGCGTCCAGTCCAGAAAAAAGGTGGCCTTAAAAAATATTGATCCGTTTGACATGACCTACAATCCAAAATTGTCAAAATAACGAGGTTATATAGGCCAAACGGCTCAATATTTTGGAAGACCACCTTTTTTTTTCGACTTTGTGCTCATGTTATCTTACGATTCGAGTTGAAAGGAAATGGGTATTTACGAGTTTTTATTAGAGGTAAATTTACTAGTTAAATGGAGAAAGTTTGCCGACCTCCAGATTGAAAACGCCCCAATTCCGAGAATTTTCGTAAATAAAATATTTACGTAAAGATGAGATGAAGCTATTTACGAAGTTTCAGCTGGATGTTAATAATTTGATAAAAAGGGGTCTGTACCACGAACTAAAATGTTAGTAAAATGTTTATTTCTGCAGTTTGAAATCAACTCTTAAATTTAAAATTTTCTAACTTTTTGGATTATCCTTGTTATTTCATTCCTTGTAGTTTTTAAACTGTAATTTTAACTACAAGCGGATCCAGGATTTAATTTTGAGGGAGGAGGCTTCAGCCCGAAAGTTTTTTTTTCATAAAAATAACGATAATTACGTTGGAAAAAAAAAAAGAAAGAAGCTAACTTCCTATATGAAATGGTCTTTAAGTGATCCTTTAAGTCCTATTAGCTGTAATTACACCAACAATAATACTTTAAGAGATTTTTTTTTTCATAAAACATGTTTATATTTTACCATTTTGGGGGGTGTTCCTCAAGGTAGTATCCTAGGTCCTATCCTTTACACAGTTTATACAGCTGACATCCCAATCCAATCCAACACTGTCATCACCACCTATGCCGATGACACGTGTATCCTATCAGTTAATAACGATCCATCTATTGCATCCCAAACTCTTCAATCACACATCACAACCCTTGAAAAATGGTGTCAAAACTGGAGTATTAAAATAAATTCCAATAAATCCCATCAAATAACCTTCACTCTTCGTCGTAAACCTATGACTTCCTGTTCTACAGTATCCTTCAACAATAGCCCTCTTATTCCTGTCGAACAAATCCGATACTTAGGACTCCACCTTGACAAACGACTCACTTGGAACCCCCATACCAGACTGAAACGACTAGAAACCGCCCGACGTTTTCGACTACTGCAGCACTTACTAGACAAACGATCTAAGCTTTCAATCAATTATAAACGACTCGTATATATGACAATAATAAGCCCTATTTGGACTTACGGAATTGAGCTTTGGGGCTCCACTAAACCATCGAATTCCTCTCGTATCCAATCCTTACAATCCAAAATCCTTCGTAAAATCCTCAACGCTCCTTACTTTATCACAAATAAAATCATCCATAAAGACCTTAATGTTCCATATGTTTCCGATTTGGCCTAATCCAAATACCTGTCCTTCCATAACAAACTGCAGAACCATCCGAATCCTCTCGTTTCAAACCTTGCTTCCTCCTCGATCCCTGATTACCCTCCGAGGCGTCTGAAAAGAAGATGGCCTCGGGATCTTCTAATATAGAACTTTAATTTGAGTTCTACCAATGGGTAGTTTCTCTTCATGTTGTACATGTCATGTTATCAATTTCACATTTACTTATTGTATTTTCTATGTAATACAGTTGTAAATTCCATTAAAAAAAAAAAAAAAAAAAACATTTTGGGGGAGACGGCTACAGCATCAAAGCTCCCCGTAGATCCGTCCGTGATTTCAACAATGTAAACATAAATTACCAGATTTATTTTTATTTAAAAGTTAAATTTAAAATGATATTGTTATAAAGGTAAAAAAAGATTAAGGTATCTGCTCCTTTCTTGTTCCATTTAACTCATTGTAGGAAAATGAAAGAAATGATCCCTGTTAGAGCTTTAAAATCCTAAGTCAAGGACGGACGAAGTTTTTTTTTCTGTAAATAAGGTGTTTTACACCAATCTGCGGCGTGTGGAGCGTCACGAAATATATATTTTTATGTATATTAACTAATTTATTTTAAATTTAATTCATTTAGTGACATTTGGCACAGTGATGCACTGCAATAAATTGTTGATTCATAAGTTTAATCCCTCGGTGACAATATGGGCCTTAATAAAGCGCCCACAGTAATCCGAGGATCTTATATAATAAATCATTTTAAACACCCATGATAACTATTTGCACAAGATAAAACGCCCTCAAGTGCCAGCAATCGGCTCGTGGAGTGACGAATACTCCTTACATGTGCATATATATATATATATATATATATATATATATATATATATATATATATATATATATATATATATATATATGTCGGGGTGTTAAGTCTGGCTTTTTAAATGTTATTTTCCTGGTATTGCAATATAATGCTACAGTTATATTTTAAATCATACCTTACTATTACCAATCATTGTTAGTTTATTGTAAGCACCTTTCGATATTTCGGGGAGTGCGGGTAACTTTATTTCTATACTAGTTGTGAATTGACGGAAGGTTCGAAAAACCTGCTGGAGTACATCTAGCGTTTAAACTGGCGACCTGACCCTTTGGTGGATTAAGAGGGAAACATGGAAGATGTACGTGATCCTGGATATATCACGTCCTTAAAAAACCTTTGGTCCAGAAACAGTAATTCATTCAGTGGGTGTAAATCCTAAGATATTGTTGCAGTAGTTACAGGTTCAAAAAAAAAAATGTTAACTATATCAACCAATGGGGTATTATCCGATTTCGTACGAATTCCGAAGTAATATATAGTTTTAACTTTTAAAAAGCTTTCCTTAGAGACCAATTTGAGTAATGACGCCTGATCGTGACAGTTGAAATTTGATAATGAAAATACAAACATTTAACCCATAATTAGTTTTATTATTAGTTAAAAATGTTACAGTGGCCCCGAGATTTTTTGTAAATATTCATATGTTCCTAAAAAAAAAAATGAGTTCCAGCTATGGCTCTCCCTCCCCCCTCCCCCCCATAGATCCGCCTGTGATCCTATCGAACAAAGAAAACCTGAAGGGAGGAAAGAATGAAGAAACAATTATAGAGTATACCCTGAAACTAGGTTTGGTCAAATGATTAGAAGAATTCATACCACTAGTATATAATTTCCGTCCTATTACCTTCTAAATATATTGAATTACACATAATTGTTAGACGCATGTAGTGTTATTTCCGAAGCCTGAATTGATGGTTAGCTATGGCTTGGTCTATTGAGTCTGTACTATGATGTACCAGAATTTCTTTTTGTTAATAAGGTCTATGTGTGAAGCGATATCTATTAAATTACAAACTCACTAAGATTGAATTTTACTAAACATTTTGTTTATTTATTTTACTCTGTTTTCTTAAAGTAATTTTTATTACATTGACAAAAAGTTATTTTTCTGTTGGCTTTACAGAGCTGTTAGAACTTTGGCCATCTTCGCCTTTATTTATTTGTTTTTAAAAATATTATGGTGATAAAGTCGGTTTCATAGAAAAGGTTTAAGCGAAGAGTGTGTGTTAGATAATAGTTCCAATCTCAGCTACGAGAACAGTGAGTTTAATCTTACCTGAACTTTTTGGTTTATTATTTTCAATAATGAGACATTGTGATCGACCAAAAAATTCAAAAACTTAACCCCCCCCAAAATTTTAGGTTTTACGTTTCAGGCTACATAGAATTTGAAAAACGAATACAAATTTTTTTGTCCATCCGCCGTCCGCAGTCCTCCGTCCTCGCATTTTCTCCGAAACTACTGGACCGATTTTATTCAAATTCGGATATAAAATCAGAGTTCATCCGAGGATGATCCTCCTTCATCGACATTACTATCCGCCTTTTACTTTCAAAATGGCGGCCGAAAAACTTTCGGAAAATGGCGTTCCTATAGACTGTAGCGACTGAACGAATATACCGATTTCAATGAAACTTCGCTTAAGAAATTTTCTCGACGCCCTTAAAATTTATCTATATAACATACTTCAACGAAAAGAAGCTGGAAAAGTTATGAGGGATGGTAAAATTGAATTCCGAATAACTCAAAAAGAATACACTTTTTTTTTGTTATTGTTTATTTAAAAGTTTGCGGAATTACCTAAAAAACAAAATATTCGTTAAAATCAGACTATTAGGAGCAAAGATATTATAGTCTCTAGACGTTTTTTATATTTTCTACTGCAAAGGTTATATCCTTTGTTTTGGTTTTTAAATTTTGAATATGTTACTGAAGTAATGCTATTTGTTTTTAGCATATTACTAAAGATTAAAAAAAAAAGTTTAGTCCAATAATTGGGATCACCTTTTATTAATTTTTCTTTGTAACTAGGAAGGTAATTTTACTTTAGATGTATAATCGTTTGGAAATAATAAACCATTGTAAAATAATTTGCAGCGTTTTTAAAATACATTTCTTTATGTAAGTATTCTTGGGCGGAATAGTATTTTGCAGGCTGTGTGAAACTTACGAGACTGAAATGGTTTTTCTTTGCAGTTTTGGTTATAAAACTAAGGTATCATTATAAATATGAGGAATCTGTTAGCTTTCGCTTTAACTTTATTTTTGTGACTATGGTGTTACCGAGATATGCAAATAAAACTTGATGTCTTCTCTGGAACGTATTATTTGCTTGGTCTTTAGCCAGGGAATACCCGCAAGTTTATGTTTGACCACAACTAATTTGCTGTAGAATGCTAGAATGAGTTTAGTTTTCATCACTTTATGCAAGAAAATATCTGTTTCTTCACAATCTAAACACCGACTGCATATTGACAAGTTTACATTTTCCCGAGATAACGTTTTATTAGGTACTTTGAAGAAAGAACTTTGGCTTTATTTTTTATATTGGTGATCATAATAGAGTATTAAGAATGAAAGAATAAATAGGCAATTTTTATCATTATTATTGTGTTTCTGAGAAATGGATGGTCTATAACTTTTTACTTTGGATTATATATTTCTTAAATTTGTTAGTATTCAATACTTATGAGAAAAAGTTGAGTGCCAAGAACTTTTTCACCTAATGGACAGATATTCCCGATAAAGAAAATATTTGCAATAATTTGATTCCTCGATTGGCACTGTTAAGAAATGAGATGATAAAATCTCGAGTGGCCCTGATATTACGCAGTTTTGAAAATTGAAGCAACTTGAACTTGCTAAAGAAATCATCTGCCAACTACAGGCAGTTGAAAGGATATTGTTGACCTTGAATGGGCTAGCTTCAGTCGATAAAACACTTACGACCTCGGAAAAATTCAAGTGATTTAGGATCGAAATCAGTTGACTTTTTATTCTATTGCTCAAAACGTTTTGTTGATGTTAATGAAGATTGTTGGATTGATGTCAGTCTGATCTTTCTCCGGGATATTTGATTAGTTGCTTCAGATAACAAACAATTTTTTTTTAAGTGAAAACTTTTTTAGGCCCGTCTTGCTTTTTTTTTGTGAAGAGTGAATTAGATTGAGATATCAGCTAGGTTAAAAAAATTGAGATTCACTTCAAGTTGTGTAAAGACATAATTTTCAATTCAGTCACCTTCAAGTACCAGTGGTTTCAACGAAAATGGCTACAATTGACTGTTGCAAATCTTTCTTGTATTTCCATGATTTCTGATGTATTTTAATATACATAATCACATTTTATTTTTAAAAATAATAATTTTTCAAATAAATTGGTTATAAAATTGTTTTTTTCTGGTAAATTTTAGCAATAGAAATTAATGCATATTTATGAGTGACAAAATCAATGTTTCTAGCCCAAATAGTTACGTTTACATGAAAATATATTTTTTTTTTTAAACTTATTTATTGAAAAATATTACAATCTATCTCTAAGACATTTATAATAGAGTTCACAGATCACATTCACACTCTATGTACACTAAATAAGAATAAAATAACCTAAAAATAAATAAATAAAAAGAACACATGCACACCTATATACAATATTTACAATTTGGCGAGAGAACTCCAAACCAGACCTGTCCCTCCAACTGTGGAGGGAAAAGTATGACTCCAAGAGTTCCCTGCACTCCTCTCTCAACCGCGTCACTAGTGCTAAACCCAGTGAAGACTCACATGAAAATAATTGAAGCAATCAATAGGCTTCTTTAGTTTAGTTTGGTAAACATTAAATTTGTCACTGATAAATACGGAATAATTCTTATGACAGAGATCTCGGAGAAAAACACAGTTCATAACCATTTTACATTAAAAGTATTTATTTTTATTTTTATTAATAAAATGTGAATTTAGGCAATCACGGAAAAACGAGAAATAAAAACTTTAAAAGAGTTAATTGTGGTAATTTTTGCTGAAAAAAACAACAACGGGTACTAGAGATGAATCTCAATTTTTTTCTCAATAAACCTCAACCTTAATTAATATGAACTTAGAGCTAATTAATTATGGAATTTTTTTAAAAAAATGGAGTAACTGTAATACAGTTGAGGGATGATAAAAAAAATCATAGTTAATTTAGTGGAACTTAAATGAGTTTGTCCGTTCAATAGTCCTCTTTAAATTGGTATAAAAATGACAAAATTTACTTTTGTTTAGAGTTAAGTTTTATCTAGTTTATTATAGAGAGATGTTTAATTACTTAAATAAAAAAAAACTGGGCAATTGGGCAATTGTTAATATGAACTTTTTTTGTAGGTCTTGATGTCTACTAACAACATTTTAAGTAGTTTCCTCTACTTACGAGCACCCTGTATATATATTTATCTTTAAAATTTCTTGCAGCATGAATCCACTTGCGGAATGAAGACTTACTGATGCTTATTAAGCACAATCCTATATTGGCCTTTACCAACTCGTATATACATGTTTTTTTCTTCTCCTCTACCTTGCTTTTTCGGTTATATGAGGATATTCCCGAGCCAAGGGAGAGGACGGGAGAAACTTGTATGAATGAATCAATGAATGAAACTGCTTGGATGAATCAATTAGTGACCAAAGTGAAAATAATACATCACATATCCATATTGTGTGATGTGCGGTTTCATATTTCAAGAGCCACATACTGTACGGTGTCTCAGTCAATTCGAGATTGAAAAGGTGTTTATTCAGTCTATCTATATACAGTACTGCCACACACCTTTAAGTGCTTCTTTCGATGAATTGAAGAATTACATTCCGCTGTGAACAGGGTCCAACAATAAAAAGTTAATATCTTCATAATTTTAAACTGTGATCTCATGTTGTTGGAGGTATCATTAAAAATCATATATGTAATATTTTCAAATTAGACATGACTTTTTTTTTATCAAAGAGCAATATTCTATTTGATAAAAATCTTCAAGAGAGACTGACATTGCAAAGTTTTATTTGTTTATAAAATACATTTAACAATCATGGGAGCGGGGTAGCTCAGTGGTAGGGTACTGATCTTCCGATGCTAAAGGTCTCAGGTTCGAACCCCGGCTCAAGGCAAAAAACTTATTTATCTGTTTCATTAGTGGTGGGGCGACTCTGGGTAGGGAGACCCTCCTGAGGCACATCCAGCCTCAATAAAGTGGGTACCCTTAATTAAATAATTAGTTAAGAGGGAAAACCTGGCGATTGAGGGTGATCTTGGTCAAACCACCTTCTTCCACAACCGTTGACCTTGAAACAGTGCTTTCCCTAAATAGTACTGAACCCAAAACCCTTCATGGGTTGTAGTGGTACAGTTTTTTTTTTTTTTTTATATCAAACAATCTCGTTAATAGATTTTATTTCTTTATTATGGATACGAATGAGCAGTAAGTCTTTGGATCTCTTAACAACTGATGCTAGGAATACCTCCCCCAACAAGGTAGATGGCGCAAGAACCTACCCCCTCTCTTTCCTTCCAAGATATTTTAATAGTAACCTTTTCTTAAATACAAAGCAAGCTAAGATAGAATTAGAAAAATCTTAGATCATATACAATTACACTTGCTGCGGTCTGTTCCTTAGTTCGAAAATTCATAAACCTGTCGAATTAGGCCCCTCTCAAAAATTCAAAAATCCATCAAAATATGGCCCTCTCAAAAATTCAAAAATCCATCAAAATATGCTTCCCTCAAAAATTTTGATAGCGCAACTTGCGCCATTAAATCTCCTTTTCGGCACTCATGTCTAAAGCTATAATGCGAACACCTGATTTTTTATTGATTAGAGGAATAAACCGTGGACAATTACTACATACAATCTTCTTTCATAACTGTTATTGTCCTAACCAATCACTGAACTTAATTCCTTGATGGCCGGGAGAACGCATCTAGAATTCAAAAGAACAACTGATTACGTAGCGCATAGTTGCTCTTAATTGCCTTGCAACTGATGGAACTTCATGCAAGTGACGACATCTCAATTATACCAGTTCTTTTAATTAGTAACAAGTCGATTGCAGGTAACAAGAGTCAAAAAGTTTCTATTTTTTCCTCATTATTTACTTTTATAAAGTTTATCTAAGCAGATCCAACTAAAATAAGGAATCTTATCATTAAATTTAATACAGATAAGGTAATATAAATATATAATAATCCCTTCCCCCCAAATAAACATGTACCACTGCAACCTATAAAGGGTCTTGGGTTCAGTACTATGTGAGGAAGTACTGTTACAAGACCAACGATTGTGCAATGAGGTGATTGGACCGATACGCTCAACACCGCCTTGTTTTTTCCCTTAATTAATTATTTAAATAGGAGTACCCACTTTATAGAGGCCGGGTGTGCCTCAGGAGGGTTTCCCGATCCCAAGGTCGATCCAAGGCTGAAAAATTACCAGTCATCAGCTGGACTCGAACCTGGGTCCTTCAGCTCTGGATGTCAGTGCTTACCCACTGAGCTACACCGCACCTTAAATATATAACATATGTATAATACATAATATATAAGATATAATATGTAAATATATTAAAGAGTATAATGTAGTATATGATATTTATGTAAATATTATACTAAGATATAGTGTACTCATATCTATAATATATTTACACATTACATCTTGTATATTATGCACTTTCAGACCGTTACTACAATCAAATCAATCAATAGCAGTGGGCGTGCCTCTAATGTTGAATGAAGTTGAAAAACTATATAACTTATAGAATTTATAGAAATAGCTGATTTAACAGAACCCTGGAAGCCGTTTTCGAGGACAAATTAATCTTTTTTTACCTTTCAAGGTATTCATCAATTCCGCAATGGATTAAGAAACAATCCACCTGTTAGTAGATGATAAATAAATTTATTTATGATAATTAAATCAAATAAGATAAACAGTTGCTTTCGATATCGAATACAGATTTTTGTTTAAGGATTGTCTGTTGAATACACACATCCCTTTAACTCTCCAAATCATATATGTTTTATTATATTCAAACACTCAATAAGCGTTAGAAATTAACGCATACATCTAAAGTAATTAATTAAAATACTTACCTGAATTCTGTTTTTGAACCTAAATGTGTTGACGTAAGGAATTTATGACGTGTTTTCTTAATGTCCTTCTAGTTTAATTTTTGTTTTTTATATGAAAAATACACTAAGAATACAAAGGTAATGTTCTATGTGAACTTTGGAATAAATTATTTCATTTTTTAATCTTTATTTATTTGTTTTAGGTGCCGTTAGGTCGTATACAACGGCAAAGATTAGAGGAATCTTTATATGGAACTATAAAAATTGTTATGCTTCAAAAACTGGAACAAATACTTCCAATTTTTAGGATAATAAAGAAATGATGAAATGGGCGCTGTCTATTTCATAAATTGAGATTGAGAAAGGTAAATGTGATTCAGCTCGAAAAGCACTGAGTAAATGGAATAGAAGAACCAACATGGAGGTGATTTAGGATATCTGTGTAAATACTAGTAAAGTCTCTAAGGCTTGATTTTGTTTTAACATAGAGAGATTTGGCTGATTTTATAATGTATTTTAATGATTAGCCGGATGTTACTGTGTTGATTGTCCATGGTGTTGGTCCATAATTCTGAGGTTGATCTGAAAAGAGTCCAGTAACCTTTTACATAGTATTTTGCCAAAGTCTAAAGACTACTTCCACATTCAGCTTTTCTGTTTCAAAACCTATTCCGTCAAAAAATTGTAATTTCGAAATCTTTTTTTTTTTTTAATAAGGTATGGTGAAACGTTAAGATCTGAAATAATATTTTTTTATCTGTAATGTTTTTTTTTTTAAGAATAATTCGTATGTAAAAAACACTCCCTTATAATGATATATCAGACTTAACTATACCATGCGTGATAAGAGGTCTAGGGAATATCATTATATTCAGTGAACAATTTTCACTTCCAACCACAATTGGAACGTTGGTTGTCGTTTATACGAAAGGATGAAATAGCAAATTAAAGTTTCATATTTCGGCTGAGAGAAAAAAAAAAAAAAAAAAAATGAGCTTGAGAAAGTAATAATAGAAAAAAAAATCTGGTTGGTTTCAAGTCCCTCCTTTGTATCCAATATCAGACATTTAAGAATGTTTGATCATGGTGACAGTCGGGGTAGGAATTTATTTTGATATTTCAAGATAGATTCATAAACTAACGTTGAAATATTTTAGGAATCGGGGTCAATTCATTTCAAGTGATCCATCACTGGTCTCTCCACTATATTCGAAAAAAATATTTCAAATAATTTACATTATTTTTTTCATTATACTCCGTTCGCAAATGAAAAATCACCAGTCATATAAATTATTCAAGACTGAATTGTCCTAAACTTTTCAAATGAACATCCTGGTTTACAAATAAAATTAGTGTTGACCAAATGCGAGACCAATACGAGTCTTGGTCTTGCGCACTACGTGTTCTTGTTGGTCTTGGTGTTGCGCAAGAGTCTCGCAAGAGTCTTGCAGTTACCTCTTACCTTATTACTATAGAGATATTACAGTAATTTTTTAGGTAGGAGGAACCTCTCTAAGCCCGAATGAAAAAATTGTATAGTTAAATGCAAAAGTATATTGGTTATACCAATTCTTTACATATAGTAACTAAGATTGTCAAGTATTAGTAACTATTTTTCCTTAATTTTTATTTAAAAAACCGATATTTTTTACCAGTCTTCCTTCCACGTAGTGAAATCCATGGGATCAAAGTCGTAAAATTGTTCTCTTTGATGATAGAAAATGTTTGAGTACTCTACGAAATTGAAGGTCATTTAATATCGGCTGTAAATAATTGTTTAATGATGGGTTATTGCTGGGAACTGGGACAGGAATATATTTCAGGAATAGTATATTATCTTATTATTTTAAAATTCTTACTTCGCCATCAATTTTTTTTCTCTTTGATTTTCATTTCTGTGTCATTCGGTTGAAGATTGAGCTGTACAGCGATGTCAAAGACTGTTCGTTACTATGAACATGAATAAAGTTTAAACTTCATTATAAATGTACATGGTAGCAGGAAGTAAAATAATAAATAATAAAAAAAAAAATGGTCTTACCTAGTGTTGCCCAAATGCGAGACTGAGACGAGTCTTGGTCTTAAAAACTCATTCATGGTCTAGATCTTGGTCTTGCGCAAGACTCTCTTAACAGTCTTGCAGTTACCTATTAGCTTATTATTAGAGAGATATTAATATAATTTTTTAGATATGAGACTAAGTCTGAATGAAAAATTAGAAGAGTTAAATGCAAAAGTATATTGGTTACATAAATTCTTTACATATAGTAACTAAAATTGTCAAGTATTTTGCCTCAATTTTTATTCAAAAAATCGATTCTTTTATCAGTCTTGGTCTTGGTCTTGCAACAATTAGGCGGTCATGGTCTTGGTCTTGCAAAGTGCAATTTTGGACAACACTAAATAAAATCCATTTTTACCTTGATAGTATGATTTTGTTTACATGCTGTATATTGTCAGATATACCAAATTAAAAAAAAATCAATTTTTATAGAGGAAAATCAAGAAGATCGAACTACATCAATATCAGATTTTTTTTTTGCTTATAAACAAATGTATATATAAACCTTTTACAAAATATCACGGCTGAATAACTCAGTCTTTCGGTTGAAAATTTAGGCACGGCGTCCTTATGCTTTACATCCATCAGTTGCTTCGGTGTAATTTACACCACTGGATCTTAAACTAAATAATGTGGCGGAAATATTTTCAACAGTATAAATAAATAATCATGACGTAATAATAAATCGTTCATACATTCATATATTGTTGGGCTTTACAGTCCTTGAAGGCCTCTGCTTCTTCCACTTGTCTCTTTCAGAAACGAAGCGCTCCATCTCTTTATACCATCTCCTTCATATAACTTTCCACCTCTTTCAATCATCTGAGCCGATACATTTTCTATTTTCCTCCAGTCCCTGCCTTCCCACAGACCACTTAAAAAATAAACAATTAGTATTAAATAATAATTCATTAATTTGAGTGGAAATCTACGTTCTTGTTAAATAATTACCTGAATTGATTTGTATTCTTATGTTTAGGTAATATTATTGTAGAGGTGTTAATGTGTAAGTGGGGTGGTGGGAGGAGTAAGAAAAATAGCCAGAATGTATAACAATAAGGCACAACCTGCATGGAGCAAGTTGAATCATCAACATTTTTAAGGGGTTATAAATTTTTGAGGGGATTCTGGAGGAACTTTCAAACAAATGAAAAAAAAATATGGATGAAATCACAGGAAGCACAAACAACGACTAATACAAATATAAACTACAGATTATCTGTTATCATTTTTTTATACACTGTTTTTAAAAAGAGTAAGTAACAAAATATCTTAAGGAAAATCTGATGAAAAAATTATGGGTACTCCGAGAGGAGGGCTTTTAACTTTAGCATTAATCCTCGGCCTCCCCCCTGGCTCGGGAAAATCCCGTATTGCCTGAAAGACGAAGAAGGGAAGGACCAAAAAAAAAAAAATATACATATATATACGATGGATTACCAACAATAAAATCTGAATATTGTAAAACATATCAGAATTGGCCCAATATTATAAAGGCATAATTATTTACAGCAGTAAATTAAGAGCGATTAGTACCGATAAAGATCGATATAAAAATTTAGAGTAGCCATAAAAATTTAATAAATAAAGCTGGAACCAAACTATTTACTGCATGAACATTAAATAAAGCTTTGGTTTTATAGATCAATTATGATGAGTAATATAATAGCCTTTATAGAGAAATTTATCTTTAGGACAGGGAATAATACGCCGTTCTTGAGGATTTTCCCACTACGTTAAAGGTATAGAGTACGAATGGTATTATTGTAAGTGTGAACTAAATTATTATTCCTGGAATGGAGAACGATATTTTCGTTACTACCTTTTGTATGGAATGTATATAACTTAAAAAAGATGAAAATAAATTCCAGACACGCCTCACCTATGCAATCAGTTGTGTCTGATTGAAGATTTTAAGCCATATTAGCGTACAACCATAAATAACATGAGGTTTGGCTATCAAATAACGAGGCTGGTATTTTTATTTCTTCTTCATCTTTTTGGCTTTACGGATTTTTTTACCGCGCCAGAGGTGAGAGAGGGCGATTATCGCTAGAATATTCCTCTTCCTCTTCCATCCCCCCCCGTAACCAGGATTTGAACACGTAATCTTCGGTTTATCAGGTTACTGAGCAACGCGTATGCTGCTTACGCGTTAGCGGGCTCCATCACCCCGCTCCCAACGAGATTATTACTGTAAAACTTTTTGATTTTGATAAATATATTGGAAAAATCAGTGCAGTTACTTGATTTGGTAGTTTAACTCACTATTTAAAAAGTAATATGATGCTACGTCTGATATTTTTAATTACTAGTTATCAAAATTAAAGATCTACAAGATATACAAAAATTTGTTCAGTATAAATATTTATTATTATTATAAGTTTTATTTTTAAGGTTTTCACTGTTATTTTATCACAGATATTTCTGGAAGTAATTTATCATGCATTTTGTAATGTAATTACAGAGAAAAATATCTTTATCTTAACAAAAAACCTGTAAATACCAATCAGATCCGGTTAAATCAGATTTTTTTTTAAACATAAACAAATGCATTTGAAAAATTAATTAATTACGTCTTTAATAAGCCTCACTCTTTGAATCTCAGATTATTTCGTTGAGATTTAAAGCAGTGAGTTTAGGGTAATCTGCGAATTGCTTGCGACATCTGCCAACTCTAAATAATCTCCAAATTCATGTTTGGAGAGCTTGGCAAACATTAGCGATTTGTATGGTATTAGCTTATTGATCGAAATTTCGGGGTAGAGCACAAAATATTCAACGGCACAGAATGGGCGTCTTTATAATCAAATAAATGATTATCTCCGAAAAAATCAATAAAAATAAATTTTAATTTTAATAACGATATTTATCTTTTCCGTTTATCGTTAAATCAACAGTTGTTATTGTCCACTGTCAACCTTGACTACCATGAGGTAAGAGAGAAAACGCCGAACGCTTGAAAAAAAAAAAAGAACTTGAAATGAATAAACAGTTTTTCAAACACATAAGAATAGTTTGTTTTTATTTAGTTTTTCCGTTCTCCGCTGGTTGAGTCGTTTTTTTTTTTCTATACTGTTACCGTTTTCCAACGAGAGTCAAATCAAACGAAGAAACTGTTCTTTCAAATAGATAACAAAAGGTGTCTTTATTTAGTTCTTCCGTTAGTCGAGTCGCTTATTTATTCCGTTTTTCAGGCTGTTAACCGTTTTCAACTTTTTTCCCTGCTCATGGCCTCAGCTATTTATTCATTTTTTAAATTTCTTAATGATATTTACAACTGTATAAAAGAAATACATTTAGTAAATTTGACCATATGGATTCGTCGTAAACCAACGACTTCCTGTCCTACAGTTTCCTTTAACAATACTCCACTTATCCCTGTTGAGCAAATCCGATACCTAGGACTCCACCTGGACAAACGACTAACTTGGAATCCTCATACTAGACTGAAACGACAAGAAACCGCTCGACGTTTCCGATTACTTCAGCACTTACTAGACAAACGCTCTAAACTTCCCATTAATTACAAAAGACTCATATACTTGACTATAATAAGACCTATTTGGACTTACGGAGTTGAGCTATGGGACTCCACTAAACCATCGAATTCCTCTCGCATCCAATCCTTACAATCCAAAATCCTTCGTAAAATCCTCAATGCTCCTTACTTTGTCACTAATAAAATTATCCATAAAGATCTTAATGTTCCTTATGTTTCAGATCTGGCCCAATCCAGATACCTATCCTTCCATAATAAACTTCAGAATCATCCCAACCCTCTCGTTTCTAACCTTGCTTCCTCTTCAATTCCTGATAACCCTCCGAGGCGTCTGAAAAGAAGATGGCCCCGTGATCTCCTAATGTAGTCATATCATTAGAGTGCTACCATTGGGTAGTTATTCAGCAAGTGTATTCATGTCATTATATCAATTATGTCCAAATTTACTTGATGTATTTATGTAATACAGTTGTAAATGTCATAAAGAAAAAAAAAAAAAAAAAAAAGATCATATGGATATAATGACGTGAAAACACTTGTCGAGAAACTACGCAATAGTAGCACTCTAATGATATGTCTACATAAGGAGATCAAGGATCTTCTTTTCAGACTCCTCGGAGGGTTATCAGGAATTGAAGGGAAGCAAGGTTAGACACGAGAGAGTTGGGATGATCCTGAGGTTTATTATGGAAAGATAGGTATCTGGATTGGACCAGATCAGAAACATAAGAAACATTAAGGTCGTTATGGTAGGATTTATTTGTAACAAAGTAGGGAGCATTAAGGATTTTGGATTGTAAGGATTGGATACGAGAGGAATTCGATGGTTTAGTGGAGTCTCACAGCTCAATTCCGTAGGTCCAAATAGGCCTTATAATAGTTATGTATCTGAGTCTTTTATAATTAATTGGAAGTTTAGAGCGTTGGTCTAGTAAATAATGCTGAAGTAATCGGAAATATCGAGCGGTTTCTTATCGTTTCAGTCTGGTATGTTATCAAAACCTATAGCAAGAGACTAAAAAACGGTAATGATAAAGTGAAGAGGATTGAATGGGAATGACAAAAGTGTATGTTATTTTAAGAAAAAGGAACCTTGTCTACCATTCCAAGGTCGTTTTTTTTTTTTAAAATAACATTAAGCTAGTCAGTTAAGAATCGATACGAGAGTATTGTTGCGAAAAGTGTGGTAGGAATGTATAGGTGAAAATATATAAAAACCAAATTTTCTGACTCCTCAGTAGAACTTTTGGCAGGCAAAAATATATGTTTAAGACTTTTTATGGCTTTTAATCTCCAATTTTAGAACAATGCATACAGGCAAAATGTTATACTTTAATAAATTAAATAATGTTAAAATTTGCGTTTAATTAATAGAACAAATTTGGTTAAGTGGTTTGGCCGAAAACCAGGGTCACCAAAATATGATTTTCACCAACTTAGTCAAAAACTGAAATATACTTCTAGAAATGAATACAGCTTGAAGAGAAATAAATCCGTTCAACAACAGTTTGAATGATTTACTATATTTTATGTTTTGTAAACAATGTTACAAATTGTACTATCTAATCAAAGTAACGCAAAAATATAACAATAAATGAAAAACAAAGCAATAATGTTCTCATCTGATCTTATGTACATAAAAAATTAGAAAAAAATATATTATTAAATTTAAAAAAATGTACGGGGTCGCTAAATTAAAAGAAATTCAATTTTTAATAGAAACTGTGGGGTAGCTCAGTGGGTGAGACTGACTTCCAGAGCTCAAGGATCCAGGTTCGAATCCGGCTGATGAATAATAATTTCTCATCAGCGTTGGATCGACCTTGGGATCAGGAGACCCTCCTGGGACACACCCAGCCTCTATAAAGTGGGTACTCTTAATTAATTAAGGGGAAAACCTGGCAGTTGAGCGTCATCTCGGCCCGATCACCTATTTGTACAGCCGTTGGTCTTGAAACATTGCTCCTAACAAAGCATTAAATCTAAGACCGTTGTTGAGGTAAAGATTTAAAAAAAATAAAAACAACAAAGTTTTCATCTTATTAATAATAAAAAAAATATTGAAGAGGAGAATGGTTGGGGTTATAGTACTATCTCCATACCTATTTTGTGCATATTGATAAATTTTCTCATTTATCTTATTTACATTATTTTAACTTTTATTCTCTTATACGTACTTAGTATGTTTTGATAGATATTTCAGTATCTCAAGTTCCTATTTACATTAATTATTTCCTTATATAAAGTCATATTCCTTTTCTCTGTTTTACATTTTATTCTATGATTATCTCACTTCTTTTTGGCATAGTATTACAACATATTTTATCAACAATGTCACTCCATTTATTTTTAGTCTACATGTTTTTTTCTCATAAATTCCATTACTTTTCGTTGTAAATTCTTTTTTCGTTTCTTATGTTACCTTATTTTGATTATGTTTATTTCATTAGTCCCTACTCTGTTACCTACTTTATTTTACTCTATCTAAATTTTTCAGTTTATATCTTTCACCTACATATTATTTTTTTATCATTTAATGTTTATAGTTGTTCATACCAATAACAATTGGTTTTTTTAAGATAACAATTTTTTTTTTCTTAGCCCTGACGAAGGTCTGAACTTTGGGCCTAAACGTCGCCAAAAATAAAAATAAATATAGTTATTTATTTTTACTATTTTTTTTTTTTTTGACTGATCACCCCAGCCATTCTTCTTTTTCAATTATTCACTACAGTCAACCATCAATCCACAATTAATAAAAAATTATGTATTTTTTTACTGTAATCTTATTATTATCTTTTTTTAAAAAAAGAAGCTCTTACCCTTATTACGCTATAACTCGGTCTGTCTTGCTACTTCATACTTACGCAACTAGTTGGCGGACAGCTTATGTAAGTCAGTTAGTTACTCTGTCTTAGTTACTTAGCAAGAGGCTTGTGTGATCGTACCACAAAAGTTTGAGTAAAAATTACAAAAAAATATAACTGTTCACATGTAATTGTTAATTCTTCGCCCACATCTATTTCAAGACCAAATATCCAACAGTTGTAACATTGTATTATTCAAGGAAAATTCATTTGCCATGCTAATGGAAATTAGCAAGTGAGGCGCTAATGAAACAAACCCGTTTCGTGCATATATTTCTTCTGTAGTAGACTGTAGCTACTTGCTAGTTTCGTTAATTATTTCATGTTCAAAAATCAGTTATTGTCAAACGAGTGCCAACAAATATTCATTCTTCTTCTTATACTTTTATTAATATCGCAGGCTATTTGTTCTTAAAAATGCAAATAAACGAACCAGGAATTTAAGAATAGTAAGTTCTAGCATGACAGGTCAAATTCCCGTTACAATAAATTTCTAATGTAAAATGAGCGAAATGTCTAAAAAGAAATGAATATTAAAAAAATATACGTCTGCCGAGACTAGGGCAGTTTGTTCACCATTACAATTGGGTATGTAAAGAAAATAACAAAAAAGTTTAATAAGCATATATATATATATATATATTATATATATATATATATATATATATAATGTATATGTACATTTAAGGATTGTGTGTTCAGAAGCCGTAGAAAAACTCAAAATTATTATAGAATTACTTAGTGATTTCAAAATTCGCAGTAGTAAGTTGTCAGATCAATTATAACCAATTATAAATCGAAATAATTAAAGATTTTCAAACCATCCTGTGAGAAAAAAATCCTGAATTCTATTTTGTATTATTAAATTAAGTGAATTAAAAATGGCCTGAAGGATTTAAAACATTAGGCATAAGAACAGATAAAGTATCGAATGTGTTTGTTTATTATTGAAGTCCTTGAATTGAAGTCCTAACCAATAATATTAAAAATATATATTGAAAAGTTATTTATATTTTTTTTTAAAGGATGAGATGGTGCGGAGTGGCTGTCATTAATAGGCTAAATAGTGGCAACACTATTTATATATTACAATACTGTTATTATATATTACACAATACTGTTACAATATATTACACAATACTGTTACAATACTGTATTATATATTACACTACAACAATTGTTACCATCTATTTACTTCAGTTTAGGATCTTGTTACTTATCTTGCTCAGTTAATATTAATATAATACTTACTGTTTATAGTTTTAATAAACTTATTCACATTGTTTATCATTTTGTATCTAAATATTATGTACTTTCCACAATTCTCTATATCTTTTTGTATCTTGGCCGTTCTAGCCCTGAAGAAGATCTGCAAAGTCGGGTCGAAACGTTGGTTTTTAATAAAATAGTTTTGGCACTATTTAGCCTATTTATGACCGCCACATCTCCTTCCTTTGTAATGCAACGGTCAACTATTAAATATTCAATATAATTTTTTTAAATGTTTCAATAGGTGTATTTTCTTGCATTTCAAATAGCTTAGACAATTTAATTAGCATTGATCTGATAGGACCCTTAATAAATATTTAATGATATTTTAAAATTAATTTTATATATAATTTTAAATTAAATCTTGACTCTCAATCCTCGAATCCCTTAGTTTGGATGAAGTTAAGCGAACCTTTACTGGCCTTGTTAACTCTTACGATATTGTCGATGTTGGTAAATATTTTCAAAACGCAACGACGACTCTTAACATAAGTTTGAAGGTATCATCAGAGAAACGGTGGGCAAAACCTTGAAGGTGGTACATCTGTTTTGTCTCTTTGCATTTTTTTTTTGTTTTTTAAGAAGCATTAGTGAAGGATACAAGTATCCATATAATGGGTTCAATACTTGACACTAATGAAATTTGAATACTACTTTATAATATAAATGCAATAAGGAGAAAATTAAAGGACAATGAACGAGCTCAATATTAAGTTCATAATAATTTTTCATTTCATCTTAATAAAGAGGGATGATATATTCTGATGGTTGAATAATATAAGATTTATTCAACTAACCTTTTCTAAAGTCTATTGAGGATAGTCATTGGGAAATACATCACATTTAGCAATATGTTAAGTTATTGTCAATTTTTTTGGAGAAATAAAAATGGATTTTCAAGTCATTATTTCCTCAATGCTTATTTCACTTGAGTGCAACAATAAGAATTTATAATGAGAGGAGCACTTGAAGGAATATTCCATTCAAAATGCTTCTGGATTCTATAAATAAGATATTCTTTAATTGGCCATTAAGTAATATTCATTTATTGTAAGTAAACAAAACCATTCAATTTGTAACAGAGTACTTTTATAGTCTGGATCGTAGCTATTAAATTGAAGTTTAAGTCGTATTTTTGTTTTATAAGTTATTTTCGATTAATTTAGTTTACTGTAGATTTAAAAAAAAAATATGTTCTATAAATGAAACTTTGTGAAATGAGCTTTCTATGAGAAAAAATCCACGTAATAAATGTCTTAGTAACCTCTTGTGTGAGTAATTTGCTAAATTTCTAATTTTTTTTGTCTTGCGGAATCCTTTCGTTTGACGAGCCCTGAAGATGGTCTGAACTTTGGGTCGAAACGTCTGCAAAAATAAAAATAAATATATTCATCTATTTTTACATTTTACATTTTTTACTGATAATTCCAACCATTCTTCTCTTCAATTAATGTTTTTTAATTTTTCACCGTGTAATAAAAAAATAATCTGTCCCGCGGGTAGTGTTGCGCAAAATCGGTCTTGGTCTTGCACTTTGCAAGACCAAGACCAAGGCCGCATAACTGTTGCAAGACCAAGACCAGGTCTTGTCTATACTTGACAATCTTAGTTACAATATGTTAAAAATTGGTATAACCAATATACTTTTGCATTTAACTCCTCTAATTTTTCATTCGGGCTTAGTTAGGTTTCTCTTATCTAAAACATTACAGTATTATATCTATAGTAATAAGCTAAAAAGTAACTGCAAGACTGTTGCGAGACTCTTACGCAAGACCAAGACCATGACCAAGACTGAGTTTGCAAGAACAAGACTCGTCTCGATCTCGCATTTGGGCAACACCCGCGGCCGTAGTTTAAAGACTCCTGTTTTATACTAACCTTCGCCTATGTTGTACTAACACAAAATCTTATTGTATTATATTTTGACTGTCATAACAATATTACAGTCCTACAATTACTACTTATACAGTTTTTTTAAAGAAAATGTGCTAATGTTTAATTAATAACTTATTATGGAACTTAATTAGAAAACCAGTGTCCAACTCGATTTTAAAATATATATTTATCATTTATTATTTTTGTTTATCTATATCATAATTTTAGCACCATTAACTTGTTTTTCTAACAATTTGGAATATGTTTCACGAAATTCCTTCAACGATGATTGTTGGGTGCTCTACGAAATTGAAGGTCATTTAAGATCGGCTGTAAACAATTGTTTAATGATGGATTATTGCTGGGAACTGGGACAGGAACATATTTCAGGAATAGTATATCATCTTATTATTTTAAAATTCTTACTCCGGCATCAAGTGTCCTTCGGTTGAAGATTGAGCTGTACAGCGATGTCAAAGACTATTCGTTACTATGGCCATGAATAAACTTTATAATTCATAATAAATGTACATGGTAGCAGGAAGTAAAATAACAAATAATAAAAAAAAATAGTCTTACTTTGTAATCCATCCCTGATCATTGTTCAAAAGCGAATTTTAATCAATTTATGATTAAATGGGAGCGGGATATCTCAGTGGGTAGGGCACTGACATCCAAAGATTAAGGTTCGAATACAGTTGATGGTAGATAATTATCAGCCGCGGAACGATCCTGGGGTCGAGAGACCCTCCTGGGGGCACACCCAGCCTTTATAAAGTGGGCAATGTTAATTAATTAAGGTGAAAAACCTAGCAGTTAAACGTGATCTCGGTCAAATCACCTCCTTTCACAACCGTTGACCAAGAAACAGTACTGACCCTTCAGAAATATACTCCTAAACTCAAGACCCATCATAGAATGTAATGGTATAGGTTTTTTTTTTTTTAATCGTCTAAATAAATAAATCAAAATACATGGTAGCAGTATTTGTATATTGTATAGACTAAACATTCTTTATCGAATACATTATGCAAATAGAGTTTTTCAAGGTCATTTATACAATCACATCGTATTGTGGAACAGTCAACTACAAAACCCATTTGTTGAATTTATCAAGTGTCAGCAAAGATAGCATTTATCATTTTTCAAGCATTTGATTGATTCAATGAAAATCAAAAAAACAAGAAATATTAAATTAACCAATTCATCATCCAGATCACTTTATTGATTTCTTAAATGATCTTCTATTTTACTCATAAATAGGATGTGTTTAAACTTTGAAAATTTGAGCCCAAAAGAATCTTCACTATCAGCTATTTCAAGAGAAGTTTGGATTCATTTAAATAAAAAAAGTGATTCCATGTATACCCATCAAACGATGATATATATATATTTAAAGCAATACAAAGGATGCAGTGGCAATTAAATTGGAAAAATATAAACCGTTTTTGAAAATTATCAATACTGGCTCAATTAACATATGCAATTATTGGATTTTATTATTTTGAAATTTTTATTTTAACTCGAGAACTTGAGAAAAGTGCATTGCATATCTTCAGTGTATTGCAAAAAGTTACTAAGTTACATTTTCAATGGATCTAAATTTTGAATAGTGTTCATGAAGATCAACCTTATTTATCAATGGAAAAATATAGTAAGCGCATTAAAATGACATAGACTCAGTTCCAAATCAAAAATAGTTACGTTTAGTGCACCATGTTCCGATTTCGCGGGGGGGAAGTATATCGAAGTACTTAGTCATTAAATTTTACGAACTGATTTTTAACCCACGGTATGTTTATAGATTATTAATATATTGTAGATTTCAGTGTTCATAAGAATTTATTCCTATCAGATCTGAATAATAAAGAAAGAACCTAAGCCATGAATGTCAATCTTATTTTTATATTTATATTTATATTCTCTCTTATATTTATATCTATATTCTCTCTTTATAATTATATTCTTATATTTTATATTTATATTTACAATCTTCTTCAATATTTATTTCTATTGGATACATAACAAAACACACGATTAAATTTTTTTATTCTTTCTTTTCAACATATTTTGGAAAAAAAATTTTTATTATATTTACATCATTTTAATATTAATTCTAAACGATTTTCTCCATTTGGCCCTAATTGGATCAGTCGTTTTCGGCAAACATATATGTGTCTAGAGAAATATGTTTGCGCATACTCAAGCGAAAGTAGAAGATGTATTTTGATTTAACCTAAAAGTGATCGTCTATAAACCGACTTGGACGATACCTGAAAATATTTCTTAGACTGATGAGAGTTATCATTCCCATCTCATCGTTTAACAGATAGACGTGGAGACATTCTTTGATGCCTCTAACGTAAACCGCTAGTAACAGCTTTTAATTTATTTAGTTAAAATTGTCTCTATTTCTTTCATGAATATTAATCTTCTTTCGATATCACAATAGCAATAAAATAATACGTTATAATTTTAATTTCATTCTAACGAATTCACAGTATTTTGCCCATTTAAATTTCAGAATTTTGACACTTCGAGAATCCTTGATGGGTTCAAAGAAATTAGAGGGTTTCACTTTGAAATGGATTCTTGGATGAAGCTCAATAACTGGGAGACGGATTGCAAATATTTAGTCATCGATGGACAAATATCTTCGACCGCACAGCCCGGATCAAAGATGATAGGATTTCATACTCTTCCAAAGAAAACACAAATATTATAATAAAAATAGAACTTCCATAAACATACCTTTTTAAAAGCTTAGCGAATCGACGGATTTCGTAACAGGGGACACGTGGGAGTAAAATTATTAAATTTATCTAATCGAGAAAATTTGACAGGAAATTCTTAATTACCTCAAAAATTTGTCATTAATAAAGACCGAGGTATTCATCAAAATGTGGGGCGCTCGTACCAGAACGAACATTTCTAATCTTAGGTCTCAAAACCCAGTTCACATCACCATTTATTTTATGGTGGATTATTTGAAATATAGGTAACTGGTCTATAAATCTAATTGAAAATAAAAATACTAAGATAAAAAAACTTTATGAATATAATAAAGATAAATATAAAATAAAATAATAATAAAGATAAATATGAAAAAATCAGACACATAATTTTTGTTTACTGATGAAGGAGATGGGAGAAATATTGAGTTTGTCCGATTTCTAACATTGACCTAAAACTAACCTAATAATTAAAATGATATTTGAGTGTGTATATATCGAAACAGTTAAAAAAATGTTAGCATTGTTCATTAATTAGGTTTTTAATTAATTATATAAAGTTTTTCTTTCGTGTTATTTTTATATGTCCGAATATTACCGAAATAATCTACGACCAAGTGTGCCATTCACACCGAACTAAATGAGGTCATGAGTAATTAAAAAATGCTTTCCTCGTTATATCACTAGAGACAGCTTCTAGAAAGGAACCAATTTGTTGATTTAGAATAAATATGCATGATATTTTCTTATCTGTTGTCATTGATTTTTTCAAGAATCGAAAAACGAATACAAACGGTAACCCAAGTTTTTCTTAACTATTTAATTTAAGAACCAATTTCATTTATAAAAATTACTATATTTATTTGGTTCTACTATACATTAAATTCAGGTGGTTAGGGAACTATATATGGTTAAATAGAGTAAATATTATTTGTTCTGTAAGTTTTTCGAGGTCTATTTATTTATTTATTTTATTGACAAAAACTGTTTTAGAATTGTTTACAGAATGTTGTATTTGAACATTTGCCTAGCTACCATGTTGCAAAATCGTAATCATCATATAGTTCTCATCATGTCGTTTTAATCATACAGAAATATATTGATTAACTTATTTGGTTTATTTGAGTAACTTATTTTCAAAGTGATTCCTAATCGATGATTTAAAAATCAAAAAGTATCGATTCATATTTAAAACAATGAATCAGATCTAATAGAATTAGAATTCTGTACGAAGCGTTAGTGCCATAGTATTTTTTAAAATCTATCGTGAATATTAAAAAAAAAAAATAGTGTGAAAACAAGTTTAATTCTAAAACCGTTCTTTTTTCTCCCAAAGAGTTTAATAATACTAGCATTTTTAAATATATATAAAAAAATATTTCATCAAAAGTTTTTTTTATAGGTTTATTTATAAGAATGAAAATATAAAATAAATTTATTTTATTTAACCAGTTTCATAAACAAGAACAAGAAACTATATTTCACTTTTAAAAACTTTTTTCGCTCGAATTAAACGTAATTTTTTTCCCTCCAAATCTGTTTCTCGAACTCGAAACAAATTTTATTTTCAAAGCGGGATTCAAAGCTTAATTTGTTCCAAAAGCGGGTCTATTTAAGTTTCAATGTTTTTAAATTACTGTTAAAATAATCAACAATTTTTGAAAATATACACTAGAAATAAAGAAACTAATAATTTATTTTTCAATAATATTGGTTTTGATACTGGAAATAAAATAGAAAATATAGTTTTTCGCGTGTCCTGGAAACTTTTTAATTTTTATGGTTCACTTTGGAAAATAAACAGCTCATTTCCCTAATTGGTGGTGACACTATTTCCAGCTCGACTATCGAGTGGAAGTGCAATATAATTTAACATTTAATGGCGCTAAAGCGGGAATGATTAATATGAGAAGGAGTTAGTCGAGGGTGCGGTCAAATAAATAAAAAATTAAAACATATTAATTATATATTATATATATTAATAAATAATAATATATATAAAAAATAAATAAATAATAATAATATATAAACCGGTTAAATAAATAAAATTAAAATAATTAATATATTTTAATTTTTTATTTATTTGACCGCACCCTCGACTAACTCCTTCTCATATTATATCAACGGTCAACCATCTCTACATCATTGAGAATGATTAATATTGAAGAAATACCTGATGAAGAAATAACTGTAACGGCAAAGATCCGCCTATGCTGATGTTAATATTGCTAATATTTATTAATGCCCATCTCACATTATGAAAGTATTATATATGAATAAAAAAATAATTACTGAATAATTTATTAGATTGTCTTAAAATAGTCAATTGTAATTAAGAACCGGTCATATTATAGATGTGATAAATATACAAGGTTTTTTTGTCTTGTTTGATTTGTATTGCCTTAACGTATTGGAAGAATGTATGCAAGCAAACAGTTGCAGAGAAATCACTTCCTACGTAACTCAGCCTCCTCTCCTTTGTTTTCTTACGTATGGAGTTAGGAAACGATACTATTCAAATAAAATTTCCAGATATTATCGCATCTCCATTATTTGCCAGTGCAATTAAATGCGTCTGATTCTTTTTGGAATAATTTAGTTAGACTAAACTACATCTATTATGACCTATTTTAGGGTAGCACATAAAAAAGGTGATTCTGACTTTATCTACACTGGCGGCTCGAAGAGTTCCGCAGGCGTGAGCATCACTTCTATGTAGTGTTGCCCAAAATCGGTCTTGGTCTTGAACTTTAGAAGAACAAGACCAAGACCGCCTAACTGTTGCAGGACCAAGACCAGGACTGGTACAAAAAATCGATTTTTTGAATAAATATTGAGGCACAATAGTTACTAATACTTGACAATATTAGTTACTATATGTTAATAATTGGTATAACCAATATACTTTAGCATTTAGCTAGTCTAATTTTTCATTCAGGTTTAGTTTTAGGTTTCTCATATCTAAAAAATCACAGTAATATCTTTATAGTAATAAGCTAAAAAGTAACTGCAAGACTGTTGCGAGGCTCTTGCGCAAGACCAAGACTGTGAGCAAGACTGAGTTTGCAAGACTCGTCTCTGTCTCGCATATGGGCAACACTACTTCTATGTAACGAACGACAACATATTTTTTCTCTTTCACCATTATGTAATAATTATACTGCTAATTTGGTTGCAGTGCATATAGGTTTAAATGTCATACAGGCCACTAAACAAAAAACTCATCTACAGTACACAGATTCTCTATTCGCTCTAATTAGTTTAGAAAATGTTGTTTCATCTAATACAAAACATACAAAACATCATAATACAAAACATTCTGTACTCAATAAAGTCCACAAATAGAAATAATATATCAGTATTTTTTGTCTGGGTCCCTGGGCATTGCGGAATAGCCGGTAATGAACTGGCTGTTCAAGCTGCCAAAAAAGCCATTACTGATGGAATTCCTTATCGGGGAGTACCTTTAGAGGATTTTATAACTGTCATCAAACAGAAAATGAAGACAAAATAGGAACAGATATGGTCGAATATAACCGAAAATAAATTGAGGGAGGTTAAGGATGACATTTCCTCTAGGGCATCGTCAAATAGGAATAACCGTAGAGAGGAAGTAATTCTTACGCGCCTGCGTATAGGTCATACACGCCTTACTCATGGATACCTGATGGCCCGTGATTCTTCGCTAACACGTCAAACCTGTGGGCCTCCTCTGACAGTGAAACGCATTTTAACAGAATGCAGAAATTACGAAACATTTAGACTATCCTGTGACTTGACAAACGATCTACACTTCATTTTACAGGACAATAGGAATGAAATTGATAAATTATTTTATTTTCTGAAATGTTCTAAACTTGAAAATACAATCTGATTCTCAGTGAAAATAAGGCAATAATGACCCTAGTGGTTGAAGTCTTAAAAAAAAAATAGAGAAATAAAAAAAAATAAGGAAAAGGTATTTTGAATTTTTAATGTTTTCATAATTTTTCTATTTCAGTTCAGGTTAATCAAATAAATTATAAATTATTTATAATTATTATTGTAAATTATTATTGAAACGGTAATAATAATTTATACTTATTATTATAAATTATTAATCTGATCAATATACAACCATGATCTGTATTAAGGGTGTTTAACTTTGGTGTTGGATTATAAGATTTTTTATCAAATTTATAGCAATGTTCGTTCAATAACGGATCTTCACTTTGCAGGGATCTGATTGATGCGATATTGCGGTTTCCAATAGTTCTTGCGTAATTCCCTGAAAAAAAAAAACGCTGCAAATTATTATGCAATGGTTTATTATTTTCAAAGAATTTAACATAAAAATTACTTTCTAGCATCAAGGAAGATAAATAAAAAGGGATTCCTAACATTGGCCCTTATAATTTTCATTTTTATCATTGATAATTTGCTTAAAAATAGTCAACATTACTACAGTTGATGTAAAACTTCTAAACAATAAAAAATAAAATAAAAAAATTATAAACACTGCAGTAGAACATATAAAACATATTTAGAACAACATATCTTTGCTCCAAATTGCCCAATTTTAACGATTTTTTTTTAAAGTAAAATTTATAAACTTTTAAATAAACAATGACAAAAAGTGTATACTTCTTGAGTTATTCGGAAATAAAATTTTAACACCCCTCGTACTTTTTTCCAGCTTCTTTTCATTGAAGTACGTATAGATAAATTAAAGGTCATCGAGGGGAAGACTTTAGACAAGTTTAATCGAAATTGGTACATTCTACGTTTATTCGCTACAGTCTATACCAACACAGGTTTTCTCGACCCCCACCTTGGAAGAAATGAGCGGATAGTAATGTCGAGATAAGAGGATCATCATCAGGTGACCTCTGAATTTAAAATCAGGCCAGTAGTCTCGGAGAAATACCGCGGACGGCTGACAGCATACGAAAAAAAAATTTATTTGATTTTCGAATTCTACGTGTCATGAAACGTAAAACCTCAAATTTTGAAGGAGGGGAAGCAATATGTAATCAGTTCAATATGAAATTTAATTAATATAAACAATAAATTCTTCAGTATTGTATAAATGATTAATTATATTGATAGTGCAAAGTCCTTCAAGGGGCGAAATCCTAGGCAGACGCTCTATCCCCAGAAATAGGATAGGTGGTATTAAACTTAATCAGTATGTTGGAAAATATTTTAATTTTTATTTGTCTTTCTATTCTTCTGTCAGACATTATTAGCATATACTACTAAATAATACCATTTTGTCCTCCAACTTCCCTCTGTAGCACACATTTGATGATTTCTTCAGGATTGGAAATGTTTATTACAAGATGATAAAAATAAATTGGTGGATAGAGTATGTCATCATGGTGACCTATGTAATGATGTCTTTGTTTAAATGAAGAAGTTGAAGGAAATAAAGAACAAATAGGAAGGGTTGTATAGAACCGGTAGCCAACCTCTTCGTCAGTGGAGTAGTGAAAAAAATTAACAGGTGAGTACATAGAATTAAAAAGGCTGATTATATAACTTAAAAGAAACAAATAAAAAAGAAAATCCATTCCCAATAAACTGAGTTGCTGTGTTGCTGACTTAAGCGACCAGAGAGAACGTCCCGGAAGAAGAACTTGAAGCGGTCTCATCGATTGAAAAAGTGTGTGTAACTTGACCTCTGTACTAGAACCGGTCACTAAGACACTGATGATCAGGTGATGAGCAGCATCAGAGGAACTGATTGGCTGTCACTGTCACGTGATCTTAGCCCTCCAATGGGAGCGGCCTTGGTAGGCGCCCGGCTGGCTGGTCGGGTTCAAAACTCATCGCAGACCGATTCGCTGCGGTTACGCCTGTCTTTAGAACCGTTTCAATTCACATTATATGAAGAGATCACAGATATATTTTTAGTCTGCCTATTTGAGAGATGCCTGATCCAAGTAATCACACATATCGTGGTGGGGTTACGAGTGAAATACACAAGTAAATCAAAATTATCGATTTTCGGCTTTTCTTGGTCACAAAACAGAAGTTTTGGAATCACATTAAGTTCTTTAGCCTTCTAGTACTAGTCGACTACTCAAAACATAGTTTTAAACTTACAAAATTTCATTTGTAACTTGACGATATTTCTCTTAACAGCTAAAGAATTTACCAACATTTGAGTGATATTAACGTGCTTTTGCGCAAGACTAATTATAATAATGACCGTGAAATTATGGCTAATTTTTTCTACCCAACGAAATCTTCCTTACAACTAATACGCCAGCTAAATACGTTGCAGCATACTGGGAAAATATACTTGTCTAGTTTCCTTGAACAAATTATGAACCTTCTTGCTTACGATTTAACTATAAATGAATATTAATCTTTTAGATAATTAATCTTCGTTTTAGGGAGTAGCGCATGGATCTCCTGGAGTCCTGCCTTGTCCTCCATGGTTAGAGAGATTGAACCTTCATACCTTATACAGAAGCTGACCTCATAGGCTGTTGTATATTTTAAGTTATTGCAGCAAATGTTGAAAATTAAAATACAATAAATATATTAAATTAAAATGTATTTATACAAAGTCTTTGATAGGCGATATTATCATGCAAGATTTGTGATTTGAAACAGGAACCTAATATCTTTTAAATGATCACGTTGGTGGATAGATGGCGTTGGATGTGTTTTTTTTTATATGTAAGTAGAAAAAGGGAACATACAGAAGTTATTCTGCGGTTTCTGTAAATTATAAATGAAGTGCTTTTATCCACATAGTCGCTTTTTATTCAAATACTTGTTTATTCTTCAAGCTTTATTTCAAAACAACATAACATAACCCATACAATATAATATCATCAAATATAATTCATACAATAACGACCAATTAAAATTTACTTTGATTCACGATTTTGGTATTTTCTATTCTGAAAAAATCGATATTCTAGATTCAGTGTTATGACATAGTTAATCTTTCTAATTCTGTCCCTATTCAATGCTAATTGGATTCTTGAAGCAAGCAATAAGAAAATATTGCTTAATGTTTGTTATGGTGATTGGTAATGTGTCTCTCATAAATGAATGTTATATTCAATCCACAAAAATGTATACAAAATCATTTGCTTTCAGACTTTCGCCTATTCAGGGATCGTCAAAACAGAAAATTCATCAATCGAATTGGTTTTCGTGGTACAGTAGGTAGAAATAATATAAATAAATAAATTAAGATAATTAACCATAGTGAAGATTGATTGGCTGGTGTTCTCTCATTGCCATTTGCCATAATGATGCTTATTCCTATATATATTGATACATTGATGCATTGATAGCTTAATGTTGATAGTTTCTTTTAAAATCGGACATGAGTCTTGTTTGTGTTATTTTTTTGAGAATTTCGTCTCTTTAACTGGAATTTAGAATTAAAAAAAAATCTAGAAATATTTGATTATTTCCATTTTTTACAGAATGGTCTTCTCGAAAAAAACAACGACAATATTTTTCGAGGTATAGGGAAAAACAAAATTAAAGAGTGACAACATTTTGACATTTTTTACAAATGTAATTTAAGAAACACTCACAATCGGAATTGGAGTGCCTCCGTTAGCCGTGGTTTAGCAACTTAGAGACTTTGGTTTTTGGTTTCAATTTTATTTTTACTAATTATTTTACTTATCCAACACCAAAGTGTACAACTAAAATTTCACATAATGCCATAATCGGCAGTAAATCCATCTCAAAGATTTACGGCCGGATATGGATGATGTAACTTTATGAACATATATATTATTTTAGCAGCTATTATACAACTAAACACGCCTCAAATGGGTCTTAAAAAAAGTATCTTATGCTTTGGCACATTGCAGTTCTTGATCTTAATATAGAAAACGCTGCCAAGAAATTTTGGCTGGACGTCCGTCGGAGCTGCCAATCACATATGTTAATCATCAAATTATAATTTTAATTTATACGAAAGGTACTGAAACGTTGAAAGAATGTGTAGGCAAACCAAAATGTGTAAACAACAACTTTTAATGCTGAAGCGCCTGATATTAACCTTTCTTTATTTAGATAATAACATATAGTAGTTTTAAGTTATTTAGAGGGTTGTTTTCTGGTTGAGCTCTCGCAGCAATAGCTTATCTTAGAAGGTTCTTCCATTATTTGTTTGGCAGTCCACACTAAAACATTAGATCGAAAAATGAATAAGGATGCAAAAATACGGTTATAGGGCAAAAAGCCATTGCCATTGGTTAAATGTATGAAGGAGAACCTTGCGAATTATAACTTTCGGTCAGAATTGTTTAATTTTCTGAGATTTTAATATCCAATTATATCTAAAAGTATTGTTGCCCAAAATCAGTCTTGGTCTTGCAAAGTGCAAGACCAAGGCCGCCTAACTGTTGCAAGACCAAGACCAGGGACTGGTAAAAAAATCGATTTTTTAAAATAAAAATTAAGGCAAAGTAGTTACTAATACTCGACAATTTTAGTTACTATGTGTTAATAATTGTTATAACCAATATACTTTTTATTTAACTCTCTATAGTAATAAGCTAATAAGTAACTGCAAGACTGTTGCGAGATTCTGCGCAAGACCAAGATCATGACCAAGACTGAGTTTGCAAGATCAAGACTCGTCTCAGTCTCACATTTGGGCAACACTATTTAAAAGATACAAAATTCAGATAGTAAGGCGGGAGCTCATGTTAATTTTCTGCCGCAAAAGAAACGTACTGTGTAGAAACCTGAAAATAAAACTTCAAAAGGATATTGTACTTTCCATTGTTCCTGGAACAGTAGAAAGTAAAATATTGTCTTTATTGTCGGATGTTAAACCTCACCTTTTTCGTTAAGAAGAAAACAATATTTTTTCCTTCCAAGTATAATATTCATATTTTTTTTATGAAGAAGTTTTGTAAGTAAATAAAAATAAGAAAATCAACTAGCATGACAAGCCCACTACGCAGTATTAAATGAATTTTCGAAGGCACCCAAGAATGAACTGTGGGGATTCCCGTTCCGCATAAGATCTGTGATGTACGACTCCTAGACACTTTCTCGAAATGCGCAGTTGCTAAAATAAATAGAGGGAAATAATTAAATTAAAATGTTAATAAAACTGTCTAACTTTATATATATATATATATATATATATATATATATATATATATATATATATATATATATATATTTATTTACTTATTTATCGCGATACAGACTAATGATGGACCACGCATATATCATTTTTAGGTTTTTTCTTTTTTGCTCATATTCTTTTCATTTTTTTCTCCCCTCTCCCTCTTTGTTTCCTCTGTCCATTCCTTACTTGCTTCTTCATCGCTACAAAAACCTATATATTTTTCATTATTTTCCCGAATTTTTCCCTATCTTGGTGGTACTCTTCCTCTTTGATACCCATTTTTTAAAATATACTTTCTAAACATATTATATATATATATATATATATATATATATATATATATATATATATATTCTTTTTTTCCGTTGGATTCACAGACTTTGTGGATTTCGGTCATTTTCATCAGCCTTCTCCATCTCTGCCTATCTTATTTGTTATTAATCTCCAGGTATCTGCATTGAAATCTACAGCATCTTTGTTGACCGATCGATCCATCGGGTTTTTGGCCTTCCATTCTTGCATATTACTGAGGAGTTCATTGTTCTGTATGGGCTTCATGATGGATTATTTCGGGCTACATACTACGCCCATCTTAACCTCCTTATCATGAGAGATTAATTGATCAATTTCTGTCAGCAGTTCGTTATCGGTTCTTCTCTCCCGTTCTCTAGCGCTCTGAGATCGGAGAGATCCGGATCCGCTACGGAACTATGTGCGCAATGCCTGTCGCCTCATTTCACAGAATGTATGCTAACACAAAATATTAACTGATTCTGTGATAGTAGCAAAAAGGTGGATTGATTTAGAATAAATTGAATTGAATTTATGACAGACAACTGAAGCCTAATTCCTTACTTAGACTTCTAATATAAAAAAATATATTTCTGGTATAATTATTATATATAATACTTTATTAATAAAAAAATGTTTTGATATCACATAGAATCATCTTATCAACGCAACGTCTGGTGATTTCGGAAGCTCATCAGTACGTCATTGCTCTCGTGTGATGTTACAGCTCCTATCAATCAAGGCTCTACAAACGTAGGAATTCAGTGACCTTGGGTATACCACAAAACATTCAATCATTCACATGCACACGTGACGTGTGTTAACTATGTTAATGATACATAGATAAAGAAAATAATAAAACACGAAATTTCAAACACGATAAATTTGCATAAGAAATGTGCATACCTTGTAATGCAAAAGGAAACCTGTTAAATAGGTTATTAGTATTATATTTAAAATATTTTATTCCGTATTAACATTTATTAGCTATAATTATGTTAATTATACCAATGCATTATTAATATTATATACTTGACTGTTGAGAAAATTAGTTATTCAACTATAAGCATCAGTCTTATGATGTGGTGAAACTAAATTGATGGCTTTATATATATATATATATATATATATATATATATATATATATAAAACCATCAATTTATATATATTATGGGGGAATGCTTGAAGTTTTTTCGATCACAATTTGTGAAGCTAGACTTATATTTTGGGAAGCTGTTCAGCCATGGAAACCTGTTATGCATATATTCTGAAAATAAAATTGCTGCTGAGGTGTACAAGAGGATCATGGATAGAAACCTGGCGTACTATGCCAACCTAAAATTTTTTCGATCATCGCTTCTGTCACGTGAAACTAAGATAAGACTATATAAGACTTTAGTAAGACCTATTAAGACTTATGTAGCGGAGACATGGACCCTTTGTACTAGCACAATTAGGATGCTGAATATTTTTGATAGAAAAATATTGAGAAAAATTTATGCAGCTGTTTGTGAAGAGGGTGTGTGGAGGTATAGAAAAAATGCGGAGCTATATGAATTATATAATAGCACCAACATAGTTTGAAACAGATTGTAATATTTCTCATTCAACAAGTTAAAAAAAAAAATTGTAATTAAACTACAGATCAATATAAAAAATAATATAGATACAATTACGGAAATGTATAATTTTTAATTTACATAACTAAATATTATCCTTTTCATTGTTTCAACTGATGCTGAGGATGAACCAAACCGTAAGTGAAGCTATGGATTTGGGAAGTGAATTTCAGACAGTGATAGGTGATATTGGCATCGAACCTTTTGATTATCTGAAATATTTAATATTATTATAAATATAAATATGCCGACTGATCGTTTAAATGTTTTCAAAATTAAAATAACTGTAATATCCTGTACATTCTAGTGCCTCCTTCATAAAAAATACATCACCAATTTTATTACAAATTACAAATATTGCTTCCACTTTCAACTTTCAAATTATTAAAAAAAAATATCAAATTAATTATAATTAGGCCTAGTTAGATTTTGGAATCAGGTTTCAATAAATCATCGAAATGTTTAAAATACTTAATGCAGATGTGTAACAAAAAAGATCCATCTATACTGCTATGTATTGAACTTAGCAAATGTGAGGTTTTAAAAATTATTATGACAAGTTGAATGAAACCGACTTCTGACACCAAAAACCGCGTTGAGGGAGGTACCGGGACCCCTGGGGAAGGCTTAGAGTAAAAACTAGTAACGGGCTTAGTAACTGGTTCCTTTTAGGTTGTTACCAGTTATTGTGATGTAATAGGGTGAAGTTAAGAACCAATGAGAACCATCCTTGCCCCACCCTGAATATTTATATATAATACGATGAGAAGTAAGAAAAGAGGTCTTATGATGATGTCCGGCCTTGAGGATAGGTTTTATGTTTTCTTTCGGCTTGGGGACTGAAGCCTTGGCTCTACATAGACCATGGAGATGATATCCCGGCAGTTTTTGGACCTGGGGGCTTGATGAGATGACCTCAGCTGCAATGATGAAACAAACCAACTACACCACTTCATATATAATAGATAATTTTTATTCCCAAAAATAAATTTACCAATGTTAGGATATTTCATGGTAATATAATTTTCAAAACAGTCCATCTGAAATCATGCCTTCACAGTTAATTATTAAATTCATTGAATCACGTATTTTGTTCTTGTAAATATAATTTGTGTATATTCTTTATTAAACATAGAAATAACTCAAGTTTTCTAGTAAACGTTATTTTAATTCTACCACCTATTTATATGATCACAGGTAATGTGTGCAATTAGAAAGCATGATAAACACAAACCAGCCTTTGAGAAAAGAAATCTAATTCATTAATTCTGGACCAATCAATATAATATAGATACAAATTTATTTTATTATTTTTTATAATTAATTTTTATTAAACGTTTCTGGTAATTATCACCAATAATTATCCAGTGGCATCCCGAATTAAATTAAACACCCCAAAACATAGCAATAACTTAAACCTATATTTTTTTGTATTGATGTGATGGAAAAGATGGGATACCATTTCATTCATTATGAATACCGCATACAAAGTCATTTCATTATAATATATCGCTCCTGTTAGTGCAAAAAGTAGTATGTAACAATTTTATATGTTTATTTTATTTGAGCAAAAGGTGACATTTTGTTGTATGCAACTGCAATAAGTAGTTTGCTACTATGGAAAATATCAGAGATAAATAAAATATGAAATCATACCAACAAATCATAAAGAAATTATCAGATTTTACGCATTCCTGTAAAAAAATTCAATTTTTAAGTACGATCTTTTCAACTAACATTAGCGATATATTGAACAATTTACTAAAATAACTGCCATTCGAGTTTTAAATTTCGCTAAAACGCATTTTAGAATAATTACATGAGAATTTCACGGTGTTGTAAAAATCATAATGACGCGAACCTGATATAAAAAAGTTTATTGCCTAACGCTTAGAGTCGGCTGTCCTTGCTTTGCCTCTACCTTGGCCTAGATAAGTTTCTGCCAAATGTGAGGTCTTGAAAGCAACGGATCCAACAGAGTTTTGCTTGAAAATTTTCTGCTTATTTTATATTATAGATGTAAAATCATTCAACCATATTATTAATTCCATTCATTTCCATCTAAGCTGAGTATATATTAACTTTCTTACAAACATGTACACACGGTTTTTGGTATGACATTGTCTAAGTTTTGAATTTGTCTATGCTAAGATGTCTTAAAATAGAATAACCCATAAAAAAGTTATTGTTAAGGTAGTAATTAGTTCCCGAGAGTAAATGAATTCTTCCGCTAAAAGATTCTTTTGTAAATTCAGATTATAATTCTTATGGTTGTATATTGATTGTAAAACAGACGAGCACTTAAAATACAATATATTTCAAATAAAATGGTCATAAACTATAATCGATGAATAAGAATTCTTTGATAACTAATATAATTTTAACTTTCATATGACTCTTTTATATGGAATAACTAAAAATCTATCTTAACTACAACTATTTTAATATACCTCATCATCTCTTCGTATACAAATCCATTCTATGGTTTATTTTAAATTTCTATCAGTAGATTTTGTTAATTTTTGAAAATGTTATTACTAATGTTACTTCTAAAACAATGAACACGTTTAGTTGCTTTTAGATAAGTGAAGACAGGAGCGGTTTATAAAAAAAATATATATGTATCGAAAAGAGAGGATATAAGGGAAAAATTTGGTACCAAGTCGTTTATATATATATATATATATATATATCCTATATATCCTCTCTTTTCGATACATATATTTTTTGACATATATATATATATATATATATATATATATATATATATATATATAATATATATATATATATATATATATATAAAGAAAATATAAAAATTTCAAATAACAAAAATAGTATAAAGATATAAAATTTATGAAATAAAAAAAGTCATCACTGCAAGTTAAAACAATGTTTAGCTTAGTAAACAAACAAAAATAAAATAAATTAATTCTTTCTTTTAAGTATTAAAATTGAAATTAGGGATGGAATGAAACAGAAAATTCTACCAAGTGAGGCCAGTGTATAGCTCCATCACCATTTCCATTGGTTCCACACTTATCTATATCTCAAGGTCAATATTTGCCGGCAGGCGGAACAAAATTAATGTAAGGTGGAATTTAAGAATATGACTGATGTTTGTAAATTACATAATACAAAGACCGATGCATACTTAGCATTTATTGACATGTACGTCTTACTCTTCAACAAAAGATAATTCAAAAAGTTGACCCATTTCTACATTAAAGTTTAGGAGGATTATCCAGACTCCGTTGATTTTCAAAGGAAACAAACAAAGAATAGGCAACATAACATCATTTAAATTAAAATGTTACAGTCTAAAATGGTATAAAACTAACCTCGTAAAAATATAGTATAACTTCAACCTTTCCAAATGTTCAATGCCTTCTACATTTCATAGCCATTATATTTTTAACATTCTTTTTATTTTTCTTGTCATATTTTTTAGGTTCGGTGCCATTTTTTATTAAAGTAAAATAACTAAATTAAAATTGGTTTGCAGAATCTTGAAAATGGCTCGAGATGCCAAAACGTTGAATAATAAATATTATTGGTCAGCTTTGGCCTAGTACTTGATAAAACAAAACAATTTTTTATATTAATTTTAATTGTTTAATAGAATTTACTTGATATATATAAGAAAAAAAACAACAACTTAGAAATGTAACATACAAATGAAGTGTAACCATGTTTTATTTTCTTTAAGAATGATAATTTATTGCTGTTTGTTGGTGACGTATTTTAAAATACAACGATTTTCCGATTTTCGTATATGTATGCCATACAGTAGAATGGATAATATAGGTCCGTATTTCTGTATACCGCTTATTCGTTTGTTGTATATGCTTATATATTTATAGTAAGACAGCTTGACTTCCTAGGGTAATTTAATGATATTATATTAATAAAAAAATATATATAATTCATACATAACAATAAAAAAGCACTAAGGATTTCATCATAGTTGCAAAAATATTCCACCTTATCAAACAACGAGAATAATAGCAGTTGGGGTCCAAGGAAAAAATATTAACAAGATATTTCGTGAGTGAGTGTACAACGTGTTAATGAAATAAGTAAATTTTTTAGGTAGCCATTGTTCATTCATGTTAATCTATTGATATATTTATTTGACTAAAAAATGGTGTAACTCCACTGATATGTACACAAATAATATTGATGCATAATGTTGAATTCATTATGTTTATTTTATTCTATACATCATTATGTGCGTTTTGTTCCAACTAGCGGATGTCTGTGGTTCACAGATGAAAACGTCAGTTCATTTAAAATAATATTGTAGAGATTCAAGAAATTATATTTATATATTTGATTTTATCCCATTATTTTAGGTATCGATTAATTTTTTTTCTTTTTATTATTTTATATAAAAATAATATAAGTTGGTAGTTTATTTCTTTATTAATTTTAATAACTATTATTATTATTATTAAAGTATGTAATACAAACTATTTGACAATAGCATTTATGAAATCTGCCTGTTCATCATAATTAAAAAAAAAATACTGAAAATAAACAAAATTTAGATAAAGATGAAACAAAATTATTAGAAATTTCAGTAAAAATTTCTTCAATGGGTTAGCCGACGCGTCGCGACGTTTCGATCCTTACATGTGAGTAATCATCAAGGCTAAAAATTACAAAATATAAAATATCGTCAGTTAAATAATACACATATAAGTGTAAGGGCAATAATAATGAATAATAAATGCATAAGTATACGGGAAGTAAAATGTAAAATTTCAAGTAAGCAATGCAAGTAAAGTAAATTTCAAAAACTACTTCCCGTTTACTTTTATATTTTTCATTTGGCTGATTTTATTCTTACTCTTTATCACTATTATCTTACTTATTAATTCTTATTACTGTCATCTTGTTACTGTTATTCTTCTCTCTTAGCACTCTTACACTTTTATATTCCTTATGTTACTAATGTTATTTTGAGTTTTGTAATTTTTAGCTATGATGATGACCCACATGTTCGGGTCTTTATAATTTAGATAAATTAAAATTTAAGTTTTGATAGCAGTGGTAATTTAAAACATAAAAAATGATGAGACAATTGTTTACTAATGTGAAAAATAAAAAATTTATATATAACTAAAAAAAGTTATTTTAGCAATATTTTTATTTTTTCAAATAATTTTATTTGAATTATTTTAATGTTGATATTTTATACTATTGAAACTTGCTTTACTTCCCCCAATATAATTTACATGAACAGTTATTCAAGAGGCTACAAGTAGAAGTCAATATAAAACAGCTTTGAAACAAGACGTCCCTGAGGCGTACTCTAGGATTTTCCCCCAAGGGCATGTGTTCAATGAACGTGTTCAAGACTTCACATATCACTTCGTATGTTTTCTATTTAGATGGTGATTAGATATTCATAGCTGTATTCCACATTATTTTCATAATTAAATAATGAAGATATGTTGTCCTCGCGAGATGATCGACTTGAAAATCCTAAAGGATATTTGCAATATCTGTCGGGTTAATGAGGCCGATTGACGTCAACACCATCGATCATTCTGAGAGAAGTAGTGGTTGAAAAAATTAGGAGCGTTTTTTTATTTTCAAATCTAGCTGATTAACAATTAATCTTTAGAACAAACTTTATTAGTCCGGGATCTGAAATTCAATACAAGAGAACTTTATTACAATGATCCTTAAGTTAAAAAAGTAATAATGGGACATTTAATCCTCTCCAAAAAATCTATACCATTATAACAAATGAATGAAAGGCCAACGGTTGTGGAGAGAGGTGATTGGGCCGAGATCACACTGAGCCGTCAGGTTTTCTTCTTCTTCATTCTCTTCCTCTTCGAGCCATTATTGGCATAGAGCTCCAGCGCTGTCAGTTTTCTCGTTCGCTGCTTAGCCGCTTCATTTCTGCAAGGGTCTTGTCTCTATTGCCCACAATCCTCTGGACATGTTCCTGATACGAGATTATGGTTCGGCTACGTGGTCTTTCACCTGTAGGTCTAGCTTCCAGTGTCCTTCTGGGTTTCCTTAGTTCATCCATTCGACAAATATGTCCAAACCATTTTAAATATCTGTTTTCCATGATTGTCTTCATAGGAGATACCTCTAGTTGCTCTCTGATGCTATTGTTTCGGACGCAGTCTAGCCTCGTGTTTCCCGCTTCTGTACGCAATAATTTCATCTCAGCAGCATTGATTCGGCTGATATGCTTGTTGAGCATCAGCCAGCTCTCGCCGCCATATGTAAGAACTGGTAGGTATTTAGCTTCATACATGTGTATCTTAATATCTCGCCCTACTTCACTGTGTACTACTATGCTATTGTTAATCTGGTAGTACACCTGGTTTGCTTTAGTGATTCTATTTCCCATTTCTTGGTCAATTCTGTCAAACCTATTTATAATGTTTCCCAGGTAGTTAAATTCATGCAGGACTTCTAGGATCTTCACCTTGCGGACCATTTCATCATTTTCTTCTTCATTACTTGAGAGAACTAGGATCTCGCTTTTGGAGTCGTTGATGGACATTTCCTTACGTAGTAGTTCTGCTTCTCATTCCACCACAGCTTGTTATAATTTTTCTTTCGAGTCTGCTATTAGAACAATCTCATCGACATATAAGAGATATGTCACCAGAATTGTCTGCATCTTCCATTTTCCTATTTCAGTCCATGCAGATTTTATGGATTTCATCCAACAGAACCACGAATAGGAGAGGTCTAAGGCTGTCCCTCTGTCTGACCCTTCTATCAAGAGGGAATGATTCGATTTTTACTGTATAATTTATTTAAGGTTATGTATGAATTGTCAGTTATGTATGAATTGTCAAACAAAGCTGATTGTTTGTGGGGACGAACAACTGGTTCGTTCCTTCATAGATATAAAGTTATATTGGGTCATGAGAACATGCTTGACAATTTATATTGATATGAATTACGTAATCATTTTTGTTAAACTTTTTTTTATTACTTAACAGAACTATCATTACAATTAAGCATATCGTCGTTTTTTGCAAAAAGTCATTAACTGACAATTCATACATAACCTTCAATAATAATTCTCATTAAGTGCATGAAATATTTATGTATAGTAATAATTTAGCACGAGTGAAATTTCTAATATATTAAATTAATTAACAGAAAAGAAAGTACTTTATTGATCATGTATTTATTGGTTATGTATGAATTGTCAGTTAATGACTTTTTGCAAAAAACGACGATATGCTTAATTGTAATGATAGTCCTGTTAAGTAATAAAAAAAAGTTTAACAAAAATGATTACGTAATTCATATCAATATAAATTGTCAAGCATGTTCTCATGACCCAATATAACTTTATATCTATGAAGGAACGAAACAGTTGTTCGTCCCCACAAACAATCAGCTTTGATTAGTACAGCAATTGATTCAATAAGAGTTGAAGAAATGAAATGTATGAGTTTAGACCAGAGTGAAATTCTCTCGTAACTCTTGCCGTTGTTCACCACTCTAGGTTATTTGGTAAGTATTTGCATAAATAATATAAATAATTGTTTATCAAATTCATTTAGGTATTGTGAGAGTATTCTGAAATTCCCCATACATTGCTGAATTGACCACTTCTTTTTACTCTCACTCACTTAAGTGGCGTTAAATACCACAGGTGAATTGATGCACTTCCGAGCGTCATAGGATGAAACATTCCAGGTGGCAAGTTTGTGTTCCGTTAGACATGCATTATCTCGTTGACCAACGTTATTGTCAAAGTTGTCTTTGTGCAAGGTTCAAGAGAATTTTTAAGGAGAGTGAGTTATCAATCCGTTGCTCCTTTTTAAATTCACAAGACTCTAAAAACCAAACCGTAAAAGTATGGCTGTCAATATAATTTATAATTTACGATATTTGATTTCAAGTGCTTTCCTTTGTTATTTCAGTTATGTCATGTCATATTACTATTTTTTTGTTTAGTACACATATGGTTGAATATTTACACAGATATAAATATTTAGTCATTTAATATTGAGTAATCTATTTTAAAGACTGAACTGAGCTCTTTATATGGAAACTAATTCAAAAGTGAAATAAATAATATTTTTAGTCGATATGAGATGTGGGGTAGTAATTTAGAGAACTGTAAGCGATTACACAGTTTTAGACAAGTTCCTGAATTCATCGCTGAACCCATCGATAGCATCGGATAGAGACGGTTCTTAAGTGGACAAAACGAAACCAACACTAGCTTAAATTTAGCGCTGAGTTTAAGGACTTGTCCATTCTCTAAATATTGTTTATAACCATTATAATAGATAATATCATAACATATATAGTTTATAACATATAGTGTTTGTTAAAAAATAATTCTCATTAAGTGCATGAAGTATTTATGTATAGTAATAATTTAGCACGAGTGAAATTTATAATATATTAAATTAATTAACAGAAAAGAAAGTACTTTATTGATCAAGTAAGAGGATAAACTTTCTTAATATTGCAACTGACAATTATAGCAATAAATATTACTTAAGAACTAATAATCGTTCGATTTAGAAAAAAAGCTCCAAATTCGATTAATGGATTATAAAGATTTAAGACCTAAACCTCATATAAGGGGATCTATTATTTCAATCTTGATCTTTGCAATAGTTTTAATTATATCATTGGCACGACCTTCCGTTCTGTAACTGTAATTGATAGAATAAATATTATATGTTTACATGTGGATTGTATTAATTTATATAGTAGTAAAATACGACTATACCTTCATAGTAGAGATACAATACGATACAAGTATATATAGTATTGTAGTGTTGAAGAATAATCTGGAACAAGACGAAAAGCTGAAGGGATTGCTTAAAGCCTAAAAGTAAAAGATTCTTGGTGATTATTTCAAGAACAAACTAAAATGATAAAAAAAAAAAAAAAAAAAAAAATGCGAATGGCCAAGGCGATTAATTGGGCATTTTGTAGTGTATGAGTACTATTTGCTCTTTAAGAGGAATAGTCGCTTGTGATAACAATACTTAATTTTCAGGCAAATGTGTTGTGTACCATCAGATTCGTATTTTCACTCGCAGAATCGATATCTTATCTATGATACGCGATTTGGCAACCATATTCATGCAATAGCTGTTTCTGTTATCTATCGTCCTGTTGGCAATATTACAAACATTTTTTTTTAAAATAAGGCAACAAATGTAATCATCTGTCATTCGCGGTTCATGTAAAGGTATATTATTAATAATATATTATTTATTTAACTTTTTTTTTTTTATTGATTAGTAAATACTACAATTGCCAAAATGAAGGACAATAAGTGCAAAGGCTAAATCTGTTCATTTATATATACATATAATAGGAAAATAAATAAGAATAATTAAAAAGATAAATAAATGAAAAAATAATAAGAAGAAAAATAAAAATCGTAACACTGTTATTACCACGTATGCCGATGATATATGTGTCCTATTCGTTAATAATAACCCAACCATTGCATCTTAAACTCTCAAATCACCTTTACCCTTCGCCGTAAACCTATGACCTCTTGTTCTACAGTGTCCTTTAATAGTATACAGCACTAGCGGATCCAGGATTTAATTTTGGGGGGGGCTTCAGCCCGAAACCTTTTTTTCCATAAAAATAACGAAACTTTGGAACAGAATAACTTTGGAAAAACAGAAAGAAACTAACTACCTACATGGTGGGCGGGGTAGCCGAATGGGCTAAAGCGTGTGCACTGCACCGCCGTTGCCTGGCAACCTGACATATGAATACAAAGATATAAAAATAGTCACGAGTTCGCGTCCCGGTGCCGGGGGAGTCTTTTAAATCCCCGCCCACACTCCCTGGCCCGGGAAAATCCCGTATAGCCTTAACGGCGAGGAAGGGAAGGACCCAAAAAAAAAAAAAAAAAAAAAAAAAAAAAAAAAAAAAAAAAAAAAAAAAAAAACTACCTACATGAAATGGTGTTAAAGTTATTCCTTAAGTACTTTTAAATGTAATTACACGAACAATAATACTTTAAGAGGTATTATTTAAATTTTTTTCCCATAAAACATGGTTTTATTTTTCCATTTTGGGGAGGGGCTTCAGCCCGAAACCCCCCCCGTAGATCCGCCCGTGGTATACAGTAATATTTAATATCGTTACGCTGATCCTTGTTGAACAAATCCGATACCTTGGACTTCACTTGGACAAACGTCTAACTTGGAATCCTCATACTAGACTGAAACGACAAGAAACCGCTCGACGTTTCCGACTACTCCAACACTTACTAGACAAACGCTCTAAGCTTCCAGTTAATTACAAAAGACTCATATACATGACTACAATAAGAACTATTTGGACTTACGAAGTTGAGCTTTGGGGCTCCACTAAGCCATCGAATTCCTCTCGTATCCAATCCTTACAATCAAAAATCCTTCGTAAAATCCTCAATGCTCCTTACTTTGTCATAAATAAAATAATCCATAAAGACCTTAATGTTCCATATGTTTCTGATTTGGCCCTCTGATTCCTCTTCGATTCTTGACAACCCTTCGAGGCGTCTGAAAAGAAGATGGTCTCGTGATCTCCTTATGTAGACAAATTATTAGAGTACTACCAATGGATAGTTTCTCAACAAGCGTTTTCATGTGACTATATTCCTCTGTACACACTTACTTGATGTATTGATCCTAATAAAGTTGTAAATATCATAAATAAAAGAAAAAATATATACATAAAATTCCTTAAAATGATTTTATTGAAAATTCATTTGGGTAGGTTCGCATTCTTCATTTTTACATCTTCTTACATTTTACATTTACATGCAGGTCGGCAGTTTAATGTTTTTTGAAAATACTTAAATTCCAGTCCTAACCTTAATTATTTGGTATGTAACATTATTGGTTAGCGCTTGGGACATCGTTTCAAATGGAGTATTACTGAGGTTGTGTAAGGTGCTCTGGAGTAATTCTGATTTAATCGTTGTCTATGCCAGTTGCAAAACAAAGGTACAGTGAAAATTTAAAACAATATTTCAAAAAAATAAATTAATATTATTATATTAAATATTTTAAAATTCAATAATGATCCTCCAAAATTAAGCATATCGCTAATTTAATCAGAATATTAATTATTATATTATGATATGCTTGAGTTTCTGAGGCTATAGAACTCTATAAAGCATGTTTATAGATCATTAAATTTATTAAAAAAGTCATTAAGTAATATATCTGACAAATTAGCAATTAATTATAAATAATTTGATAAACTTTCTCATTTAATGTAAACTATTGACACAATAAAATTGGCTATAATTTGATAAGGTTAATATATATATTTTTTTTTTGCATCGATAGTTATGACCAAAATCCATAAATGTGTGCTTAAATGTTAAACTAAAAAACATTAAAAAAAATAGTGACTTTTCGCAATAAACTTATGATATAGTATAATTTTTCGATTTTAAAGTCTCATTAATTATTTGAAAGGATCACTGATTGCAAAATGTACTCATGCTGCAAAAACATAACAAAAACCTACGTCTGTTGTTTACATTATACACTCAAAACTGTTTATCTGTGGTTTGAGTGGAGCTAAAATATTGAAAAAAAAATATCATATACGAACAATAATCGAAGCATCTGCTACATGATATATTTTATCAAGATTGAGATAACCAGTTGTAAGTATCCTCTTTATTTTAATTATAAAATTAATTTCATCTTTTTAATTAAAATTTATTTTGGTGTTGAGTAAAAATAGGTTCTTCTTGTTTTACAAAATATATTTGGTAAAACTACTTTATACTCAAGAATTATATCATGTTGTTATGTTTAGAGTCTTCTAGGACAAGGTTCTTTAAAAACTATTAGTAAAACAATTTTATCATGTTTCCCTACTAGCGTGATCTGTTTGCAACAAAAACTGAATTATTGGTGATCGGAAAATAAAATAAAATAAATGATGAAGTTATTGCACAGATTTTGTTTTTGTAGTTGAATTATTATGCTAATTGATGTTAACTAAGTAATGTTCCAAAAAAATCTAACATATCCTAATAAAGAATATAAGTAAAGTTGTTAAAAACACACATAAGGAATGGAAAAACATGTTGGATAAAATAGCGATGTAATTTTATATTCGCAATTAATGCAATATAATTATATAGAATGTCCGGTAGATAAATAAGGACATCCGATATTAAAAAAAATTGCTGATGAAGATGAGCAAAAAAAAAAAGTGTTAGATCATCAATTTCTTACTTTGCTTACCACTACCTTATAATATTAATAAGTTATTGTAATCGAGTTTAATTTTCAGTATGGGATTTCCGAATTATCTTTACCTGTTAGAGTTCCTCAATTAAAACAAACGCATTTTTGGGCATAAGCTTGAATTTATATTACACAAGAAACTCACAAATGGATACACGGTTGCTCTGTCTGTTGTTTTTTAGTTAAGGAACTTTTCAACAGAAGATTTTTGCCATGCTCAATAGAATAATTTGTTCTAATATATGAATGATATGTCGTAGCACCAAAACTGCTTAAATGATCATGATAAAACTTGCCTCTTCTCCTAATAAGCAATCTTTAATGTGTCATGTATAGTTCATCTCTGAGTAAAGGTAAGTAAAATATATTAGGAAAAATAATTTTATTTGCTCTTTACTAAATAAGCCCAGGCAGATCTACGGAGGGGAGGGGGAGGGGGGGGCTTTCGGGCTGAATCCCCCACAAATGGTGAAAAATAACATCATTTAAAAAAAAAAAAATTAAAACTATCTCTTAAAGTATTGTTGTTCGTGAAATTACATTCAATAGGACTTAAAGAATAACTTAAACACTATAAGCGAGCGGATCTACGGGGGAGGGAGGAATGGGAGGAGAGATCTTTGGGCTGAAGCCCCCCCAAAATGGTAAAATATAACCATGTTTTATGGAAAAAAATATTAAAAAATCATCTCTTAAAGTATTATTGTTCGTGTAATTACATTTACACTAGGTAATTAGGAATCACTTAAACACCATTCCATATAGGTAGTTAGTTTCTTTCTTTTTTTCCAAAGTAATTATCGTTATTTTTATGAAAACGGGCTGAAGCCTCCCCCAAAATTAAATCCTGGATTCACTAGTGACACCATGCCATATATATGGGTAGTTAGTTTCTTTCTTTTTTTTTTAAATTAATTATCGTTTTATATATATATATATATATATATATATATATATATATATATATATATATATATATATATATGTATATAAAAGCTTTCGGGTTGAAGTCCCCCACCCCCCAAAATTAAATCCTGGTTCCGCTGGTGTCATTAAGTATACGTCCTTCTTATTAAATTCTATGTATGCACTAGAAAGGCAATTAAATTTAATAAAACAAAAATCATCTAAATCGACCCAAAGATACTGTGTTTGGACTTTGAAGTTTATTTTTTCGAATAATTTACAAACTATACGTCTCCAGGCACATTTCAAATGCTCATACGAAAGGTAATTTAATTTTCAACTAATCTAGAAACAAGAAAAAATTTAAATAAAATTGTAATATAAACAAAAATGATATAATATAAGTAATATACTTATTATAAATATATAAATAAAATTTGTACTTTACACCCTAATTTGTAAGGAAAGTCGTGCAAGTGGACACGGCGAATGCTATTAATTAATAAAATAAATAATATAAAATTAAATTAAATCCCTGCTATTATCCAATGTTTCATTTTCATTGTTATTTAGGAATAGCCGTTAATAACTATTAAAATGGAATAATAGTTGAAGTTTACCAGAGTGCTAAATAGTGACCTATCTCTAACATGACATTTTCGTTTCTTGCATTACTTTAGGAAGAAATAAATGGAAATATATTCAGTCAGCATTACAAATAAATTATAATAATCATATTAATAATAAAGCTCTTAATTATTTATTATATTCGATGAATGAGATAGGATAAACCTGTTTGTTCAAGACATTATGAACTGCATGACAGTAATGATAGCCTCAATGTGATTATATTTTCTAATGAAGAGCTGTAGTTTTGACTAATGATTAAAATTAGGTAAGTGGTTTAATCATTGTTATTTATTCATCAACAAAAACTTGTGATTAGCATTTTTTTTCTCTTCCCCCTAGATAGAAGGTCTAAAAGTCAACAATTATCCCGTCTGTATTTTAAACGTGATCTTTTTTTTTTTTCGATTACAATGCAAGTCACCATTAAATTAAATTCTCGGTTTTATACGAACGTTATTTCGAGGCGATTCCTACTTCTACTGTTGCTCAATCCATGATTGATGGCCTTCGTTTGACAAAGAGCTACTAAGAAAAAAGTAACTTCAACCAAGAAGGTATTGTTAAGCAACGATCGGGATCGTATTGTGCTGTTCCGATCATTCTACCGCTCATTCAAAAGTAATAGTTAGCAAAAAAAAAAAAAAAAAGAATCAAGATCGATTTCAGAATATAGGCTAGTTCGGGCAACTCTTCTCCTTACGTCTTATGTTAAAAAAAAAATTCCAAATAGTAGATTAAAGTAACAATACTATAGAAATATGTAATAGATGTTCTCAACATTAGCCATTCAACCCTGACACCGATAAAACCAAAATCTGGTCGGCTTATCACACAACTTTCACTTACCACTCTGCTTTGGGCAGGCATTTTTTTATAGCGAAATGAGGTTATTACAAAAATTTTTTGGATGTGTATTTTTATGGAGCTAAACCCTCAAGAACAACTCTGTGAATTTCATACATATTTTCAATGAAATAACTCGTCAAGACGAATGCCAATTACAATAACAGTTATTGAAAAAATTGGGACATTTCAAAACTCAAATGATTTCAATAGATTAAACTTGGGGGAACCTGAGGCCACCGTGACGTAGTTGTGGTCTCCAAACGTTTTTGCGCGATATTAATTAATCTAATTTATAAATTTCTCGGTATGAAAAGTATCATACTAAGAGACAAGAGGAAAACATGGAACAGAACGCATCAAGTCTAATTGTATATCATCTGCCATTTTTCTAGTTCTGCCTTCGCTTGCACCGTTTTAAGAATAGGCGAGCTATAAAATATCTTAAGAGTCGGGATATAGGTTCTGGAGCCATCGACCTTGGGGGAGATGGACACCCCTGGCCTATTTGATTCAGTATCCTCGTGTCCACTTTGGAGATTGAACGTTTTAGTTCAACTTCTTTTTTTTTAAATATAAAAGAAATAATTGATAAAGGAGTTTCACAAGCCTTATTGTTAACGTTATGCTCAGTCATTGTACAGATGTGGTGTTCAGACATTGTATAGATGTCAAGCTCGACGGCATTCATCAGTTTTGAAAGCCAATTTGTGGTGCTCAAGTATTAGTGACGTTAACTGAACAGAGGGGTTCGGCAGATTGCCTTGGCTGATGTGGCATCTTTTGTGGAGATGTAATAACCATTTAAAATATTTTAAAGTTTTTTATTCCCTGTTTATTAATCTATTCTCCAATGATAAAATGATTTAAAATAATAATTGAAGAGAAGATTGGCTGGAATGTTTAGTAAAAAAAAATGTAAAATAAAATATTTATGTTTATTTTTCCCTGTAGAACAAATCCGATACTTCGGACTCCAGCTGGACAAACGTCTCACTTGGAATCCTCATACAAGACTGAAACGACAAGAAACTGCTGGAAGTTTCCGCTTACTCCAACACTTGCTGGACAAACGCTCTAAACTTCCAATTAATTACAAACGACTCATATACATGACTATAATAAGACTTATTTGGACTTATGGAGGTGAGCTATGGGGCTCCATTAAACCATCAAATTCCTCTCGTATCCAATCTTCACAATCCAAAATCCTTCTTAAAATCCTCAATGCTCCTTACTTTGTCACAAATAAAATAATCCATAAAGACCTCAATGTTCCATATGTTTCCGATTTGGCCAAATCCGTATAGCTATCCTTCCATAATAAACTTCATAACCATCCGAACCCTCTTGTTTCTAACCTTCCTTCTTCTTCGATTTCTGATAATCCTCCGAGGCGTCTGAAAAGAAGATGGCCTCGTGATCTCCTCATGTAGACAAATTATTAGAGTGCTACCAATGGGTAGTTTCTCAACAAGCGTGTTTCATGTGATAATATTCCTCTGTACACATTTACACGATGTATTCATACTAATACAGTTGTAAATATCATAATAAAAGTTAAAAAAAAAAAATGTTTATTTGTGTCGACATTTCGGAACATATAGTTCAGGTACACATATAACCTCTTCTTATTAATTTATGCTTTGGTGGGTCATTTGATGTGTATTTGATCAGCTCATTTTTAACTCTCATCGTCACTGAAACAAGAATTAATTGCAGTGTAAGGATGTATTGTGATAATTAAAATTACAAAAAACAAAACAAAAAAAAAAAAAACAGCGAGAGATTCGAATAGCTTCGACTATTAATGGAAATGTGAGAATATAAAACTTGCAGATATGAGAAAATTTCACAAGTTGATTTGGAGAGATGGTAGGAAACGCCAACTAAGTCTCGCTCCAGCCGCCTGCAATCCACGCGATGAGATATGATATCTATTCGCTGCATTAAAATGATGCTCAGTTTTAGTGATGGTTAAGAAACGTTGACTAGAGAGTTTACGACTGTTAAGGCTTATACTTAAGGCTTTCTTTTAAAATATTACAAAAACGACATATGTTTTGGTTATTTTGAATAACTTTTTTTTAAATGATTTTAGTTACTTTTAAGTACAGCAGAGTAAAATAAAGGTCAGGAGAGCAGCAGGAAATAGATGATATTTCTCCCTGGAAAAAGTTTTAAAGTTTAAATAACTCTCTAAGAGAATTAAAAATTCTGATCTACATCGCCGTAAGAAGGTCAATGGTTACGTATGGTTGTGGAACGGGGACCTTGACCAGAAAATCAAAACGCATGCTCAACTCCTCGGAGAGAAAGGTGTTGAGAAGATAATGCATGTGGTGGAGCGACTGATAACGGAATTTGGAGAAAAAGAAGGAATGAGTAGCTGACGGAACTGTTGGGGAACTTGATATTTGTGGTTGAACGCCCATTAAAAGAATGACAAAGAGGACTCTATGGGAAACAGTATGGCAAGAGAAGTAGAAGAAGCCCTCAGATCAGATGGCTGGAGGATGTGGAAGATGAACAGCGACCGCCTCTGATGTTCAAAGATAAATGGTTAAAGTACAAGATTGTGGAGATTGGTTGGCTGCAGTGTAGCTCGAGTTTTTGCTGGACTCTAGTGTTATGATAGAGCGAAACACTTTATTTTCATAAAATATAAAATATAAAGGATTGCTGCCCAATTATATTGGGTTGCTATATACACAGCATACTCTTCTATCCTTAGGACAATATATGAATTTATATATAAATATACAGAAGTATTAGTTAATATTAGTAAAATAGATATATATAAATTTTTATTATTTTTTTTTTTTTTTCCTTTTTCCTTCCTTTCATTGTTCATGTTTTTTTTTTAACATTAAGTTTCCCTTTCTCTCACTTCTCTCTCTTTATCTCTATTGTTTTCAATTATTCATTAAATAAATAAATAAATACATAAATTAAAACTCTCGGGCTAGCCATGCTCGTGGTGGTGAATGATTCCCAGGGAGTCGAGGACTATATTTTCAGCTAACCTCGCTACGTCCTTAATGTCGACACCTAGTTCCTCGAGGAAGCTTCTTGTTCTTTTTGGGATAGTTCTGCGAGACCCAAACCAGAGGCCTCTCACGGTGAACTCTCTCTCTCCGAAGGTCTCACGGAATTTATCTTTTAGAAAAGGGATACATTTATCGTACGTGTTCTTCTTTTCCCTTTCCACTTCACCCGCCTGATCGAGGTCATTGCTCTCAAAGCGGACAGTGGGATCCAAGATCAGCGCTGTTCTTCCTGTCTTGGGAAATGCGACGATATCCGCGTATCTCGTAGAGCCTTCACTATCGATGCAATATACCTCTTCAAAGCAAAGGAGCCTCATCAACTCGAACTTGACGCAGTGGTGACGACGTGTTGTGAGGAGGAGGTAGTTGTTGGGGCATTTTCCCAGCACATGGGCTGGTGTTTCAGACTCTCTGCCGCATTTACGGCAGAGGGACCCAACTTCTCCGACCTGTCCGCTGACTCCTGGGACTCCACGCAGGGGTGCATAATTAATGTTTAATTTTAGGGCATTCGACCATTCAGACCCAGAAAGTGCTTGCTTTTCGTAGATGTATCTATTCGCTTTCGGGGTCTCTTTATAATAATAATTTTATCCTCGGGTACCGGAGACCGCTGAGCTTACTGTACTAGTCTGTACCGCCAAAGAGTCACTCAGAGCGAAGCTGTTGAGAGAGACAAGCTTTTAAATTCTTACGAAGAGATCACTCTCAACTAATGGCCAAAGATAAGTACAATTTCTTCAAAACATTTATTATTCCAACGACCAGCCCACTACTCTCTAGGAAGAAGAGGAGGAGCTGCGCCAAGGAGACCGCCGGATTGAAAAGGGGGGAAGAGAACAAGTGCTAAAGCTGAAAAAAAAATGTAAATTGCTAAATCAATGGCGAAGATGGGTTGCCACGAATAGTAACATCCCATTACTGCAAATACCCGAATTGCCTTAGAGGCAGGGAGGATGGAAAATAAAATAAATAAATAAATAATAATAATGATAATATTTTTAAGTACTAGATTTTTTATTTTCAGTAAAATTTTAACAGCTCTGCATGTTCTACTTGATTTTAAATTTTCTAAAGGCCGAGTTGAGGAAGAGTAAGGAAACAAGAATAGGAAGGAATTCATGAGGAATGGAATACAGCCATTAAAAAATAGCCAAGATATTTAAGGAATTTAAACCTTATACGCAATAAAGGCAGGTTATTACCTTAATAGGCGAACAATGAAAAAAAAAATATTAATATGTATTTTAATTTAAATGTTATCGTAACTGCGCATCGAAGTATCGTCCACCCGTATTGTAGGAACCTAAGATTTTGCTAAATTCCTTATCGACAAGCAAAAGGTTATTGTATATTTATCAAAATCATTATATGATTAAAATGTTGTGTTATTAATTGATAAAGTTGCAGTTTTCAATTAAATCTTACGATAATATTAACTTGTTTGTGCAAAGACTTTGAGAGTAATATCCGGACGTGCCTTATTTTTATGAACGTTTGAAAAGATAAGGAATTGTTATTGCATATTGTCACTTAACGAAGAGTCATTGCAACATCAAATATTCGTTTCATTCACTAAATTTTCTCCAATTAATAGATCTTTTTCATTATTTAGCTGTTTGTTACAAAAACACACACACACACACACACACACACGCACACGCACACGCACACGCACACGCACACGCACACGCACACGCACACGCGCAAGCGCACGCGCACGCGCACGCGCACGCGCACGCGCACGCGCACACGCACACGCACACGCACACGCACACGCACACGCACACGCACACGCACACGCACACGCACACGCACACGCACACGCACACGCACACGCACACGCACACGCACACGCACACGCACACGCACACGCACACGCACACGCACACGCACACGCACACGCACACGCACACACACACGCACACGCACACGCACACGCACACGCACACGCACACGCACACGCAACGCACACGCAACGCACACGCAACGCGCACACACACACACACACACACACACACACACACACACACACACACACACACACACACACACACACACACACATATGTTGTCAGTATCGAGCTTTCGGGTTCGTTATGCCTTTTATTATTATTATTTGTAAAGAATTGGTAGAATCAATATATTTTTTCGTTCAACTCTTCTGATTTTTCATTAGTTGTTAGGTTATGTTCCACCATTCTGAAAAATGACAGTAATATCTCTAAAGTATGCAGTGGTACCATACCTACCCCGCCAACATTTTTGAGATGACGGATGCAAAAAGTAGCCAACGCAATTAGTGTGTTTAATCAGATCAAGTCAAAGATTTTTGTTTTTGATAACTGTACCTGACCGATTTATACCAAGATACACTCCATTTTCCATGCCTTAATTAACGATAAAAATTGTTGTTTATAATTAAGCCAAGTTTTTCTAATTTTCGGTGTAATTTCCTCGTATGCGTAAGTTTATGTTTTATTCAGAAAAATGAAATATGTATACATGTAATAAATCGGTGGGTTGTTAGTGCATCTATACTGTGTGCATCTGGATGGACCATCTCTATATGTGAACATACACATTCGTTACTTGGTAATTATTTCGATCAGGACGGCACAGATTACACGTAGTTCTCAATCAATTCAGTTACACTTGTTCATGAAACGCCAAAAACAGTCGAATGTTAAAATCGGATTCATTCGGTACTCCATGAACAAGTGTGACCGAAGTGATTGTGAACCACGCGTAATCCGGGAGGTCCTCAACTAAATAATTACCCGACTTTAATTCCCCGTTACTTGCCGAAGATATGTTTTGGTTTATAAATCTTTAATAATGAAGTAATATGTGTTTGTTTATTAGATAATCACTGTTATTCTAGGTGTCAGCTAAATGTAAATATTTCCTTGAAGTAGTTTAAAACTTTTTCATCAAGAATATTTTTAGTTATATATTAGCTCATTTTTGATAAGATGTGCTTTTAGCTCGTTCTTCTAAATATTGGTGTACGTATTAAATTTTACATGTTTCACCGCCGAGCTATTTTGTTATACACGTAGTACCCGGAAGATTGTGATAAACATTTGACTCAGCAAAAGTAAACAATGTTAATAAATTCCTAAAATTTTCAAGATTCTTAAAATACTATACTCGTGTTTGTGCTTCGGTAATTAGTCCTAGTACTGCTTTTATTTATTTATTTTTAGGTTATTTTATTCTTATTTATTGTATATATATTATTTTTCTGTATAATTTATTTTATTTACTGTACATAGAGTGTGAATGTGATCTGTGAACACTATTATTAATGTCCCTGAGACAGATTGTAATATATTTCAATAAATAAGCTTTAAAAAAAAAAAAAAAAAAAAAAGTACTGCTTCAAATATTTTTTAAATGAAAATTTTAGGTATGGGTTTTATGTTGCTCGTCTGTTTACACTAGACTTTACAAACTTTAAATTAATCTTCGCAACTTATTCAAATACATTCTCAACAATTTGGAATTTAATAATTTTAATTCAAATTACTTGAGCTAATTGTTACATAAAATACATATATGTATAAATTTATGTTTACATATTGTAATTGTACAATAAAATCGCTGTAGGGTGAGGAAAAAAAATAACAAAACATAATTCTACCTTGAGTTTTAATATACAGGTAACGTATTGAATTTTCACCAATTACATTACTTCTGCGCATTTAATATATCCATTCATTAAAATGTTTATTTTTGTTTTGGAAAGTTTTAAGTAAAATATTTTATATATTTACTTTAATATGTTTATTTTACAGCCTAAGAATAAAATAATTATATTTTATTGTTGATTTAATTTTGTCCCTGCATATTTTTTCAGTAATACTATAAAAAACAAATTACCAGTATCTCATAATGATAAAAAAATAATTACTGAACTGTTGATATTATAATGCTAACAATATACAAATCCCGAGGTCCCGGGTCTCCCGCGTGACAGACAGGGATGCTCAACTATATACTGCTATGTATTGAACATAGCATAATGGTAATTGATAATATTTAAAAAAAAATTAAATCAACCTGGGCGGGTACCTGAGACACCCTAGCATCCTTTTGTAAGTGGCAAGAAAACACCCAAGGACCGTCATCATAATTACGTGGGAAAGTGGTTACCTAGATAGTGGTCGGGATACCTCAGACTCCCTAGCAACTTTTTAGCAGGGACAAGAACACTTGAGGACACATGTCGGCCAAAAACACCAAAGGACCAGTCTTATGTTTGAAGAGGATCAAAAAGCTTTTAAGTCTAAGCAAAGTAAGAAACGGTCGTATATCTGCTAAAAGGGGTGTGTTCAACATATCGCTGGGGATGTGGTCATCCCTTCTGCTACAAAAATTGAACCAATGGGAACTATTCTTGCCCCACCCAAGATATTGGAATAAAATTCACTGAGATGGATAGAAGAGAGTTTTTTGGTAGTATGCTACTGCCCGGCATAGAAGAGATAGTCTGATGAGCTTAGGCCACTGCCGGACATAGACGAGAGGTCTGATGTAGCTGCCCGGCCCTGAGGAGGTCCCTGATGTTTACTTCCGACTTGAGGGACTGAAACATGACCCATGACCAGATGATCTTGACTTCGCAGATGCAGCGATGACATCTACCAAATCCACCACTTCGCATAACATAATAGATAAGTTATAATTCTTAATCATAATGTAATAAAATATTTCATGACAATATAAATTTTCAATTCTGTCCATCTGAATCATGCCTTCACAACCAATTACTAATCATAGATCATTAATCATTAATTCTTGTAAATAATATATATATATATATATATATATATATATATATATATATATATATATATATATTATTAAATATAGAAATAAATAATCACAGTTCATTCATCAGTAAATTCATTATAATCACAGGTAATGTTTGGTAATTAGAGAACAGATAAACACACAACAAGCCTTTGTGAAAAGAAGTTCAATCAATTGATCATGGACCAATATGTTAAATAACATAATTTAATTAATTAATTCTTATTAAATAATTCTGGATAATTATCCTCAATAATTATCCAGTGGCATCCCGATAAAATTCAAAACCCTAAATGCCACGTAGTAATACCAATAAACCTCCGGCTTTTCCATAACATACTGAATATTCCAACAATACTGGAATTTATCAGGAGGAGGAATGTTAAATTCCTGGACTCACTTAAATACCCTCTAACTCATTATTCTCAACTCTAACACCGGCACCTCCGAAATGGCAGAATACACCTTGAGGAAATGAAATTGACGTTCATGATTATATAGCTTAGAATTATATAAAAGCTTTTATTATATATATAAGGATAAATACTTTGGAAGAAAAAGAAAAAAACTAACTACCTATATGAAATGGCGTTTAAGTGATTATTGAAATCCTATTTAATGTAAATACTTGAACAATAATACTTATTGAGATAATTTTCAATATTTTTTACATAAGACGAGGTCATATTTTCCCATTTTGGGGAGAGGCTTTAGCCCAAAAGCAACCATCTCCATAGACCCACCTGTGTACGAACGTTGAATGCACATTGTAACAATAAATTGCAATGCCACAGGAAGGTCTAGGTCAAGAAAGCAGAGCCTTGCAAAAACTACCTTCCTTAACCTTGAAACTGCAGCCTTAATGATTTTATCTCGGTGTCTATCTATCGATGGATTTATCGGTTTCGAACCTTGAAGCTTATAATCGAATAATTAACTTCCGAGTTAGTTAATATCACAGACACAATTTATTTATATTAATCTATTAATGGACTGGCGCTATTTTGAAAAAGTTATCAATGTTGAATTACTGAGAAGTAAATAATATATTTCAGGTTGATTATGAACACTCCTTTTTTCTTTCGCTGAATTAGGCCTACTTTTAACAGGAAGTGCAGCCAGTTCTCTCATAGAGGTGTAAACAATAGCAGTGATGGGCGGATAAAACCAATATGGCATCTTCTAAATCACTAGCAGATCCAGGATTTAATTTTTGGGGAGGGGCTTCAGCCTGAAAGCTTTTTTTTCCCATAAAAATAACGATAATAAGTTTGGAAAAAAAGAAAGAAACTAAATACCTATATGAAATGGTCTTTAAGTGATTTCTAAAGTCCTTTTAAATGTAATTACACGAACAATAATACTTTAAGAGATAATTTATTTCCACAAAACATGGTTATATTTTCCCATTTTGGGGAGAGAAGGGGCTTTAACCCCAAAGCCCCTCACAGTAGATCCGTCTGTGTTCTAAATACTAAACCAAATAATTTCTAAATTTGTCGGAATAACGGTATTGTCAAAGTTTTATTCCATTAACATGGATTTGTCTAAAGATAGATATAAAAATCAAATTTATTCTTAGATGTTTTAAACAAAAACGAGAGTAGAAATTTTCGGTTCTGAGGACATTTTCCCACTTATGAAGGAATATAAAGCTTCACTGCATTTTGTCATAAGGAATCAGGAAAAATTTTAGGATTTCTTAAGTAAAAAAACATAGTGTTTGAATTGACTGAATTTTGTTTGTTTTACTATGAATAGAATATCAGAGATATAAAAAAATTGAGGTATAAAGCTAGTACTTAATCAGTATCTGACCAGGATTTCTTTCCTAAGCATTAATTTAATTATTTGTTGCGAAGTGCATCGGTATATAAATGCATTGGTATTTATATAGAACAAAATATTTTTAACCAAATTGAAAATATCAACCTTATTGCTAAATATATAAGAAAAAACAATAATTATATAAAAGAAATATGTCAAACTTGTTTTTTAATAAATTAATTTAATGTTTTTTAGTACTTTAATTTTTGTTAATAACTTTATGAGTTTTTCTTAAAACTTTTTTTTGGGGGCCACAAAATTTTTAGCCGCTTAGGGCCCTTGATCCACACAGGGATTTTGAACCGCCCCTGATACAGATGTTAAATTAAAATAAAACAACCCAAGTTGAAGATCGTGAAGTATAGAATATTTTCTGATAAGTATAATGAAACTTAATTGTAAATGACTAAAAATAATGGTTAAATATTAAGGTTTTCAAATTAAAAACGTTCCCTTTTTAAATTAAAAATAATATTGATAGAACAAATAATCACCTTTAATTCTCTTTCTGGATAAATTGTTTGAATCATACTATTTTCCTTAAAAATTCCGACCATAAGGTTGTTTCATTTTTTAGTCACAGGTCTAAAATTATTGTGGATTAGTCTTTTAAATCTCAAATATCCTAGGAAGGACACACTTTAAAAATCCAAATTTTGAAGAAAATATTTCTTTGTTGAGTTGCAATAAGTGGTTAAAATTATATAACCAAAACTTTATTAGATTTTAAGTTAGACATTTAAAAATAAATAGTTAGCCTTTTCTAAATCAGGTATTTTAAATTTCAAATATGTCATTAAAAATACAAAAGCCTTAGAAAACATTCTCTTCTTATGTTGTAATACTAATAGGAGGTTATAAAATCATCAATCAGACTTAATAAATATTTTTATTAGACTTTTTTTTTATTTATTTCTAATCGTCTCTACCCTAGAGGGTCATTGGCGGCTAGTTTTCTATATTCTATTGTAATATTTGGTTTCTATTAAGAATCGGAATAGGGTGGTGACTCCATCTTCGTTGTCTCTTAATATTTCTTTCATTGCTATTGGTAGTTTCAATTTTTGCCGAATGTTATTGAACTCGTGGCACTCTACTAACAGATGTTTTACTGACTGCGGTTTATTGTCACACTTTTGGCACGTGGGTGCTTCTAGTCCTCTGAGAAGGTATCCGTGAGTAAACACTGGGAACTGCTGTATCTAGCTTTCTTAATTATCTTAAATATGTAATACACTTTTAATACATTCGTCCAGTTTGGAAAAACAAAAGAAATATATAATATAATCAATGTCAGATATTTGGTATTAAACGATTATATATGATTCACAGATGTTGAAATTAACAATCTAAAAAGAGTTGGAAAGTTTTAAAAAATGTATAATTTAGGCCAGAACAAATGTTTTAAATGAAGATCAACAAATTAATAAATATAGAATTCAGGACAGAGGGAAATCATAAATATTTTTTTTAATTTATCGAACTGTAATATTTCCAATTACATCTGTAGAGTTCACAAAATTAGAAAAGAGAAGTGGAAAGCAAGAAACCATTTTATTTTAAAATTTTATAAAAATTGGATTTTCAAAGTATGTTCCAATTGAAATATATGCCGAAGTACAGAGATATTTCCAATTTAAAATATCTGATTTTAAAACTAATATATTCTAAATTTTCTAAAAAAAATAGTAAAGTATTAGTTATAAAATTTCAACCACATTTTAGACAGATTAATAAAATAAGATATAATTCCCAGACCTGAAATTTCTGAATCTTTTCTCCAGTTGTTCCAGAAGAAAAAGAGATGCTATCATTGCAGTATGAATTTTTACATTTTTTGACTGTGACTAAATGAACCCCTAACTAATAATAAATTTTAATTTTAATTTAAATTTAATTTTAATAAAAGTTATAACTGTATAAACAATACAACTAGTAAAAATGCACATATTAGTAGTAATGAAATGAACATACTTGAATTATTTATATTATGAATTATTATATTTACCATTAAAAAGAAAATATATTAATTTCTGCAGTACTCTATATATAATTAATTATATATAATTAATATATACTATATATAATTAATTTCTATAGTACTCTATATATCTTAATTTTAATTTTTTCCTCAAAAAGTTACACCATTTTTTTTTTTTTTTGAACTCCTAAAAACTTTTAATGTCCCAAAACAGAGCTTAAAATTTTATTCATTCCAAAATCTATTTAAATGCTTTTAATTATACTTGCTTTGATTATCTGAAATATTTGGTGCTGGAACAAATTCAGATTCTAATCTGTAATGTCACTTATCACGTTTATGTTAATTTGAGAGATGAATGAATTGTTTACAGAGCCAAGCATGAAAAGAAAAAAATGAAATATAAAAAAGATTGTAAAATCTTGTTCAATTGGTACTAGAAATAATTTTTGGATTTGATTGAGTACCCAAAGACAGTATGATATGGAGCGAGTCAATGGTTTCCTGGACAATACAGCTTTACAAGGATGCAGGCAACCACACAACGTGGTCCTTGTCAAGTTGACTACATTATACAATAAGATAAACCAGTTCTCTACAGCCAATGATGTAAGAAATAAAAGTAGACAAGCTTTTTAATTAAATATGATTATCTGAAATATATGTTACAAACAAAGATTTTTAAAAATGTATTGATTTTGAAATCACAATAGGAGGGCCAAGTGGATAAAGGTGACAAATAACATATTTACAGTTTTTTTGAAAATGAAGTTTGATGTTGGAACGGATTCAGAATCTGAACTTTCATCTTTATGCTTATTTGAAAAGTGGATAAATCATCTACAGAGCCATTCTTCAAAGAAAAAAAATTGAAAATAAAAACAATTATAGAATCTTATTCGAATGACACAGAAAATAATAAATCGAGTTCAGAAAGTGCTTTACATGAAAAATTTTCCAATTGTCTTTCTCATGTTTCATAATTCCAAAAGACAGGTTATAAAAAATCACTAAAATGTATAATAAAGAACATTGAAAAAATGTTCTAAAAATACTATTGATGAAAACAATAGACAGAAAAAAAAACCCTGAAATAACAGGATTCTACAAATATAATTTTGGCTTTATTATGTAATCATACCATCAGTCACATCATGTCATACTTTCTCCTTGTGATCATTTTTTAAAAATACAAAACAATTTTTTTTTTAATATGAATAACATAAGTTATAAATATTAAAATTATAAAAGTTGTTGATTGAAAAAATGATTTGTTTAAATAAAACAAATATTCAGTAATCAATGCATTTAAGTTCTATTACAATCAAGATGAATAAAGGATATCAAATAATTATTCTGAGAGAATAAATCATAAAAACTAAACAATTAAACATAATAATTTTTAAACACTGTTTCTAATAATATAAATATAATGCTATTCCTCGAGAAGATTGGACACACCAACTAGCCTTCTCCTTTCAAAATAAATGGAACATTGAATGGGAAATGAGTTCGGCAAAACTTCAGGAAATAAAAACAACATGTATCAAATGGAACACATCAAACAGAAAGTCTAGACGAGAAGAAGTGATACTATGTCGCCTAAGAATTGGCCACTGTGAGTTTTCCCATGGGTACCTCCTGCGAGGATTAGAAGCTCCAACTTGCACACATTGCCTAGTACCTAGAACAGTAAAACATATACTATTAGAATGTAGAAGGTACACCAATATAAGGAAAAAATTTCAAATGGGAACGGAAATGAAAACTATTCTGCAAGATGGGGAGAATGAAATAGAAAAACTGTTCAAATATCTAAAGAATATTCACTATTATCAACGAATATAAAATCGAAACATTAAGCCAATGACCCTTAGGGGTAGAGGCTAAATAAACAAATAAAAAAAAATTTAAATATTATTTTTTAAAAATAAATAAAACTCTTTTCAGATAGTGTAAAAGAGCTGTTTTTAGACCGTCGATGTAAGATTTATTGTATTTTGTCAACATATATTTGGTATTGTTTTTTCTGCACCTGAATGAATGAAACCAATTTTATTATCCTGGAACTGATATCCCTTTAGAATATGTCAGACCATAATAGAATATGCTAAGAATTGAACTAGAATATGTCATATCTGGTATAAGTACAAAATAAATAAAAATGTCAATGTGGCCATACATTAAATTAAATATTTACAAAATAACAGAAAATTATAAATAAAAGTATAAGAGAAAAAGAAAAGGCAAAAAATAAAAAATAAACATAATATTTTCTGGGACTACTTAAAGATTTCTCTTAAGTGCATTTCTTGATCAATCAGATTGGGAAAGAAATATATATTTATAGAGAAGACTGATTGTATGCGGAATATTGGAAGGAACAGATTTACAAAGGGACACAGCTTGAATTATAAAGAATTTGTCAAACGCAACAGTTCAGTGAGGAGGAAGACAGAGGTCAGATATATGGGATCTGGTGGAATGGGATTAAATTGAAGATTTAAATTGTAGCCTCTGTAAAATATAGGAGAGCCACTGAATTTTAATAGCGTGATATAGAAAGGTAGGAAGGAAGTACTGACGGCACTAGGAAGGGTAGACTTCAACTGAAACTTGGTGTAATACTGGATAATATGTATATCTCTTGAGATCCCAAAGACAAAACGTATTGAGTGATTCATTAGGCATTTAAGTTTGGCTTCGAGTTATTTCTCGAGTCTGCCATACACCATACAGCCCTAGTCAAAGCAGAGGAAGACAAGAAATAAAACCAGCAGTAGACTGGTTTTGAATGGAGATAGCGTAGATGGTTGGACTGTCTCAGGATAGAAATAGTAAGACAGTGAAATTGGGATTTGTGAGGTTTCCTGGAGAGGGTTTGATCAAAGATTTGATCACCTTTATCTAACTCCTATTACATATTATGATAACACCTATTACACCCATATGTAAGTATGTAATGAGATAAGAGAGTTGTTCAGGAAAAAATTGGAAGGTACAGGAATGGATTTGAAGAGTGAAGGGGATCCAATCAACACGACTTTCGTCTTCTTGGCATTTAGAGTGAGCTTGTTGAGGTTTGTCCAAGCTCATACTCTGTTGACATCTTCCTGGAGTTTTAGGATAACATCACAGGAATCAGTGGCATGGAAGGAAATATAAATTTGGATGTTGTCAGCATACAGATGATATTGACAGTGCTGGATATATAATGGGAGTTCATTGATATGGATAGAATAAAGAGTGGGGAATAAGGAGGAACCTTGTGGTATGCCTCTGGATAAGTTTAGAGACTCTATTGGAGGTTTATTAAGGACTATAACATACTGAGAGCGACCAGTAAGGTAGGATTGGATCCAATTACTTGGTTGAAAGAATAGGCGAAATATTTACTGATTAGTTGTATACTGCTATTTTTGAAGATTGAAGACTTGGTGTATTGTATCTTTTTACACTGTAATGACTGTTTTCACTTGTCAAATGATATATTATATTTTTTCTACTTATGTTTTCATTTACTGACACTTATTTCTTCACCTGACTAAATATTAATTTTTTTAAAGGTCAATGGTTAAATTACTTCAATACAGAACCACTATCACATCCTTCTAATACATTAAATAACATTTTCATTCTAGAAACGTTTTCCTCAAATTTTCAAATACACTTCTCTTCTGTTTTTAATGTTCTTTCGAAGTATATTTTCATGATTAGGATGGTTTATATCTTAAATCATAAAAGGTAATGATAGAAAATTAGATTGAATTATATTATAATTATAAAATAAGTTCTTATAGAGAGTTAATAGGTTGATGATGTTTTTTATTACTTTAATATATCAATTTTTAGTGGAATATTAATTAAGTGTATAGTCCATCATTTTAATTAAGCATATATTTAAAAAAACTTATATCCTTCCAAAATAAAATCATACTTAATATTTTACTTGCGAGAATCTGTTTTACTTTAAAAAGACTAAAGACTAAGAAAAAAAAAATATTACAGGACGGTCTTGATAATCCGAACATGTAGATTGCATGACCTGTTCGGATCATCAAAATATTTGAATCATCAAAAGATAAATTTAAAATGATGGAAAAATTGCACAAGATAACAAAAATATATGTATTATCAGTTAAATATAAACAGTTTGCTAACTACAAATTATTTCTGCAAATGATCATATAATGTACTTGGAGTTTCTGAATTTGTTGCCAAAGAAAATGTCTGATCTCGCAAATTACTTAAAAGTATCAGGGTTTGGTAGTTGTCGTATAAAAAATAAAATGGGTGTAAAGAAATTTTCCAGGGGAATAAAAATTAAAATAGGGCTTTTCAACTTATTTAGTCAACGTTTACTGGCATTAAAATCATCTTTGCCATTCTTCTTAAACAAATAATTAATGAAAAACTTTGCCTTTTCAGCTAATATATCCCCGGAAATTGGACACCCTCATGATCTCTACTGCAAAAGCCACATATAAAGAGTATACTAAAATTCTGAATGGTTGCCTAGTTTTCATATTTCCATTTTAGAGACACCACAGTATAATTTTGACACTATCAAACGCAACAATTCCAGTAATATCTACTTAGAAACAGAATTATTTCCATTCTATCTCACATTAATTCACTTCAACTTTTTTTCTTTCTAATTCGGATTACCAGATTAAATTATAATTTTGGCAAAAAATTGAAATTAACATAACTACAATATATAGTATGTGTTTGTTGACCACACCCCGGCCAAGTTCACTTTAAATTAGAATTATGGTAAACTATTTCCACGTCAGAACTATTTTATCATTTAAATTTTATTTACTTATCTTTTGATTTTATTTTTCTTAGTTAATTTATTTAATTATTTTACAGAAATAGTAAGATGTAACTTTAATATTATTATTGCACATAATGATTATTTCATTAACTGTAGTCTATTAAACCACTCATTTTTCATGTTTTTTATTTGTCAGTGTCAAATTCAGTGAAGACACAGGACTAATTCTGGAACTTGTCATCTTCAGCTAATCAACTGGAAGAACTTCCAATAACAGACTTACAATGTCTTTATAACTCAGTGATAATGCAATCAATCCACTTCGGACAAGATCTTCTATTTAACCTTCTATCTTTTGGAGCTGAAAAGATGTTTTTAGTAACTGAAAAGAGAAAAATAAAGGAATATAAATGATTTACTCGAAAAATGATAATATTTTAAATTGTAACTTGTTTCAACACACAAGTTAAGGTGTTTTATATGAAATGATAATTACATTATTATTAAGTTGCAATTAACAAATGCAATAACATAATATTGGTCTATATAAGTATATTCAATAGATTTATACTCAATTAAAAACAGCAACCTGATTTTCAATAATTTCACATAAAATACAATAAATAATTTGAGGTTGTTTTACTGTCTCTTCATACGACAAGTTTTCTGGTAGTTTTTATTACAAGATGGATTTTGTTCAGTTAGGTTTTTGTCTTCAGGAGTACAACTGTATAGTTCTTAATTCCTCTTTAGTAAACCATATTTGTTATATCATTTGTAATTTGTTTTATGAAGTATCTGATAAGTTTAAAATAATTTGTGGCAGGTTGGCTGAACGAGCTGGGAATGTGCACTGTACCACCGTTGTCGAGCAACCTGATGTAAAAGACATTGATAAAAAATAGTCACAAGTTCGCCCTCACCCCTTGGCCTGAGTAAACTCTGTATAGCCTTAAAGACTAGGAAGGGGAAGACCCAAAAAGTTTAAAATATTTAAATTAATCTTAAAAACTTAATTTATCATAGGGCAAGTGCTAAAGATGAATAACAGAATGGAGCACTTGAACAAACCCAATGAGGTACTAGTGCTGAACAAACCCAGGTCCCAATAGCTCATTGGGAAAAAGTTTCATAGACTTTCTCTAAGCAAAAATACATTATTTTCATAACTATTAATCTGGAAACAGAGGTGAAGACAGCTTCTTCTGTCAGTATCTCATGACATGAAGACAAGCAGTATTATTTACTTTCTTAATTTTGTTGGGAGTTTCATAAATGTTAGAGGATTCAGCAAACAAATCTTTCAGTTTTTTAAATTATATTTTATTTTTTGACATTTCGGGACTGCATTCCCATTTTCAAAACATCATGATTGTTATTTAACAACCATTAAAACTATGCTATTTATAAATCTCGAGCGTATAGTAAAACTTTAAAACATTATAGTAAAAAAAACTAAGGTCTGTGCTTTAGACTACAGCATAAAAGTGAAAACATCAACAAGGCAAGATTAATAGTATGAAATATAAATTATAAATAATAGTTCATTATAAAGAGGATGAAATACTGAAAATTTCCCTCACTTGCAGTAAGCAGGTCCGATTTTTAGTTTCTGAGATATTTTAATCCATATCTTCCATAAAATTCATTATCATTTGGTTTTCAGCTCTATTTTTTCCTTTTTGCCTCTCTAGCACGGCATCACATCAAGATTAAATTTTGAATAATAGCACATTAAAGAGAGTATAAAATGCTGAACAATTTTCTCATTTAGAGTATGCAGGTCTGATTTTTAGTTTCTAAGATATTTTAATTCATATGCAAAAACACTTCCATTATGTCTAAGAATTTCACCTATTATATTACACTATTTTTTCCTTTTTGCCTCCCTAACATGGCATCACATTAAGATACAATTTTGAATAATAGCCTATTACAGAGAGGATGAAATGCTGAACAATATCTTAGCTTGTTGTATGCAGGCCCAATTAATCGACTTTTCCCCGAGTGTTAACGCTTCGGAAATCTGACAGATCAATCTAATTCACTCTCCACAAAAAAGTACAAAATGCGCCTAAAGAAATTTTCCCTTCAAAAAGCTTTTCTTTATTCTGATTGTACCAAATTAGATGTGCAAGGCTGGACTCCGCTATTCGCAATATGTACATTACCATAATATTTTAAAGTTATATCATGTCCCTGAAGATACCTGAATTGATGAAATTTAGGATGATTTAATAATAAAATCATTATTATGGAGAGGGATACTCATCTCCTTCAAGGTCGATGACACATGAACTTACCCTCCTTCCCCTTCCATGATATTTTATTGCTTTCCTCTTCTTAAAGACAGTGCAAGCGAAATTAGAATTTAAAAAATCTTAGCTAACATACAATTACATTTTCTGAAATCTGTTCCACGTTTCCCCTTCTCTGGTTTGAAACTTGTCATTCCAAAAATGTGCCCCACTCAAAAATTTAAAATCCTTTCAAAATGTCCCTCTCTTGAAAATTGACCATGAAACCTCCTTCTAGGCACCCTTAAATAAAATATATTATGAATGAGACTGCTGAGGCCTAAATCACTACTAAAAGTATATTTTTATTTAAATTCCCTCAGTACACTATGTTATTAATTTTCTTCAATTGATTGTTTCTTTAGTTTATTCCTTAAGCGAGGTTTTTAATCTTTTTAAAGTGAATGAGTTCAGCAGAACTTCAAGAAATACAAAAAAAATGTATAAAATGGAACACATCCAACTGAAAGTCTAGACTAGAAGAAGTGATACTATGTCGCCTAAGAATCGGAGGCTGTGAGTTTTTCCATGGATACCTCCTGCGAGGATTAGAAGCTCCAACTTGCACACATGGCCAAGTACCTAGAAAAGTGCAGCATATATTATTAGAATAGGCAGAAGGTACACTGATATTAAGAAAAATCTACAAATGGGAACGTAAATGAAATAAATCCTGTAAGATGAGGAAAAAGAAATAGGAAAACTGCTAAACTATTTAAACAATTTTGATTTTTATCAAAGAACATAAAATTGAGACGTTAAGCCAAAGATCCTGACAGATAGAAGCTAAACAAACACACACAGAAAAAAAAAAATGTGAATGGGCTAGAGACTTTGGTACATGTATCGAAAGAAATAATGACTTGTCTGATTAAGTAGCATGAAGAGAGAATGAGCCAAAAAACTATTTCCAGACTTTCCAGATAGCGAGTTTTCAATATTTCTCAAAGAATAGTTGCAAGGCGATAGGATAAAGTTTTTATGAATCAGCACACCAAGTTTTAATACTTCTGTTTACCGCATAAGAAATTGAGTTGACAGAAAAAGACTTGTCTTGGTCCCTTATGTTGTTCATTGATGAGCCAGAATTTACTTTAAACTCACATTATATTATAATTTCTATCTTTTTGTTTAATTTTTTTATTGTGCTTATATTCTTTGCTTATGATAATCCCAAAGTAGAATGATCCACTTAATTTTTAAAATTTCTTTTTATATTCCAAGTGATTCAACACTTTTGGCCAGTAGTTTGTAAGTAGTTGGAAAATCTTGTTGAATCTTTTAAAAATAAGGCCAAGATATTCTGATGGGAAGGGCACAAAGATAATGGAATCAACTTACCAGGATCTCACTTCATATTTGCAAATGTAACAGCTATTGACATGAAACTATAATGCTTAATATAAGATGGATACAAACAAAAAAAAAGATAAAAAAAGAAAGAAAGTAAATTATCAATCAAAATTAAAATTAATCAACAATTTAATATTCATATCGACTTTCTGAAATCATAAATTTTAACCATTCCTATTTTTTTTTTCGTTTTTAAAAAATCTATACATATACTAATAAAACAGATTTAATAAACATATATACATTGGATAGATTCAACTTTTGCAAATTCCAAAAGTTTTACTTTTTAGGTCCTAATTGATCTCATTAAGGAGCAGTATAATATTTTTTTGTAAGTTCTAAAAGATGGGTTACCAAGTAAATGTCTCGATTGCCTTTCTCTAAAAGTTCTAGGTATAAAAAATCTGCAATAGTTCAAGCTATTGTTAATTTTTCTTAGATTAGGAGGTGTAATTTATCGTCACTTATCTTTGTAAGAAAAGATACAGTGATATTCATTTTATGTATACCATAAAAAAATTTAGTAATTTGTCACAAGTAACAAATAGCTCTGGATTTGGTAATCATGCATTATAAAATTTATGAATCTAACTTTAAACTGCTTTTTATAAGTATGCATCTTTCATGAAATTTGCTAACCTACACTAATATATAACTTTGTATATATTTATATGTAATATATAAATTTGGTAACCTTTATTGATAATGTTAAAGTGAAAATTGTTATATAGCAATTCATTTTCTTCTTTACTTTACCTGTTTATAAAACATAATCAATCAATCAAATTTTGTTTTATTGTTTCGATTTACTGCCTTGTTAAAAAATGGTTTATGTTATTAGTTGTTTCACTGTTTTGTACAGGCCCATTATTTAACTCTGCTATGCCTGTGATTGTTTTTGTTAATGCAAAATGATGATAATAACTTTTACACACCCTTTAAGATGAATAATTTCTGATTATTATTTCAATTTTTTATAATTTGGGAAAGAAGGATTAATGAAAGTCAGTGACATAACAAAAAGACATTTATTTACAAATTGAAAATGATTATATAAATTTCAGAAATGGTATGCGGTATTGATATATTTTAAATCATAATTTACAATCATTATGTTACAAAAATTTAAGATGAAATATTTAGATAACTTTATTCTGTTAAAATCATATTGCTTTTTACTAAAAAAATGAAAGTATAAAAATACTTTCTGCAAAATCTTAAACTAGGAACACTTTAAAATAGTTAATATAAGATTAATGAACTATGAGAAACCATAGACATAGGCTTTTGATAATTTCATATTAAAAATAAGAATTTAATTTTTTTTTTGCTCCATATGGGCATTGATGCTAAATTTGCTAAAATGTTTGAAGGTAAAAAGTTAGTATCGATTTCAACACAGTACTTATCTTATAAATTAAATAATATTTTGGATTGATAGTAGGTTATAATAATTTAAATTATTAGAAAACACTATACTTAATTCTGAAAATATGGCGTAAGGACTCTAATTAGTTTTATATTTAAACATAATCATACTATTAAAGAGGAGAATGAAAAGTAATTTTTGTTTTACAAAGAATCGACAAAATCTTTTAGGTGGAAGAGAATTTGCTGGAAAATGTCTACATATCTGGAGATATGTGGTAAAACATTATAAATAATAAATTTGTGTTAATTGAGTTTGTTGATGAAAAAATGCTTACAGTGTATCAAATGATCTTGAAAAATCAATATTGTATATACTACTAAATATAAAACTGCTTAATAGCAAATAGGAAGATGAAATAATAACCATCTTATCCTAGATCGATGTTTCATGCATGAAGGAAAGTAAGTATACAGATTAAAGAGTGTAGAGTATTTTATAACATTCTTAGGATTAACATCAGGTTGATATTAAGTTCAGTTATGATTTAGGAGTTTAAATCTGAATATTACTTCAGAAATTTTACAGATTCTTGTAAGGTGTAGTATATCTGTGAGGTGTATTTTTTACATAACTGATACATAATTTGATTGGAGTTTTGATATATCACAAAAATGATTATTCACAATTGTTTCTCCCTAATGAACTCAAGGCTCCACAATTTCTGTATCAGCGCCACCCTCTGGTTTTGCAGATTCTCCTTCTTGCGGGGGCTTGGGACGGACAGGATGGATCCAGACAATGGCACCACAAGCCACTGTGTCTCCAGAGTTTCCAGTCCTCAGGCTCTCCTTGTCACCACCTCTTCCATAGTCATCCTTGTTGGCGGAGATGACCAATGAGCGTCCGATGATTGAGTTATGACCATGTAGGGATATGAGGTGGTCAGAATCATGGACCTGGGCTAGTCCTTCAGCGTTGGCCTTGATGTTGCCCAGGTCACCAATGTGGCGGTATGGATCAGCAGGACCTCCATGGTGGGTCTGTAACAACAAAAATATTTATGTTAGAAATTAAATATTAAACATATACTGCTTAGGATATGGAATTAAGAGATAAATTTATCTTTCCATAAAACTACTTTTTAATAAAACCAATTGAATGTATTCAATTTTTTCTCATTCATCAATTTGAAATTCAGGTTAAGCCTATATCTCTTTAACTGAATGTCTGAACGAATTTTTGAAAAATGTACCAAATAATGGAGTAGTCTTATAATTCATGGTTTTGAATTGCTATCAGTAAAAAACTTCACAAACACAATTTTTTGACATTAATAAAGAGGAAATGTAAAATTTCACATCTGTATAGCCAGCCAATGCTGGTATTTATAAATTTGAAGACACGAGTCTCGAAAATAATTCTTGTACGGGGATGAAAAAAAATTTCATTCTAGAGCAAGATAACACATGAATGAGAGAAATTCACCAATTATGAATATATTTCCAAGCGTTATCGTCATTTATTTATTTATCAAAAATATAATTTAAATAGGCCACAAACACATTTTAATGAACGAAGAAGTATGCGCTGTTTAAAGAAGGATTTATATCAAGAATCACAAATGAAGGCAGATTGGAAATTGAAAGTGAGATACTACTAAGTGATTTACCAAAGTGCTATGAGAGAGCAGTTAAGTTGAAATCGATATGTTGGTATCTGGAAAAAGTGAATAGATGAACGTTATACACTTTTTGAACACTGAGATAGATGCTCAAAGATCTAAGGATAGTTTTTTTGTTTTAAAGACGTTCTGAAGTAATGACGTTGGATTATTAACTTGACATATCAGCAAGAGACTTAAAAACGCTTTGAGATCCAGAATAATTTAATGAAACGCTTTACTTTAGTAGCGTATACCCTCAAGTATACAGGACAGCCTATAACCACATATACTGTGAAAGTGAGTTAAAAAATGAGAATTTAACATTAGAATTATCTTATTGATTTAGTCTTATAACCTTAATTAACTTTTAGCTTTCTTTTATAATCCCACTTCTATTCAATAATTACCAATATAATTTACAGGAAAGGGAGGCCGAAGGAAAGCCTTGGCGTGAGGTGTGTGATGAAATAACAAAAATCTTCGTTTGTCTTTGATGGCACGAAGACAAAGGAATTGCATTATTGTAGAGAAGAGACATGTGGCGAAGTTGATTGCGACATTGTTTGTTAGTCGTGCTTTACAGTTCGTGGAAGAGATAAAACAGAGTTGGATAATTACTGTATGTTGGCCATAAGACAGATGTCACTATTCGGCAATTGCAATAAGCAAAAGCAGAAATTACTTAATTGATGAAAAGACATAATGTCAACTATTCCCAAATGCGAATTCACTTGGGACTCATTTCAAGCCCGAGTTGTCTTTCCATGATGATCTCAAAATAACTTGTGTGGTATAATTGTGTAAAGACGGATCAATTGAACTTAATGTAGTATCGAGTGATGGACATATAAAAAGATTTCCCTTACAAACCTGTTTCTTTTTTAAATTTAGTTATAAATCTTTTCAAAGCGAAATAATATTTATTCTATTGTGGTAATCTTTACATAGATGCAATTTTTAAAATTTTCAAAATGCAAATGAACTATGCTTGAAAATTTCAATTTCTCGTGAAAATTTTATGATATCAATTATAATGTTTTTATTATGTAAACTTTTTAATTGTTGGTTGATCGTTGACTGTCGTGAATAATGAAGAGAAGGATGGTTGAGGTAATCAGTCACAAATAAAATTTAAAAATTAAACTTTTTAAGATTTTGGTATAAGTCATCTTCACAAGATAGGCGTGGCTGAGGATCCTAGATGTAAATTATGTGATCAAGCAAAAATGGATGCAGACCACCTATACACATGTCCTGCTTTGACGGATATAAGAAATAAAACTTTTGGCAATGAATATATAAAAAAATCGATCTAATACTGGGCAGCAAGATGTTGGATAATCGAATGATCAATGACTTCGGCATAGGGGAAAAAAAATTTTGGTATATGTGCTTTAGAAGTTGGCAATCTGGTTTGTATTGATAGATTTTTAGACCAGCGTTTACTCCTAAACATTCTTTTGTTTATTTATTAACCAAACCAAAATGTAGAGCATAAAATTAAATTTGCTTTCTGCAAATTTCTTTGCAATGAGCAAATTGTTTGGCAGCTTCACAGCTTCCCATCACGTCCGGGATATAAATCAGATCAGCAAGTCTCTTGGCCAACGCCTACGTAGTCGTCGTTGTGGGCTGTAGGGTTTCCTGTACGATGAAGGGTTTCTGTCAAGGGATTCATGTAGTACGTCAGTCTTTGGTGAAAGTAATTGTGAAGGTACGTTCAAGTCTTTATGTAGTGTGTCACTTGCAACATAAAATGATGCGAGCTAAACATTCTAAGGAACAACTAAAAAAGTTCTTCTGAAAAACTTGGTTTATTTTTCAACAGAACTACGGTCCCCTAAGCACACCGCCAAGAAAGTTAATGGTTAATCGACAATGTCCCAAAACAGTTGCACACTCTTCCATAATCACCAGACATGAACCTAATACGACATTTGTGGGAGAAATTAGGACGGCGCGTGGAAAATCAAGAAGGTTTGAATTGAAGAAGATCTCGAAGTAGGAATGGGATTCAATTAGCATAATGATGATTTGAAGTAGACTGAACTTTGAATGTGGTGTTCAGACAATATTTTTGAGCAAAATAATGGTATTGAATAAAAATAGAATTAAGATATTATAGATGTATGAAACTTTTTTGAAATTTAGATTAAAGTTGTATATCTTTCTGCTATGAGATTAGCGATCCAGCATGAACTTGTTGTCATGTTGGTACACCTTTGCCTCTGCTACCCTTCCTGATTAATAAAAATAATATAATAAATAGATTATTAGCAGTGTAAAAGAAAACTAACTGTATTGAAACTTTATTGAGGCAGTGTATATGTGAAATATTGTAAAATATATTGAGGTTTGAGACTAAAAAAGAAGGATTATTGTTTTGCAGTTGGCACCCTCCTATCGGACCATAATGGGGAATAAATGATTATCCTATCCTAATGATGGTATTGAATGTGCCCCGACTGCTTAACAATAGGGGTGGTTGGGAACGATAGCTTTTTCCATATAATGATGGAGCCAACAATACAGCGACGGTGAGTTCACTACATATATTCACAAAATACATCTCTTTTTATTCGAAAAAAAATATTCAAAATACACTATTAAAATCTACTTATGAAAATAAAATTTATTTATCATCGAAAAATGAGCGATATATAAATTCCTCTTGAGTATTTGATGATGAGTAGATTATTATTATGTACTTTAGGACAGTTTAAAGTTTGGTTAACAGAACAAGCCAATAAAGTTATTCCCTTTTTATCGTTTGAAGATAAATTAGGAATATGTATGTATCGAAACAATAAATAGATATATATCTGTATAAACCAAATCTACTTACATAACCAGGATTGAAGTGTGCCCCAACAGATTTACAGTCCTTTGACACATCGCCGAACTCATGAATATGGAAGCCATGTAAACCTTCACTGAGGCCTGTGACGTTACCTGTATAGATTACCGGACCGCCTTGGGGCTGCGTAAATGTTATTCTGCCTATAAATTAATATTTCAATTAATTTCATTAATCCATTATAATAGAAAAATATAATGAGTAATATAAAATTAAAGATGAATGTATGGAGGTTGTAGTAAACAGGTATTTTTGAAATGTTGGAAAAAAAAAAAATAAAAATAAACAGAAAATAATAATCTGTCTGAACAATAGCGACACAAAGACGCAGGGTTTAGTTTAGGAAATAATACTAATCAATAACATATAACAACAAACATGCTTCATATTACGATCAATGAATAAAATAATACTAACACATTTTTATTAAAAATGATACAAATCTAGAGAAGATACATGATAGGTAATTTAAATATTAATGAAACCTAAAATACTCGCTATGAATGTGCAACGTTGGGCAAGTTCAAATTCTTTAACATGGTGTCGACGATATCTATTTTTTTTTGTCTTCATATTTCCATCCAAACCTGTCATGAGCTTGACAATAAGCAGATGTGCTTTAACTAATCCGAAAAATTGACATTTTAGGCATTAGGAAAAAAGCTAGTACCCAGCAGCACTTCTTCTTGGTCTTGATTTATTTCCTTGATTCAGGAAAGGAGATCTCTCATCCAGCTCCTCTTTAGTTCTCATGGTGGATCTTTGTTAATGGATTTAATTGAATAGAAATTTAGCCTATTATCAAAATTTTTTTTTAAACAGTCGATTAGTTAATTATTCATGAAAAAATGAAGTGATTCTGACAGCTTATTTTACACCAGTAATAGACTTAGACTCAGATTTATCGGGTAAATAAGTTTTTTATATGTTAAAAAAAAACCAAAACAAATTCTTCGCTATTTTAAACTAAGCAATAGAAAACCACAGATGAATAAATACAAATTTCAAACTTATCTTCTAAAGAAAAGTAATAAGCAAAACTCCTTGAAACAAATCCCAGTCTTGTTTTATTAAAAAATCAACTACCGATCGGCTATTATGGCATGATATTATTTTCTTAAGTGTTTCATCTGCAATTCTGATAAAATTTGCGTTCTCTTTTTGGTGCATAATATTTTTTATCCGTTAATGAGTTGAAAACTGTCCGTCACTGGTACATTTACGGACTCGATTTATAATTTTTGAAGTTTATTATGGAAGGATAATTATCTGGATTGGCCCCAATCTGAAACATAAGGAACACTAAGGTCATTATGGATAATTTTATTTGTAAAAAAGTAAGGACCATTGAGGATTTTGCGAAGGATTTTGGATTGTAAGGATCGGATACGAGAGGAATTTGATGGTTTGGTGGAGGCCCATAGCTCGACTCTGTAAATCCAAATAGGCCTTATTATAGTCATGTCTATGAGTCTTTTGTAATTAATTGGAAGTTTAGAGCGTTTGTCTAGTAAGTGTTGGAGCAGTCGGAAACGTCGAGCGATTTAAGTTTTGTATGAGTATTCCAAGTGAGACGTTTGTCCAGATGGAGTCCTAGGTAACGGATTTGTTTAACAGGGATAAGTGAGGTATTGTTAAAGGATACAGTAGGACCACCCGCTGGTTTACCACTCGCAGGTAAATGGGTGTTCATGAGTTTTAAATACCTGATTAATTTACCGATCATCAGATTGAAAACGCCCCAATTTCGAGATTTTTTTAAAATAAAAAAAAATGTAGGTTACGGTGAGATGAAGCTATTCACGAAATGTCAGACGGATGATAGAAATTGGATTAAAAGGGGCCTGTACCGTGGTATAATTAAAATACACATTTAAATTATATTCTATTTCAATAATTTTCTTTTTATAGTTAGTTGTGATAGAAAAAAAAATACAAAATTTGAACGGTTTCCATGAAAACATGAGAAAAGGACGTTTTATAGGTTTAAAGCTCTATAAAATTATTCTCCTAAACCTCTTTTAAAAGCAATCTTCAATCTAAACCCTGCACTAGCTCAAAAGGAGTGTTCATAAACTACTTCAAGGTCAATCTTGACCACTATTTAAACATTAGGTTTTTAAATTCAGAGATTGGTTATAAAATGATTTGAAGGTGTGTGTGAAGTGAATATTCGAAAACCTTGACCTTGTGAGCTGTTATAAGAGTTCTTCACTTACGATATGAGAACTTCTGAACAATGATGATGTGGGAATTGATTTTGTGGGAAAAAAATTGCCAATATTTGAGTTGACACGTCAAGGGAAAAAAATGGTCAATATTTGAGTTGACCCGTTCCATTCATGGATTGGAAAACATTATTATTTTTTTTTACCTTTTTAAAATTGAGTACAAAGGATAGACAGGCGAATTTTCAGAGTCGGACAAAACACTTTTTAGGCGCGGCGGAAGTGAGACAATCTGATAATGCGACCGTCCATATTCATATAGCATCCTCGGATTCCCGTCATGCTGCTTACATGACTTGAATCATAGGATGACCTGTGCATACTTTATAATGGTGATGCGATACGTTTTAGATACAGTTATTTTTATATTTTATTTTTAAATAGTGGACTAGTTGTTCCGCGAAAATACTTCGCTTAAAATATAAGTTAGCGAACAAACAACAATGGAATATTGTGATAAATAAATGTAGTGTGTTGTGAGAGGAAGTCATTAATTTTTATCCTAAATAATATACCATAATATGAGTACAAATTACAACTGGTTGTATCTTGTCATTCATCATGTCATTCGTTTTTCCAAATAGAGACCCAAATAACGTACAATTTTTGAATGCGGCATAACGATAATATTAAAGAATACTTGAGGACATGAGTCATGTCGTAGTGTAAATGAAACGAATTAGCTCTTAGACTCCTCCATTTTTTTTCTCCATTTTTTAGCCCAACAAGCAATGTCGTCTAAATGTTCTTGAAGTAACTGAGAAGCTTTAGCTGCATCTTTGTTAGATGTAAACATTGCCGTCAGCAAATGTAGCCAGCCGTGTTTCTGAGTGTTATTGAATGTCTGAGCAATAAAAGTTGAAAATTGTATGATCCAAGATACTGCCCTAAGGCTATCCAGCTTTTATTAGCTTAATAGCAGAAAACTAAGTCTCCATTTTCACGCAGACAAATCTATCTTTTAGGTATGAAATTAAGTGATGTGTCGGAGGAATAAACGCTCTTAATTTACTTAAAAAACCATCGTGCCATATTCTATCAAAAGCCTGACTCATATCAAGAAAAACAACTGGGCAATAAAATTTTGATTCTAGAGAGAAAGTAGTCTATAAGGCGGTAACATTGTTGGATAGTGGAATGATGCTGTGAGCCCCCCTGGAAATTTGGAATGATATCAAATAGTTTAAATGAATGAATAATAATAATAATGAAAAAGTATAAATCTTTTATAATATTGGAGTTTATTATCATAAGAATAGTCAAATTGTTTTAAGGAGTTTTCCTGAAAAATATGAACCGAAAATAAGAGGAAAAAAAAGAGATTGGATTGTCCGAGGTACCCTATGAACCTCAACAATCCTTCTTCATTTACTTTCTCAATACTAGTTCGTTTCTAGACGAATCAAAAGCGATATTTTAATTTTTGGTCATTAAATTGTTCATTATTAAAGCGTGATTAGCATCCCATGGCAACCATTACACATAGAAGGCTTTTAGAAAAATTACAGTATACCTCGTTAAAGGTATATTTTTGGACTTCGAAACCTAGAGAACACGGATAAATTTTTTGTTAATGATGTCTTCATCAAAATCAACAAAAAACTGTTTATTCCATCTCGATCCAACGACTTGCCAACATTGGAATAATGAAACCTCTTGATTTTTTCATTAATTTTTCCGAAATTTTTAGTAGAAATTTAAAGATCGAGAAATTGGTAATCGTCACTTCTCCATGAAATTCTCTTTCGTTTGAACCTCATCAAAATTGATCGATCACGAGAGCCGGAAAAAACGATCTATTAATAATATATTATATTTATATTATATTATAGAAATAGAAAATAAACTTTATTCTGGGACGATGTCCCCTTAGAATAACAATAATGAACAGTTAAAAAAGAAAAAATACATTTCTGGCCAAACACTAACTTAATATAGATTCAAATAATATATAACTCATACTTAAATAATAGTATGTAAATTACTAAAAAAATAAAATAAAATCTTCTCCACTATACTTATAATTTTACTGGAAAAAATGACATAAGAAAAAAGAAAAAAAGAATTACATGTATAGAAAGAGAAAGGAAAACCTCCAGAAAAGAAAAAAATATCAAAATTACGTAAATAAAAAAAAATCATTTATGTTATAACCCACACAGCTATTATTATATTATGATATATTTATTGTAGATTAAATATTATATTTAAAATATATAGTTTTGATATTATATTGTAGATATTATTTGACAAAAATTGCATCAATTGGAGCACAGTCCAATGTTATATTATGTAACATTTCTGGTTACATAATACAAATAACAAATTCTCATGTCTATAGTCCTGAATAAACTTGATCACCTTTGAAAAAAATAATTTAAAGTTTAATCTATACTAATTGAATGCCCTATTTATTCATAAAATTAGTTTAACATTATATTGTTATAAATAAAATATAATATATTATTATATATATTATAAAAGGCTATTATATGCGTTTATCACAAATTATCTTCACCCTTTTCAAATTTATTTATTATCTTGATCATTTCTCCTAATATTAGTTACAAAAAATGAGACAGCGCAACATATTATAACTTATTATTTTATTATGAGGTAAAAAACCTTAAAAATATGGGTTATTACCTATCTGTACTGAAACCGTATTTAAATGAATTTGCTGAAATCTGTTATCCTCGGTTTTACTTAAATGTGAAATAAATGAATTAATATAATTTTTTGTACTTTTTTCTTTTAGTTTTTTAAAACAGTTTTGAAACGGGTCGCTTCCATAGTAAATAATAAACCAAATAACCCTGCAACTCTTAATGGGTCTTGGCTTTTGTACTCTGTAAGGAAGTCAAAGAAAAGAATAATTTTTTTTCATTCGCGAATAATATATTTATTATTAAAATATGAGCAGTAGTAAATTGACAATGCGTAAATAAGATAGAGTTTGAAATTATTTACAAAAGATACAATTTAAATAAGTGAATTTTTTTCCTGGTAGGTAGTTTTGGTGAGGTACTACGTTAGTAGTTCACAAAAAGGGTTAATTTGTAGAAGTTTGTTGTTTTTCATACTCATATTCTTCTGTTCACTATCTAGCAGTGTGATTTTCTGTTATTTTTAACGCAAATTTAATTTTCGTCCCTAGTTTTGATTCTTAAATTTCGTAAATCATTAAAGAAGTAGCAGTTCCATATTAATATTTATATTAATAAATAAATACTAACATTTCGTGAAATAAAAATAATTGTTATTCAAACGTAATGTAAAAGTTTTGTTTACTAAAGTAAATTAAGATTTATCCCAATTACAGACACTTAGGTTTTGTAGTGTAAATTGACTTTTTAGTAGATATTCAGTTTAGTAATATAATGAACCTTTTTAAAAAAATTGACGAAATATTAAGATATACATGAACACTATTTTTTAAAATAACACTTAAAAATCTTTTTTTTTCTTTGACAGAAATAACATTATTAATAACGTCTATAGAACAATTATAGATCAACAACCCGAATTTCACAACTGAAATATTATAAAACATTAATGCTTTTACGCGTTACAGAACAATTTTCCAGTCTCCTCTTCAAGAAAGGAACAAGATTTCTCTAATTTTCTCTCTAATTATTTTGTTTGAAGATAAAGGGCTTCTTCTAAAAGGAACAATTCAATTTTAAGAGAAACGCGAAATAAATTAAAGGAAAACATTATTCACATTTTACAACAGGAGTATAAGCTGCTCAGGATCCATTATTACGTCGTTAACCCCCTTTTGGAAATTCGAAGGTATCGAATTATAAGGAAATAATTTATAAAAGATCATAACCTCCAGTCTCCAACAATATTTATTCCACGGAAATAGACTCCATTACAATCAATCAATATTCGATAACTTGCTAAGGGCTTTTCCCTTTCTCCCTATAAAACTGTAGGTCACTTTTTTAATGTTTACAATTACAAATAATTTACAACTAGAGCTGAAAATGTGTTTTGTCTTTATCGTTCATTAAATAGGACGCGTGAAGAACTATCATTTATTAAAGGAAAATCGTTGTGGAGGACTTCATAATATCAAGTTATTCAAGGATAGAGCCAAGCTGATCATAAATAATTATAATTATACGATGGAATGATGAGAATATCAATGTATTATGAAACAAAGTGCAAAACATATCATTAAAAATGAAGACTATTTCTTTCTGTTATAAACGTGTTTACTTGATAAAATGAATCTTGTATTGAAGAATAATCCTAGGATGTTAAAGATCTTTAAAACAACGAAGTAACGTCTCAGTTTGAAGCTCTGCAATTCAGAGGTGCACATCCCTCCGAAGTCGATCGTGCATTCTTCCTTCCAACAAATGTTATTTCTCTACTCTTCTTTATAACAGTAAAACCAAAATCAGAATCAGGAAAATTTAAAATCATCTCTTATTCGCTCAAAAAAGTCGAAACACATTTATGAGTGGGAATTATATGTGAGCTTTTCAGTTGACATAATGACTAAATCCAATTTCAACGTTTTTGAGTAAAGCCATTTTAGTAATATTTCTAGTTGGAGAATTTATAATAATTGTAAATACAGTGAGTGAATCGATTTCAGAGTTGGTTAGTGCAGTGTTGAAATATAAAGCTGTGAATAAAAGTATAAATATCACTAAATTGAAAGATGATATTGGACTTAGTCATTCTGTCAACTGACTCATATATTGAATGATATGTCTTATATGGCATTACACGTTTGATGGCGTATGCACTACCTCCTCTGAGAAATTTTGTAACTTTCATGTTCTTGTTAACAGTTCAAGAGAATTAGAAAAAAATGTAGATTGAATACAATTACACGCAATGTGGTCTGTTTTCCCTTTTATTTTCTGCTTTTTTATTTTATTTATTTAGAAATATAATAATCTGTCACGTGGACAATAATTATAGTGAGATATGAACACATTTACACCATATATACCGAAAACATAAAATTAACAAAAATAAAATGATAATTAAATAATAATCAAATAATTATGTACGTTGAAAGTTCCTTCATATCGATATCTTATTTTTGTTAGTAAATAAATAAAATATTCATGAGTACATATTACAAATAAGAATTGAATTAATGATGAACTTACAATCAGGAATACTAATTAAAACACATAACGATGTTTTCAGTTTCAGGTACATTAGTAATAAAATTAATATTTCAATATTTTTGTTATCTATTGGGAGTAATTTTGGTTGAAATTAATTACCTAAAAAGATTAATTATTATGCATTTTGCAATTAATTGCACTGAAAATTAATTATTTGAGTGAAACCACTAACTCCAGAGCTCTCTGTGCTTTTTAACTTACAATAAACAATCTCGTATCTTAATTGCACTTCGGAAATTTCCAATATTCATTAAACATGCAGTTCTTCATTAAACATGCAGAACATTCGATGTTCTTCAATATTGGTATTACATATTTTTGACTAAAATGCACCGAAAACAAAAGTTAGTATGGAAAAAATGTTAAAAAATATTTTAGCGTTTTTTTTTTCTTCTTAAAGATGGCGTAAACATCAAAGGTTGAGGGGCCAAAAACCTAGATTTTTTACGGTAGTGCAGGGTTTTAATGCCCTCATAAATATATCTTGGATTATCTTAAATTCAACCTATCCGGTCATATCTTCATTAGAATGTTGATGACAGTTGCATTTTTCAACAACTTTTACTAAAGTTATGGTACGAAGTAAAGAGTCGAAAATGGGACTCGTTATTTCTTTATGAAATTCCCTTTGTTTTGATACCTTGTTTGTCAAAATCTAGCGTTCCTGAGAGCCGGAAATGGGATCTTCCTTACTGAATTAAATATAGGATGTTCCGTAAGTAAAGAGAAATATTTAACGAGATGATAGTATAACTTAGAAGCTATAAAAAAAAAAAAATTAAAACAAAAATGAAATCCTACAATTGTTAGAATTATTTTCATAAAAAAGTAAATATTAGGAAAAGGAATAGTTAGCTAATTACTTGATACAGTAACGATAAATTCCAATGGTAGAAAGCTATTTAAAAAATACTTCATCAATTTGAATAATACATTTTTAAAAATCAGTATTTTTTTTTACATATTTTTTAAAAGTAAATACTTCTTTAGGTTTGTTTTGCATTTTTTTGTAGATAGTGAATCCGTCGGATTTCGTTCGACATTAACGCATATTTTTACATATGGATTAAAATATCTCAGAAACTATAGATCGGGCCTGCAAACTGTAAGCGAAGAAATCGTTCAGCATTTCATCCTCTCTGTAACGCAACGCCGTGTTAGGGAAGCGGAAAGAAAAAAAATAGTGTCGAAAACCAAATGATTAGGTTAGTCCAACATATGGATTAAAATATTTCATATAATAAAAATCGGATCTGTACACTGTAAGCGAGGGAAATGTTCCGCATTTCATCTTCTTTGTAATGAGCTATTATTTAAATATTATATTTTGTATTATTAATATCGCCTAATTGATATTTTCACATCTATCACATCTTAGTTGTTTTTTTTTTTACAAATAAACATTACATTTTTGTAATTAGTTTATTAAACGAAATCCTCGACCATTGAAATAAGAAAGAATTCAATGCTTTGTAATAAATTATTGTAGTTATTTTCGCTAGAAGAAAGTTGATCTGAAAGTGGGATATCTTTAATCTAGTTGGAGGATGATAACAATAGGTGTATTATACTTGGTTTTATGAATAACAGAAGTTAATTTAGGAGCTTTATAGCCCACTTAAAATGGTTTTAAATAACAAACTTTCATGAATATATTAAATTTTATCTAGTTTACTGTGGAGATATTGTTAATTACCAACATTATTTTTTTTTTTTAGTTATCGTTTCCTAATTAACATAAAAGGTGTTTTAATTCGAAAAAATGAAACTATTTATTTTTTTTTTACTTTTTAGCCGAAAATGGTGAGGAGATCTCTCATCCAGCTCCTCTTTAGTTTTCTCCTGATGGGCCTGTCAGGTGTGGTAATATTGCTAAGTCCGTTATGATGTCCGAGATCACGCATGTGTTGGTCGATAGTTGGTTATCGTAAGTCGTTATGTAAAGTTTTGTTGTTTACGTATCAGGCAGCTCCTGGTATAAGTAGTAAAATTTTGGATTGAAATGTCCGTAGTCTTTGAAAGTGCGTCTTTTTTTGCAGAACAGCAAATTTCTGAAGCGTATGTCCATGTGAGTTTGAGTAGGTAAATGTATATATTTAGTTTTTGTCTGATTTTCAATTTTGATTAATAAAAAAGTGAGTCCAGTATCTTCAGTCGCTTGTTCAAAATCTGCCTTTTCATTTTGGCATGTGGACTAAAATTAATTTAAATTTTTTTTTTTTTTCTAACTTCCACTAATACCTTAAAAGTAATTTTTGAGTTTTTAGTCAAACTCGTTCATCATTAATATATATATATATATATATATATATATATATATATATATAATATATATATATATATATATATATATATATATAAGGAGCTAAGATAGCCTTGCGGCCTAAGGCGCTTGCAATATAATTGCAAGTTAAAGTTAAGCAGCGACCGTCCACCAAGGAAATCATCTTTTTTTTTTATTATAGATTACAAAAGTTACTATCAGCTCTTTAAAATATTTCCTTTTCTTATGGAACATCTGAATACTTCAAGATTATGCAAGTTAGATATATTTCTGATTTAGATGGCAAAGGTAGACACCACCAGTTATAGACAGTTGATTGCAGGATTCATCATTACTTTCACTTAATCTAGAAACCGAAAGGTTCCACCTTATTTGGTTTGATTGACTTTGAAGCAATTTTTAGAAATACTTTTCTGCCTGAACTTGTCGCTTGCGGCTTTGTCGATGAAAGAATCCGTTTACGAGACCCAATTATTGAGCGATCTATGAAAAACCAGTTACTGGTCCTTGAATTGCAGCTAATCATCCGCCAGGCCAATTATATTTGCCACTCCTTGTAGCCATTACATAATATGGAGTAGGTATTATTTCTGTTAATGTATACTCATGAAAAAAAAAATGAATGATTCAATAAAAAATCTATAACCAAGTACCACACATGAGAAACATTAACAGCTGAAAATAAAATATAAAAGTGACTGAATCGAGGAGCACATTTTACCTATTTAAAAAGAAATATATTATTTAAATAAGAAAAAGAGGAATAATTTCAATGCCATTTCAAATGGAAAAATAATCTCGCAACTATTAGATTTTATTAAAATTGAAATCTGAAATGTTTATTGTTTCATGAAAGTTCCATCTTATTCTATCTCAAGAGAATATACTTTATATTACGTTCTTTAATTAAGAGTAGGTTGGTTATCTTGCATGGGTTCTCTACTAAAGCTAATAAATAAATATCTGATAATTATATTTTTATATTATCATTAAAATATATTAAATTTATTCATATACATCCATCTTTTGTTTCCTGTATTATAATGTTTAAATTTAATAATAATAACATGAGGAAAAACAAATTAAACTACCCCCAATAAAAGGGTCTTGGCTTACTTGTTTCTTTATTATTATTATACAATTGATGACTGATGTTTATGTAAATTCAATAAACAAATATTTATATATATATAAATATATATATATATATATATATATGTATGTATATATACATATATATTAACGATGGACGAGTTTGGCGAAAAACTCAAAAAATACTTTTAAGGCATTAGTGGAAGCTAGAAAAAAATAAATAAAACTTTTAAAATTAATTTTAGTCCACATGCCAAAAATAGAACTATCACCTGCACACAAAGTACAAATTTTCAGCCATAAAATACATATTATGAACTTTTATGTAATCCTAATATTAAATTGTTTATTTTTTTTTGTCAGTAGATTACAAAGGCTTATTGAAAATAATAACCACAAAAAAACAACAAACATTTGGCAAACAAATATCGTCCTAAGTGATTGAAAAAACAGTTCTCTTCAAATGAAAAATATTTCGAGGAGTAGAAAAAAGTTAAAAATAAATAAAAGCACAAAGAGAACAAACTCGTAATTTTCTCGAAAAAACCAACACAACCGTTTGCTCAAGTGCTACACTTGAATTCAAAATCGAAATGGCCCTGGAGAGATAATAGAGAATCTACTATACGAGGCTGTCGAGCGTATTATCGTTTTTTGCCGCATTGAACTTATATACTCTTCAAAAATACAGGATTTTATCTTAAAATATAACAATAAAACCGGTTTTTCTTTTAACAACATAAATAATCAATAAATAGGAAAGCCAGTAATTTGTTAAACATAAAAAAAAAACCCTATTTATTGTTTACTGGAGGATTATTTCTTCAGCCCGAAAGCACCTCCTCCTAGTAGTTCTGCCAGTGCTAAGGATCTATGGCCGGGTTTATTACAGATATTAAACCGCGGCCCACATGTTGTTTAAGAACATCTGACATTATGCATTGTGGAAGTTCGAATTAAGAAACATCACAGGTGGAAAAATGTCCTCGCCTCTTGATCCTTAATGGACCTGCGCTTAGCGAGAGCTCTCTGTGCTTTGTGCATGACCCCTAGCGGAGATCAAACCTAGCGGAGCGCTATTTCACTAGGCCATTTCCATTAACATTTGGATCCTCCAACAGTGACCTCTCGGCCATTGTCTGAGCGGCTTCATCAGCTGCTGTGACGACTGTATGTTCCGGATAGGTGCTCGCAACAGTACCGCTAGCTTTCATTGTTTCGACAAGCAACTTTCAGAGGCTGTTAGCTCCTCAATTGTAGCTGGTTGGATTGGCCATTTCAACATCAAACTCTTTGTGCCTCTTCATCACCGTTGTGCAACTGTGCATATATACTAAATGAATCAACTGGTACCCTCTCTTGGTTTTTAAAAGATACATAGAAGAAGGAGAAGAAAAGTACATTTTATTCTGGGACATTTAGTTCACCAAGGATAATACCATTGAACTATAGGAATGACATTTAGATTTGTCTGGCTCATAAAGGCTAGGGAATAATAATTAAAAAGTTATGTGGCATTAAATTAAAGCATAAGTGAGCAACGGTAGCTAGTGGTACAGACCCCTTTTTATCAAATCATTAACATCCAGTTGAAACTTCGTGAATAGCTTCATCTTATAGTAACCGAGCAATATTTTATTTACCAAAATTCTTGAAATTAGGTCGTTTTAAATTTTGAGATCGGCACACTTTGTCTATTTAATAAGGTAATAAAAACTCGTACATACCCAATTTGGGAATTTGGGAAATATGGTTATTTAATTTGGGAAATATGGTTATTTAACTTGGGAAATATGGTTATTTAATTTGGTAAATATGGTTACTTAATTTGGGAAATATGGTTATTCCAGGACAGGTAATAATAAAAAATCACCACACGGTTTCTTTTGTCATAAGCTGTTTTTACAATGTCCCAGGTAGACTACGTAATTGTCTGCTCTGTTTTATTGCAAATATAATTTACTTAATCTAGCTATGAAATTTTAAATTTTCTCTCATTTCTTTTTTTAACTCCACACCAAGGACATTTCAAACGGTTAAAAACCATTTATTGCCACAAAAAAAGTACAACCGAATGAAATGGCAGTTTCCCATCACAAGTACCTAAGTACCGTTTACTTTTATTACTTAATTTGCAATGCTCAACGAGATTAGAATTTATCACTACTTCTCAATTAAAATAGCTTCTATTAAAAAATACCTGCAATTAGTTCTTTTCGAATAGTATTTTTACGATGGTTGAACAAAACGTGAATTATTTGTACGAGCTAAATATTGAAATATTTTAAAATAAAATAATTTTTTTTGCACTTTTCATTTTAAGAAGTAAAATATTAAAATCGATTGTTCTGCGACTGTATATTTTTAAAATACAAAAACAAAAAATAATTTGTTTATTTTATTCAGAAGATAATTAAATATAAAAAAAGTATTTTATTTTGTATTTCAAATACACAAAAATCAACAAATAAAGTAGGTTTCTTGTAATATATTATAGAAAGATCGTCCAGCAGTAAGTATTTTGTATTTATATTTTTTTTTTGTGATTATGATATAAAATAGTTCTGGTAATTTGTATTTGAAATATCTTCTCTGAAAACAATTAAAATACACTTGAAAATACTTGGTATTTAAAAGTAATAATTAAAATACTTTTTGTCGAGGTCTTTGAGTTATTTATGCAGATTGAAAAAAAAATATTAAATAAAAGGTTAGAATAACACAACACGAAATCGTGTTTGTAATACGTATGAATTTCAATTAATTGTTTTCGACTACGAATTAGAACTTTATTGTATTACCCAATGATTCTCTAATATACTCCTCTTTCCTAATTTGCTTTGCATGGTGTATATATATTAATATAACATGTTATATTATAAAGTAATGTAATTAACACAATTTGAGTTAAGAAGGATGACGAATGCGCTCACTTTTCTTGATGTGCCATTTCAAAAAGTTTCTAAAGAAAATCAGCCAAAGCGAAATGGTCGAAGTTTTTAGTGTTGGAACTTAGACTTTTAAAGTCGCTGATCAGCTTTGTGGAATTCAAGATGGGAGGAGTTATAAAAAGCATTTTCAGACCTGCTTTTATAAATGGGACTTGGTGAATAAGGAGGAGCCAGAAATTGACTAGCTCAATCAGACATAATGTAGTGCGGTTTATAAAGGCAAGAGAATAAGTGGGTACACGTGCGCCAACTTGAAGATGAATTTGGAAGAAAATTAATGGCAGAGTGTATTCATTCAGTGGAAGAATAAATCTAAGAAATGATAAATTTAAGGTATCAAAATATGCTGACATAGAACCCAGGACAGATCTGTTTATTGGAAAATCATCACGTAGCACAATTCTGCTCTGATTCGCCGAAGGGTGTGTTTTAAAAAGGAAGAAGATTTAAAAGAAGCCAAGAAGCCAAAAAGACAAAAAAAAAAAAAAAAATAAATAAATAAATAAAATCAGGTTGCAAATATTTGAGTCACTTATTTCCAAAGTAAACCCAACTCGATTTTTACGAAAATTGAGATAAGTATCTATTCCCATGTAAAAACACTTTATGAATTCCATGGTGCTATTATTTTTTTTTTCATAAACGAACCTAAATATTAAAATAAGTGGTATGAAAATAAATTTATTTCAGTAATAGATTTTTTTTGTAGGAAATGGAATAAAACTATCTTTCTTAAATAGTTTTAGAATAATAATTCATAAAAAGGTGTTTTAACTGTTTCATTAAAATATAAATTAAAAATTAATTAATTTTATTGTAACATCTTTTTAATCAAAAAGATATTTTTTGACAATCAATTTTTATAAATTTTCTTTCCGAATCACCAACTATTTTTTCTCTACAAACCGAATCACAATCAAAAATTTATTTTTTTATTATAATTTTTTTTTTTTAAAACGGACCTTGAAGTTTAATTTCTAATGTGTATATTCCAGTTTCAATGTTTTTAAATTACTATTAAAATGAATAGTGATTTTCGGAAATATGTAAAACAAATAAAGTGTTTCTTAATTTTTTTTTTTTAAATATTGGCTTTGATATTACAATTGGAATAGAAAATGTAGTTTTCACGTTTCCTGAAAAATCCTGAGTGATGATCAGGGTTCACTGTGAAAATAGACGATTGATATGAGACTTAAAAATATTTAATTTTACCAATCAAATCCATTTATCGTTTTTTTTTAAAATATTTTATGAAGCAGTTTTCATACTATGTTATAGGGATTTAACATTGTTTCAGTATCTAAGTTATTCTTAAAGTTTTTAATATTTTACCCGATTGCACCGAAGACACCGATGGTACCGATTTTCAAGTTTGAAGGCACAAATTAATTTGAGTGGTTTAGGCTAGACTATATAAGTGAAAAAAATCAACAAGGCGAGATTAATAATATGAAATATATATTATAAATAAAGAGGATGAAATGCTGAACGTTTTCCTCGCTTACAGTATGCAGGTCCAATTTTTAGATTCTGAGATAATTTAATCCAAATCTTCAGTAAAACTCATTGTCGTTCGACACTATTCTTTCCTTTTCGCTTCTCTAACACGGCGTCCCGTTAAGATACAATTTTGAATAATAGCTCATTATAAAGAGGATGAAACGATAAACATTTTCCTCCCCTACGATATGCATATTCGATTTTTAGTTTTTGAGATATTTTAATCCATATGCAAAAACACTTCAATCAGTCGAATCCAGCCGACTTTACCCGAGCGTTACACATCGGAAATCTAATCCATTATCCACAAAAACATTAAAAATATTGTTTGAAGATTTCACTTCAAAAGGAATTAGAATTAACCATCCTACGGTAATGTTCTACCATATCTATCAAATCACTTGATAGATTATTAGGGATTCGTTGAGTATTAATTAACAATATATAATTAATTGTAATGTATTTATTATATAATTACCTACGGGTTGTTTTTGATGTCGATTTTTATTTTTCTAATTAAATTATTAATTATTCCTCATTTTTGTTTTTACTTTATGACTCTTAGCGTTTCGTTTTTAATTTTATTTTATATATTTAAATTTCATTTGTAAGTTTCAGGATCAAGGATGTCGGAAAGACAAAAACTCCTATGTAAAAAGCCATTATAATTTTTAAAAAAGTACTTATATATTATATATATATATATGTATATATATATATTTAATACGGCATCTTAACTAGATATCTAACATTTATTAATTTTAAAACAAGCAAGATATTGCAAAATAAATATTCTCATTGGAAAAAGCCCCGAATATTATGAAAATATCCATACTAAGATGAGAAAAAAGGAATAAAAACAAAAAGATTTGAGCCATTTCAGAAATGTTTATAAACATACAAAACATCTTAGCAAATTTAGAAAAGTCAAGGTAAGATTTCGAATATTCGTTGTTGCCATTACATGGTTGACATTATAATCTTCTTCGAACTGAAATAATAATTTATTTTTTATTAACGAAAGGCTAAGGTGAACGGAAAAACCCTTGACTACCAGTGACTCACTCAACAGCCTACAACTTGGAAACCAGTTTGGGCTCATAAAAAGTATTTAATTCGAAAGAGGGTGTGTTGCTTATGTCCTCGAAGCAATTGGTGCCCGAATCGTGATGTGTGTGTGTCTTAACATATCATGCATAATGGTGGCTACTTTAAACAAAGGAGACAGTCCCGGGTGGCGGTCATAAAAATACTCGAAATAGTGAAAAAACTATTTACAATTTACAAAGTATTTTTGTATATATTTTTATATCTACATGCCAGACTGATATACATATTTTTTGAACACTACTATTATTCTGGGTGGAACTTCAGGCCCAAAATGAAATTATTTTTCACTACATTTCATTTCAAAATTATCAGTATCGATTTTCATTTAACAATTAAAACTGGTTTAATTATTAATAATATGATGGCTGTAACATTTTGTATATTCCATATGTCACTTAGAGGTTTTACACTCTTAATCCGTTTTATCATACAAGTTTTTATTGGTTTACTGTATTCAGTTTTAAATTAAATGATAATCTTAGTGAATAGTACCTGATAAAGATTCCTTTTCGTTGAATTATTAACATCCGCCTGAAATTTCATAAATAGTTTTATGTCATCGTAACCTACAACTATTTTATTTACGAATACTCTTGGAATCGTGTCGTTTTCGATCTGGAGGGGGACAAACTTTGTCTATTTAATCAGTCACTAAAAGAACTTGTAAATACCCATTTGCTTTCTACTTTGATCGTAAGATAATTTAATAAAAAAATCGATAAAAAAGCTGGTATACGAAAATATTGGGACGTTTGTCCTATATAACCTCGTTATTTTGAAAATTTAGGGGAATAGGTTACGCCAAACGATGCCAGTAGAAACCAAATGAGTATTTACGAGTTTTTAGTACCTAATTAAATAGACAAAGTTTGTTCCCCTCCAGATTGAAAACGCCCCAATTCCAAGAGTTTTCGTAAATAGAATAGTTGTAGGTTACGATGAGGTGAAACTATTTACGAAGTTTCAGGCGGATGTTAATATTCCATAAAAAGGGATCTGTTTCACGGATTAGAAGCATTTGCGTACTTTCTTATTTATCCAATACAAATAGCGAGATGCTCTCCTGAATTATTCCACTGACGTTTTTTAGACTTCAAAGTAATCAGAGGATAGAAGATTGACGGGAGTATAATCTTAAAAAAAACTATTCCATCGCAACTTCTTTATAGCGCCGTCAAACTGGGAAAGGTATCTATTATACGGCGGTCAATAATGAATCTATTATATAGCAAAACCTTTACAGCTTGTTCAGAAATTTTTCATGGTGAATTTGTACTCACAATGCAAACTTTCTTAATAATACTGTCATGTTGTTTTTATATGTTTTTTTTCGGTAATTAATCTTAACAATTGTAGTCCAGAAAGCGAATTTTCTTTCTTTTCTAAATGCTTTAGGTAAATTAGGTAATTTCCCCCAAAACAGTATCTGATTAGGTTGGCATGAACCATATTTATAACTTCAGGCATGTTTTATTACACAATATTTTTATAAAAATATTTAAAAAAATATTTTTTTTACCGAATTGGCCAGTAAAAAACCAAAATTTCGACTTTTTATGTCCCACCTTGTTTTCTTCTCTTCAAAGCACCTCTGTTGGTTTCATCCAGGGCCTCCACATTTGAGAGGGGTTGCCAGACACTAAGATGTAGGGAGGGTTTTTGGTTCTGAGGACTTTAAAAAGAAAAACACCAATAATAATTGAAAAATAATTTTCAATTTTTAATTTTCTGTAATTTGTTATATAAATATCTGTTCATTGTTCCCTAAATTTCCTCCAACTTAGAGCCAAATCTAAGGAGCCAATCTCGAATCATAGCCATATGACTAAAAACACGTTTTCGCACTCCAACCGAACATGGGGAATGGAATTAGATGAAATTGATTTGGGGCCATTTAGGTGACAATTCACACAGTCGCTGAATACAGACAGACAGACACGGAACCAAATTTCCCTGATGTCCAAAACGTAAAAAACGAAAAACATTTAAGATTCTGAGCAACAACATTTTTTTTTTTAACTTGTCGAACTAATTAAACTTCCCTACCTTCGGTAGTTAGGAACCAAAATATTTTGAACGTGAATGGTAAAAATAATTTTTTTTTAAAGTTTATGTCCCTTTCTCTCTAATATCATTAAAAAAAAATGTCTTTAATCATGAAAAGTCGAATTAGCCTTTTCAAAACCAATATAAGTATTTTAATTTATTATAATAACGGAATATTAAATATATGACACCTTCTTTTGGCTTTTAGGCAATATGGGGTTTCCCGGGTCAGGGGTGAGGCCGGGGGATTAATGTCAGAGAGACCAAAGAGCTCTCCCAGAACCGGGACGTGAACTCGTAATTATTTTTATTATATAATTTTTATATAATTTTGACGGTACCACATCCAATTTTCGAAATTTAAAAGTGTTAAATAAGAACTAATTTTATGCAAAAACTGTCCAATCGTTTAATGTGCTTTGTCTATCCTATTTAGGTTAGAATTAATTTACATCGTAAAGAGACCACTGACGCACTTTAAAACGTTTTAAAAATAAGATTTTTTTTTGTAATCAATGCGACTTATATTTTATAATGTTTTAGAATTCTAGCCATTTTAAATTTCATATTCTATTTCAGCATTTGTTTTGTTGCCGTGTCCATATATAATAAAATACCAAGGCCAGTAGATATAATACCCACGATACCTGGCAACCTAGCTCCCAGGTAACAAATCCGACTAAGGTCAGCTTGACATTCGGTCCTCTTGAGGTGTGATAAAAAAAAAATTAATACGCGGATCAGGAAAAAGTGGCAAAATGTGAAAAAGAGAATTATAGATATTAAAGTTAGGCAATGACCTCGAAATTCATTGAGGTCTATCTTAAAGTTTTTATACTTTCATAATCATACCTCTTTTTTTTATTCAACAATTACATATAAGCCTCTATAATCCGCCTTTCGCTATTCCGGCACGTCCAGTAATCCGGCGCTCCGAGGGCGGCTGTGGATCAGCTGTTTTTATCTTGAACTGTATTTTACACAAATAGTACCTCTTCGTTTGCTGTCGATGATTGTAGTTCGTCATATGTAACCAATATTGAAAAATGACCAAACTGAATCGTTCAATTCAATATTAATTATCAGTAAGTAAGTAAGAATTATCAGTAACAGTAAATTTGAAAACAGATAAATTGCTACCAGTAAAGGATGCATATTGTGCTCGGTTCATGCGAAATAGATTCCGGTACACGCCAACTTTAGGGGAAATTCAGGAAGGAAAAGGTAAAAAATTCCTTTTATAAAAAATATATTTAAAGTAAAATTTCCATTTTAAATTAACGTCTTCACGGTCAGCATTTAAGCAGGGAGTTCTTTCTCCGGATTATAATAATTTAGAGAGCGCAAAGTTTTGAATAAAGTTTAAATTTTAGATTTAGTAAAAAATATTTGAATACAAATTGTGATGAATTAGGTATCCATGACTTCAATTCAGAAAATGAAATGAAACATATTTAAAATGACAAAAAAAAAAAAATTAAGTTACGAAGATTTAGCAATATGAAATTAAAAAACAATTTTAAAGGTATACAATATTAAAAAATAGTAAAATAACTTAATTAAGACAAAGTTAATTTCATAAGATAATAATATCTATTTAGTAATATATTACCTGAAATACCGTCTTATGTCGAAAAAAACTTTTTGTCTCTCCTTCATCTCCTTATTAGGATATACAGTTTTTTTCCTGGGCCAGAGAACAGGGCGAGGGATTTATGCCGAGTTAAACGAGTCCCTCGGTCCCGGGATTGGAACTTGTGATATTCTGTTTATCATCAAGTATCCAAAAGAATGCGTTTTTTACAAAACGTGTTAGCTCGCTCGGCCACCCCACCCACATTATATCGGTAATCTGTTTTATAATTATTCTAGTGTTTTATAATTTTATTTAAGGGGATTTAAGAAATCTGAAGGAAAATTAGTCTGCTCCATCTGATAGAAATCCAAGTTATGGCGCTCAATTAATCACGAATTTAGATAATTTTAATCTCTTACTTTTTAACGATTTACCTAAATTGACATATCGCATAAAACATTTTTATTTTTATTGTATTTTACATTATAAAACCATCATTATATACTTAATTATTTTAAATATTAATATAAGTAATTAATCATGCGAGGTTTTCACGGTATTTGTATTGCTTTTTAAATACGCCTCCAGTAATTTCAATTTCGGTAATCCACCACCATCAATCCCTACAGATGGCCGGATTAGGAAGATCCTATTGCGCTTCATTATACAAAATCGGTTCTTATTGCTTATGACTTTATTAATTAGTCAAAAACTGTGGGTGTTGGACTGGTGTATTTCGAATACTACTAGAATTATTCGGAAATCTAATTTTACTATCACTCGTAAACTTTTCCAGCTCATTTTCGGTGAAGTATGTTATATAGATGAAAATAAAAGGCTTCAAAGGATGACTTCAGACAATTTTCATTGAAATCGGTACATTCGTTAAAACAGTCTAAGCGGTACATATTTTTTGGCCACCTTCTTGAAAGGAAAAGGCGGTTGGCAATGGTGAGTTTCGAGTATCATATTCGGGTGTCCTTTGAAATAGATATCGAATGCCAAATCATTCGGTCCATAGTCTCAGAGAAAAGACGCGAATGGCGGACGGACGATTTTTTTTTTATTCGATTTTCAGATTCTACGTATCTTAAATGTCGCGGCTGAGAGAGAAGCACTGGGATCTCCTGGAGTCCTGCCTTGGCTTCCACGTCGGGGAATAAGGCATGACTCAGAGTCCCCTGGGTGAATGTAAATATTGTACATAGGTGTGAATGTGATTTATTTACTTTAATTTCATCTAGCTTTTATCTATTATTTCATTATTTTTTTTGTACACAGGCATACCAATTTACTTATTTTATATTTCTTTTTCTTTATTATTGATATTAATTGTATGTACATATTGTGTGAATGAATCATGTAGCCTTAATATTAATGCCCTTCAATGTGACAGAATGTATTAATATTCAATAAAGAAAGTTAAAAAAAACAAAAAAAAAAAAACGCATCTTAAAACGCAAAACCTCACTTTTTGAGGGAGTTAGCCTTTTTTTTCCTTGGTATATTCAATCTTTATATTATTAATTTTGTACCTTATATTACATTTTATTATTGGGTACGTTATTATTATTATTTTCGTATTATTCAATTTCTTCTTTAAACTGTGAACGTCATTTCATACGAAAAAAGTAATGTGATGTCTTGTGTTTTCTATATTAATTGTTAAAGATATTGTTGAGGGAAACAAAAGTATCACAACAAATCAAACCTTATTTCTTTAGTATTTATTTCTGTAAAATATGTTTTCAATAAAACAATTAAATAAAGGCCTACTATGTTTATGAATAACAATTTCTTGAATCTCAAGGTGTAACATGCATACCAATTAAGGACATAAATTTTGTTTCAAATAAATTTTGTCTTTTATCAAATATTAATTGTTTCAAATAAATATCCAAGGGTATAAAACACTTTTAGATCGTCATTGAACTAAATTAATGGGTAAATGATTTGAACCCGGAAAATAATGATTTTTTTTCAGAAAAAGTAATCTTAAATTATTCTATTTAATCAATAATCAAGGTCGATTATTGAAAATAATACACCAAAATCAAATTGTTATTTAAAAAATCTATAAACTCTTATAAGTAGTAGAATGTTTTAACAATATTCTTCCACACAAAAGTTTCCTCAACCTTCAAGATCAAAGGAAAGGATGTGATAAATAATGTATTATATAAGAGAAAGTAAACATGAATAAAGGAAGGTATGAATTTTAATGAACGGTATTTATTTATCAAAAGATACACGTGTGCTTTGATTTGTCATTTATCGATTGTAATATGACTTTTAGACATCTTTGACTTTAACAACCGAGCTTCTCAGAATTCAATTTTATATATCTCTTTGGACCGTACTCCTGGCATGCTTTTCAGTTATTTGTTTCTTATTAAATTTTACTCAAGATGGATACATTTTTTTCACTTTACATATTTTCTTTACCTGGTTATACATATTCATGTTGTTCCATCTACGATTGGAAAAACTACCAAGGATTCTACTTTGAGCACAATTATCCAATAAGAACCATCTTCCCATCAGCGGGATTCCTATCCAATCCCGTTGTGGATAAAAATCTAATCGAATTTCGTGATGGATCCTGATAATCAATTAATGATAGCATTATAACTTAGCTGGTACTTTAATATTAATTTGATTTCTAATATTTACCTGATACTTCAGACCCCTCGCCCTTCAGCTCGACAATTGCAGTGGGAACTGGAACTGGCTGAAACAAAGAAACAAAGATGTGAATAAGGGCAGCAGTTGTGATTGAAATTGTTTCAGGGATACGATGTCGAATATCGTGGATATGAAACAAACGTAAAATGCGAATTTCATAATTTAATAATATAAGAAGAGCTTTTGTCAAGGCAAACATCCGGTAAATTATCTTGGATGCCTAGACCTAACGGCACGACATGCCCGTCAGGTAGCGGTTAAATAGAAGCTGGATGAGAGATCTCCTTTCCTGAATAAAGAAGTAAACAATGACTATGAATTAAAATAGTAAGTATAATATAATATTATCTCGTTAGTTTACACATATTTACTTATCTTTAAGTTGTTTTATTTTAATATAAATCATGAAGAAACTTACCGAGAGACAAAAATCCATTTTTTTGTAGTTTCTACAGGAACTAACTTTAAATATTCAATTACAAAAAAAATATATAGACATCATATATATGATTGAAATTCAAAATTATTGATAACAATTGATTACAAAAAGGCCTCAATTAAATTGTGATAGGAAGAATCTATAATAAATCCTCAACCCCATAAATCATGTAATAATGGATTACAAATTGGTCAATGAATCTCCAATTGAATCATTATTAGGACAGGACATTGGATCATTATAATAATTAATTATTATATCGATTTAGAATTATTTTAATAGATACTGCAACTAGGAAAGAAGGGGGGAGAGGCGACTTCGGGGGGGAGTCAGTAAGCTTATGCCGCTAATCTCTGGTTCTTAATGCTACAGAATAGGTGCATTTAGATGTTTTACTGACATAAATATAATAAAGTTACTAACTGGGGGTGGGATGGCCGAATGGGCTAACGCGTGTGCACTGCACCGCCGTTGCCCGGCAACCGGATATATGATTCTATGATATGAAAATAGTTACGAGTTCGCGTCCCGGTCCCAGAGGGAATTTTAAATTCCCCGCCCTCACCCTCTGGTCCGGGAAAATCCCGTATAGCCTAAAAAGGCGATGTTGGGAAGAACAGGAAAAATAAAAAATAAAATAAAAATAAATAAATAAATAAAGTTACTAAAATTAATAATTAAAAAAAAAAAACTTGACAATCCATTAAAGGCATTGCAGTGCACACTATCCAAGAAAGATAGTGTTAGTAAAAACGATACTTGTCCACTCCACTTTGGAATTGAAGAGATGTAGGGTAAAGACAATCTATACAATACCACCAATTATTTAAATAAAAAATCTAGTGTGTCCACTCACATGATTTTCCTACCGATTTTAAACAATTTAAATATGTTAATTGAAAAAAACAACTAATTTTCCTGATAACTTATCAGATAAATCATTAGAATGCGATTTCTTTAATGAAATAAACCAATGTAAACGGGCAAGTGAACAATTATTAAAACCAGGGTATATAATTCAATACGTTGCTAAAACTGGTCCGATTTAGTCGATTTTTTTTATAGTTTTCTAAAAAATTTAATAACCTTTTAAAGAATGTTTTATACAATAGAAATATTACTGCCATTTTTGAGAATGGGGAAACCTAAATAAATCCCGTATGAAAAATTGGAAGGGTTAAATATTGGTTTTACTAATTTTTTACATATAATAACTAAAATTGTCTACTATTAGTAACTACTTTGCCTCAATTTTTATTCAATAAAACACCTTTTTTTTTATCTTTCTTGGTCTTAGTCTTGGTCTTGCAAAGTGCAAATTATGTAATTATAATTGCTTGCCAACAGTTAATTGCCATTTAATTTTTTTTCTTTCTGTATGTTTTGTATATAACTGTATTTTTCTTAAGATTCTATGTATGTATTTGTATTATAAAAATATACCAGACCGATGTATATATTTTTTTGAGCTTTTGCTGTTATTGTAAGTACAAGCGGATCCAGGATTTAATTTTGGGGAGGGCTTCAGCCCGAAAGATTTTTTTTTCATATACATATAACGATATTTAATTTGAAAAAAAAAATAAAGAAATTAATTACCTATATGAAATGGTGTTTAAGTGGTTCTTGAAGTCCTATTAAATATAATTACACGAACAAGAATACTTTAAGAGATAGTTTTAAATATATTTTTTTGTAAAACATGGTTATATTTTACCATTTTGGGGGGAGGGAGGGGGCTTCACCCCGAAAGCCCCCTCCCCACGTAGATCCGCCTGTGATTCTAAGGTCCCAGAATAATATTATTTTTCATTCATGTTTTTGCAACTTTAGCATATGAATGCCTAATGAATCTAAGAAATTGCCTAAATTAACTTATCAAATATTAATTGGTTATTAAAGATTGGTTTAAGGTGTCTTTAAGTAAGCAGATGTTTTCACTACTGCTAGTGAAAGGTTGGGGACAGCAAGCTGCATATCGTGAGCGACGCCAACTTGAACTCAGAGGCCGTAGTTCGTGGTAGGAGTTCCTGCATGCGTTGCGCAACCTATTAAGTATTCATTTTTCATGTGATTCTTATTCATATTTCTGGATCTTATTAACATAAAAATAACTTGTGTAATGCACTTCTGTAAGCTATGCAATCCCACTCAACTACCTCCGGCAATTGATTTTGTTGACTCAATTACTCAACAGAAAAAGAGTGAGATTACGGAGACGAAAGACCTCTACGCATAAACGTGGTTTTATTTGGTATGAATAATAATACCAGACTTATTCATCAGAACAAATACCAGTCGTGAAAGGAATTAATTATAAATTATTCGAGCTGCTCGTTTACTTTAAGGAAATATTTGTGTGTATTTAAAAATTTTGAAGAGGAAAAATGAATTCTGCCAACGTTATAAGCCAATGAAATAAATATTTTTTAAAATTAAAACATTATCCTTTCATTTATTTATTTTTTTAAATTTATTTATTTATGATATTTACAACTTTATTAAGTAAAAAATACATTCAGTAAATGTGATAACATAAAATAACAACATGAAAACACATGTTGAGAAACTGCCCACTGGTAGCACTTTAAAAAATGTATTTACAATAGGAGGTCTCGAATCATCTTCTTTTCAGACGCCTCGGAGGATGATCAGAGATCGAAGAGGAAGAAAAGTTAGAAACGAGTGGGTTCGAATGGTTCTGAACTTTGTTATGGAAGGAGAGGTGTCTGGATTGGACCAAATCGGAAACATAAGAAACATTAATGTCGTTATGGGCGATTTTTTCATTTATTAAATGAGAAGATTGTCGGTCACCACTCAACGTTTTGGCGGATTTTATCTGTAGAAGATTGATTTAGCCATAAACCATTTCATTGTCACTGTTCATAGCCATCTTTAATTTTGAGATAAATTCTTATTTTAATGCGGAAATTTGAATTCATATACGTAAAGGTGAAAGACATAACGTGAAATTCGTCTTTACAGTAACTTCAGAGGTTGGTCAAATCTTACGATAAATAAGATTGGGAAGAAATATGAAGGACAAGTGAAAAAAACTGGAAGGAGATGAAAAAAATAATCTAAATAGAACACAAGCTATGGCAGTTCCAGAAAATAATAATAAGATTTTGAAGCTCAACCCTGTCAACAATGTCGGATAATTTGGCTAACATATTTTTGTAGGTAGTCCGAAATTAATTAGTAGAAATCAAGGAAAGAAATTTAATTTTGAAGAAATTCTAAAACATTATAAAAGCATCGAAAGTCCTGCGGTTTTTTAAAGAAAAATCTAAGTTCATTACAGAATGGGCACACTCATAAACTTGACCGTAATTCATTGATTTCCGACGCTCTTCAATTATTTCATCACTAAATTTTGGAACTTGATCAATACAATTCTGTGTATTTTTTCCAAATACCCTTGGCAGGCATGTAGGGGACAACTAAACAAATAAAGTAACTCTTACTGTCCTCCACGGGCGGATCTACGGGGAGTGGGCTTTCGGGCTGAAGCTCCCCCCCAAAATGGAAAAATATAACCATGTTTTATGGGAAATTTTTTTTTAAAATTACGTCTTAAAGTATTATTGTTCGTGTAATTACATTTAAAAGTACTTAAGGAATAAATTAAACACCATTTCATATAGGTAGTTAGTTTCTTTCTGTTTTTCCAAAGTAATTATCGTTATTTTTATGAAAAAAAGCTGAAGCCTCCCCCCCAAAATTAAATCCTGGATCTGCTAGTGCTGTCCTCAAATCACTAAATTGTTCTCTCGTGGCTCTGATAGTTTATTAAATTGGAGTTCCTGCATCATTACATTTTCTCATTATTATTATATCTGAGGACTGAGTAGCGCTTTTTCACCTCAACCCATTTAGGTGTGAGAGAGACTAGCTCTCTGGTTAAATAGAGGTTTTAACGAAATTTTAGGATTCTGATGAATTACATTTCATTCTTGGGAGAAAGCATAGAAAAATCTGTTCTTGCAAGATCTGCCCTGTGTGGCGTTTTCTCCGGCAAAGTAGTGTAAGTAGTGTACTAGGTAGGATAAATAGGAAGATTCATATTCACACAGAATTTATTCCATTATTTATTTGTAATAAAAACAGATATGACAGGCCCTATCAAGGTTTATCTTATTCAGACGACATCATGACGATAAATGATTCGAGAGAAGTTATGTAAAACCATCCGATAAAAGTAATTGATGTAAAGTAACTTAAAATGTCTCTATAAATTAAATTTATTATGGTTGTTGAATCTGGCTTTAAACTGAATCTAGGGCACGACCTATCTACCTGTCATACACAGCACTAGATCATTAAATGACTTTCGAAAGACTTAAATTATCCAACCCATTGAAGATAAGCAGCTAGATATAACGAATGATGTTTCAAAGCTTACAATCGATAGGAGAGTATGAAGTATTGCCATGAGCTTGCAATAATGAACAAAGGTACCTAATCCAGGTGAATGGAACTGAAAAGTTATGAATGAAAATGAACTTCCCATGAACTGTAATGGCAATAAACAATGAACTTATAATCCTGCAATGGAGTAAAACTGTTGGAGCTTTTGGCATAATCAACAGAAATGCTTTTGAAAGGTTACGGATATCATGTGAATAGCATTCGCGCTGTTAAATTTGTGATAGATTTCTTAACATCGCAACTTTTATTATGCACAAATCCAGGTCAATTTTTATCTCGGAATGAGTTTGACGTATTTTGTTTGGCTTTGTCGTGCAATGCTCACTTTCTTTACTAAAAACTGAGAAATGTATTTATATATATATATATTTTTTTTTTAACGGGTACATTTTTTTCTAAATGGTTGTTTTGAGGTGTTTGAGAGAATTATACTCTCTTTGAACCGCTGCAGTATGTATTCAACTTCATCGTAAAGAATTGAATTGATTGTTATCTTTTAAATTTATATTCTTTTGTAAGGCTTGATTCTATTTCCAAATAATATAACACATCAATAAGCCAAAATATCACAGTAAATTCAGAGTTCATTACTCATTTATTTTATTTTGATTTTTCGGACGGATCGACCACCTATAACGCTTGTAATTATTATTATTATTACTTTTTTTTAATGATAAAATAACCATGTCATATTTTTATCTCATTAAATTATTAATTCGACTATGTTATATAAATATTTGGTTTCTGAACATTGGGATGATTAATTATGGTTCCCGAAGAATTATGTTATTTGAATAATAAACTAAAAAAAATATTAATAATATATATGACTGTATAAAAAACATTTAATATCATATCGATATAGGTTATATGCTCATCTTTCAGGAAATACATATGAAGTCACTACTAGTCATATTATAGTTTCCCTCTAGTATTTAGCTAATTAATAATTAGCAAGACGCTAATTCAACTTCCGACTAATGTAAAATTGCAAGGTAATTCCTGCTTCAGCGCTAAATCATCATTCCCCACAACGGGGTCATGGAATCCCGGTACCTTCCTAATAGTAATTAACACTTAGTACGTGTAATTAGAGTCATGTACTCTTCATGACCTTAGTTAAAGTAATTACAATGGAGATAGGGCGCTGCGTTAGGGTTTATGCAACTTTACGACCGTTTTAATGCTTTTACTTGTTATAGGCTTTTCCAAAGTTTAATTTGAAATGCTTCTTTTATTTGTTTATGAGATCTATTATTTTAAAGCTAAGTTTAACATCTTTGGCGAAGATATAAAGGACGAAAATGTGACATCAAAACAGTGAATTTATTTTATTTTTATTTAAAAAAACAAAACACTATTATAGCCAAAAGTTCGCTGACTCCTTTATTCTCTATACCTATGTTCTCTATACCTTAATTGTTAGAATATATTTTATCTATCTCTTCACATTTGGATTATTTTTACTACCAAAATTGTCCTTTATTACGAATTTCGTAATAACCATGGCTACATATGCAAAATAGAATACACACATATATCAAAATTTAACTTTTTTTTGGAGAATAGGAACAAGACGATAATGACAATGAAGGCATTATTTAAAAATAACATTTTGGATTCGAGAGACATAGATCGAACAAATAAAAATGCCTTCCAACTAAGTTAGTATAACTTTCTAACATTTCTATTGGGTACGTAAGGGCAAACAAAATAAGACAAAAAATTGTGATAAAAAAAGAGAATTAAATTTTTACAGGTGTGTCAAAGAAAATATGTTCGAGCAAGCATAAGTGAAAGTCTTGGATAAAATTTGACGAAATTAACTATCTAGTGTACAACCTGTAAATCTGTAAAATCTCAGTAAATTTCATCAAAATCAGATTAACTGTAGTTAATCGCTGCGATCTACATTATTGTATAGGTAGGATTAAGAGTATGTTGCTTACCTGATTATGTTGGAGTAAGAAAAATTAAACGATGTATGAAATATAAACTGCATAAACAAGTAAACACAATGTATATTAACATGCAGCACACATCACAACCTTCTAAGGAGTATTGATAGATTATGAATGACATTAATCATGGATTTGTTAAATATTGCAAACATATTCAATACAAGCACACTTTGGAAGTCGGAGATTACATTGTCCCTGATGATCTTGCTGTGGGTTATGAAGCCACGCCAGAGACCCAGCTTTCTAAGTCAGAAGTAGGCTTGAGGTTCTTCCACACGAGATGGCACAGCACAATCTTTTACCATATAGCATGAAAGGATCTATTCTTCATTTTGTGTGCCTATTTATGAGTTACAATACAGATTGACAGATATACACTTAATTAAAATTGTTTCGTCATGTCCGAGAAGTAAAAAAAATGACAAAAAAATTTCTTCAGAAATAGAAAACGTCACTATCTAGAGAGGAAAAACAATTAATTTGATTGATGTATTTTCATTATGCAGTTAATTTATATAAAACTTAAAGTTCGCTGTTTGATGTTAATCATACCTAACAATGGATTTAACAACTAAAATTTATCCATAAATATTCCTGCAATTGTAAAGAGAGAGAGGTAATTTGAAATCGGGGTCAGTCAAGCCTGTCTCAAATACATCATCTGGATGTGGCTAGTTTATTGTCATAAAAAGAATAATTTATGAGACACAATAACTTGCCCAAGATTAACTACCAAGCTGATCTTACTATATACGTAAGATTATAGCTGTTTAGGTTCCGTAATAATATATTTGGAACCTAAAATTAAATCCTGGATCTGCAACTGAATGTTGATACGCTAGTATCAAAGAAATGTCAAAATGGATTACTGTGACCTGTTTTTTTTTTATTTATATTTATTTATTTCAAGTTGGAATCCGTTTTCGAAATATTTAACTGAAGAAGAGTAAGAGTTTCGAAAGAGCTAAGCGGCACATTCTAAATGTCAAAGGAATTTACGGCCTTGGTTCTTCCTCGAGTACAGCCTTCTGGTCGGCCATTATATCACATACTAGCAATTACTACCGGGTCATTTCTAAATTATAATTATTTCGTGTCCTTTTTTTTTTTTTTTTTTAGGCCGTTAGGCGAACGGTTTCCTAATCGCAAAAGAACGATATCAGACTCTGATCGTTTACTGGAAGCAGAAATGGTATGTTCTTTAACCGCAACCATTTGCCTCCTTAACAGATTTTTAATAGAACAACTTCTAAGGTAAAGTATACTTCCTGCCAAGGCCAGCAGGATCATAAAACGAGAGATCTGTCACATCTCTTCAAAATATGTCTATGCATTTAAAATGCTAATATTCAAATCAAAAGTATGTTGGACGTGTAGTAAATAAAATCTAGTAATATATTAGAGTTAAAAAAGAAGAAATTTTACTGTTAATGTTGCAAGATTGAGATAAATTAGATAAGTTAGTGTGGCTAGATTCTTTTCCAACATAGTATGCCAAGTCGGGCAGTAAGTTTAATTTATATCAACTGTCAACTTTTTTTTTTTTTTACTAGATATGGAAGTGGTTTTTTTAATTTTTTTTTAAATATGGACGTTATTGCGTGATTGTATGTAACACGTCTTTGTTAAATAAAAATAGGAAAGGCTATAGTTAGTGAATCACTGATTTTAACCAAATTTTTTTTTAATTAGTCCAAAAATTAATATGGTTGGAAAATCAGTAATTCAGTTTTCTAATGGTTGTGCTAACATTGGATTTTATGAACTTGATATTTTATTTGAATGCTTAGGAAATGTTTCGTGATTGATTTCCGGTCGCTGACAATAGTGGATAATATTTCTTATTTCAAAATTCCGCTTCCGAATGTGGTACATCTTTAATATGGCAAACATAGTTTTTGTGTGTGCCATTTTCTACAACCATGTCACAGCTTTTCCAGAAGTTAGTCAATCAATGACATTTAGCACAAACATTGACATTTAGCACAAACAAACAATCAAAGAACTTCACACAGAGATCCGAACAAATAAATACAGTATGCATCAGTACTAATACCAAAAATAATGCCAGGTAGTTTGCAAGATAATATTAGTCTATATTATTTATATTTATTCACCCTGAAACTCCACGTAACTTCTTCTTTAAAAGAACTCATGAAAAATTAAAGTAAAAAGGAATGTTCTCCATTAATTTTCATTATGGTTCGAAATGTTTCCTGAGGATGTGGTTCCTTTAAGAATAGTAGTGCACCAAAAATAAATTAGATATTTAATAATAACGAAATATAAATAATAACATTGCATAAAAATACAAATATAAAATTTGAAATACATATTTTGTTAGTACCGGGGTCTTGGTCCCGTTTTGGTATTTATGTATCATCAGGCTATCTATAGGTTGCCAACCTATTCTATGTTGTTAAATATGTTCGCTCAAATTCAATTATTTTTCATAAGAAATTTAATAGATGTCACTTAGTTTTCTTGGCGAATTTAGAAAAAAAATTTTAATAATAATAATTAATAGTATGTAATTGATCTTGCATTTTCAACTAGTTAAGCAAGTGAATTTCATATTGCAATATCTCATCTTCACACTCCGTTGAGTAATGAATTATTATAAAAATAAAAAAAACAAGTCCATGAAATTAATGATATGCATCATACTGAAAAAAAAAAAGAAACAAGATATCCCTCTTTTTTATCTGATCAAAGAAAGCGTGGTGAGAATTCTTCAGGCTTGCTATAATTTCTTTTGGGATTTTCTCATGGAATAAGGAGCGAACATTAATTCCTTATCAAAGGTGCTGACTTACCACATATGTTAGCCAAACTTCGTAGTTATTTCCATCGTTCTGTAACAGTAAGTAATTAAGTCCTTTACCATCGCCAAATATTGCAAATAGTGCCATAAATTACATGCAAGCCATGGCGCAATGTAAGATGCAATTTAAATTGCGAAAACATAATGCTAGAACCTCAAAATATTGTGTAAATATTAAAGCATGTAATGGTAATATTAAAGATGGATTGTAAAATGAAATATAAGTGCTAATGAAGTAAAAAAAAAAATACTAATGGATTTATGTAGTACATACCATATATATAGTGCTACTCCAGTCACAAAAATACAAAAAAAAAGCAGTGTTAAAAAAAAAAAGGATTTTCATAGGCAAATATTTGAATGATTAATCATATTACACTGTTAAATTTGAACTTTTAAAAACGTTCCAATTCCTGTATTATGAAATTTACCACATAATTATAGCATATTCAGATTTTTTTTTTTGTATACATTTTTTTGTACATGTTACTAGATTACATATGTTTCAGGTTAATTGGATGATACTTGTATATGTCAAGTTGTCTACAGATTTATATATATATATATATATATATATATATATATATATATATATATATATATATATATATATATATATATATATATATATATATTTCCCGTAACCCTACAAACCATGAAGGGTCTTAAGACAATATAAATAATTGTTAAAAATATAATGGCTGTGAAATGTGGAAGGAGTGGTAGTTGAGTTAATACAATATTTTTATGATGTTATTTTAGGTTTTATTAATAAAATTATTTTATACCGTATTGTTTGATCCATTCCAAACGTTACTAGCATGACAATTACTACCGTTACATAGATTTCTTGTAATTTTCCATAAATTTAAATTAATTGTTACTCTGAAAATAAATGATCTTATTTGTGATTGTGTTTATTTATATTGACGTTGAATCAGATCGTCGTGGTCTCGATTATGTCCTTAAATATCATAGTTGTGTGAACTTCACTCATATTTTTATAATCCAGCATAATTATGTTTGTTCTGACTGAAGAAAAGTATTGGACTCGTTAATTCCCAACAATCGTTAATTTTTTCCTATTGATTATTTGTTTCATTCATTTTACGAGTGAAACATGCCTACTAAGTATGTATCAGTACTGTTAGTGCAAAAGGTGGTTTGTAAATTTTTTAAATTATTATTCTATCTTTGACATTATATAGTCTGTAATTGATATAAGTAGTCTGCTACTATGGAAAATAGTAGAGGCAACAACATATAAAATTATATTAATAAGTCATAAAGAAATAATTAGTTTTTATGCTCTCCTGTAAAACACTCAATTTTTACATACGACCTTTTGCACTAACAGTAGCCATATGCATATTCAGTATGCACTTTATTTTTTTTTAAATAACGAATCATCAATTATGCAATCTGCAAATGTGGAATTATTTTGCATTTTAGTTTTTGCTGATAAACAAAACTCGCGGATATGAAGCCATATATGTTAATAAATTATTGATTTTCTGAAAACGTCTTCTTTCAGAGATTTTATTATCATACGAAAAAATGTATTGTAATTGGAGCTGTTTCCTAGAGAGTCGGTTTGAACTTTTCAATTTGAACAGTGGCTATTCTGTTACTTTTAATTTAGATACTGTTGCAGTATATTCTGCCACACTTTCCACAATTATTTTTTTATTTGTTGCAAAAAATCTTCTATAGGGATTTTTTAAATTTGAGGCTTTACAATAACACATCCTACTTCATTGTTTACTTTTGTAGCATCTGTGGATATCACATTATATTTTTGTGTATTTTCATTATTTCAAGAAATACGTTTTAATTTATAAACGTAATATACCGTAAAAATACGGAGTAATATATCTTTTTCACAGACAGCCATCGAGTTTTATATAACTAGCGAAGCATGGATCCATGAGTGGGAGGAAGGTAGGAGAGTATAATGTAATTTCAAAAATTACAATTTATCTTTTTTAAAATATTTGTTTCACATTTTCTAAATGTTTCAAGATAAATGCTTAAATATATTCTTTTTTGCACCAATAATATATCTTCAAAAATAACTTTTGGTGTCTATTTAATGGTGTCTATCTATTGGTCCTACATTTCATTTAATTTTGGCTTACCAGCAGTATTTGTTTATACTGAAATATTTATGTCATCAAATTTTTAAACTGCGCGTGCTTAATAAATTATATTTTTGATTCTAAAGCGTAAATAAAGTAATATTAATATAATATTAATATTAATTTTAGCAAGGCATGCATTATAGATGGTATATGAAATATAAATTTGTATGAAAAAGGGTGAAAAATTAACAGAATAAACATACTTAAATTTCATTGAAAGTATCTCAATCATTTATTATATAATATTATCAATAAGCTGAATTGAATTCAACAAACTTTGGTATGGTTTTGATATTATAGAATGAGTGCAACTAAAAGCGGAAAATGCAAATCAGCTTTCTCTAAAGTGCAAGTTAACAATCGATATCACCTCTTATATACAGGAGGATTCAGGTGGCGCTATAGGATTGGTTGCTAAAGAGAGGTAAACTCTAGGGTTAAAACATTACGAAGGATAACAAAGAGAATTAGTACAATATATATATATCTTTACAACTTTTCCTTCATCGACCTTTGAGTATTAAATTCAAACTTCACTATTTTATCGGGAATAAGGTCACTTAATTGAGTCACTATTTCTTTTTTTTTCTTTTGCCATTACAGACTATGTAGATATTTTGCCACCTTAACAAGCTTGCTCCATCTCTGCTTGTCTTGGGCTATTTCTTTCCATTTATCTGCAGCTCTAAAGCATCTTTGTTGATTCTATCTATCCATCTGCTTTTTGGACTTTTATCCATCTGCTTTTACGTCGGCACTTCTAGATGGATTGCTACAAGCTACATGCCGATCTTAACCCCCGTGCCTTCATATCAAGGGATTGACCAGTTGCTGTAAGCAGTTATTTATTGGCCTTTCTTATCTATGTGTTAGTACTCTGATCCTACACCGCTCCGGTTATCGTGCGGAGGATTCTTCTCTCAAACCTTTTAACTTTTTTCTAGGGTTCTGGTCAGTGTCCAGGTCTCACAGCCATATATTAGAACTGGCTTTATCATAGCATTTTATTCCCCTAATTGGAATTTTTCGGGATATCAATGATTGAAATTGAAAGGGAGAAGAAAGCTTTGTTTGCGCTAGTTATACGCTGGACTATTTCTGCCCATTGGTCATTCATATATATATATATATATATATATATATATATATATATATATATATATAGGCAGTAAGCAAATACATAAATATATATATATTTGTTTCCAAGTACAAAATACAAAATAGGTAAAATACCTGACAAAATTATCCATATTGAGAAATAATTCTTATTTATAAATGTTTTTTTCTTCTTTTTTTTTCTAACTCCCAAAAAAGTTTATTTAATTAAATTACATATATGAGTACAACAATACTAATATATACAAATAACAAAGTCCTTCCTCTGCCCGAGGGCAAAATATTTATAAATGATGAATCATGCAATATTTTATCTATTTTTAAGTGCAATTATGACAATATTAGATGAAATAAGCGGTAGCGATTAAAATAAAAACTACTGACCTTCAGTTCCTCCATGTGTGCTACCACGTGAATACCTTAACTTATGGACTGTGCAACATACGTGATATATTAAAAAAAAAGAAAGAAAAAAGTAGGAAATCATACTAATGACAATTAGTGTGTAGTGTAAAAAGAAATAATTCTCTGATTTACAGTTCAAGAACAAATAAGGTTGCCATGGCACTGTTAAGGAAAATACCTGAGGAAACCATCGATGTGGAAGAATAAAATTATGGAATCATCTTTTATATTTCCATTAATTCAAGATCGGTATTCATTCAGTCCAATCAGGGATTTTAATTAATGCAAAGAAAGATAATGGAATAACTTTGTTCCTTCTAATTCACTGTTTTATTATTTTGATGGAAGTATTAATATGCTAGAGGAATAACATTTATTATCGATAGTGTTTGGTTGTAATGAAATAACATATTAAAATTAAGATTTCATAATTATGAATTAGTTCATCACGAAGTCTATATATTGTGTTTATATAGGCAGTTCTTTTTTTTATAAGATTCCTCCACAGAAAACCACACTTGCATGCTGAGTCAGAATTAAGATAGAAAAGAAAATGAGTTTTAAAACTCAAAGGTGATCCTGGCCTGATATCGACAAATATCTTTATTTTCAAGGTATTCTGGTATTTCAAATTTCCTGTGTTTTTGATATGGAAAATTACAAAAGTTTAGAAACCAATACAAATACGGATTTCCGGGATTTTTAACATATAAAAAAAACCTGTTTCTATCACATTAACTTAACCACTCGTTATATATCGGCTTACACAAAACATTTTCATTTTTACTGCTTATTATATGTAAAATGCTTTTTACTTATTGATAAAAAATTAATAGTAACAATAAGTGTTGTTCTCACGAATAAGGTTATAGACTATCGATTCAGAATGTTCCTTATGCTATAACGCAATCCATTTTTCAAATATTTTGTCTCAATTGAAAGTTTTCCTGAGTTTTGTCTTTATGTGCCTTTTCTGGTGACGGTGTGGTGACATAAAACAGGTCGTTTTTAACAAAATTTTATAAACCTTTAACTACTCTTCCACCGATTAAAGAAAGTTATTATATCTTATATTTTTCACATATGAAAATGTATGTTATAGTAAAGAAGAACATTTTTTAGATTTTATATGACCTTATGAATTATAATTAATAATTATATAATGAATAAATACCATTATATAATTATTAATTCGATTTAGAATTTAAAATAAATATGTTGTTGAACATTCGTTGTTGATTGTCGTTCTACCAGGTCCGTGTACACTATGCGTCTAGTATCATACAGATATTTTACTAGGCGCCCACAACATCATAAAGTATCATATATAATACAGAAAGTTAAATTTAGAAGTAAATTCTCTTCTTGTGTTTGAATTAATTTTAGATGCCATTAAGAGAGTTGGTTTACCTTCAACGAAATTCCAGAGTGGATTAGACAACATGTTGGAACCTTAGCCATGATACAGCCCCAAGGGAACAAGAGGATCCCATTAGGTAATCCTGTCCCTTAATACCCTTCATCCCACGGGATAACCACAGCTTTTAGTTCTACCCAAATGGGAAACAACTGCGGGAGTATAAAGGTTTTTCGCACAATTTAACAAATAATGAAACAATCTTCTACTAAACGGCACATCGGTTAAATTTAATTGACTGTGTAGGAACCTAGACATTTGTATTCGTTAGCCGCTGAAATATATTTATATTTTATTTATCTGATTAGGAGTGGGGTAGTTCTGTAATTAAGGCCCTTTTAAACTATCTTATCGATGGGGGGTTAGAGTCCGGCTGCGGCAGACAATAATTTATTATGAAGAGAAGAATAGTTGGGGTGGTCAGTCAAAAAAGAAGGCAAAAATAACACTCTAAAAATTCACTCTATCTTAATTTTACTATTTATTTCCATTTCTTATATAAATTCATATTTTTCTGTTTTACATTTTATTCTAAGATTCCCTTTATAATACTTATGTCACCTTTTTTGACTATGTTCACTTCATCATTCCACACTTTGTACCTGTTATTATTATTTGCCTCTTGTTCTTACTATTGTCATTATTCTAACAACTTCATTTTACTGTAATTTTTATATTTCTCATACCTTGTTATCTGGTTCTTTTCTTAGCCATGATGATGGCCTGAACTTCAGGTCGAAACGTCGGTATATGTAAAAATAAATATTATCATTTATTTTTGCCTTCTTTTTTGACTGAGCACCCCAACTATTCTTCTCTTCATTATCCACGACAGTCAACCATTTACCAATTATTAATAATTTATTATGTTACATTCCAACAGCCGGGGTATTAACCCTGTGTAGAGCACACCAAGCCTGTATAATTAATTAATCAGAAAAAACCTAGCGGTTGAGAGGTCAAATACCATTCTTGGAGATCTGTTGATATATGAATAGCTGTAGCACCCCTAGAGTGGGTGAAGAGGACTTTACTTACCAATATGGGATAACTTTGGGACAACAGATAAAATTTAGTTTGTGGGGATTCCGTGGTGTATACACTGTGGTTCAGTCTGCAAAAACGTGCTTTAGGTACATTTGGGGGCATGTACTGCGCAACTACCTTGTGGCAGTTTGAGAACCCTAGTCCATTACACTCGTTGAAAGGTTTTATTTATTTCCATTTTTTTTTTTTGTAGGTGTGCTGCAAGGGAGTAGTGCAGTACACGCCTACACAACGCACGTTTTTGAAGATTGAAGATTGAAGAAGCACAGTGTATCCACTACGGAATCACCACAATCTAAATTTTATCCTGTCCCAAAGTTACCCACTTAGTAACAAAGTTATCCCATCTTACGGTGTATTTATATAAACCTTTATTTGAAGATAATTTTTCTTTTTTTTTAAGTGTATTTTTCTCTTTCTGCATTTATTTAATTGATTGTATGTTAAAGAATATCACTTTTAACTTTCGAGAACAATCCATATCCAATTTTTAAAAAAATAGTAATTCATTTAATTTTTTCCGAGATTGCTTTATATTATATTTAAATATTCAACTGGTGATAGAAACTGATAAACATATTAAAACCAAATATATTTTTTTCAGTATTAGTATTATTTTTTCCTTTGAGTTCTCAAAAGTAAACCCTACATTAAATGAAGCCCCTCACAAACGTATTTTATTTGCGGAGCTCAAAAACAATTTCGCCCTGAAAACCGCAGTGTAAGTACGCTATTGAAAATAAACAGTACTTTCTTACGAAGTACTAAATCCAAAACCTTTCATTAAAATTTTTTTATTTCAATTGATTAAAAGCTAATTAATAAATAAGCTAATAAAAAACATAACAAATAACTCGATTTTAATATTTTTTTTCTCATCTCCGAGGTATACCAAAAATACGTACAACATTTATATATTTTTTATACAATAATCCTTTAATTGGTAGTATTTTTATTTATTTGTTTACTTCATCCATATATTGTCAGTTATATTGCCGAGGTAGATAGATAGATAGATACCATGCAACGATAACAGTGGTTTTAGCAAATATAATACGAAGGTAGACATGGAATGTTAGGAATGAGGAAAACGAGAATGCAGCAGTAATTCCCGGATTGAATTAATGTTACCACTCACCAAGAGAGATTTTGTATTTAAATACAAATTACAACAACTTGGCATATGCTAAGCATGAACTGTTTGTTACTTATCATCTTGGGTATTAGATAACTATGGCTTGTTGAACAAGTTTGTTTGTGTTGCAAAAAATTCTCAACCCTTTAGGAATCTCTTTGATCAAATTCTAATAGAACTGTTTACTTATTATATTAGTTTTCTAATACAGTTACATGGGAATGCTTAGGGTCAGTTCCTCGCCTCTTACAATGAGATGAAATTATAAATAAAATAGTAACAAATATAAACAGCGAATTACTGAAAAATCGTTTGACACAGATGTATTAATAGTTAGTGTATCAGCATTCTAAAAGAAAGTAATGACGAAATACAACCTAATTCCCCTTAACATAAATTAACTACTCCTGAATTAATCGTCAATTGATTACAGATGTTCTCAATCAGGTAAGTTTAATTTAAAATTGAATATTATTATACACAGGGTGTCCCGAAAGTAGAAGGGAATTTTTATAGGAGAGATAGTACATCTCAAGAAGTACAACAAATGTTGTATAAAAAATCGTCAATTTTCAGAAGAAAAGGAGAAAATTTAAGATTAGTGTTTTTTTTAAGTGAGTCACGTCTTTTGTAGAATAGGAAACGATATCATAAAAAATATTTGATTTAAGTAATTAAACATTGCTACAAAGCAAACTTGACAAAATTTTCTTTAAACGAAAGTAGAGTTTGTCATTGTTAAAACTATTGAAAGAGAACTATTGAGCGGACAAATGATTTTTCAAATATTCTTCACTTGAAGTGGTTACATAACTGCGTTTTTCTCCTAGATCTCCTTAGTAAGAATTGATACCTATTTATATGTGACAAACTTAATGTTTCTATCCCTAATATTTAAGGTTTCATGAAAATAATTGAAGCTACCAGTAGATTTCTTTAATCGTAAATTTTTGTAAGAAAAATTAAGTTTGTTTCTGATAAATCCATTATCAATTCCTATGAAGGAGGTTTGGGAGAAAAACGCAGTTTTATAACCACTTTACGTGAAAAATATTTAAAAAACTTTATTTTTATAAATAAAATGCGTTTCTGGGCAATGATTTATTTATTTTTTAAAATACATCCCATATCACGGAAAAACAAGAAATAAAAGCTTTGTAACAGTTGATTTTAGTAATTTTTGCCGAAAACACGGGTAATTTTATTTGACAGGATAGTAATTAGTAACATTACTGAATTGGTTCTTTAGCTTATGTGGACTTTTTTTTTGTTTATGTTTATGGTGAGAATGAGTTTCAAAAATGAATTTTTATTTGGTTATATAAATCTCGTTTTGCTTAGGATAAAAAAGAGAAGCATATAGAATATATGTTTTTGTTCAAATATTCATCTGCAGCTATCGAAGAACTGTATAATATAAGTTTGTTTCTGATAAATACATTAAATCAATTCCTAAAAGGAGGGTTTGGAAGAAAAACGCAGTTTTATAACCAGTTTACGTGAAAAAAATATTTTAAAATCATTATTTTTAATTTTTATAAATAAAATGTGTTTTTTGGCAATTATTTTTTTATAATAAATCTCATATCGCGGAACAACAAGAAATAAAAGCTTTGAAACAGTTGATTATAGTAATTTTTCCAGAAAACCTGGGTACTTTTATGTGATTGCATAGAAAATCCCGTCATTTCTTTACACAACTTGAGGTGAATTTTAAACATTTGTTTCTCAAACATTGGAGTCCCAAACAAATAAACCTCAACTTAATTAATAAGGAAATAAAGCTTATTAAACGTGGACGTTTTTCTAAAAGTGGGGTAACTGTAGTACAGTTGAAGGGTGATAAAAAAAAAAAGGCAAATAATTTATGAATTTTTTTTAAACGGAGCTTAGCTGTGTTTGTCCGCTCTTTTTATAGTTTTAATAATGACAAAATCTTAAAAATAATGACTTTCGTTTAAAGTAAATTTTATCTAGTTTACTATTATGCAATGTTTATTTACTTAAATCAAGTATTTTTTAAATTATTGCTTCATTTTCAATGAAAAAAGCGATTCACTTAAAAAAAAAAACACAATTGTTTCTACGACATTTTTTGTAGCTCTTGAGATCTGATATTTCTCCTATCAAAATTGTGTTCTAGTTACGGGGCACCCTGTGAAATATGTTGCTGTAAATAAACATTATGAAAATATAGCATGTATTGTTATTTCACAATAAAAATATAATTGTTTCATTGTTGTTAGATAAAGATAAAATTAGTTCAAAGGCAGAGTTGATTTATATATAGATATATATTTCTTGGCATCTGTATTTCCAGGGGATTTTACCAAGGTCTACCACTTCCTACTCCTTTATTTTCTGTAACACAAATCGACAGAAATTAATTTGTGTTACGTCAAATGTACAGGAACCTTTTGAGAACGTTTAACCAGTTTCCAATTTTGGAACAAGGAAGCGTCAGAGAGGACGGATTAACATAGGATTCCTAAATTCTTAACATTCCTTGTCGGGTCTAATTAATATTAAAGATTTATGTTCCTGGACCCGAGATATATATTTCTTTTCTATTTGTTGTAGGAAATAATTTACATATAACATAAATGGGAAAATTAGTATGCTCTGAAACCAGACAAACAGAAAACTTTGCTTATCTACGATGGGTTTAAGCATAAAAGATCCTCATTGATAAATACTCATTCTGATCTCTCAGTATCTATTTAAAAAATCAGTATTATTGATAAAAATAAATCCTTAGGGAACGTGAAGGTTCGATGCCGATACCAACAATTTCCGTCTAAATACTTCCCTACATCGGCCTTTATCCAACACATTTCTGCAAGATCAGCCTTAACGGAATTCTCACTCCTTCTCATTTTTCAGCCCTCGGGTCCAAACTTATCACCTCACTATATTGAACGGGGGTAGTTCACACAATTGTTCCTCTCTAATAAAAAAAAAACACCAGTGGCATAGTAAAGCCACATAATCGTTACTTATGGTGATATCGGATTGGCTGAGTTCGAGTTATCAGTACGCACTTGAGTTCGGATAATATAGGTCCCGAGTAGTTTGTTATGCGGTATGGTATATTTGGTGAGCCTGATTTGTTGATGAGGTTATAAGAACGTAAGTAGTTTCGTTATAAATAATTGTTGTTACTTTTGGCTGTCTAATGAAATTATATCGATAAGTTATTATAGCTTTATTGTAAGGAGGCTATGTTTAAAAAGAAGTGATTAAAATAAAAATGTATGCTGTTATGTCACGTTAAGATAGGAAGGGGTGGTAGATTTTACTATAGGATTTGGGTAATTTACTATAGGATACCCCTCCTCCTCCCAAAAAAATAAAGCAAAAAATATTTATAAGACTATATTTTATAATTATTAAAAACAGAAGAGGAGGATTATAGAATATCACATGGAATCCAAACGACGGTCAATGATTTGTAATGATACAATTAGTAACATTACTGAACTGTTTCTTTAGCGTATGTGGAATTTTTTTGTATTTATATTTACGGTGGTAATGAGTTTCGAAAATAAATTTTTATTTTGTTATATAAATCTCGTTTTGCTTAGGAAAAAAATGAGAAGCATATGCAATATTTTTTTAAACTTAAATATTCACCTACAGCTATCGTAGTATAATATAAAATTATTTCAGAAATTAGAATATTCTTTATTTTTAGGGTGTGCCTGCCAATGCCTTATGATATACTAAACAAATAAATAACAGGTGTAATTTTAGCCATAACAGGATAGAAAAAAAACACAGCGAAAGTGGAGTGATTGAAAGGAACTTTTTCGACAAAATATATACATTTTAAATTTTATTTATTTACTTTTTATGAAGTGATGAATGTCAATACCTTGTACGGGTCTCTTTACATTGGAATGATAGACTGAAATCAACAATACTGATTGGAGGAGCTAACGTTCCCGTCATATGTAAATTCGGATTCCAATTGGGAGCGGGCTAATGCCGATTGCGGGACGATTCTAAAATGATCATTTGGCCATGTTTTGTTTACTTGATGGATGATGTTCGTCCAGTAAGTGGGATTTGTATCAGCTTATACTAATTGGGTATTTCTAGAGGACAAAGCGACAATATTCATCGGTACTCGATAACAGAAGTGCCTTGCATTGAAGGTGTCATACGTGTTTGTAAAACATTTTAATAATTTAATATATAATAAATAAATAAAATTAGGATTTCTTTTAACTTTTTAATATTAGACTATAGAGGTGGTAAACTAATTTTATTTATTTATATTTTTTTTAACTTCTTCATTCCCACAGTTTGTAATAGTGATAAAAATAAAATAGTGATTATAAGGATATTACAAAACAATGGGAAAGTTATGACATCTCAAGAATGGGAAAGTACAGTACATTCGAGCACCTCTTCCTAGTCTTGGTTTAGGTACTTTAGGTCAAAGATCTCTCATCCACCTCCTTAATAGTACTCATCTCGTATCTATGATTATTTCAGCGGCAGTCCGAATTTTTATCTGATTTATGTATCCGTGAATTTTATAATGGATGCAGATATAATGAGTAAGTTATCCATTATTGGATAATTATTTGAAGTCAGCCATTATCTATAGATTCGTAATGATTTTCCGTTATAATTTATTTTAAAGAAATAAACCTTTACCAACCCCTACAACCCATGTCATTGGTCCAGTACTTTGTAAGGGCCCATTGTTTCACTGCCAATGGTTGTAAGAAGAAATTATATGTCCGGGGTCGTCAATCGTCGTTTTCCCCCTTAAATTAATTAATTAATAGTAACTGTTTTAAAGAGTCTGTGCGAGGGTATATATCTATTTATTTAATTAAAAAACAACAACATTGTAACCGACTTTAAAAGCCTTTAAGTAATAAAAGGTTATAAGAGGCAAGACAGATTAAAGAAAATAATTATTGCCATTAAAAAAAAATAGCTACCGTTCCAATTTCGTAATAGAATTAATTTTCAACGGGTTGAAATAAATAATAAAATAAAACAAGGAGTTTAAGAAAGATGAACCGATTTCCAAGGTCTGTTATATTATGCCCTTCTCCAACGTCTGTTTGTGTTCATATATCTAATAAGATGTTGTTATTTATTTATTGTTATCTACTAATTATATTATTACTTATATATATATATATATATATATTTATAGTTATATTTCTGAAAGTTATATATTATTTTATTTTTCTCACTATACTTTCTTTATTAAGCTTATCATTAATATAATTTAGGGTATATATTTGTGCAGTTAACTTGACTACATTTCTTTTTTATTTATTTTGCTTACTTTTTTTTTTTTATCTTCATTTGCACCTATTATGTGAGTGACAATCAGCAGAATATTCTTATTATATTATATGGACGGATACCTTTATCATTAATACTTATTGCCCTTGAGTGTGGCAGATTGTATTGTTAATCAATAAATTAAACAAAAGATATTGCAGAACAAGGAATAAGATAAAGCAGTGGGGTAGTATTATTTTAGAAAACACAATAATTTAAAATAAATTTTAATAAAAACAAAAAACTTTTTCATAGTAAAGTTTTTCAAATTCTTCTCTTTTTTTACTTTTCTATTAATAATATATAAATTGATGATATGAATTGTGCCTGTGTTGTTTGAGCGGCCACTGAAGTGTTATCAACTTAATAATTTTTGTTTAACTTAACATCAATGAAATTATAATCGGTAATAAATTAAATTAATATTTTAGTCTTTAAATATTCATTTTTCTGTTTTATTATAGTTCGGTTATTTGTTGTAGTTGGGATTATTTTAGTGAATTGATTTTTTTAAATTTTGATATACTTGTTTGATTAAAATTTTAATATTAACCCGTTTAACAATAATATGCCGTCATTTAAAATATTTTCCACATTATTAAATTCTTGAAACGATTCTATAAAGGAAATAGGTCACTTGAATTAAAAATAATCATGTATAGAAAAATTATTACTGATAAAAACTTTGTTAATAATCATTACGATCGCTATTTTGAAGAGATCCAAAATAGCTGAAAAAAAGAAAGAAAAAATAAAGGAATAAAATGTTCTAATATATAATGAATAATTTAAATAAATAATATTTAAAAACAGCGTTTTTGAAGATAATGCTGAATGAGAGCCAAAACATAAATGAAAAGAGCTAATATAAAATTGATACCGATCCATTTTCGCACTTTAGGACAACTTTCTTATTACTTTGAACGGAATTGGACAAGCTGTTTCAAAAATATAAGCTTGTTAAAAAAAAGTTTGCACAATCCCTGAAATTTTCATCAATATCGTACAATCAGCAGTAGGAGTTTTTTTGTTTGCCAAATCGAATTGACTACAGGCAAGCGTGGAACCACATTTGTTCCTTGGAGTCTCTACAACGTTACACATTACAGACGATTTTCGAATCAGAAAACAAAAAAATTTCACTTCCGGCATGAGCAATAAGCTTTCCTACTTTCGGTAGTGAGGAACTAAAACAATTATATGGGAACTTTCACTTCATGGTAGTACTTTTTTTCTATTCAATTCAGAGGCAGTGAGTTTAATTGAATGGATTTTCAATATGGATAAAGCAATCACAAATATATAAATATGTGGTCATAACAAAAAAAAAAAATGTTTTTAATGGTTATATAAAATAGGAAATTATTTTATAAAAGAGACAAATGACAAAGAGACTACTTGAGACACCCCAGTTTATACTGATGCTTTTTCAATAATTATTTGAAATGGCAGAATTTTGGGCCTGAAAATTGTATATTTTATGCATCTATTTTTGATTAACCAATGTTTTAAAATTAAAAAGAGGTGATTCTGAAACAGCTGCAGAATAAAAATAATTATTTTTTCTACTCATGAAAAAAAAAATCAAGTAATAAAATTATGTAAAGGTAACAATCACGTTTTAATGATTTGTTAAATTATGTAAAGGGAACGATCATGTTTAATGATTTGTTAAATTATGTAAAAGTAACAACCATGATTTAAAATTCAAAGCAAAGTGGCTTTAACTTTTTTTTTTTTTGTTTTACAGATCGTACACTTATTTAAATAAATCTTAAAAACATTTAAATGAATTTATAACTAATTATTAGTGTTGTCCAAATTCACAAAAAAAAAAGTGCAATCTGCAAAGTGCAAAAAAGACCGTCTAACTGTTGCAAGACCAAGACCGAGACCATCTTTAAAAATTTCAAAGATAAACTTTATAGCTCTTTTTAATAATCACTTAGTTTAAACCCAGACAAGGATATTTAAAAGGTGACCTAAATATATATCTGTCTCCTGATAATATCATTAGTACCGCATGCAGACAGGCCATGTATTAGGTTTCATATGAATTGTGTCTGAAGGACATTAGAGAATGTCGAATGTATCTAATAAATGAATAGAAAGCGAACAGAAAATGAATTTATAATGAATAGAATGTCAATAGACCTTTGAGAAATAATGGAACTGACCACTCGATTTAACTCATGTACTTGATGGTCATAATTAATATAATCGGCGATTTTTATAATATTTTAAGCTGACAAGAAGTTAAGATCCACTTTTCATTAACAATAATTTCCGAGTCGGTGATGAAACATTTTTTTTAATAATAAATAATCATATCAAAAGCATCAAGAAAAACTGACACTTTAACTTTAGAAATTTGTCAATTAAAAAATTCAGAGTATCCGCAGGGTAGGGACGAATTACATTTTGTTTATAAATTTTATTTATCATCAATAAAATTTATAGAAATAAATAAAAATCTGAAAGTCTTGATGGTTTTAAAATATAATGATATTTATTTAAGCTGAATTTTGAAAGTAGTTTTTAACAATCGTTTATTATATAACTGTAGTCTATCTGCTTTTGTATAAACGATCCATTATCCGATATCATAACAATTTTGTGAAATTTAATTATATTACATTTACTGATATCATACTTAGTGGTTGTCAATATTTATGAAAAATGTATGTTGAATAATACAGTTAAAAACAAATAAATACATTTAAAACTCAACAACTTTGGAATTTTGAATTACTGATTGAAAATTTATAATGAACAATGAAGTGACATTTGCTTGACATTAGAATACTACCATGAATTAACTTAAATAGTTATCTAACAATAACATTAGGATAAAAGAAAATCGTAATTATTTGAAATTATAGATAAATACATAAGAATGTTTCATATATTTTTAATAATAAGCAATATAAATTTAAAAGAAATTATTAATCTCCAGAACCGAACTGAAATCTATCTGGACATACGGTCTTGAACTGTGGAAGACAACTAAATTTTCGAATATCAAACGTACCCAATCCTTTCAGTCCATACATAGTACTCCGAACAATAGTCAATGATCCTTATTATATTACAAACAAGACCTTACGCCATGACTTTAACATCCCATATGTCATATCCCATATATCTTGACGTTATCCCATCCAGATTTACAAACTTTCACCAGAATCTTATTCATCATCCTAATCCTGTAGCTCAATCCAAATTCAGCTCCAAAAATCGCTATAATCCTCCTCGAAGGTTAAAGCGGCAGTGACCCCGAGACCTTTTGTAAATATCCTGACAATGACCAGCTTCTCCACTCAAGTGCTGAGCGTCTGCGGCTCCAGTACCCTCTTTCAGTTTCCACTGGCTTCTAATTTCAGTGACGGGGCTGGAAGGGAAGCACTAGGAACATCTCAGTCTTTCTTTGTTTTCTACACGTGGAGGACAAAGCTTTTGGTACAGAGATCCCTGGGCGAATGTATATTTTGTGTATAGTTATGGATGTGTATAAGAAGAGCAAAAACAAGTATTGCCGGTAAACCTAATATAAGATAATTTGATAAAAATAATTGTGAATTTGCGTCCCGATGTCGGAGAGGCTTTTAACTCTTGAATTAATCTCCCGCCCTCACCTCCTGGCTCAGGAAAACCCCGTTTAGCCCATAAGGCAAGTGTCTTTGTTGGTCTGTTGGGAACGACATTCGAATTAGTGGGCAGGATTCTCTTCAGGAGGATCTTTTCAAACATTTGTTGATGCTCGGCATTTAAGTCCACACCTAGGATGAAGTGATCTCCTAAAGAGTTTAGGAGGGAACCGAAATGGACATTGGATATGGATTTGTTAGGAAGGCAACATGCTGACGCAAGGGTGACCGGAAAGAAGAAGATGTAGATTACGATTGCTGTGGATTGAAGGAAATCTTGAGTTGGTAATGGGAGTAGGTGATGGGAGAAGGATTGTTGTACAATGTGAGCAGTACCGGCATGTGCTCTACCGTTAGGATGGTCAGTATGGTATGTTATGTACTGTGATTTTTTTTAATGAGTAATGAGGCAATATACGAGTTTTTTAAGGAGTTATACGAGTGGGATAACCATGTATTTGAATTATATGATTACTTTTTGATTATTGTTTAGCTGTTATTTTTGTTCTGTTTTAAAAAATATTTTCTGTACATATAGTGAAAATGTTTTCTTACGTCACTAAAATTATTGTCTATGTAACAGAAGATTATATCACACAATAAATAAATAAAAAAAGTAACCTCTTTCTTTATTCTTTTAAATAAAGGAATATGAATATTAATATTAATGCTTGTTATTTTGTGGTAACATCTGGTTGCTATTGACTTCTTAACGGACAACATTGTTACTTGTATTTTTTTCTCAATAAACACTAATCAATTCTATTGTAATTAAAAAAATAATTAATTTACTCAACTAACACAACTTCTGTAATAACGAGGTGCAATAGTGGATCCAGGATTCAATTATGTGAAGGGTAACATTTTTTTTTTATATTACGGCAATTTAATATACTCTAGAGGTATAAGAAATGCTATATGAAACTAATAAAACAATTAAGAAACTAATAAAGAACTAATAAGCTCTATGGAATTCTGTTTAAGTGGTTCTTAAAGGCCTATTAAAAAAGAGGAAAAATGACGATAATTAAGGAATAATAATGCTTTTAAGGATACACTTTCTATATTTTTCCTTGACACATGGTTACTTTGAGTATAATTAAAAAAGAGAACAGATTTGGCACAGATCACTACGATAAACAAATCACTCACATCAATGAGAATATTTTTTTCTATTAAATTTAATAAACGATTAACAAAAAGAACACAATACTGTCACAGATTAAATTTCAACAAGAAGTTATATTTCATTCATATTTTCGATTTAATGCCGTTTTCAAATATTTAAAAAAACAACAGTCGCAATTTTTGTTTCAGTATACTACTCCATGGTTATTGTTAAATTAATATTATAAATTTAGTTATGTTGACTTTTTCTCTTATTATCACAAATTAATAAGGATTTTTTCTCATTTTATTTGTCAAAAACAGTTTTTCTGAAAATTGTATGCTTATGATGTGACAAATTTAACAACTTATGTTAGAATATTTTTTATAAAAATTACAAGTTCATCTTTTTTGGGGGAGAGAGGATTTATTTCATCACAAAAAAAAACTTTACCTTATTATTATTTTCTTTGGTAATAATAATAAGGTAAATTATTGTCAATGACTTTGTAGGATCTTGATAATAATTACATCAACATCCCACAAAGTTTAAAAACAAATTAAGGTTGTTTGTCATTAATATTTTTCTATTTTGGAGGGGCTCCAGCCCCTCTTGTCAGTTACGAGGTGTTAAATCTCCATCAAATAAGTTTTAAAATAAAATAAATCGTATTATCTTAATGATGGTAAGGATGGATATAATATGAATATTTAATGTTATTATATTTTAGGTTGTTATGATTAGTACACCACTCTTCTTCTAGGCTGAGCCATCGACTTCTTAATGGACAGAGATGTCACTTACCTGCAGGTAGGGCAAGGACGTGTAGAACACATTCGGGTAGTAGGCAGCCCTCTTCTTAGGGACGTTGGCTGAAGAAGCGAACGCAAGGAGTACCGACAGCACCAGGAGCTTCATGTTGACTGTTGGGGATGGGGGATCTCTCTCCTATATGTAGCCGCGGAGGTGGGGATCAAGGGGTACCTCCGGTCTCAGCTCCTTCCAGTTGGTGGGTGTATGTGTTTTTTTGGAAAAGTTAAAAAAACGAGGCACTAAGTTATATCCTACATCGAAAAAAAAAACAAAACAGTTACTTAAGATTATGCTTAAAAAAAAAAATGAATACAGGTTTTCATATGAACAAAGACTTTTTTTCGAGGTATTTAATATATTCCTGATCCAATAAGTTTTTAAAAAAGTATCCTCAATCTAACAGCACTAGCGAGTCCAGAGGAGAGACGCTAGCCCTCGCTGGTGACCGAGAAAAAAGTTTATTTTGAAAAAAGTAACTGCATATCCGGGGCTTTTATAATTATTAATTTAATTAAAAAACGTCTTCCAAATAACTTCAGCACAGTAAATAACTTCCCTCGCCATTTTCATCTGTACCACTATTCTATATTTCATATCTATCTTATAAATAAAATTATAATCTATTAAAGTCTATAATTTTTCTTTAGCCTTTGCTCGATGTAAATTAAGCATTTGATCTTTTAAATTTCCAAGGCGTGCAAATATAAACGGCCGTTTGGCGTGTTCTCCATTCTCAACACACCAGGATAACGATGCTATATTGGGGCATACGACACAATATTTTTATAGGCCACATTTTCTCGCGATTTTGTAATCAAAATATATTGTGATTAAATAGGAAAGCAAATGAACATTCATGAGTTTTTAGTACCTCAATAAATTAATTAATTTCATTAAAAAATTCTCCATTTCCGAGAATTTTGCTGGTTACGAAAAAATTGAGGTTACGATAAAGTGAGACCATTTACGAAGTTTTAGACGGGTGTTTATAATTTGATAAAAGGGGTTTAAACAACGGACTTTTAGTTTGAAATTATTTTTTTTTTTTGGAAAAGAACAAGAAAAGTAAATTAAAGAATAATGGAAATGAACAATAGGAATTACATTTATATTTCTCAGGCACATAATGACAGGCGAGAATTAATTTTTTTATTGAAATTTACCACTGTGTTAAACGATAAATACAACAAGTAAATATGAAACAAGTAACATGACATGTACAACATGAAGAGGAACTACCCATTGGTAGCACTCCACTTATATTTCTATATTAGAAAATCCCGAGTCCATCTTTTTATCCGACGCCTCGGAGGGTTATCAGGAATAGAAGAGGAAGCAAGACTGGAAACAAGAGGGTTCGGTTGGTTCAGAAAATTACAATGGATGGATAGGTATCTGGATTGAGTTAAATCGGAAACATATGGTACATAAAGGTCGTTATGGATGATTTTATTTGTGACAAAGTAGGGTGCGTTGAGGATTTTACGGTTTTTGATTTTACGTTTAGGAATTTGATGGCTTAGTGGAGACCCAAAGCTCGATCCCGTAAGTCCAAATAGGCCTTATTATAGTAATATATATGAGTCTTTTGTAAATAGTTGGAAGTTTAGAGCGTTTGTCTAGTAAGTGCTGCAGTAGTCGAAAACGTCGGGCGGTTTCTTGTCGTTATAGTCTGGTACTGGTGAGAGTAATTAAATTACAAAGTTAACACTAAAACATGAATAATTAATTCTTACATATATTCGGAAGATTGATAGCTAAGGTGATGGAAAAACAACTGGTGTTTAAATGAAATTATTAAATTAAATGAAATAAGATTTTGTTTATGAAGGTGGATATGGATTTTTTCCAAATAAGGTAACATTCATAATAGTTCTAGAAGAAGGAATAAACAGGTTTGTCGGCTGGAATCTCGCATTTAAAGAATGAACAGAGGCGAAAAGAGTAAACAAACCAAGAAAAGTATTCTTGCTGTAAAGGTTCGGAAAAGCAATAAACCTAGGAAATATTGCCGTCGGAAAACTGGATAGAACCATTTTAACTCGCCATATAAAATTATTTAACAACCAATTTGGAGCAGATTTTTTGAAACCAACAATCCATTTATAAGGTTTCAAATACTTTTATTTGGCTTCCTTTAATTGGCCTTGGTTTTTTGGGATATGAACTATTTCCCTAAAAACGATTTTTTATTAAGGTTCATGCTGACATAGCTTATTTTCTTTTCCGATGTCCAACTCAAACGTGTCGTATCCCTTTAGCTTGGTATTATTGTCAGACTTCGTAGCCTTCTACATTAAGCAGGGCAGAAACTATTTTTTATTAAAGATAGAGTGAGCGTATTTTCCTTTCTCCACTCATATAAAAGTCAATATTTTAAATAAGTATTTTGATAAAGTATTTTAAAAGGAATATCATCATCATAATATTAACTGGCGTAACTGATTGAATTAATGCAAAAGAAAATTCATTTAAATTTTTTTTATTCAAGCTATAAAATATTCTAGAAATTTGGTGTCGCTATTTAGTTCGGTCTCTTACGTTAAGGGTACATTTTTTTCGATACATATTTAGTCTGCGGTATTTTTATTGGATCATTATAGTGATACTGAAGGCTTTCTACCTACAGATATCAATATATGATCTAATTGTCATTAATGCGTTGATCACATTTAAAGTGTTTTAGATAGTTGAAGAAAAAGATGGATAATGATTTTAATTGTATGTATTTTTTTTGTGATATTACTAAAATAATACACAAAATCAAATATTTGGGATCTTCTCTACCAACTATAAATAATACATTCAAGACAGGAAGGACGCCGCTGGGCACTCCTCTCCCTCACGCCTATTCCAAGACCTACTCTGTTCTACATCTTGACATCACACTCGCTGATTGTCGGAACGTCTGACAGGTGTAAGTTAAAAATTAATGTAAAAAAAAAATGTTTATTGTCGCTCATAATTTTATAATTAATATAAACTCGGCACTTTTTTTTGTTGTCCATCGTCTCCTCTCCTCCCCCAAATCAAAATGGAAAATCTGTGCCTATGTGTCTTATTGTTCAAAATTAGGGAAATACTTCTTCATCGCCACGTGTTTCTTTAAGTTAAATAAAAAAACAAAACAATTTTCTGAAAATTGAGATTCTATTGCATCAACGATATATATCTTAACTGTCCCAAACAATATTTCTATGTTTGCAGTGTGGTTAGTGCCTTTTTTAAAGATGAAATATTGCGATACCAAAGGAAGATAAAATTTTCAGTTCTTCAATTTATTTCAAATTTCTTAAAACAAGGGATAAAATATTCAAATCCTCTCTGGACGTAAAAGCCATCGAAAGTAATTTAGAAAAAAATAATGCCATTAAAGTTAGTTTCTCTTTGCACTGACATTACAAATGTTCCGATCCCATAATAAAAATTAAAACAAACCCAGTTGTTCGAATGTAAAGGTGAATCACGACCAATCAACAATAGAGGATTAGAAACTATTTTATTCAAACAGTGTTTCCAGATGATCTAACAACATGGTGTCGTTTATTTGCATACTAAATCAGCGTGTAAGAAAGCAGATTAAATTTTTACGTTATTTTCCTTAAATTTTGTTTCAACAAACGCGAAATGAATAAATAATATTTAAATAAGAAAAATAAATTGTGCAGCTACAATTCTTAAGTACACACTACTTGATAAGAAACTATGGAGCCCCGATCAGTAATGCTTATTCTAGAAGTTAATGCTTTCCGGCATAAGCAATGACGGGGGAGAGGAGAAAGGAGGAAACGAAGAACCTCTACCAAAAAAACGTTTCGGATACATATATGTGATTATTTATTTATTATTTATGTGATTTATAATAATCTACATAATTATTTTAAAACGATCAATACACTACTAAAGCATATATATAATATAAATTAAACAATATAATTATCTTTGAAAATAAATTAATATTTCAATAATAATAATACACAGGGCGTAGTAAAATACTTGCGTACTTATTTGTAGGTATTACCTTAGCCATGTAGTCGACTTTTCTTATTTTCTTCATTGAATTTAGTTTACACATCGCTACTCTTAGTGAAAAAGATCGTATGTAACATTTTTACTTGTTTATTCTCTTTGCAATACAGGTTAGGTATGCAACTGCTATAAGTAGTCTGCTAGATAGGAAAATAGCAGAGGGAAATAAAATATGAAATTATACTAATAAATCATAAAAAAATAATCGGTTTACATCCTCTTCTTTAAAAAAACTAAATTTTTACGCACTTTTGCACAAACGGTAGTGATATATTATTCATTCATGTAGATTAATTTGTATTGATTCCTTTTTTTTTTTTTTTTTTTTTTTTTTTAATTTTTGTGTTTTTTCATGATTGTTTGTGGCTTTAGTCCTCTCTCTCCCCACCGGACTGGTAATGTAGGCTGAGAGAGAAGCGCTGGGATCTCTTAGAGTCCCGCTTTGTCCTTCACACTTGGGGGAAAAGGCTGGACTCGGAGATCTCTTGCCTGATTGTAAATATTGTAATTAAGTATGAATGTTTTTCTATTTATTTCTTTGACTAATAATTAATTTAATTTTGCTATGAATTTCTGTATTTGATTTTATTTTAAATTCAAGTTTCATTTCCTCGGTTTATTATAGTTTTTGCCTTTCTTACATATACATATATATTTTTTATTGTATTGTATATATGGTATGAATGTGCCTCAATCAGCTTTAGTACTCAGTGCCTTAAGCTTTAAAAAATGTATTATTTTTCAATAAAAAGAGTTTAAAAAAAATTTTTGTTTTTATAAATCTTGGGTGGGGGCTTACGCTTTTTTCGTCTTCTCTCTATTTCTATTGGAGGAGAAGGAGGAGGATCGCTCCCCTCGCCCTCCCGAAGTTCGCGCCTATGCTTCCCGGTTCAAGTTCAACAACCGGATTTCCCAAACTCCCTTCCATTTAAGGGTCAGGTAATCACTTTCTGAGAGTCTGGCTGTGTCCTAGGAAGATCTCATTAAAATATTGGGTACAAACTAGGATTGAAATAGGTTACAGATGTCCTTGGATCGTTGGCTAGCGTGTCTAACTATTTTAATCCTCCCAGGAAGGAAGGGTGCGCCATGGTTACGTTCACCCGCATGAAGAAATTTACACGCAAACGGGTGTATCATTTTATACTGGAACCAGTTCGGCACACTTAATAGAATTTATAACCGGATTAATAAAGATAAATCACTTATAATTAAGCCAACAAACACGCAATTAACTTTTTAATCTCCCACTTTACGGTTCTTATTGCTTAGAAACAAAAATTAATAAAAAAAAAAATTTAAGCCAAGAAAATCATCCCTCTTTTCTCAATCTGCCGATGTTCCTCAATATAGTATTCTTGATCCCATCCTTTATACAGCTGATATTCCAACCCATCCTAACACTGTCATCACCACGTATGCTGATGGCACATGTATCCTATCAGTTAATAATGATCCATCAATTGCATTCCAAACTCTTCAATCACACATCACAAACCTTGAAGAACGGTGTCAAAACTGGAGGATTAAAATAATTCCAATTAAATCACCTTTACCCTTCGTCGTAAACCTATGACTTCCTGTCCTACAGTATCCTTTAATAACACCCCACTTATCCCTGTAGAAAAAATCCGATACCTAGGGCTCCACCTGGACAAATGTCTCACTTGAAATCCGCTTACTCCAACACTTACTAGACAAACGCTCTAAACTTCCAATTAATTACAAAAGACTGATATACGTGACTATATTAAGACATATTTGGACTTACGAAGTTGGATCTAAACTAAACTAAACCATCAAATTACTCTCGTATCCAATCCTTACAATTCAAAATCCTCAATGTTCCTTAATTTGTCACAAATAAAATAATCCATAAAGACTTTAATGTTCCATATGTTTCCGATTTGGTCCTATCCAGATACCTATCCTTCCATAATAAACTTCATAACCATTCGAATCCTCTCGTTTCTAACCTATTTTTCTCTTTTATTCCTGATAAACCTCCGAGGAGTCTAGAAAGAAGATGGCCTCGTGATCTCCTTATGTAGCCATATTATTAGAATGCTACCAGTGCTTAGTTTCTCAAAAAGCCTTTTCATGTTCACATTATACTAATACAGTTGTAAATATCATAAATAAAAAAAAGGCAAGAAAAAAAAGTACAGAATATAGAACTCTGCTTGAAGGTAACATGAAAAATTCGGGATTGAAGAAAACACGTTCTATGGAAAAATACATAATTAAAAGAAATACTGTCCAACAAGATTGTGTCTTTATTACATAGAATACTGCAGAAGTCTTATTTGTACAGTTTTTAAGGTCTTATGTTCTTATATACAGAATGATATCAATATATCTATTTTATAAACATCTTTTGCTTTTATATATATATATATATATATATATATATATATATATATATATATATATATATATATATATATATATATATATATATATATATATATACTATACCAATTTTAATCGTTAATTTAATTTAATTAAAATATATCACGTTCGGAAAAACCTTTAAATTTCCTATATATTTATGATATAGTCCAACTTCTGCACAAAATAAAATTAATTGTTTAATTAGTGATAAATGAGTTTTACTATACTACCCGGTAGCTATTCATTATATATAGTTCAGTTTAGGTATACATTATTTTAGTTTATAAAACAGGTATTAATAAGACTCATTTCCAGGGAAGTATATAAAAATTTTAATTACCTTTAAGAACCAGTAAATATACCAAACACAGTGTTTAATTGCAAACGTTAAATAAAAAAAAATTAAGATATTTAGCAAAGTATTTTTTAATTAAGTTTTATTATTATAATTATATCATTTTTACAATTGAGGTCTTCTTAAACGACCCACGTATAGAATAAAGGAGGTTAAATTAAAAAAATAATAATAAATTTATTCAAAAAATTTTAATTTTTTTTTACAATTAAATTATGGCATTAATATTTTTTCGTTAATAAAACCAATATAATGTACCAAAAATGTTATTATATCACTATAACTAAGCCATTTATGTGTATTGAATGGTGTGGTAGAGGCCTGTAGGCACCCACGCCAGTACCGCTTTTCTACCGCATAAGTGCATTTTCTACGGAGCTGCTTAAATTTTTTAAAAAAATAATCAGCGTTTTAGAAAGAGAAATATATTCTCTAGATGTTTTATTTCAGCACGTTTTGCGTTATCGTAGGCCGTTTAATTACAAACGACGCTTGATTTGTAGCTTGAAAATTTTTTTGTTAAAGAAATTGACTTTACTGGTATTTTTCATAGCTTAAGCCAATTTTTAAAAAATATTTCTTCATGTTTTATTATTTTATGACTATTCAGCTTTAATAAAAGACCAACTATGAGGAAATTAAGCCAAATGCTGATTCTCAGTGACCAAAAAACTGACTAAAGTCAAAGTCGTCAATCCGCCATCTTTGGATGCCATTTTGGGGCAGTGTGTTCACTTTTTTTTATGGGAACATTGGCTTTTTTTTAACAAATAGTTACAAGGAACACAACGACACGCAATTTATAGGGATGCGGGGGGGGAGGGGGAGGAGGGTGCACGGTAAGGGGATCTGGCCCACCGTGTAATATATATTTTTAACGATATATAAAGTAAAAAATATGTATATAATCAATTTATCTATTTTGTTCAGTACTTGAACACCTTCAGTGCTCGAAACACGACTATTTTATAAATCTTATAAATTTATTATATATATATATATATATAATTTTTTTAGTTTGTATAACTTATTACATATTTAATTTGTTTCATGTATCATCCGTCACTATTTTTCATTATTAAAAACTATATGTCTTATAATATTATATCTCTGATTGTATTAACCAATTTTCAGCCATGATGATGACCCACATGCGTTGAAACGTCGGCATCAATAAAAACCTTAAAAATGACTGCGTCCTGACTATTTATCATTATTATTTAATTTAGTTGATGGATTGAAAGACATCTTATTTATTGATAAAAGTGTAATTAAAAAGTATTGGTATAAACTATAAAAAATTATTCAATACCAATCTTTGCACAACGCCATTTACATTTCCTAAAAGCATTTTTTAATAAACCTCAGAAAGCCTCTGATAATCAAGGATAAATAAAAAGAAATACTTTTCAAGAGACTTTATCAAAAAAACAAATCTTTCATTTGCTTTGAATATACCAACAATAAAAAAGGGTCAATTTTCAACTTCAAAGGTTCCCATTCCACTCATTTCGTTATTATTATAACCTTAAAAAAGAGATTCAGAATAATATTTGTCAGTTTCTTGCCTGGATAAGATATTAGGATTAATGAACGGGCTATATTTATAGTTCATAACGTCGGTTTATTGCAAAAAGTCACTAGGTACACTTTTGGTCGATTTTTACCTGAAGGTACGTAGTTGTTAATTTCGATCATATTTGTCGAAACAATAACTCCTTAAATACATAAAAATAATACAAAAACTTTTATATAATTACTTAATTATCCTTTAATATTAATTATTATCCTGATTATTAATTATTATGACAGTCAATTAATTATACTTTTATATTATTAAAAAATATTTTCACTAAGTGCACGATGTTCTGTCTTCCAGAGCTAAAAATCAATACCTGGTACTTAATGACTTCTTGCACTGGTTTAATTGATCAGATGGTTAGTAAAACTAAGTGAATTAAATCTAACTCACTCTCTGCACTTGCTAGGTCGTAAAAGTAAGTTTTGTTTAACTTTTCATTATTTTTTTTTCGTTGTTATGTATATATTAAGTATTTTAATTGATTGTCGAAAATAGAATACATATTTAGAATTTCAAATAACAAAAAATAAATACTAAGAATAATAATAATTTTTTAGATCGACTATTTAGCGAAATCTACAGAACGTTTAAATAAAAAAAAAAATAAAAAATTCAAAAAATTCTTTACTTGAAAAGTCACAAGGGAAAAATTTCTAGTTCGAAAGAACTGAAAATGTAACGACAGTAAAACGTTTCAGTGATACCAAAACTTTTTAAAAATAAAAGTTTATTTTTTCCGTTTCAAGCCATGGTAAAAACATCTGCCAAGTAAGGTCATCATAGCTTCCTCACCGTTTTCATTGGCTGAAAAATATCTATATTTCAAGGGCTATAATTTTTCGTATGAGAATAAAATCTTCGGGAGAAGCTGTTTTCGAAAATACAATAATCCCTCAACTTTACTGGTGGTTTGATATCAACGAATTTAGTTTATCAGCGAAAATTAAAATCCGGAAGTGTCCCACATTTGTAAATTGGGTATGTGATGATTCTTGATTAGAAAACAAATCCCTGTACTTATTGAACGTGTTCTGTCAGTGCAAAAGATCGTATGTAAAAATTGTGCGATGGATACAATGGATGGCATAACCCTAATATTGTGAGATTATTGTAAAAATTCCGTAAGTAATATGAGTACCTTGATGAATTTTCTCTTTTAAGCACAACACTGTGCACTTTTAATATAACTGTATTTGATATATATCATGATAAATCATACCTAAAATATTATGTACGATTCTGATGCAATTATTGCATTTTTCCATCGATAACTAAGTTCGAAATTCACAAATATGTACTTTTAAAGTACTTTTTTTTAGTTGAGCTCTATCAAAAATGTATTTAGAGACTTTTTGAAAGAAACCGATGATATGCTTTTAATATTTGGTGTATGTTCAAACTAACATTCGACTTCTGTTTCTAAACATTAAAACAAATAAAATGTTAATATAACTAACAAGTATGTTCTAATAGTCCTCGATCTCACTCTGGAGGAGCTCTGAAACTTGAGATCATTCATCCCCGCTCCACTAGTAGCAATAAACAACAGGTATTAAACACAATAAATAACTAAAACTAAAAAAAAAAAAAAACCTGTACCACTACAACCCATAAATGGTCTGGGGTTCAGTACTATTTAGGGAAAGTACGGTTTCTAGGTCCACGGTTGTGTAAGGAGGTGATTTGACCGAGATCTCGCTCAACCGCCAGGTTTTCCCCCTTAATCAATTATTTAATTAAGGGTACCCACTTTATAGAGGCTGGGTGTGCCCTAGGAGGAACTCCTGACCCAAGGTCGCCCCACGGCCAATGAAACAGATAAATAAATTTTCTGTCAAGAGCCGGGGTTCGAACTCGGGACCTTTGCATTGGAAGCTCAGTGAACTAAAACTAAAGTAATCATTATATTAAAATAATCATGATAAAAATGGTAATTAACATCATTACTAACGAGTTAATTATGTGTAAATAATCTATATCGGGAATCATAACGACCAACTCGCGTCAGAGCTAAGAAGGTCATACGGCGCGGCCTTTAAACGAAAGAGACAGCAGACTGGTCTCGCCTCTCAAATATATCAGGTCTCTGGAGGGGCTTGCCTCTTCCAAAGCAACTGTCACCTTACTCGAAGTTGAGCTACTAAACAACTGTCATAGTCAGAGGGGCTGTACGTTTAAATGATGTCTATTTTTCAGGAATTATATAAAGAAAATAAATTACTTACAAAAAATATTGAATAACTTATTCTTGCATCCTAACCCCGATAGTTTGTATTGATGTGTGAAAAGAGAACCATTTTTGTACTCAAAATTGAGAATCTCCCTCGTGTTTTAAATTCTAAACACCAAGAAACGAAGTTGTAGTCAAGCCCATAGATTGAGCGGGTTCGTGCCTTAGATTGTCCAATGTAAATTTTATCTAATTCATTCCGTTACTTTCGCTCTCGTTAGTGTAAACATATTTCCTTGACACGCCTATACCTCGAAAATGGCTGGTCAGTTATTACTAAGGTTAAGAATTAGTGAAAAAAAATATCCGGTAACATTTTTCGTCAGCTGCATTTCATTATTCTGAATAAACTTATTTTCCTTGACAAGCCCATATTTCAAAAACAGATACTAGAATATTGATTAAAGTTGAAAAATAATGTACAAATGGTTCAGCTTCAATTTCACACACACATATATAGGATTCCAGGATAGCCGAACGTGTTAAGGCGCTTGTTTATGCCTATATATATCTTGGTATTCAAATATGTACGTTTTTCTTACCAATAGGGAGCGAGGTAGGTTATTGGTTGAGCACTAACTTCCAGAGTTCAAGGTACCAGGTTCGAGTTCGGCTGATGACTAGTATTCAGTTTGATATCTTTGATTCGAACACATAATGATTGATGGAGTCTAAGGAATAATAAATATATATAGATTAAAATTTTTTTTTTTTTTAATTGTTGCAACCAACGAGCCAGTTGAGCAACCTGACCATGCAGACCTTGAACTATCTAAGCGAGATGAAATAGTGCCTATACGCTTAAGTTTAGTGCTAACTCGTACGTACTAATAAAAATCGCAATTTTCATTTGTTTGAATTTTATTGAAAAAGTATAAAAGAGATCAATTTTATACATGTATTAGAATTTCGGTAATCGAAGTCTTCTTTTAATTAACTTTCGAATATACTACCATTAACTTCTAAACATTTTCGGCTACGTCTTCGAAGAGACTTCCTGATTGTTTCATATCTTCCTTTAATGACGCCTCTAGAATTTTTAATATGTTGAGTTAGTGCACCCCGAGTGCCAACCAGCCCATAAACAATAATCCAGTAATGTAAGACCTGGAGATCTTGTAGGCTAACTAATTTGACAACCGCAACCAGTTCAACGATCTTGTAACCTTTCATCCGAATGTTGCATCACCTGACGAGCGAAATGAGTAGGAGTTCCGTCATGCTGAAGTGCATTTGCATTCTGATGTTTAGAGGAACGTCCTCTAATGTTACTCAAATCGTAAAAAATCCTGAAACTGTCTCCTGCTGGCCGATTCACTAAAGTATTAAAGTTGGCCAATACAACCATCCCACATACCATCGAATAAGAACAATTTGATTTTTTTCTTAATATTTTCCTGAGTGAAACCAACTCCTGGAGTTCGGCCTGTTTCTACTGACTTATCTTGTATATATTTAAATAGTTTAATAATTATCATAAATCAAAATGATTAGAACAACTCAGACATTTTTTTCCACTATGTTAATGTGGTTTTAATACGCCCACCTTATTTTTATACTTCTGATTAATCGAACTTATTCTACCAAATATGGTAGTGAGAGGTATAAAAGACATTTTGTAAGTTAATCAAAGTGTTACTCAGGGATCATCACTCTCACCAATACTTTTTTCTTTACTTACATACGCCGATGATTTTCAAATTTATCAATCCGTCTTCTCCGCCGGCATGAAGAAGGTAATCCGAATAATGAGGCTGGATGTTGAATAAAATAAGGCCATCATTATCGCATCCAGACAGCTTCTTAATCTCCTCCCATACCATCTGCCACTTCTTCAATAATCGACACATTCATTTTCATTCGGCTGTAAATTTTCAAGTTACTTTTGATGAGCACCTCTCATTGAAAAACCAAATCTTCCCCGAATATGATGATGATCTATATCTGTCCGTTAACAATCTTTAAGATTCAGTAACTCCATTCCTCAAAATAACAGGCGGCCTCTAGTATCCTCTCTTGTTTTCTCCTACTTTGACCACTGTTACTTGCTGTACGGAGGACTATTTGCACTTCTTGAAATAAGACTTATAAACTAGTTTATAACATGCATCTTCGACATTTCCAAGACCGTTCCTGTTGGCATAGCGAGTTGAAATGCCTTTATACTGTTTTTCGGTGGCAATACATCCAAAGTATTTTTCTCTGCCTAGTCCTTAGAAACAAAAATCTGTTTACAGTTTGAAGCTCTTCAGTCTACGTCCTACTATTCAGTATCTAAACACAAGATCTCAACTTAATAATTGCTGTTTGTTATTAATTGCATTGCTATGTATTGAACATAGCAAATAAGCCCTTAAAATTGTTATGAGTAACTCAGAGTAACTGGTAACTAGTAACGGGTCAAGTAACTGGTTGCTTTTAGGATTTTACCAATTATTGTGAAGTTATAGGGTGAAGTTAAGAACCAATGAAAACCATCCTTGCCCCTGAATATTTGTACAAAATCTCCCGAAAAGGAAGAAAAGAGGTCTTAGGTCTTATGTCTTCTTCCGGCTTGGGGACTGAAGCCTTTGGCTCTACATAGATCATGATGGGCCTCCTAGCAGAGTTAGGACCTAGGCTTGACGAGATGACCTCGGCTCATCAGATGCAACGATGAAACTTACTAACTACACCAATTCATATAGAATAGCTAAGTTGTAATTTGCAATCCACAGTTAATTATTAAATTCTTTGAATCATGTATTTAGTTTATTGTATATAGTATTTGCACATTAAGATTTCTATGTTATTTGTATATAATTCTTTATTGAACAAATGAATAAATTAAGTTTTTTAGTAAAAGTTATTTTAATTCTGCCACCTATTTATATCATGATGATCACAAGTAGTGTTGGTAATTAGAAAACATGATAAACACAAACCATCCTTTGAGAAATGAAATGAAATTAATTAATACTGGACCAATCAATATTATAGATCCAAATTAATTTGACTAACTTTTTATTATTAATTTTTACTAAACATTTCTGGCTAATTATCATCAATAATTATCCAATGACCAGCAGCATATTTAAGTGGTTCGTTTTTTTAACAGATAACTTTTTTTTTGTAGTTCGTTGGATAAATAGGCATTTTGTTCGATGAATAGAATTTTGAAATAAAAATTCGAAGTTTCTAAAGTTTGATATATCTGCATGGATGCAATATAATGCAATCGTATAACATAGGATCTCAGTGGTGATTTATCTTCGGCTCCGTTGAAGTGCGACATATATCATTGTGATAAATAAATAATAGCATGCTCTGTGTGATGGATATGCCCGCGTTGATAAACTGAACTATAAAAAATTGAAAGGTTACACTCTCCCATTGTCCGGTCACAGGTGTTCATTAGTTGAATTTATTACCTCTAACGGAAATAAAAATGATTTTGGAACGTATTGCAAGAGTGGAAGGGCTGTCTAAGCATGAACTGGCATTAGCATTTGGAAGGAAATATTAGTTACTTATCTTTTATATAAATATTAGTGTTGTCCAAAATCGGTCTAGGCCAAGGCCGCCCAACTGTTGCAGGACCAAGACCAGGACTGGTAAAAAAAATAGATTTTAAAAATAAAAATTAATGCAAAATAGTTATGAATACTTGACAATCTTAGCTACTATATGTTAATAATTGTTACAACCAATATACTTTTGCATTTAACTCCTCTAATTTTTCATTCGGGCTTAGTTAGGTTTTACCTGTCTAGAAAATTACAGTAATATCTCTATAGTAATAAGCTAATAATTAACTGCAAGACTGTTGCGAGACTCTTGACCATGATCAAGACTGAGCTTGCAAGGCCAAGACTAATAACACTAATAAATATATATATTTCATGTTATATAAAGATGGGATGCAATAATGGTAATTTATAAACCCGCCGAACAATTTGTTAATTATTGAAAATATTATCGTGTATGGAATCAATGTTGACGTCTAACAAATTTTGGGACAGAGCAGTGAAAATATGGGTGTGTGATGCATATTGCATGAGAAACTGGTTTTGGAAAGGAAGTATTTATTTATCATAGGAATATACAATCGCATATTTTTTTTCCTCCTTCCTTGTATCGAAACCAGGATATTCTTTAATAAATTTTTATTATAATATGATTTATATTTTCTAAAAAGGTATGAAATTTATCTGATGATGTGTGTTAGGTACTACTTAAAATCTTCTAAATCATAAAAGTAAATAGTTATATTATAACTTTAGTGTACTCTCCCCGACGCAGCTAACAATGTCAAAAGTAAAGATTGAAAATTTTTGTATTGATTCTATAGGTAAGAGATAAATATTTGAGTACCGATTACACATAAAACGGAAAGGAAATAATTATGACCCAAATAAGTACAAGAACTTTTAAAAACATATTTCACTATTAATATTTTAAATAATAAAGAGAAGGATGGTTGGGGTGATCAGTCTGAAATAAAATGGCAAAAATAAATAATAATGTTTATTTTAACATTTGCTGACGTTTCGACCTGAAATTCGGGCCTTCGTCAGGGCTGTTCGAAGAGATTGCTTAAAAAGAGTGAAGATATGGTAGCAAGGGCGCTAAATAACTTTATAACTACAATATTTTAAATAACTTAATTTATACCAAAATAGATGGGCGCCTCTTCCCTCCTAAATAATGTGAATTAAAATAAAACATATTATAATTTGTTGTTTTATTTATATATTTCATATTAATATTTATAATTTGTAATAACAATAAACATTTCCGAAGGTTTTCTTCTTGCCTCCCACTAATATGAAGCTGCATTCCCTCTTGTCAACATATAGATGATTCTTTCGGAATACACAATATTTCTTAAGAGAAAGAGGTGACTGGATGATTTGGTTGTATTGGAGTTGACATACCAACAGTCTAATAAGAGTATAAGGTATAAAAGTATAAAAAGATGCTGGATGAGATATCTTCCTTAAGCCATCGAAGTAATTGAATGAAGCTAGGGAAGAGGTGTTACTGTCCTTCCTTACGACTGACATGTTATTGTTATCTGTATGGTTTGGTCATTTGCTGTATGTATGTTAACAATCGGCTAAGACACTTACAATACAATTGACAAATGCGGATATATGTACATAGAAAAAGAATCAACGTAATAGCATAGAAAGATGAAGGACTCATGCTGACAAACGCTGTACTCCTTCAAACCACTCCTCCCCGAACACAGGACTTCTGGTGAGGATTAGTGCAGTGCGATTAGGCTGGAAGGCCGGGGTACCGTTAGAAGGCCATGAGTAAACATCGTCATTAAGTCCTCAATGAACCCCTTCTTGTTGCAATAATGCTTGCTTTTTATAAATATATTATTATATTTATTTGAAATATCGGTAATAGATAAAGAGTGAAGATAGTATAGAAAAGAGAATAAAATCAGGTGCGTTCCCACCTCGACCTTTTGATGCAAGTTGTATATAAATGTGGGAAATATTCAATTATATTTATTTTTACAAATCGCCATCAAGTTGGTCTGAAAATTCTATTCTCGTCAATGTATATTTTTAAAGAAATATATGCAAGTTTACAGATTTCCAAATTTCTTTTAATTTCTACCTAAACTAAATTTTATTATATATTTCAAAAACATTTCAATTTCCTTGAACGTGAACTATCTTCTATACAAATATTTAAAGGGCATCGGGCATAGGCGCTGCAGTCTATACAGAAACAAGTTTACGGGCCGCCATCTTGAAAGTAAAGGGCAGATAATAATGTCGAGGTAGGAGAATCATCGTCGAGTAATCTCTGGCTTTGATTCAAACCTGAAAAAAATCGGTCCAATAGTCTCGGAGAACAGCCGCGGACGGCGGACAAAAAACTATTTTTTATTCGATTATCGAGTTCTACGTATACTGAAACATAAAACTTTTTTTGGTCGATTACAATGGCTCATTATTAAAAATAGTAAACCAAAAGTCTTCTGTTATCAAAATTATATCCATTACTTTTCCGAAACATTATTTTTACATCTACGAGTTTCTACTTTTTCTTCCTAACTGCTTAGACAAAGAATAATTTTATTTCGTATTATAAAAAATTCATGTTTTAAGTAGCTAAAACATATATATTATGACATGACATATATAATTTATTATGACAGCAACTTTAATTTACATAAAGATCTTTGAATGCCAACAGTTCACGAATTATTCTTTCAAGGCATGATTACAATCAAAATTTCTGATAACATCTATAAGAAGCTCAGAAGAAGCTGGGTGAGGGATCTCCTCTCCTAACTATAAATAGTAAAAATAAGATAGCAAGAGATGCTGCTGGGCACTCTTTCTCATCGCCGATCCATCACCTTATTCAATTTATCGATAACAAATTAACTAGTTATTAGTATTTCAGGTAGATTTTTGGGAAAAAAATATTATTATTTTATTATTTAATAACAGCAGAGGATTTTTCATGGCATCGCGTTGAATTTCATTGACAAACCTCGATCGTTGATGGGCTGACGGTTTTAATTATAAGAACAAAAATAAACAAAAAACCGACAGTTTTACAGATTATTATTAATAATTGTGGGTTGGTGGTTGACTGTAATTAAGAGATAACAATAATGAAGAGAATGGTGGTTGGGGTAATTAGTCAGAAATAAAAAGGCAAAAATAAATAATAATATTTAATGCGTTTCAACCTGAAATTCAGGCCTTCATCCTGGCTAAGAAAAGAACCAGATAACAAGGTATGAGAAATATAAACAATATAGGTAAAAAAAATATAGTAAAATGAAGTGGGTAGAATAATGACAATAGTAAGAACTAAGGGATAAATAATAATAACCGTTACAAAGTGTGGACTAATGAAGTAAACATAATCAAAATATGGTGACCTAATTACTAAATTGGTAATCTTAGAATAAAATGTAAAGCAGAAAAAAAGAATATGAAGTTTTATAAGAAATAAAAACAAATAGTAAAATTAAGATATTGTAAATAGAATAGTTAGATAGCAAATTGAGATATTGTAGTCTAACAAAATGTCATATTTTGTAACGGTTATCATTATTTATTTCTTAGTTCTTGTTATTGTCATTATTCTACCCACTTCATTTTACTATATTTTTTTTATGTTTCTTATGTTTATGTTTCTCATACCTTGTTATCTGGTTCTTTTCTTAGTCATGATGAAGGCCTGAACTTCAGGTAGAAACGTCGGCAAATGTTAAAATAAGTATTATTATTTATTTTTGCCTTTTTATTTCTGACTGATACACCACAACCATCCTTCTCTTCAAGATTATTATTAAATTTAGTTAGATTATTAAATTTATCATCCACCGCCTTACTTATTATATAATAACTCATTAGGGGATTTGAAGAGAAAATTTATTGATACGACCAATAAGCGCTGCATTAGATTAAATTATGAAATATTCACTGTAATTGAAAGTAATAAATCTCAAGGATATATCTTTGGATGTGCTTTAATAATATTCAAAGTAGGTCATCTTTTTACTGGTTTAAATTATTCTAAGAGGTAGAATGCTGTTGAATACAAATGAATTTTTTTTTTTGTCTTATCTCATCATGAAATAAAACCATGCCTTTCTCAAATGTAAAGAGGTTAAAAGAAAAATATGAACTCTATTTGCCCGTTTAAGGATAGAAAGGAAAGGATTATGGATGTCAAAGTAAATGGTTATAGTTTAAAAAATAATCTTAATGCTGCTTGAACTGGTCAAAATGGTCGAGTTCTAAATGCTGAATATGTCATTAAATAAAATAAAATAAAAAGCAATACATTTAAACAACGAACATCATGAAAGTTATATGGTGCTATTTAATAATAGTGGTGCTCTCGTATCCAATCCTCACAATCCAAAATCCTCAACGCTCCTTCCTTTGTTAGAAATAAAATCATCCATAATGACCCTATGTTTTAGATTTTTCCAGATCCAGATACCGATCCTTCCACAATAAACTTCAGAACCATCCCAACCCTCTCGTTTTTAACCTTCATCTTCGATTCCTGTTAATCCTCCGAGGTATCTGGAAAGAAGATGTGATCTCCTAACTTTCATCATTCAAATAAATACTAAATGTTTTATTTTTTATTTATGTAAGAATGCATAATTAAGGTTTTTTTTTAAGGGTCTTAAAAACGAATATTGCTTTTTTTATAACAAAAATTTACTTGGCCTATTTTACTAGAAACGGCTTTTGGTTTTTGTAATTTATGATACATTACAACTCTTTTAATAGAATAATCAACATTTTTCTCTTATTCTGAAAAAAAAAATGAAATCGATTGATACATAGTAACCTTAAAATGTGCGAAAAGCAAAAAAAAAAAATTAAGATTTTTTTAAAAATTATATAAAATATTTTTGTTCTCGGCTTCTAGAGCCCATTGGAACAGGGAACGGGATATGTGTGTCTCGTCACATATTTAACTATATAATATAACACATATATAAATATGCGTCCAATATTTTTCGATGTAGTATCTGTGAAAAAAAAAAATTTTGAAATCGGCGATCCACTAACTGTAGCCTCTCTTGTTAGTATATTTTTTACATGTGAGTTAATATTATATACAATTTACAAGAGATATAATATGCTCAATAATATTAATGCTGTAAATCATTCTTTCCTTTCCGGGCGGGAACAATAACCTATCGGCTGACATGAAGAACAAGCTTTTGATTGTTTCATTAATAGTAGTTTTTAATTTAATTTAAACTTATTTAATCTTGAAATAATAATATAGCATAAATAAAATTGAATAAAAAATACATTAACAGTTTGTTCCTTTGTTCAATAAAAACAGACAACACAATTGAGGATGGTTATGAAGCTTTATTGCAATGGATCAATGGCTATTGCGATCTGCTCAAAGCTGTTAGCAGGGCCATAAAATACAGAAGAGAAAATTCCATAACCAGGATCTAAAAAGCCTACATAAAAAGGGACAGTTGATAATTGTCTTCTGGGGACATTTTTAGCGGTAAAAAGAAAAAAAGTATCAATCAAAATTTTTATTTTAAGCCGTAAATTAATTTAAACCAAACATTTTATAAAATATTCAACATGAGACGAACCTCACTATAGCAACCTGGTAAAGACTTTCCCTCACAAGGAAGAATACATGATTTACGAAATGCCATAGATGGGCAGAGAATTGTTAATGCTTAACTCGATACAATAAATACGAAGATCTGGAAGATTAATATCCTCTACATTGAAGAGAAGCTAATAAACATTTTTATTGATCGCCTAGATCAGGATTGTGAAGAATGTGGAAGATCGCCGACCTGATCCTCCATCATGAGGAAATAGTGTTGTCCAAAATCAGTCTTGGTCTTGCACTGATAAAAAAAATCAATTTTTTAAAATAAAAATTAACGCAAAATAGTTACTATCAATTGACAATCTTAGTTACTTTATGTTAATAATTGGTATAACCAATATACTTTTGCATTTAACTTCTCTAATTTTTCATTCGGGTTTAGTTAGGATTCTCCTATCTAAAAAAAGACAGTAATATCTTTATAGCAATAAGTTAATAAGTAACTGCAAGACTGTTGCGAGATTCTTGCGCAAGACCAAGACCATGACCAAGATTGAGCTTGCAAGACCATGAATCGTCTGGGTCTCATATTTGGGCAACACTACGAGGGAAGGGCCTGGACTAAGCAGAACTCGAAGGTATGTAGACCTATATCTCTTCTCTCTTTGATGAACAAGGTTCGAGGGAATCTCATTCAATCTAAGATCATTAGTCACAAGGATCACATACAGTCATTGATTCTACCAAGGAAAAGAGAACTTATTTGAGAAATTGGCCATTCTTGAGCCGTCGATTAGAGGCAAGCAAACTAAAGATATAAAGAAGTAATAATATAAAATAAAGAAGATACTCTTCTTTCAACAAGTCTACTCTTCGATATATCCTTACCATTTTTACTTTGAATGCTACAATAGCTACAGAAGTATGAAGCTTTCATAAATGTATCCGTTTTCATAAGTAGCTAACTTCATGACATATCTTTAAAAGTCCTGTATTGGCAGGGGTAGTTCCTACGAGGCTGTGGAATCTACATATAAAGGATATTCTGAAGGATCAATACTCCACTTTGAAAGCCAATATTTAATGAAATGTAGAAGAGGAACGGCATACCATGACGGTCTATGTTGACGACCTTGCAACTGTAGTGGCATTTAACAGTTTAACTGGCATAAAGACAGCAGCAGAATGATGTCTCACCTGGTAGGATAATGATATGAGTAGATATCAGGAAGGGCCGCAGCTAAGATTTTGATAATCCTGAGAACAAAGAATGATAGCGCACAATATCAATCTCAGCAAAGAAAGAATATTACCCTATGATTTAGCGTGAACTATAATAACAATAGTTATTTCTTTGTTATTTTTGGTAAATAATTAAATTACTTTTACCTAATAATACACAAATATGTATCTTAAACATTAATACTTTAATAATTGGTAAATGGTTGACTGTCGTGGATAATGAAGAGAAGAATAGTTGGGGTGGTCAGTCAAAAAAGAAGGCAAAAATAAATGATAATATTTATTTTTACATATGCCGACGTTTCGACCTGAAGTTCAGAATAATTTCCCCCTCCCTTGCAACGACTTTTATTCTCCCTGCAACACTCAAGGAGACAGGTAGTACTTCTTTTATTTTTTTCCTTATATCAGCTTTCTCAATTTCTTCCCTCCTTTCTTTTCATTCCTTTTCTCTGTGTTTAACTCTTTATTATATTATACATTGTCTGTACATCTTGATAGACTTTACAATATCTCAATTTTCTATCATACTACTCCATTCTCAATGTCTTCATTTTACTATTTATTTTCATTTCTTATATAACTTCATATTCCTTTTTTATGTTTTACATTTTATTCTAAGGTTCCCATTGTAACACTTATGTCACCCTTTTTGATTATGCCTACTTCATTATTCCACACTTTGTAACGGTTATTATTATTTATCTCTTAGTTCTTAGTCATTATTCTAACAATTTCATTTTACTTTATATTTATTTAATTTTATTATTATTATTATTTATTTATTTATTTTTTACCCTCACTTCTTATGTTTCTCATTCCTTGTTATCTGGTTATTTTCTTAGCCCTGATGAAGGCCTGAACTTCAGGTCGAAACGTCGGAATATATAAAATTAAATATTATCATTTATTTTTGCCTTCTTTTTTGACTGACCACGCCAACTATTCTTCTCTTCATAACTTTAATATCTGAAGCAATTTATTTGTTTGAGTGTTTCTACCACTGGGGACAATTACACTGAAGTCTCTTTAGTCACTTGAAGTTTTTCTAAATTTGATTACAAATATCGATAGTTTTTAAGAATTTAATAAGTCGTGAAGTCGTGTATGGATCCTGTCTCAATATTTTTTCTGGGCCTGAGGAGAATCTGTAGGAGTCGTGAGCCAGACGCTCCGTTAGTATGTGATGCACTGTTAGAATACAGCAATTTAAAGAATGTAGCTACCTCACAATAGTTGAACCATTGACATAATTAAAATGGATATACTTGTAGTTTCCTTTCATGGATAAGTTAGCAGTTTCCTTACGCTTCTTAAAAATGGTAATGTAAAAGTAGACCTTGGAATATAAATCTTCGGAATGTTTGACGTTGAACCAAATCCTGGGAAAAACCAAACAGGTTATTCTCTTACCTCCACCTTCCCCTCCAGGAGTTTCCAGCAGTTTGTACCTTGTTTCCTCAATACAAATCTTCTCCTTTTTTCCATGTTGCATTTTATTTCTGTACTTCGGATTTAAAGGATACCCTGTGATACTTCACTAATCTTACAATAAAATACGGTGCGCTCATCAAACAACATTCACTTACCACTCTCGTCTTAGCAGAAATAAGTATTTCAGACAAAGGAGAAGTGAAAGTAAAATTTATAAACGCCATATTGATTTAAATTTCATTGTGGATATTTTAATGTGAATAAGTACCCTCATATACACAAATTTTAATATTTATATAGTTGTAATCTATACCATTAAATAATATCAGCAGTAACAATAAATATTTACATAACATTGTTGAAGTCCTTATTATATTAAGCTCATGTTACGTATGGAATTACTTATCCCCAATCAGAACTATTCACTGTTGCGATCTCGTATTACTTCTTTAGTTAATTTTGTATTTTATATTTAACTTTTATATTTGAGATTAATGTGAAATGGTCGATTGTTTCAGATAAAAAAAAATATAAAGGTACTTTAGGGTAAGCTATTATAGAACGTTAGCCATTTAAGTCCTGTTAGAGAACATCAATCAGAATAAAACCTACATTTTATTTAAAACTGCTTAATTTTACACTGATATAATGAATTTAATCAAAATCGTTATAGTCGTTTTTGAGAAAATCGTAAAAATTTGTTTAGTACATAATATAAAGTGCCACTTCCGGTTAGACAATTTTGACGAAAAAGTTGCTGTAACATACCAAGCATATAAAAACTTTAAATCTAAAATTTCACTTTCGTACGACTTTTCGTTTTTGAGCTAGACTGTTAACAACACACAGACGATTTTGCGGGACTTGGCTATTTCGACTCGGGAGACCTCAAAACATTTATTTCCGTTGAAAACTAAGATTTTATATTTCGTATATAGGTAAATGAAATTTTAAAAAATATATATACAGGTGTATCCTTCCGGATAAAAGTGAGAACATGTGAAAGTTTAAAAGAACTTTTATTTAGATTTTTTTTTAGTTGTGTTGATTAAGCCAAAAAGTCAGTTTAAATAATGACTTTGATTTTTATATGCTCAAACAAACAACATACTAGAATCCAGGAATTCATTTAGGATAATTTTAAGAAAATTATCTAATTACAATTAATTAGAGTTAATTCATCACTTCAAGAACTTAAATAAATTACAGTTGAACCAAAAACCTAGAACTTTAAAGCAAAAAGTTCTTTAGAACTTTTATTTTAAAAATGTCTTTTATTAAAAAATTCACAGATACTGTCAAAAAAAGGAACTTTTTAAAAAGTTCTATCAAAGTTTTAACCCTCTTCTTTGAGTACACAAAATATAAATATAATAATGCTGCTCAGATAAAATATATGGTATTGTATCTTGTAGCTTCCAGATATTTACTTAAATTTTGGAAACCGTTAAGAGCATAATTATTAGAATTTATGAAAATCAGAGTGACGTTAGATAGATTGATAGAAAATAAATTTTATTCTTGGACAAGCTCCCTTAAGAATAATAATTATGAACACAATACAAAAACCATATCTAGCCAAAAACTACATTAATAAAAATAAAAAAAATATAAAATATCTTCAGTGGCAATACATAAACAACAGAAGGTGAGAAAAAACTTAAAATTAAAACTTAAGCAATTTAAACAACCATTCACTTTAATCGATATTCGATTCATAAAATTTATTTCGTTCTTTTAGAGCGTCCGCTTGGGATGTGAGAAGTTGAATGAGGACAAGGAAGAGGCATGTTGGATATCAGATGGCTGGGATTTTCAGAAGGCAATGGAGCGGTGGACAGAGGAACGGTCGAATGTTTTATTTCTATTGGTAAGGGTATAAAGGCTAGAAAAACAGGATCTTGTTTTGTGGGAGTGGAATGCTGGTTTAAATTGTAGGAGATTGCAGATGTAGGAAGGCTGCTTGGAGTTGATCGATTAGTTAGTTATCATTACTGCTATAACTCACATTAATTTATCAGTATCGTACATCATATTTACGCTTGTAGCCCTGAAGAAAAAAATATTGTGAAGAGGATTATATATTGAACTGATTAAAGGACAACGTAATGAAAATTAATAAAGAACATAAGTGAGATTTAATCTATGAGCTATTGCAATACAGATTTCACCTGATGCATTGTTCGAAGGATATTTAATTCATTTAAAAACTACTTATCTTTTCTTCTCCACTTCCTTGATGTGAGAGCCTTGTCCTTTATGCTCCATAGGTTTATGAATTCAGTTAGTTGTGAAGAACAGCTTCCCATAAAGGATAAGGTCATACGATATAAGGATCTGATTGTGTGCCTGCTGATCATCGTAACTCGAACTTCTTGTTAAGCAACCTCAGATGAGACGACTTGTTCACCCCAACGACCCTGCTGTACTCAACAGCGGTGTCAACACCCAATAAGGTGGGATAGGTTACGCAACGGTCGGAACAGTAATGGTCAAAGTGCAGCACCCTGAGGAAATAAAATACTCGTAAGAGGTAAAAAATATTGCGGCATTGAAATAAAAGTAAACAAATCATTATTTTAATAAAAGTTCTTAACAGCGAATTACATTTTAACCGACTTAAAATAAGGACGGGCTTCTAAATTTACTTCATTATATTTTTAAATGGATTCGATTTAAAAAAGTCTTTATCGTAGTCTGAATTGGTCAAATTATTAAATAAAATTCTATGGTATTGAAAAATCTTTATGATGTTGATGTTTTTTTATGATCAAATTGACATTATATTTTATTATCTAATTCTGAGAAGGTGTTTCAAAATGTATTATTTCTCAATTAAATGATATTAAAAATAAAAATAATAACAAAAAAAATGCTGAGAAGAATATCATTAATTTTACAAACAAATAAAAATTTCATTAATTAAATAATATTAAAAATTTTACTTTTACACTTCGTGACCAGAGAATTTAACAATAAATTGTAACTACTTAATTTTCTACCGTGGTGTGGGGTAGCTCAGTGGTTGGTCCCAGGTTCGAATCCAGCTCATGACAGAAAAATTATTTATTCTATTTCATTGGACGTGGGCCGATCCTGGGTAGTTAGACCCTCCTGGTATACAACCACCCTCTATAAAGTTGGTACACTTAATAAAAATAATAAATTAAGGGGAAAATCCTGGCGGTTGAGCGTGATCTCGGTCAAATCACCTCCTTGCACAACCGTAGACCAAGAAACAGTGCTTTTCCTAAATAATACTGAACCCAATGCCCTTCATGGGTTTTAGTGATCCAAGTTTTTTTTTTTCTTTTTTATCCTAACAATAACGAAGAAATATAATTTGTTTTTTAAATTAAATATTTGTATTATAGTATAGACCTGTTGGCGAATTATCAAATATTAAAAAAAATATGGGATTGTCAACTCTTTGCAAAATTAATTGTTATGAATTCAGAATAAAAAAAGAAGTTTAAAAATTATTTGATAACGACTAGAGGTACAAAAATAATGTGTATAATGTTTGTTTCTGCCCCGTGATGCTGCTATAAAAGAAACATTTATTTTATGCCGTACCAGTAATGCGGCTGAGTGAGAGGTGCTGGGATCTCCTGGAGTCCTTACATTCCTTTTCACGAGTGGGGGAAAGGAAAGGCTTGGGTCGGAGTTTCTCAGAATGAATGAATTATGTAAATATTATACAAAAGCATGTTTGTTTTTAATTTGTTATTTTGATTATTTTAGATTTAATGCTTTTTTTGTATACATTTACTTTTAGTTACATTATTTTGCTGTTTAATATATTTTTCTTTATTGTACATAGAGTATGAATGTGCTCTCTGAACAGTATTATAAATGTCATTGGAGAAAGATTGTAATATTTCTCAGTAAACATAAAAAAAAAATTAAGCTTTATAATTTTAATTTGGTCTTTTTTTTTTTATATTCTTAAGAAAGCGAAATTTAAATTGTGGATGCAAGCAAGTATATATATTAGGGACTTTATGAAGTTGATCCGGATTAAATTTAAAATGTAGAAAATTTATTTACAGGCTATATAGTATTGAAATGTTTAAATAATTATGTAAAACAAAACCAAATAAAAACAGTTGATTCACGATTTATTTACAAAACCGGTTGAAACTTCAGTTTCGTTTGTCTTGTTTAGCCTGACATGAAAAAAGGTTCGAATGTCAAACTAAGACGGAGCTCACGTTTCCCTTCAATCTCAATTCCCGGAAGGGTTCAGTATTTATTTAAAAAGATTTTTTTTTCTTCTCTGTTAGAAAAACCGTCCACACTGCCTTTTTAGTGGAAACGCTGCGTTTCATGGCGGCAATACTGCGCCTAAGATAAATAATAAATTCATATTGAATCATTGTTAAACTTGATTAGAACGATTTCCGGTAATTATTCTATCGGTAGTCGGCTATCTATGTAAATTCACAAGACTTCATTCACATGACCCTGTACAACAAAATGTTTCTTTTCAACATAACACAGTAGTTTTCTTCTAGTGTAATGGAGTGTACGAGGTCATAGAAGCTATTTATTTCGTATTAACCTTTCTCTGAAAAAAATAATAGGTGATAAAGTTGACTTAAAATATTTTTTTATTATTTTATATTATTAGTTATATTGATAATGATTATTTAAGACATAAAAATACAAAATTGTCTAATAGGCATTAAATAGAGTAAGTATATTGCTTTAAGCGATTGGGCTGAAAAAGGGAGACAACTGAACCATTTAAACAACGTAATATACCTTAAATTTATATCAAAAACCATATTCCTCAGAAGGACATTGTACACTTTCTTGGACTCACCTTTGACAGAAGGATACCATTAAGCCCAAAAGTTAAAACGAAACAGATAATCCTTAATAAATTCCTCAAATTACTTTACTCACTTTTTCCAAATAATCAAAACTAGAAGTGACATGAGACAAAAAATTCACAGAAACAAGCAATATATATATATATATATATATATATATATATATATATATATATATATATATATATATATATAAAGTTAAAGATGATTTTTTTTGTTTCTTTAATGTTGGCTTTACAGCCCACGTAGATATTTTTCTGCCTTCACAAGCCTGCTCCACCTCTGCCTGTCTTGGGCTATTTCTTTGCATTTATCTGCGCGCAGTTTTGTTGAATCTTTGTTGATTCTATCTATCCATCTGCTTTTTGGTCTTCCACGTGGTCTTTTGCCTTCATTATTCAGGTATTCATTGTTACGTAGAGGCTTTCAGATGCCCTGCCCATCTTAATCTCCGTGCCTTCATACCATGAGATATTGATTGTTTCTGTAAGCATTTCTTCATTGGTCTTTCTTCTCCACGTGTTAGTACTTTGATCCCAAATCGTTCCGGTTATCATACGGAGGATTTTACTCTAAACGATTTTAGAGTAGAAAGATTTTACTACGCTTTTTATCTAGGGTAGTAAATAAATTTACCCGACTCCATCATAGCATTGTACACACTTAGATTTCTCTTCTTGTTTTTTTGAGATTTTTCTGGGTTTAAATACCTTTGAGAGGGAGAAGAAAGCTCTGGCCGTTGGGCATTCATTGAGGTTATTGTGGAACCGAGATATTTGAATGTTTCTACTCTCGGAAATAATTTTCCTTCTACGCAGATCCTGTTATTTAGGTGGAATTTTCGGCTTGTTATCATATATTTTGTTTTGTTTTCATTTACTTGTAGGCAGATCTACTCTGCCTCTGTTATCTGTGTTTTAGCAGGTTTATCAATGTCTTTTTGAGTACATCCAAGGACAGCTATATCATCTGCGTATCCAAGGATTTTATGATTCCTTCCGACGTGGACCCCTCCATGTTCCTGTGATGTTGCTGTTATTACCTTCTCCTGGGCTAAGTTGAACAACATCGGTGATAGCCCATCTTCCTGGCTTAAGCCCATTCGAAATTTGAAGGCTTCAGGAACTTCTCCTTGTATTAGGACTCAACATTTGGGCTCATTTGTACTTGAAGGTGAATACACAGAGTAAAATGTAAAATTTAGCTGTAGGAAAATTTTTTGGTGATAGTGATTGGTGATAACGTATTGGTTCTCCAAAGTATTGTGTTTAGACTTGTGACTGGTGTATATATACTTATTTTGTTATTGTTCGTGTTCTAGTGTTTTCCAATTTACTGTTCATTATGTTTTCTTGTTCTTTTTTTTTGAGTTTTCTTTTGTAAATAAGTTTTTAGTTTTAAGTAAGGTTAAGTGGAACTACGAGTTCGTAATCTTCTCGTAGTTGAAGACTTTCTGGACTTTAATCGTTCCTACGAGAGCTAAAACTTATAACAGAGAACTTGTATACAAGTTTCATTGGACATAAATAGAAAGGTAACTTTCATTTAATAAACGTAGTTAGTTAACCTCTAAACTGTAGTGTACTATAAACTGAAATCATTTGTAGTGTTTACTAGTTTCTTACAGTATGGTTGACCCAATTGTTATTGATATGGAAGAGGAGAGTTCCCAAAAGGTTTCCAAGCGAAATGCCAAACGGGCAAGAAAGGGTTCTCTTGATTTGGAGGCAAACTCGGAGGAGGCTGCAGCTAAAAGTTTACTACAATCGGCCTTACAAATCCAGGAGAATCTTAGGGTTTATGTTCAACGGGCAGATAATGGGTTGAATATCAAGGTACAAAATTATATAAATAGAAAAATTCTAACCTTGATAGATATAATTGAAACCCTAGACGACAAAAGTAAAAAGGCACACACAAATGAAGACGTTTCTGAGCTCATCCAAAAAGCGGTTCATGAGTCACTTAAGACTCCTAGTATTCATGAGATGATTGCTCGACTTGTAATAGAAAAAACGGTGCCCAAAATTATTGAGGGACTAACGGCAGCTCGAGTGGAACCACAACCACAAATCTTAGCCAAAGCCGGTCACTCAAGTGAAGCGCAAGCAGATATCAGAGAAGCAAGCCCGGCTGGACCCTCAGCGGCTACTGAACCCTACAAAGTCGTAGTCAGTAAAAGAAGCCGCAGGAGGACCAAAGCAGCTAACAAGGCAGCTAGTAATTTAAATAACCTGATTGAGCCGACCAGTCATGTCTCTCCTGAAGATTCAGCCCAATTACAAAGTAAGCCACGGACAATGGCAGATATTGTAAAATCTCTGCCATTGAAGCCGGCAGAGATATCTAACTCTAAACCCACCTACGTCACAATTAGTGGGCCCGGTAAAAGTCCCGTGGAAATCATCAGTGGGCTGCCATCTCCTACTGAAATAGGAGTTAATGCCTCCATAGTACGTGCTACTAAGGGAGGCTCGGTCTTAGTTCGGATGGAAGATAGCTCCCAAGCGGCGAAAGTTATTGGGTGGCAGGGTCTACGAGAAGTAGGACTAGAGGCCAAGCTTGCACTTAAGAAACGACCTAGGCTTGAAATTAAAGGTGTGCCCAATTCGTGGACTGCGGAGGCATTAATTACGCTTTTACGGGCAAAGCTAATTGATAAATCGATCCCAGCTTCGCTCGTGAACGATGGACTTCGGCCTGTTTTCTCATCTACAGCAAGGAATGGAATAACTAAAAACTGGGTGCTGGAAGTGCACCCAACCCTACGATTCCATCTATTAGACATGGCAAGCTTGAATGGAGGATGGTGGTCAATGACCTTTGAAGATAACCTCGACGCCCCCCGTTGTACCAAGTGTCAGGACTACGGGCACTCTAAGGCCACATGTCCAACAGATGCACTGGTCTGCATCTGGTGTGCAGGTACTGGTCATTTTCTCAAGGAGTGCCCCAAAAAACTAGCTCAGGCAGGGCCGACATGCATCAACTGTGTGAGGGCAAAGGCCCATCCGAGACACACTAAGCATAAGGCGGGCAGTCGTGATTGTCCTGTGCATTTAAATTGGTCACAAAAAATGGCGATGAGGACTTCTTATGAATAAGATCTCCATCCTTCAGCTCAATATGGGCCGCCGGCGTCTAGTTGCGGAAGAGCTACGCTCCCTCTCACAAAGCTACGACATCATGGCAGTCCAGGAACCGAGTTGCTGGGGAAACAAGGTCACGGGGTTTGGTCTCACATCGAGGGTTATAGCCTTGAGCAGTGGAGAGAGGAGGCCCAGGGCTGCTATTGTGGTTAACAACCCCAACCTCGATGTGATGGATCTGAGGCAGTTTACCATGGCGGATTGTGTTGCTTGTCATATCAGATGGAACCATGTTGCCTTTACGCTGGTCTCATCATATTTACCGGACGGGGGCGATATTGACGAAGACATATCCGCCATGGAGATGATCACGGCTTGCACCAGGAACGTGATCATATGCTCAGATACCAACTCCTGGAACACGGTCTGGGGATCTAATCGAACTAATAGAAGGGGCGCTAAGCTCGGTGAATTTATTGCCCGAAACCATCTAGTGGTTATGAACGATCCCTCTGCTACCCCGACGTTCTCTAGCGCTAGGGGGCAGAGCTGGATTGATGTTACCTTGGTATCACCGGTGCTGGCAAACCGCATTATCGATTGGGTCCTCCGATCTGAGACGAGTTCCGACCACCAAGCGATAGCCTTTAGGCTGACGGAAAATACAGAAGTTTCCCTCGGAATAGAAAAAGGTTACCTTACTCGAAAAGGAAATTGGAGTGCCTTCCGGTCATTGCTGGAGGGAAAACTGGTCGACGAAGACTGGGATGAGGCGGAAACGGAGCAAACAGATGATCTGGATTACCGAGTATCCAGGATCACTGATGTCATCCGCGATACCGCTGAAGAATCCCTTCAGCACCGGAAGGCGAGAGCTCGACCTGTCCCATGGTGGACGCCTGCCTTAACCACTATGAAGAGAGAACTCTACAAGGCACGGCGTTCATACCAGAAGTGTACTTGCGAAGAGAGGCGCATTACACTTCGTGATGAGTACAAGTCTAAAGCCAGGGCATACCGAAACGAGGTGCGGTTAAGAAAGCGGAAGTCTTGGGACGAATTCATTGTTCAAGAGTCATCTAAGAATCCCTGGGGTGTACCTTACAGAGTGGCCCTTGGTAAGTTTGCTCCACAGCAAGTGATTGCAGCTTTGAGGCGCGGATGTTCCGAGGCAACCACTCTGGAAGAGACTGCAAAGATGTTCCTAGCTGAGACCTACCCCAGAGATGATTCGTCCCAGGATAATGAAGAGGAAATATTTATAAGACGCACTACGGTATGCCCACCTGGTACGGACTTGTGCCCACCGTGGGACATATGGGATCTACGTGCTGCTGTGGATAGGCAAAAGACTGGACGTGCACCTGGGTTAGACTCCATTGACGCAGCAATCCTCAGGAACAGTATCCCCTATATTGAACAGAGACTATTGACATTATTCAATGATTGTCTAGACAGGGGATACTTTCCTAAGAGTTGGAAAATTGCTGATGTTAGACTCCTCTACAAGGGAGGAGGCAAGGACAAGCAATTAGCCAAATCTTATAGGCCTATATGCCTCCTCCCTATCATGAGTAAATTATTGGAGACCCTGTTGATGATGAGTCTACGACCAGTCTTCTCTAGGGCTAGCCATCCACGGCAGTACGGATCCACTAAAGGCAGGGGAACCGCAGATGCCCTGCTGAGAGTGCGCCGTGACGTTGAAGAGAAGGCGGAGAAGTATGTCATGCTTATCCTGTTTGACATATCTTCCGCCTTTGATAGCGTCTGGTGGCCGAGCGTACTCCAGCAGTTGCAGAAGTATGAGGCTCCCAGCAACTTATATGATCTTTTAAGGAGCTACCTCCAGGACCGAACATTGAAGATAAAAGGTAGCTTCTTTGAAGTACAAGAGTCGATGGAAAGAGGTTGTCCGCAGGGCTCGGTTCTTGGACCAGCCCTGTGGAAATTAGTCTTCGATGAGTTGCTGGGGGTACTAGAACAGGAGCGGTTCCCCGCCACGGCCTATGTTGATGATCTGGCCGTTGTAGTGGCCTCAAACAGCAGAGCCAGATTAAAAGAAGAAGCTGAACGATGTGCCAACCTCGTAGGAGGATGGTGTGAGAGAAAAAAGATGAAGATGGCGGCTGCTAAGACCCAGTCCATTCTTTTAAGAGGTAAGACTGACAGGGCCCACCCTATTACTCTCAGAATAGAAGGAGAAAGGATACGTCCAAGTGAGGCTGTTACATACCTTGGCATAAGAATTGGGAGAAATTTCAACGTTACGCCTCACTTGGACTACATGAAAAGTAGGGTGGCCCTGGCTCTCAATGGACTTAGTCGCATCGGGGGCGCCTTTTGGGGTCTCAGGTACCCAGCCACGTTGACTATTTATAAAGGAGTTATTCTGGGCATTCTGAGATATGCGTCCCCTGCGTGGAGTCATCATCTCTCGCACCAACAGAAGAAAAGGTTGGCAACAATCCAGCGGATGGCTCTGCTGCGGGTCACTAGAGCGTACCGTTCAGTGTCTCATGAGGCGGTACAAGTCTTAGCCGGAACTACTCCTATTGATCTTCTCCTACGAGAAGAATACTTCCGGCATAAGATGAAGAGAGAAGGCCTGGTGGATCTACCGGCGAATCTTCGTGTGAGGATCAGTGAAGACCCTAATGGATGGAAGAGGATTCTTCGGGAGAACACATTAAAGGAATGGAACCAGCGGTGGGTGACGACGCCAAAAGGGGCTACGCTAAGAAAATACTTCCCCCCTGTTGGTTCAAGAATGGAACAGACATGGGTTCTCCCGGACTACTGGGTCTCACAGTTCCTCACAGGGCATGGGGGTTTCCGAGCAAAGCTCGTTGAATATGGCAAGAACATCGATCCCCTATGCCCAAGTTGCAGAGTGCCGGAGACCGCCGAGCATATCATCCTAGTCTGTACCGCCTTTGAGGCACTGAGGGCTAAGTTGTTGAGGGAGACGGGGCTCTACGCTCTGACGGAGAGCGATCTCCCTCAACTTATGACAAAGGAAAAATACCCGTATTACAAGGCATTCGTATGCGGGTGGAAGGAACTGGTTGGGTCAAACCACTTTTCATTGGGAAGAAGAAATGAACATGTATACGGAAGACCGCCAGAGAGGGTGGAACAGGATGCTGGATAAGAAGAAAAAAAAGAGCAGGCTGTGTGCACAGCTGTAAAAAATGTAATTGGTCTGAATGCAGCAGTGAATTGTAACGCATGCGTTGCTACTCACTACTGCATAACACCCGTATTGCCTTATCGGCAGGGTAGGGTGTAAATAAAATAAATAAATGTAGGAAAATTTTTATAATATAACAATAATGCATGGAGTTACTGTTTAGTTGGAAATCGTGAAAAATTACTTAAAAGTCGAAACTCTAAACGATTTTTAATTTTCTTTTTCGTGGTTTTTAGATACCAGTCCCTTCCTCCCTCAAAAGAACTAAAAACCTTTGAAAGAAGACCCATTTGAAATAAATCCAATTACACTTGTTTGGTTTTTTTAGAAAACAAATCGAACAAAATGAAAAAAACGCTCTTTAATTAAAAGACTGCAAGAGTTTTGATAAGGTTTCTCGGAACAGTTCATTTACGGTTTCTATGGTACCGCTTAAGCAACTAAGAGAAGTTTGATAGTTTAATATTAATTAGAACGTAAACGATTTCCCGATCTTTTTAATATTATGTTTATTTAATAATTGGAATAGATGTAAACTCTTTTTTGTAACTGTATTATAATATGCCTCACAGTTATTTGTTGTAACCTTGGTGTATCAATAATAATTTAATCGCTTTAATAGGAGCCAAAATGGAAGTAATGCAAGTTATGAAAAATCTTTCCTCACATCCCGGAAGTAAATGGAAGTATATAAAGAGGTGATTGTAGACCTCAAGAGCTACAAAACTTTTATAAACCATGTTTCGTTGTTTCCGCAAAAAGTAGCAAATTAAAGGCTTGAGTTTTTAAGTTAGTCACATTTTTTTTTTGTAACAGAAAGCAAAAATAAAAAAAAAATTTAATGTATGAAATTCACAATTGATTCATAGTAAACAACATTTTTTTTTTTTTTATAAATATATGTAGAGTTTGGCTTTGCCAAAACTATTAAAAGAGAACTTATAAGCGGCTATAAAATACTAAGATGTGTTTTTCATAATTATTGCTGATTTTTCTTATCATCCAATAATCGGACTAAAACTTCCGTGTTGATCATCTTTAAATCCATATAAATTAATGTAAGTTTTTGTATGTATCTATTCTCATAAATATATATATAGATATATATATAGATACATACATATATAGATATATATATATATATACTGAGTAATTATAATAAATAAATATTTTTTTTATATCACCAGTTCTTCGCTCAATAAATTAAATAAATATATGTGTGTATATATGTATAATACCACTTTTTTCTCTTATTTTTTATTGTTTTGTTCTGTGTTGAACCTTAATTTTCATCACCACTCACTAAGCATTGTGAGTAGATAAAATTTGTTTTTCTTAATTTCTAATTTTTTTATTCATGAAATTGTATTTCGGTGAAATGTATTTTATTTTCTAATTATCTTCAACATACTTCTCGCTATGTATATATATATATATATATGTATACTTTATTTTATTTTTTCTTCTCCTAATCTTTACGCATAATCACTTAAATATCTTAGGGAACATATGTATATCATTTTTTTTTGTTTTTGTTTTTACAATTTCTTTCCTTACATATTAACAGTTATTATTATTTTTATATTCCATCACTACAATGCTTTGCCTAAAAAATTGATTTTGCGTTCCTTTCTAATTTCATTCAGTGATTATTATTATTGCTATTGCTATTAGTAGCTCCAATATTGTAGTACTGAGACCCCTATTACCCAACTGTTCTCGTTAATTTATCCTAAGAGCTTAATTAATACTTAATTTATTACTAGTATTTTGTTATTATTCATTGTAATAAGTCTTTTGGCCAGATTAATGGTTAATTTATATGAACAATACTGTTATTCTAAAGGGACCTAGTCCCAGAATAAAGATGATTTTTCTGTTTCTAGTTCTATAAATATTGGCTAGCGACATATTAAGCAATCATGTTAAAAACAGTTGTTTTGTTTTCGTACATATTACTTATGATCTTAAATATTATTCACACCATTGTTCTTTTGACTTATAGGTATATAATAAAAGTTGAAATTTGCTTTTATTCATAGGGGAGTTGTTCATTTATTAGAGAACCTTATTGTATTCTACTTTTTTTTTTTGTTTATTATGTTATTTTATCTTTTTAGCTAAGCAGCTTTATTGCTAATTTCTTATTTGTATTGTATATAATTGTCATATTTTGTTAATAATCTCATTAGTTTGATTATATATATAGTTTGTCTACTTAAAGCTATCTATTTATCTATTTTTCAATGTAACAGTTTTCTCCTCAGATAACGGCCTCGGATTTCATCCCAAAATTTTTTTATTTTTTTTATTTTTTTTTATTTATTGAGTACTATAACAATCTGTCTGTTGGACATTGATTATAGTGAGGTAGGATGACATTCACACTATATGTACAAAAAAAAAAAAAAATAAAATAAATAGAACAAAATAATAATCAAAAGTATATACAATAGACAATAAAATAAAATAACCTAAAAAATAAGAAAATTAAAACTAAGAAAAAAAAACACATGCATACTTATATACAATCAGGCGAGGGAACTCCAGGAGAACCCTGCGCTACTCTCCCAACCGCGTCACTGGTACTAAAGCCAGCGGAGATTGGTCGAGAGCACTTTAGCCACATACACTCATAACCACATACACTCATGCATCCCAAAATAAAGTTATTTTCTATTTATCTATCTATCGATTTATCTCTCTCACCCTTCTCCTCCCTCCCCCCCTCTCACTCTCTCTCGCTCTTTCTCTCTCTTTTTGTGTAACATACTTTTTAAACTGTTCTGCACAGTATGTATGTTTTTAAAATTATTCCGTACAAAAACAATCATCCATATGTATAGAAAAAAGACATCTTTATGTAAATATAAACAGTTATAAAAAAAATACATACAAGGAAGAAACATACTGAAATTAGAAGTTGCTATAGTCACGGTTGGGATACCGCCTTGACCCACTGGCAACTCTGCGTTTTTGCTAGGTTGGATTGTGTCAATTCGCATGGAAGATGCTACGGTAATAGGGCGCCTTGTTCCACATTATTAGCTTATATAAACGGCAAAAACATATTAGCCATTTCATGTAAATGAATTGCTAACATTTTACTTTCAATTATTTTTATATTCAAAACAAATACGGTTTATTGGAGGAGGTTTTTATATGACACTGACATAAAAATAGAATTGAAGAATTCCTATAAAAATATTATGGCTCATAAAAAAATATAATAAAATGAATAATAAGCAGCCTGCAAACTAGGCTATTATAGCTTACTCGACATTATTATTTATTCTTTCCTTCTTTTGTTGGGAACTGTTGGCGAATTAATCAAGAGGTTGGCAATAAAAACTTCCCTTGATGAAAGCAAATGTTGTATTTGTCACATTTTCTTTTTGATGACGTTTCGGAATTTATTTCCCATCTTCAGACTCCTTTTTATCAAATTATTAACAACCAACTGAAACTTCGTAAATAGCTTCATCTCATCGTAACATACAACTATTTTATTTACGAAAACTTTGGATAACTTTCCTCTTTAACTACTTTGATCTATCTCAAATATTTTGTTTTATTTTTTCTTGAAATGTTTTTAGATTATTGTTTGTGCGTTTTTAACGTATATTGTTATAGAAATAACAAAATTTAATAGGTGTCAGCTATTGGAGCCACATTTTGGATTTTTTGCCAGTTGTTGACAGGCTTGTATTCGCAGAAATTCAAAGAGATATACTCAATAGAACAGTTTTTAAAAATGGAACATCCACTTTTTTCTCGTTTAAAGAAATATTGCTAGTGATATGGACCAAATACAAAGAAAAAAATAGGGTTTCCTATTGCGACGAGTAGGTTATTGACAATATCACGCATTTACCAATACATTTAAATAGGGAAACGCAAGAAATTAGTTTAATAATAAAGTTGTAATATTTATCTTAAAATGAAGAATATAAAATTTCAACACTTTATTTCGCATAATAAATCCCTTGTTTTCTCGTTTCTGCCATTTATAGGAACAGTTCAAATCAAACCGTGTCAGCTATTGGTACAACAAACGACCCTCGAACCTAACTCATGTACATCTCATCACAAAGCAGCCACCACTACAATATCCTTCTCACAATCAATCATATTTTCCAAGAATGTACTTATTATACTTCAAGCCTAAATCGATTATCCCTAAAACCGGATATATCAGCAGTATTAAGCAACAACGAATCAAACATAAAACCAGCGATAAATTTCTTAAAATCCATAGGCTATTAAGTAAAATATAAAAATAAATATAATTTTTATTTTATTGTGCTTTCTTTTTTAATATTTTTCATTTTTTATGTTTTAAATATCTTTTTATTTTATTATTCTATCTATTTATTATTCATTCGTTTTTTACTTTCCTACCTATACTAGGCAAGGAAAGTATTGCAATCGGGTGAAATTTCCGATATGCGGTTTTCGACGGATCTATAGGTTTCAGAGCCCGAAAAATACATTTTTAGCCATTGTTCTGTCTGTCTGTGCCAAGATTTTCACGAGAATCACTGAATCCATTTTGTTGCTTCTTTTTTTATTTAGTAAGTTTTTGACTACTGATGCCTGTGACAGAAATTCGGTGCTCCAAGCGCAATAGCTTGCGCGCAATATATGAAAAACATGTTTTTCTATAGACTGTAGCGCGAAAACGGCACTAACGATTTTGATGAAATTTTCCTATTATGTTCTAATAATTGTTCTTTTAATTTCCATATATGGACTAAATTGCCGAGAAAATTCAGGGAAAAAAGTTATAAAGAAAAGAAAAATGTTATGGGGCCTTATTCCCTAAGTATATATTATACGGCAGAGCTCTGGTGTCAGAAAGGGGTGAATGAGAGAAAAAAGATGTCTGAGTGAAAGTGAGAAAATCTGTTGCCCACATCACACAAGCTTCACTTTTTCCTCTACTTTTAACAGAAATTATTGTTTGACGATACTAAGCTATGGCAAAAAGTTTTTGATCAGAAATACTAGAGAGTATTGAAATTTTTACACTATTTCTATCATTCGATCTACCATAAGCCGGTTTGCATTGCTTTAGTTTATCAAATAAATCGAACTAAAATCTTTTCTTAGATCAATTTTCAGGAACTTAAATCTAGCTCAATTTTATTCTAGTTCAACTATTCTGAAATAGTAAACACACCAGATGTTTTTATTTCTCCTCTGAAGAGTTTACAAACATATCCGACTCACAGGCGTTGATGATCCCTGTGTTTCAAGTCTTAAAGCCTAAATAAACAAACAAACAAACTGGTACAACAAAACAATTATCTAAATTTACAGTTTTTAAACATAGAGGAGAATGTTTCATGGATTTTAAATTTGCTTCGGAAAGGTGAGAAGTAGTTCTATAAGAAGAATACAAGAAAAATACACTAATATCAATATTTTAGTTTTCACAACTAAAAGTTCAAAGAAATTTTCTTAAGCAGTTACTGATGCTTTTTATATATGTTGAAAATATTGTCCTTGGAAGTCAGATATATTTTTGTTTCTTCAGTTCCATTATATATTTTAATTAGCTAACGAATGTTTCTGTAGATATCTATTATTCAATGTTGCCTAATTATCTATTGGCATAAAGACCTGATGCTAATTTTAATTTCTGCTCTCATAGATTATTTTTATTATCTTCACAATTACATTTTCCTTTCTTGTATTTTTCATGAGTTCTGAAATTATTATAGCCATACTTAATAGCCATTTTACTGCTAAACCCCATTGTAAGGTGTGATGAAGTTCGGTCATATTTATAAATTTCAGGTCAACCTGATGAATTCTAGGTGAACCAGCGGTTGAAACTTGTTTAAAAATGTCCACTTTAACAGTTTCTATGAAACTTTTTAGGAAAAAAAATCTTTTAAAAATTTAAACGTTCCGAGGAACATTTGTGTAATAAAGTTCCAGGTTTATGATAAAAGTTTAATTTGTATTTCAAGTTCTTTAGAAAACGTTCTGTTAAATGAACAATAAAGAGTAATTGGACTTAAATCAGAGTTATAACCTGTCTTAAATTATTTGCTTAATGTTCGAATTCGCTTCCTGTAAAGTACCTTTAATTTGGTTTAAATACGTTTTTAAAAATTTATTTATTGAATATTTCAACATTCTGCCACAAATATAAAATAAACAAAAGGAAAATAACAAATAATATGTTGGGCATTATTGCATTAAAAATGGATGAATATAAACTATGAAAGAATTTGATAATTGACTAAAGAAGAGATAAAAGAAAAATGTTTCTTTTTTCAAGTTGAAAATGAATTTCTGGAATTATTTTTATTATTATTATTATTAAAAAACACTTTATTCAGAAATATTACAATTTGTCACAGTTAAGGACACTTATAATAGAGTTCAGAGATTGCATTCATACCGTATATACAAAAATATAAATAAATAAAGTAATAACAAAAGAATAAGAAGAAAGAACAAAAGAGTAAAGAAAAAAAAATATATATACACATAAGTAAATAAAAATAGAAATAAAAGTAAAACAAACACCTTATATAAAACATACATTATTTACAATTTGCCAGGTGATCTCCGAACCAATCCTTTCCCCTCCACATGTGGAGGGAAAAGGGAGGCTTAGGAGATCCCTACGCTTCTCCCTCAGCCACTTCACTGGTATTTTAAACCAGCGGAGGATGAGTAAGAGCGCTACAGCCACAGACAATCATGACTTGAGTGGAGAATCTGGCCATTGCTAGAACTCCAAAATATCCATATTTACAAAAGGTCTCGTGGCCACTGCCGCTTTAACCTACGAAGGGGATTGTAGGGATGGGTGGTGCTTGATAGGGATTGCACAACGGGATTTGGGTGATGAGAAAGGTTCTGGTGAAATTTGGAAAATTTGGCTGGGATAAGATCAAGAATCAATGGGATATTAAGGTCATGATGTAGGGTTTTATTGGTTACATAGAAGGGAGCATTGATTATTGTACGGAGGACTTTAGACTGAAAGGATTGAATGCGTTTGATGTTAGAAAATTTGGCTGTTCCCCATAGTTCTAGTCCGTAAGTCCAGATGGGTTTCAGTATTGTCTTGTAGATCAGTAATTTGTTTTCACCAGAAAGTTTAGATTTTCTATTCAGTAGTCTATATAGCTGGCCATATCGTCTGTTAAGTTCCTGTCTTTTAAGTCGAGTATGTGGATTCCATGTTAGTCGTCTGTCTAAGAGAAAGCCAAGATACCGGACTGTATCTGAGAAAGGAAGCTGGATGGAGTTAAAATAAACTGGTGGGCAGGTATTACGCCGAAGGGTGAAGGTAATGTGTTTACATTTAGATTCGTTTACCTTAATGCGCCATTTCTTACACCAGTGTTCAATCAGGAAGAGGTGCCTTTGTAAGTTTGCGGACGCTGTTTCAGGATCTGAGTTGGAAGAAAGGATAGCAGTGTCATCAGCGAAAGTTGCCAGGAGGGTATCGGGATGGACAGGAATATCAGCGGTAAAGAGAATGTAAAGGATGGGGCCCAAGACGCTGCCTTGAGGAACGCCAGCCTCAATTGAGTAACAGTCGGAGAATTCGGTGCCACAGCGAACTCGGAAGGAGCGGTCGGAAAGATAGGATCGGAGTACTAGGTATAAGGACTGTGGTAGAAGGATTTTAAGCTTGAAGAGTAATCCGGCGTGCCATACCCGGTCAAAAGCTTGCGCTATGTCCAGAAATGCACCCGAGCAATACTGCTTGCTTTCTAGGGTTGAGGATATATGGTCAACAACTCGGAGTCCTTGCTGGACAGTGGAATGTTGGGAACGAAATCCGAATTGATGAGTAGGAAGGTTATAGGATTCAATTATAGGTAGGATTCGTTTCAGTAGGATCTTTTCAAAAATTTTTGAGAGGATTGGGAGTAGGCTAATTGGTCTATAGGATGCTGTATTGTTGGAAGGTTTGCCTGGTTTCAAGAAGAGGACGATGGTGGAATGTTTCCATAAAAGAGGGAAGTGGGTAGTTCGTAGGATGCAATTGTATATATATGTAAGAAATATGATGGCTTTAGATGGAAGTTGTCGAAGGATCTGTGGGGTTAGAAGGTCATATCCAGGAGATTTGCGAGGTGTGATTTTCCGTAAAAGGTATTTGACCTCAGAGGGATTAACAGCTTTAGGTGGTAAGGAGAGTGGGATAGGTATTGAGAGGGATTCTTCTACTTTTACTGTGTGGCTGGGATGGGATTCTGGATGAGGAGCGAAAGTATAGGAAAGGTGTTTGGCAAATTCCTCGGCTTTATCTTCATCAGATGCTGCCCAGGAGCCATCATCTCGTCGAAGAGGGTGGGAAATATGATGGGATTTGAGGATTTTTCTGGTGATATTCCAAAGGGAATTATCATGAGTAGAGAGTGTGGTGAGGTAGGAATTGAATGATTGGGATCTGAAGGTGGCTAATTCTTTTTTTAATTTTTTACAGTGATAATTGTAGGAGTGGCGGTCGGCTGGATGTCTGGTACGTTGCCATAATAATCTGGCACGGCGTTTTATGTGGATTAGGTCAAGGAGGTGTTGAGGTAAATTATGTTTCTTAAGGATTTTTGAGGAGTGATCAGGGGAGGAAGCAGTCCAGACTGCTTCTTGAATTTTGGTAGTGAAGGAATGTACTGCATTGTCCAGGTCTTCAGAGGTTTTCAGGGTTACTCTGAGGTCAATTTTATCGGAGAGGATTTGATGAAAGAGTTTCCAGTTAACTGGGCCTCTGATGAAGGACGGAGGAGAGGGTTTAGGAATAGGAGCTAGTGTTACTTGGAGTATTAATGGGCTGTGGTCTGAGGAAAGCTCGTCAAGACGGGCAACGGAATGGTTGAGAGCACCTAAACCATTATGGATAAAGAAATCGAGGATATCGAGATTACGGTTAGGATCAGTGGGCCAGTAGGTAGGTGAGTTGGGTGGAAGAAGGGTAAAATTTTGGGAATTGAGTACAGACAGCAATGTTCGACCACGAGAATTCGTGGTTCTTGAACCCCATTGTTGATGCTTGGCGTTTAAGTCTGCACCCAAGATGAAATGATGTCCTAAGGAAATGAGGAAGGAACTAAATTGGATATTGGAGATGGATTGGTTTGGAGGGCAATACGCTGATGCAACGGTAATAGGAAAGGAGAAGGTTTTGATTACGACTGCGGTGGATTGTAGGAAATCGTGTGTAGGCAGTGGGAGTAGGTAATGGGAGAGGGATTGGTGCACAATGACTGCAGTACCGGCATGTGCTCTACCGTCAGGATGGTCGGTACGGTAAGTTATGTATTGTGGTATTTTTAGGAGCTGTTTTTTAGTCAGTCGAGTTTCCGTTATTAGGGCTACGTCTACGTTCTTGTCTTGTAGTAAGGCTGTTAGTTCGTGTATGTGATTTCTAACACCATTCGCATTCCAAAGGAGAATGGATATGGGTTTGATGGAAGTCATTTAAGGATTTTTTAAAGGAGGGATAAGGTGAGATACTAGGTTAGTGAGAAGTGATATCAGTGGGGTAACAAGGGATTTAAATTCTGAAAGAAAGGATGTCAATAAGCTGGTTAGATCTGTAGCATTAGGCGGTGGAGGAACATATTGGATTTGATGTTGGTGAGGTTGTTGTTGATTAGGTACATTAGGTGGGATAGGATATTGAGATTGGGGTTGAGTTTGTTCTTGCGGCAGGGCCTCACATACATTAGTCGGGTCTCTACCCCCAAGTAGCTTGGCAAAAGAAACCTTAGAGTTCACAATTTTAGCGGGTCCTCTTCTTGGTTTAGGTGTATCATCAGGGTCCCTGGGTTTCATATATCTCGCTTTAAGATTTTTATAAATTTGGCAGCCTTTGTAGTTGGCTGGATGGCCTTCCAGGCATAGGGCACAGACTGCTGGTTCTGTAATTGGTTTATTACACTCGCCAGACTTGTGTGTTTTACCACATTTCACGCAGCGTGGTAAGTGGTGGCAATAAGACTTGGTGTGGCCATATGCTTGGCAATTGTGGCACTGGATGAACTCTCTTTTTGGGTACGGTTCTGGAATTATTAGTGAGAATCTATATATATGTACAATATACAGCTGGAAAGCCGAAGATTTTAGGAAAAATAATATTTAACCCATTGAAACTTAGAGAGAAGTTCTCTAGGCACTTATTGATAAGCAAATGTTTCATGCAGTCGTGAAATCAACACCATATTAATAATTGAATTAATAATATACAAATAAAAAATTGTGATGTAAAATTTATACATGTATAACGAGTTCGGGCATAATTTGCCTGAAATTGAGCAGACGAATTATACACGATTCTAATTCATCGTTTGTTTGAGTAATTATGAATAAAAGTAATTTTTTAAATCAATATTAATCGAAAAAAGTTCTAGCTCCAAAATAAGTGAAAAAAACAATAGACTATTATAATTCCTGTGATACTAAAACTTTTTAAAAATATTTTTTTTTTCTGTTTAGGTCCAGATTATAATGTTTTCTATTATTATTCGAATTGATAAGGACTAATCATAATGATGAAAGAGGATGAATTTTTTTGTATAAGCATCAGTGAAATAAAAAATGGCAAGGAATACAATTTTTTTCTCGATACCCCTAAAGATGCAGGATTGATATAATGGAAAATGGATGGGATTGGTATCTCTTGTATTCCATAGGGTGCACTGAGAGTGTTATGGAGAGAATGGAGATATTTTGTCATTGATTGGACTCACTAGTTTTCCCTTTTCAAGTTTCTCTTTTCTTTTAAGAATATTACGGGAAAATGAATACAGTCCACGAGAGAAGAGGAATTTTATTCTTCTATACACATTCAATGGAAGAATTGAACTACAAAAGAGATATTAGTCTTGACTTCATGAAAATCTGTTTGAGACAATTTATAAACGAACATGAAAAAATAGTAAATGTGATTCCATAAATTTATATTTAATAACTCCTCTAAAATAACAGTTTAATTTTAATTAATTTACTTACAGTACTTAGGGGGGATGGTAATTTCAATTATGCGCTAACGTTAGTTTACTTTTGATCAGCTATATTCTTATTGGGTGTTCTGAAATAGGTTGCTAGAAGAGGAATTTAAATCTCATGAAGTATGATAAAGGGAGAAATTACATAGAAATCAAAAGTTTATCAATTAATATGAACAATTAATTATAGATTAACTAAAGACCATATTTTTTTTTAAAAAAAGAGTTACCAAAGGGACTATTTAGAAAGTATCGCCGCCTATCCTTAGACGGTTCAAGGTAAGCAGCAACTGGTAAACTGGTCTAGTCATTATATTTATCAACACTTTTCCTCAAGGTGCTTTGAGTGGGAGAAATGTCAAAAGCGATCTGAAAGGAACAATTCCAAATCACGAAGGAAGTGTGATAATGCTTGAGCCCGTAATGCACTTCTGTACTTGAGCCTTGATCATGGGGAGACAATTTCTTTTGTGGTTACAATTTCTTCTGCCAAAACATAGGCAGTGTGCTTGTGTACACGATGACAGCCAATAGTTGGGAAATTGGTCATATCAAACCAAGATAACACGTTTAATTAGTTTTAGTGAATTAATAAAAATATGTTTAAATATCTGATTTAAAAAAATATATAAAAGATACTGACGAATAAGAAATGAAAAAATATCTGGTGTGTCCACTCACACGACTTTCCTACCTATTTCAGAAAAGTATTTATATCTTAACATATGTTCATGAAGAAACAAAAATAATTGAACTAGATACATTTTCCTAAAAATTGATCAAACATAAGATTTTAGTACGATTTATTTGATAAACTAAAGCAATGTAAGCCGGCTTAAGGTAGATCAGTGCACAAATTTCAATACTTCCTAATATTGATGATCAAAAACTTTTTGCCATAGCTTAGTATTGTCAAACAATAATTTCTGTTAAAAGTAAAGGAAATGGTGAAGATTGTGTGATTCGGGCAACAGATTTGCTTACTTTCACTTAGTCATCTTTATTCTCTCATTCACCCACCCCTTTCTGACACCACGATATGAAACCGTAATCTTACATTGGAAATTAAAATTGCGCTACTGTCTATAGAAAAACATGTTTTTCATTTATTGGGCGCAAGCTATTGCGCATGGAGCACCGAATTTCTGTCACAGGCATCAGTAGTCAAAACCCTACAAAAGAAAAAAAAAAGCAACAAAATCTGTTCAGTAGTTCCCGAGAAAATCTTGGCACAGGCAGACAGAATGACCAATGGCTAAAAATGTGTTTTTCGGAGGGCTCTGAAACGGATCTTTAGAGATCCGTCGAAAGCCGCATGTCGGAAATTTGACCCGATTGCAATACTTTCCTTACTTAGTATAGGTGGGAAAGTAATAAAGTATAATTTAGAGCGTTAATGTGATCTCTGAACACTATTATAAATGTCCTTTGAAATAGATTGTAATATTTTTCAATAAATAAGTTTAAGGCCGCTTCCACTTATTAAAAAAAAAAGATAATTATGATCTTTATCTTCTATCAAGATTATTTATTATAGTTGAATTGTTAGAATGTTTTATAATAATTAATTAACTAAAATCCCAAGAAAATTCTTGAAACTTTTTTTTATATAATATATATGAGAACAATGTTTTCCTGTTTAATCGCTATTATAATTGATAACGTCAGATTAATTGGTTAGGTTATATACGTTCTGACAGATAAATCGTAGCCGTCTACACGTGTCAGTTAACGTGGCAATCGCGTTAACTACTGTCGGCTTAGAAGTATTTAATCAATTAAGTTAAAAGCTTCTTGTAATAGCTGTTACAGATTGAAACAAATTGTGACAATCTTTTGTGCTTTGTATATTAACATTATGCAATATCCGCAATTTAAACAGAACTTTACCTTTCATTGAATGTTGTATATTTGTGTAATTATAAAGCAAGGTGTCGTATAATAGTAATGGATGATTGCTTAGTTGAATAGCAGGAATGACCGATGTGAAGTAAGTACAGTAATCAGATTACATAATTATTATTGAAACAAAAGGGAATTTTATTCTAGGACTTAAAGTCCCCTGAGAATAGTGAACAATCAAGTGACATTTGTCTCTCATTAGAAGATAATAAAGAATTAACTATATTACATAGTTATCGAACCCTAAGATTAAAATAAAGGAAAATCACAAATAAACATTTAAAATTATAGATACATGAGTGTGTTCACATATTTGCACTAACAAGCACTGTAGATAATATGTAGGTATCAATAAGATAACACTAAAATGAGGCTGTCAGCTCTAAAATACAAAAATATTATTCTTACATATATTCGGAAGATTGATTGCTGAGGAGATGGAAAAGTAAATGGTGTTTAAATTAGGTTAAGGATGAAGATTTGCGTATGGAAGTAGCATTAGAATTACAAAACAAGGTAGCACGTATGCAAAAGAATTTTTTAAAGGAAGCAGCTCTATGAGAAGAAATAAACAGGTTTGTGGGCTGGGATATCTTGTTGAACGAATGGACAGAAGAGCAAGGGAATAAAAAGATCATGAAAGTAAGATGGTTTTATGGTAGTAAAAGGAATACATCTAGGAAAACTGGATAGAGCCACTTCAAATCGGCAAACCAACTGGTGACTTGGCAGTGCTAGGGGACTCCAAAGATGAATCTAATGGAGCAATTCATTAATCTCTTCAATTCAATCCACCGTATACAAGACAGATATACTCGAAGTGGGGAAAAACGAGAGGGAAAACTAGGAGCTGGTGTTTTTTAAGAGGCAAAGAATCGCGTATTCTCAGAAACAGTTCTAGGGCAGTAATAGGATTTCGGATAATATGGGAAATATGATTACAGGACAATATCAAAAATTATCCAAAGATTTACAACGGAAGTGTGGAAACGAATTGGTAGTTCATTGAGATAGGGTAGGAGATAATAAAGAATTGGAATAAAGATGCTTGGAACCAACGAGAATGACTTATTATCACATACTACGCTAACCTGAATAAATATTTTCACTACATTCTCATCATTAGATGCTAATAATAATTAATATGTAGAGAAAAAAAATTATACTGCTTATTTCACAAACCATATTGTCATTACAGTACATATTTGTTTTTAGGAATTTATAAGGATAATCACTTTTTCTAATAAAACCAGCTATCAAGTTCGATTTCGTTGCTTGTCTCTCCATCTTGGTTCTATTGTTTTCTGAAGACCTTTTCAGCATACATATGCATCCTAATCCCCCTTCAAAATGTCCATAAATCAGATTTTCTGCTCTACAATCAGTGGAACTTTAATTCAACATGATGCCAGCTTCTTGGGGCAACAAAAAGAGAAATATAATAATATTGTATGGCTACTCACCTCTATTGAGTTACTAAATCACACAGCAAACTCAATCAATCAACAGATGATAAAAAAATAAAAAACAAATACGAGAAGTTAGGCGAGACAACTTCAACAACTAATATTTCAAGAACAGTATACAGAATCGAATAAGCGAAAACCAAGATCAATCATTAGATGTGGCGATGTAATTACTTTAACATTTTTTTTTTTAGTTTTGTCTTAACACGTTACTTGCGGTTACGGTCCCCGGCCTCCGATAGCTTTATATAATGATTATTTACGTTAGCATCTATCTTATCATCTATCCAACTCCCGTTTAAATATTTTTTAAAATTACTATTTTAGAGAATTCGGAAGATAGACAAAATTCGAAACATTCGCGGTCGAGTATCATATCCCGGGAACCGTTGCCGTGTTAATTTTATTTTATCCAGAAAATTAGATTTTTTTCCGTTTTTTAGTTTCGAATATTTATCTGTACATATCGAGAAAATGTTGACAATCAGCAGATGGTTCGATAAAAGTAATGAAACGGACATACCAGGCTTGGGAAAGGTTAGCACCCAGTATTCTCTGACTTGATTCAATTACCATGGCATGTTTAGGAAGGAAGCACCTCATCCAACACCTTTTCAATTATTCCTCATATTGATAGGCCTCTCAGCTGAAGCCATATGTCTTATAAGTAAGCTAGTATGTCCATGTAAATTAGTATAAAATCGTTTTAAAGTGTCCTTGGCCGGTGGAAGTCGGCATGTCGAGTTTTGTTAGTAACGTACCAAGGTCCTTTAGTTCATTAACTCCATTAAATAAAATAAGTGAGTCGTAGTATTTTTGAATGTAAAGTGTTAAGATCCCTCTTAGTTTAAATCAACTTCGAATGTAGCCTAACTATTATTTAAATTAAGTCGATTGTAATTTAAAAAAAAATGAACTATATTTCGAAGCATTTATTTTAAAATATTTACACTTACTAATAATAAAAAAATAAAATGAAATCAATTTTACACTACTATCAATAGATAAAATAAAATAATAACTTCTAAAATGAAAATAACGATAATCTGAATACAATGATAATAAAGACAATTATGAAGTTATCTAATCAAATATTTCGATGCTTGATTATGGGAATTAAATAAAGAAATTATATGTAAATGGCCTAAAATTACAATCAATAATGGAAAAATTAACAAATATGTATTAACCCTAAAGTAAGAATTATACAAAACTAAACGAAAAACAAAACAATAAAAATTAAACAACTTTACGTGCTCGCAAGCAGGTGACGGTCGTAGATATGGACGAACCGCTGGCACTCCAATCCTCCTTCAGCGACTGAACGTAGGTTCAATATGAGCGTTCATATAATTAAAACTGCAAATGGGCAGCGGCGAGCACAACGAGAAAAGTACGTCTCTTCAGATTAGAACTGCAGTGGGCAGTGTTGAAGTTGGCAGTACTCAGCTCAGTGGCGGGAGAAGTTAGACCGTCTATTGTTAATTCTACCCCCTTAGGAATTGAACTTGTTTATAGCTAGAGCTACAGTCGATAACAATTTAAGTATAAACTATTGACCTATTGAATATAAACAAGATAAGCTATGGGCCTATGAAGATATATATATATATATATATATATATATATATATAATTATTAATTGGTTTCATTTTATGAGATAAACTAAAATAACAATTAACCAAATTATTGTTAAAAATAAAAAATAAAATAAATCAATTCTGTGGCGTTAGCAAAAAGTTTGAAATTTTGGTGAGTGGATCTTTTTATTATACAGTATATTTGCGAGGAGTATGTTCATATAGGCAAGTAAATATATGTATGTATTTAGTTTGTATCTCTGCTCCAGTTTTGAACATTTAAAAAAAAAGTGATTAAAGTAAAGTAGTTTGAGTCGTATACTGAGAGTCATTTTAACAAGTCCCATGTTATGCTTAAATCAAAGGTAAGTTCGAGTATCCACAGGTATCCGTCTGAGGAATTAGGTTGTTATCGATAAAAATTGAAAGGAAGGTATTTCTTCGAAGTATAAATGTAATGTGTTTCCATTTGTCGTGGTTTAGTTTTTAGATGGAAAATGGAACTTATTACTTCCTCTTTTAGTACTAGATGCTGAATCATTAATTATAAGGTTTTAACATCAGGATTTAAACGACTTACGTCTGTCAAATAAGTGTTGGGTGTGGTTGTCCTTGGGTGTGGTTTAGACAACTGAAAGCAGTTTTTAACAATAATAAAATGAAAAGTATAATTCTAACATGATAAGATAATTAATAACTTTATCAATTATTTCATAACATTAATTGATGGAATTGAGTCGGAGGAAAAAATAATAACTTTATTCTATGGAGCGCCTGCCATCGGACTATCCTCTATTCTGCAATACAGAACAGTCTGGTGTTATTGTATGCTACCTATTGAAGGGGCTACACGTGGTTCAAATTAAGACAAACTCTGAATACGTTAAATTTATCTCTCTGTGATAAATAAAAATACTAAATTTAATAGCAACTTATGGCTAACGCAATACATAAATTGAATATGAACAATTCGAAAAATACAAATTGAATTGTTAATCATAAACTATTTAAATTAATTATAAACAAGTATTTGAAATAATTATCATTGATAAACATTCAGATTTTTTTCCTAATTAGTTTATGATAAATACTAATCGTTTATATATTTATTGACTGGAGGGAGAAATACTACATTATAAGTAATGCTGCCCTACTACATAGGGTTGCTTCATACACAGCATACTTATCAATCCATATGGACATAACATTTATATATACATATATATATATATATATATATATATATATATATATATATATATATACATATATATCATTTTTGTTTCTCAGTTTCCATAACAGTAAAAATGTTTCATAAAAAAAAAACCATATCAAGCTGTTAGCATTGCATAACATATATATATCCCCCTCCCACAAAAAATTCTAATGTTAGGAATTCAACACTAAATCGCACATATATACCATAGTAATTCAATGAATATAGACAAAAAGATAAGGCGATACTAAAAAATTAATATAACTATAATTAATATAATGTTATTAAGATTTAGAACAGTATATACAATAATAATTTAAAAAAAAAATTATTTACACCTTGTGTCGACAATCAGCAAATGTGTTGGAATACGAGAAATAGTGACATGTAAGGAAGCATGGGGAAGGAAGGATAGTACTCAGCAGCACCTTTTCCCTGACTTGTTTCAATTACTTAGATTGTCTAAGAAAGGAGATCTCTCATCCAGCGCCTTTTTAGTCTCCTCTTCATATTCAGATAATAATAATTAAAAATGTACTTTACAAGAGAAAAGATTTTTTTTCCTTAGACAATATGAAGCTTCCCTTAACCCGGATTGCTGCCTCAGCAAGCCTCCTCATGTCTGCCGCTCTTTCGCATTCTCCGACAGTTTCCTACCTCCATCACTCTATCCTTCCATCTAAATGGGGGTCTTCTTCTCCTTCTTCTACTCACTGTCTCTCAATCTATAATTATCTGTGGCATCTTCTTGTCACTAAGGCCATATCATCTGAGTCACCTCTAATATATTTTATTTTATTTCCGAAATTTCCCTTATAGTCTCTTACTCTTTAGATCCTGAATACCCTATCAGTTCTCCTCTAAAAATCCATTTCAACTGAATGGAATTTTTGTCTATCGGTTATAATGAGGAGCCATGTCTCCGAACAGTATAGCATTAATCTTTCTACCAAATGTTTGTGCAATAACTTTTTTAATTTTATTAACATATTGCTGATCCCTAAAAGTTTAGTTTTCCCAATGCTTTTTTACCATTTGTGGTCCGGTTTTTTTATTTCTGCTTCTGCTCTACCATTACTTTCAATAATGGATCCCAAATAATAAAATTGTTTCACTATATTTAGATTGCATAATGTTGGGTCAAAACTCTCTTCTTTCTCAGTGCTCTTATACATAAACAGTATTGTTGTAATTTATTTGGATGTCTCCTTGCTTATAATGATCTATTATATTTCTGAATAAGAAGCTTATATCCTATCCATCTTGTGCAATCAATACCTGGTCATCATCAAATAGCAAATGTCATCTATTTTCACGTCTTATATTTCGAGACCCATTTTCCCGCATTTCTTCATCCATCATTTTAGGTATATTTTAAATAGAGTGGGGAACATGCAGCCCGTGTAGCAGGTCGTGTCCGTTTTGGTGGGATGATAATGGGCCTATTTTTATTCGGCATCTATTATTTCTATAACTTTCTTTAATTGGATTCCCGATTCTTTGGTCGATTCCAGCTTTCGTTAAGTATCCCCATAGTAATTTGCATGGCACACTGTTGTATTGCACCTTTTCCAAATCAATAAAAATTAAATCAAATATTTTTGATTTGTCCATTTGTTTTTCTAGTAGCTATCTCAGAGTGAAAATACAGTAAATACAGGACCTATATGGTGTAAATCCACATTGCTCCTCAGCTTGAACATACTGATTTTCCAATGTTGATTTAACTTTTTTTTCTAGCACTTTCGTGGATGGGCTTTTCACACATATGCCTCTATAATTTTCACATTTTTTTGTCACCTTTTTTAAGATATTGGTGTCAAATACCCTAACTTCATTTCTTGAGGCATGTTTCCACCTTTTAGGATTTGATTAATAATGTTTGTGAGTATTTTTTATTAATGAGTATTGTGAGTAACCTTAACTCCACCACACTTGAACACCTCTGCACATACTCCTACCGGACCAGAAGCTTTCTTATTTCTCAACCTTTTCAATTTCTCTTTGACTTCCTTCCAAGTGACAAATAAGGATCGACAGATGTACACTTCTCATTTTTCGTCTGTGATCTCTTTATTAATTTCGTTCCAAAAATTATAATAACTAGTTTAGTCCTGCATTTCTATTATTTTCAGCCGTGTTTTATATTTCTCTTCCTTCTTAATCCCTTAAACACTGACCAATGTTCAGTCGCTTGCCGAAATCACAACCTACTGTGTAATTCGTGCACATTTCCTTTACCACCAGAAAAGATAATATTAAAAAAATATTCGTTGACATCTTGAACTCTGCTCCTAATATTCTATAATTAAGAAACGTTTTAGCAAATAAATAATCATAAACTTTCCATTTAATTTGTATTCATTTCTCAAATCACACCTCTTGGGAGTGACAACAATCAGTGAGTGTGCTGTCGCAGAGAAAAGTAAGGAATAAGAATTTGTATTTAAGTGTAGAAAATTCTATTGAATTATCACAAGTTTAAGTCAATTAACTGCATGTTGATTTCCTTTATCTCTTCCATATTCGTGAGTTAACTAAGTGCAATCAATTGAAGTAAAATTACTGGTGCAGCGGATTCTTCCGCTAAAAATGACGGAAACTTCGGCTTCAAACGATTCACCAAATGAAGTCAACCACGATAATGCACCAGAAGCTATGTCCTGGGAAGTTGTGTCTGGACGAAAACGACATGTAGCTTCAGACAGAGATCCACGTCACAAACAAATAAAGGTTAGTGATACTATTATTACTAACAATCGATTCGAAGTTTTATCAAATACTCCGGAAGATAGACAGCCAGCAAATAATAATCCCATTATTATTAGACCTCCACCTATTCATATAAACGATGTGAAAGACTACACGGCATTAGTAACCTATCTTCACAATGAAGGTGGCCCTAACAGTTTCAGGTTGAAAACGTCTATGAGAGGAGTCAGCGTGTATCCTGAAAACGCAGAAATATACCGTAGGTTAGTGACCAGTCTTAGAAGGGGTGGAGCTGATTTTCACACATATCAACTCCCGGAAGATAAAACGCCTCGAATAGTTATTAAAAATTTACACCACGCCACACCTCCAGCGACCATAAAACAGGAACTTGCCAACTATGGTTACGAGGCAACCAACATCGTAAATGTTATATCAAGATTCAAAACACCGTTGCCAATGTTTTTCGTTGATGTGTCCAAAGCAACGTTCAATGATAAAATTTTCGACATTGAATTCCTGTATTACACACACGTGAAGATCGAAGAGCCAAGGAAAAAAAGGATCATTCCGCAGTGCGTACGTTGTCAGCATTATGGCCATACCAAGACGTACTGCAACCACCAGCCGAGGTGTGTAAGGTGTGGTATGGGTCACGAAAGCACTTCCTGTACAAAGACTCGAGAAACAGTTGCAAAATGTGCCAACTGCCAAGGACCACATCCTTCTAACTACAGAGGTTGCGAAACTCTGAAAGAGCTTAGGAAGACCCGCACAAGAAACCATACTCTGCAAAGGCCTCCTAGAGTTCAACCCCCACCACCAGAACTACACGAGTTCCCACCACTGCATCAGCCTCAATACCCTCATCCGATTCCCTCAGGACCAGAACAACAGCAGCAGAGACAGCAACGAAAACCAGCACCGGCAACAAACCAAGAACAAAGGTCTAAAGGTATGAGTAGGGGCATTGCCCAAACGCTCCCTACTATTGAAACCTCCTCAGGTGATATCATACATTTGATTAGCGGTCTCAATAATCTCATACAGCCCCTCTTCAGTCTTCTACAACAGCTATCTCAGGCTACTCTCGCTCTTACCCAAAAATATGCCCCGTAATCAGACGACTGTGGGCTCCATGTCTATTATACTATGGAACGCAAACGGACTGAATCAACATAGAACCGAACTAGACATATACTTACACGAGAAACGCATTGACATTGCACTAATAACAGAAACACATCTGACACCACATTCTAAATTTTACATCCGTGGTTACAAAATCTACAGAACTGACCACCCAGATGGAACTTCACATGGAGGCACTGCCATAATTATCAAAACAACTCTAAAACATAATCCTTTACAATTACCCATAACACCAGAGATTCAAGCTACAGCCATTACACTATCAACACAACAACAAAACATTACTCTTGCTGCGGTTTATTGCCCTCCGAGGTATGTTCTGACACCCATGATGTTTAGTAATTTCTTTAAACGTCTTGGTAGATGCTTTGTTGCAGGAGGCGACTACAACGCCAAAGATCAGTTCTGGGGATCCAGACTATCTACTCCAAGAGGAAGGAATCTTAGGTATGTTCTTTATGAGCTTTCATTAGACACAATATCACCTAATTCACCCACGTACTGGCCAACTTCTAGACGGAAAACACCAGACTTACTCGATTTTTTCATAACTAAAGGACTCCGAACAACACCTCACACTATAACAACGAGTTCAGATCTTTGCTCTGATCATTCCCTTTTGCATTTGGTATTGTTTGAAGAGCCTTGTGAAGCTACAAAAAAACTGTCCCTGATCAGTGGCATAATGGATTGGGACAGGTACAGGAACCAATTGGACACTGCTCTGTCTGTTCCTCTATCCATTAAAAACGAAGAAGAACTTGAGGATGCCGTTGAATACTTCACACGAAATATCCAAGAAGCAGCATGGTCTTCATCAGTACCAAAACCTCAAAAATATGAGTTCCTACCAATGTACCCACAATACATAAGGGACTTGATCAGAGCGAAGAGGAGAGCTCGCAAAATATGGCAGACTGACAGACTTCCATCAGATAAACGAACTTACAACAGACTTAATAATGAACTCAAGCGACAGATTGGAAAATTCAAACGAACAACCTATGACAACTACATCAGAAATCTCTCAACCGACGATGGAAGCTTGTGGAGACATACTAAAAACCTTATTAAGCATCGTGAAGTGTCAGCACCCCTTCGAAGACAAGATGATTCCTGGGCCGTGACGGACGGAGAAAAATCAGAACTCTTTGCCGAATATCTTTCTTCTGTTTTTGTACCACACACAGACTTCACTAACACTGTGCACGATAACAATGTACTAAACACTTTAGACATGCCCTTACAACTAACTTCACCTCCTATTTCATTCACACCTTCACAGATTGCTGAACAAATCAAAAAGTTGCCTAAAAGAAAAGCTCCTGGACATGACTTGATTAACGCTGAAGTGCTCCAACAAATGCCTAGAAAAGCTCTAGTGCTTTTGACAACTATTTATAATGCAATACTGAGGACAACTAAATTTCCCCTACAGTGGAAATACTCACATATAATAATGATTCACAAGCCTAAAAAGGACAAAAACTCACCTTCCTCATACCGACCAATCAGCTTACTACCTATCTGTTCCAAAATTTTTGAAAGCTTACTGAACAAAAGACTTGTTGATATACTAACAAACACCCAAATAATACCTGACCATCAATTTGGATTTAGGGCACATCACTCAACTATACACCAACTACATAGAGTAACGGACTACATATCTACAGCACTAGAGCAGAAAGTATATGCAACTGGCGTATTTCTGGATGTTGCTCAAGCGTTTGACAGAGTTTGGCACCAGGGTCTTCTCTTTAAACTCAAGACAATACTCCCACCTACATATTATCTAATTCTACAATCCTTCCTTTCCGATAGATTTTTCTCGGTCCGACACGGGTCAGAACTATCTTCCATCAGGTCTATCTCAGCAGGAGTACCTCAAGGTTCAGTACTCTCTCCACTACTCTATATCACATACACCCATGACATACCTTGTAGTCCCAACATTTTAACAGCGACATATGCAGACGACACAGCAATTTTAGCAAGACACAAAAATCCAACATACGCCTCACAGACCCTACAACAGTATTTAACAAGATTACATGACTGGTTCAAAATTTGGAAAATCCGACTAAATCAAGACAAATCACAGCACATCACATTTACGCTTCGACATGAAACATGCCCTCCAGTTTTCCTTGACGATACACAGATTCCACAGACAGACACCGTTCACTACCTTGGTCTGACATTTGACAGAAAAATGACGTGGGGCCCACATATAATCAAAAAACGAAAAACTTTAAATCAAAGATTAAGAATTCTGAGTTCACTTCTTTCAAAAAATTCAAAACTAAAACTTAGACAGAAATTGAACACATACAATTACTTACTAAAACCTATTTGGACTTACGCATCACAGATATTTGGAACTGCTAAAAAGACTCACTTAAACAAACTTCAAATCTTTCAAGCAAAAACATTCAGAACAATTACAAAAGCACCTTGGTACGTTAGCAACATAACCTTACATACTGACCTCCATATGCCGACTGTTAACGAACACATACGTATTCATTACAAACGATTCCATGACAACTTACAAGGACATACTAATACACTTATAAATGACATGGCCACTACGAATATGCCCGGTAACGTCTGTAGGAGACTGAAGAGGAGCTGGATGAGGGACCTCCTCGCCTAATGTAGATATCACGCCGAGTGAGGTGCCGCTGGGCACTGATCCTCCTCATGCCTTTCATGACAATTCTATTAATCAATCGATCTCACATTCACTGGTTGTCATTAGCATTATGACAGGTGTGAATAAAACATTAAAGCTAAAAAAAAAAAAAAAAAAGTGTAAATAATTGGCTAAATGTTTATTTTGTTTTTATTAATAAATGTATAATAGCACGTAGCCCTCATTTATACACTCAATTAGAAGATCTTTTATTTCAACGGTGATTTTAAGGTTTTTTTTTGGCTATAAATAATGTATTTGAGCCTGTCAACTTATGGTTGACAATCAGGAAATATGCTGGTAGTACAGGAAATAATGACATGACACACATGGGGAAGGAAAGTACTCAACAGTATCTCTTCCCCAACTTGTTCCAATTACTTAGGTTCTATAAGGAAGAAGATCTCTCATCCAACGCTTTTTTAGTCTCCTCCTCATGTTGTGAGGTTCGTCAGCTATGGCCATGTCTTTTATTAGTCTGTAATTATATCCGTTTAAATTTTAAATTAGTGTAAAGTCATTGGTAAAGGATCGTTATGTGTCGGTCAAATGTTGGAAGGTGGAAGTCAGTACATAGAATTTTGTTAGTCATATACCAAGTAATAAACAATAAATAAAGTCATATAACTCATAGTAAATATTTTAGTGTCTCTAGTAAATAACATAGTGCAGTTAAGAACAAATATCTTGTAAATTGTAACATTTCATATCAATAACTTGTTTTGGGATTAATGTCGCGAGAATATTTATTTGACGAATGCAATGTGCAAATGCTGAATTTATGGTCAGGTATTATCTTTTGGTCTGTCAATATATCGATAAATCTTTTGTATATTAATATCTCAAAAACTTTAAAGCACACAGGAAGAAGGCTAATGGGTCTGTAGGACGAAGGACTGTATATGTCTTTACCAGTTTTGTGAATCATTTCAATGAGTAAGCATTTCCATTGTTATAGGAATTTTGAAGTACTTAGTATGTTTGCAGTTGTAAATTGTTGTCAGAAATACTAGAGCATTTGTTGGAGTGCTTCGCCTGTTACTAAGTCATAACCAGGAGCTTTTTTTCGGTAATTGTTTGATTTGAAGTGCGAACCTGAGATAGAGTAAAAGAAGGAGGTGGTAGTGTCAGCTGAAGTGGGATATTTAAAATTTAGAAGTACTTTGCAATATGTATTTACTATTCTCAAATTTTCAAATATTAGTGTCGATGCCATTATGTGCTATATCTACAATATTTTTGGCACTTAATGAAATTCATTAATAGAAATATCTTTTCATACCTTTTTTAAAGTGATCTATCTGTGTTTTCAGATCAATCCGGTTGATTTTTCACATGCTGTACATAAGACACATTTCCATCAAATTTCTACTTCGGGTAATTTGATATTTAGGTATTAATTTTTGAATAGATCCTAGATGTCCTACTCTAGATCTACTTTCTCCATTATTCATTTTTTAAAAATAATAATGAAATTACTACAATTCACTTCGAAGTCGAACAATATATGTCCTTCTAATAAATCAGATTATTCTAGGAAGACATTTTTATATTGTTATCTAATACTTTAGATAAGTTCCATTCCAAGAATATTCCCCATTTGTGTTCATTTGTTTTCTTTCGTTTGTAATGTAAAATTTGAACTATTCCTGGTCACCTTTCTCATATATTTTTTTCTGAACTTATAAATTTAATATGGTCAATATGGTAAAATAAAAAAGTAAATATTTACAGAAACATACATACTTATATTTATAAATCATCTAATCTAGCACAAAAATGTGCAATAAAAATAAAAAAATGAGAAGATAAACGTATTTCAATAGGTCGTGAAACGGATAGATATTCGAGTTTGAAGTTTTTACACACGAGTGAATAAAATGTGAAATCATATGAAAATTTGGTCTTCAGTTACAGGTCTGTTGTTGTGTCCTTGTAGTTTAAAATGGTAAGTAAAGAGTACATATGTGGTGGTCTGAATAGGAATGGCGACGTTTAGTATGTTTACCTACTTACTAGTACAAACAATGTCCAAAGTCAAAAACTATGTCCCCGCCAGTTCATTCTATAATCATTCATTGGCTGGACTAATTCTATTACTTGGAAACAATGCAGAATTTAATACCATTACTTTTTTTTCAACCTGAAAAATATGTGAAAAATATAAAACCCGGAGATATCAAATTGTCAATAAAATAAGAAAAAGCCCCAGTAAGAATAAAGCAATGAAGTTTTAATGATAGAAATAACCTTTTCACAGCAGCCTGCTTTGTGAATGTATACTAGTTCTCATTACATGCTTGCTTTGCGGAATTGTATCAAGAAAAATCAACGGCGCTTGCTGGGTTTTCTATATGTAGTCTTTGATTGCTATACATTTTATCTTTGAGATCGTTAGTATAATTTTTTTTTGCACTTCAAATATCTATTCGCACCTATCATGGTATTGACAATCAGCAGGTTTGTTTTGCTACATAATGAATGGCCTTGTAAGCATGAGGAAGGATAGTACCTTTTTTTTTGGTCATTGATTACTTCTTTGATTCAGGTGAGGAGATCTCTCATCCAGCTCCTTTTTAGTCTCCTTCTGATGGATATGTCAGTCGCGTTCATGTCGTTTTAAAGTATGTTGTTGAGATTAAAACGAGAGTAGAGAGTACGTATGTATTGGTCGATTGTTAGTTGTCTTAAGTCGTTATGTAAAGTTTTGTTGTTAACTTACCAGAGAGCTCCTGTTATAAGCCGTAAAATGTTAGATTGAAATGACTATAACTTTTGTAAGACCGCCTTTTTTGCCGAGACGTATGTCCAGATGGGTTTGAGTAGATATGTATTTAGTTTTTGTAGAACTTTCAATTTCGATTTAGAAAAAAATGAATAAATTATTTTAAGTGTTTTGTATAAAGTATTTTGTTTCATTTTGACCTGAGGGCCCCAGGTCATCCTTCTGTCGAACATTAGCCCAAGGTAACGTACAGTATTTGTCTGAGGAATTTGGTTCTCTCCTACATAAACTGGTGGGTACGTGTCTCGTCGAAGAGTAAATGTTTTATGTTCCGATTTTTCATGATTTAATCTTATTTTCCAAAGTGAATACCAATTTTGTGAATTCAGTGAGTGATTTTGTAAATTTGTTGAAGCTAGTCTGGGGTTATGGTGTTGCGTTAAAATTATTGTATCATAAGGATAAGTGGTGGTCAATGTATTGGTGTTAATAGGTATGTCATGCGTTTATATATAATGTAGAGTAAAGGAGCTTGTATTGATCCTTGAGGTACTCCTGCCAACACTGGTTAAATTGAGAAATTTTTTAGGTCCTGTAGGACAGAGAAAAATCTGCCGAAAAGGATTATTGGAGAATGAGGTAGTGTTTGTAAGAAGAAAACCCTGGTGCCAGAATCTATCAAACGCCTGAGGTACATCGAAAAATACTCTCATTGCATATAGTTTTTGTTCTAAAGCTGCAGTAATGTTACGCTATCTATTTCCATACTAAACTCATCAACTCCTGGTTTCCTCTCTTGTTTTTCCCCACGTCGACTATGGTTGTTTGGTATACAGTGGACTATCGGGAGAACTCGAAGTCTAACTTAAATGCCTAATAAATTGCTCGATACCTTTTATCTTCGGAATCTAAAAAGATACGCATATTACCGCATTACGCCGAGTTGAAGTGGCTCTATCCATCCATCCTACCGCCGTCAGTACTTCCTTGCTACCTTTCTATACCAGGCCATTAGAAGTCAACCATCCTCTTATATTCGCCAGGACCTACAATTTAAATCCTCCATTCAATCCCGTCCCACCAGATCCCGTAATACAGACCTCTATCCTCCTCCTCACTGCTGTGTTTGAAAAATCCGACTGATCGCGAAATGTACATAAGAGAACTTCTTAAGATCCTCCAGAAACCATGTTGTTCACTAATGTTATTTTATTTTCCTTTGTTTAGTCTTTTGTTCTTTTTTCTTCCATCTTTCTTCCAGATGGGTTTGAGTAGATATGTATTTAGTTTTTGTTGAACTTGCGATTTCGATTTAGAAAAAAATGAATAAATTATTTTAAGTGTTTTGTATAAAGTATTTTGTTTCATTTTGACCTGAGGGCCCCAGGTCATCCTTCTGTCGAACATTAGCCCAAGGTAACGTACAGTATTTGTCTGAGGAATTTGGTTCTCTCCTACATAAACTGATGTGCACGTTTCTCGTCGAAGTGTAAATATTTTATCTATTGATTTGTCATGATTTAATCTTATTTTCCAAAGTGAATACAATTTTGTGAATTCAGTAAGTGATTTTGTAAATTCGTTGAGGCTAGTCTTGGGTTATGGTGATGCGTTAAAATTTTTGTATCATCAGGATAAGTGGTGGTCAATGTATTGGTGTTAATTGGTATGTCATGCGTATATATAATGTAGAGAAAAGGTATCTAAACGAAGTGTAAGTGTTGGTCTTCAGGATTATCATATATTCGTTGTATTTTTCAAAGTTTGTACTCGAGATTTACTAATTTTAGTCAGTTCTGAATGTATTGTTAAAAGTCTGGAAGTTAGTGTAGGCAGTGTATGTCATTATTTTTCATGATTTTGATAGATCTATAGGTACCAACAAAGGAGAAGATGTTCTTGTAAATATTACTACTATCGTCAAGATTTATTGATAAATAAAAATATGTATATAAATATATAAATAACCGTATCCCATACGTTTAAAAGATCCATAGGATTTAATATCTTATATTATTAGACGAGTGATTCAGTTTACAGGAAAACACAGGTTCTCTGGCAAGTAAATTTAGAAGCAGTTGGCTGCGCTGGAATTTCAACTGTTCCGTATCCACAACTGCTTACATTCTAGACTAAATATTTTCGTATCTCCTTCTTATAGTACAGTAAACAAAGATCCAAGATGCATTATATATTATAATTCTTTAGTTATATTCTTTTAATTAGTTGTGATATATATATATATATATATATTATAATATAGAGTTACATGTTATATATTGTGTTTCAAATTTTAGTAGTACTCCTTCATATTTCCATATCTAAATTTTCTTAACTTGAGTTTTTTAAAATTATTATTTTCCATTAATAAACTTCCAAAATATATTAATACTTACAATTATTATTGTACATAATTATTTCTATTCCATCACTATTTTATTACTGTAATTGGTTTATAAAAAAAAAAATAAGATAAATCTATATCAGTAACAATGGGATTTTGTCCCTCAAAAGAGTGTTTGAGAAAAAAAAAATTGATTTCATCCTCTATTAGAGCCGTAAGAATTTAGTTAGGTAAAATTTATAAGACAAGAAAAAGCACATTTTTTATAGCAAATAACTCTTTGATTTAAAGAGAACTTTTATAGGCTTAAGCATAATTTACTTTTTATTTTTATGGCTGAGTTTGCTTTTAAGGGTATTTAGAACAAGAAATATTAGGTCATATAGTTGAAGGAAAAAAAAATAGGCTATGTTAAACTGGTGGAGGATTTAAGTTTATTCCTCTCATAAATATGAATACTAGTGAATTCGATATTATTCTAATAGTGTTCTCTAGAGCATTAAAGGAAAAGAGAACAAAAACGCAATAAAATGAAGTCAATTCCTTCCTCACCCAATTGAAGTCAACAGTTTTATAACAGCGTTTTAGATACCGTAAGATTGGATAACTTTGGAACTGGGTGGGTACCTTTGGTATAGCGGGTAAAATTTAGTTTGTGGTGATTCCGTGGTGGATACACTGTGTTGGTCCAGTCTGCAAAAACGTACTTTGCGTAGGCATGTACTGCGTTACCACCTTGCGGCAGTTCGAGAACCCTTGTCAATTACACTCGTTGTGCAGTTAGTTTTTATTTATTTCCATTGCTTGTTTCACAATTCTTGTGTTCATGAAACTTTCGATTATGCCTCGAGATTAGTGTGCCGCAAGGTAGTAGCGCAGTATATACCTACACAAAGCACGCTTTTGCAGACTGAACCAACACAATGTATCTACAACGGAATTACCACAAACTAAATTTTACCCGCTGTTCCTCACTTACCCACCCAGTAGGTACAAAGTTAACCCATTAGCAATAAGCAGCACCTCTTCCTGGTCTTTGACTTGAACTTAATTAATTCTGCCTAGGATATCGCTCATCCCGCTCCTTTTCATTCGCCTCCTGGTGAATTTAGAATTTTATATTTGTGACCATGTAGTTTGATATACAATTTTAGTTATTTTTTGGCTAAATTTAAGTCCAAATAATCAAAAAGCAGATACAATTTATTTTACTTACCTAGATTAGAGATATAATTTACTTTCAAATTTAACAACCTCTGAAATTCGCATAACGAAACGAGAGCTCCTTCGTTCCTCACTTAGTTCTATCACTATGGGAAACTACATCAAGAACTAAATGATGTGTCGATCAATACTTAACATCACTAGACCATCCATAGCAAACACACTCCAAACCATAGTTTACTAATGAGTGGCATAATATTGCACAATATAATTCTTAAAGCTAAAATAACTTCGAAATTACGTCAATAATATTTTAAAATCTTCAATAAAAACTAAGATATATGATTAGGACCGTATTAAAGAAGTGTAAACATCTCCAAGGCGAGATTAATAATATGCAATATAAATTATAAATAATAGCTCAATATGAAGAGGATAAAATGCTGAACATTTCCCTCGCTTATAGGATGCAGGTCCGATTTTTAGTTTCTGAGATATTTTAATCCGCATCTTCTATAAAACTCGTTATCAATTAGTTTTCGACACTACGTTTTCTTTTTCGTCTCTTTAACATGGCGTCACGTTAAGATTAAATTTTGAGTAATATCTCATTACATAGAGGATGAAATTATGGACATTTTCTTCGCTAACAATATGCAAGTCCAATTTTTAGTTTTTGAGACATTTTAATGCATATGAAAAAAAAAACGTAGTCGACTACAGCCGACATTATCCGAGCCTTACACATCGGAGACATTGGCTTAATCTAATTCACTCTCTACAAAAGAAAGTGCAAAACCTCCTAAAGAATTTTTGACTTTAAAAATAAAATAATTTGATTTGCCGTTACTTTTATTGCCTTCAATATTATTGTTAAGTCATATTAATATAGTAATAATGTAATAGTAATATATCCCTTAGGCGATTAATATATTGGCGATATTCCATATTGACTCATCAACTAAAGAGCTCCTTATATGGCTAATACGATTGAGGCAATTCTATTGAAGAAATATAATTAAAGGCAATATATAAAAATATATTGAAGGGCCTCCTCACACCTGTCAATTATATTGAGTCAATATTATTAAGTCAGTTAATATCCTTTTTTTCTCAAAAAAATAAATAAATAGTTATATTACCTCGAAATTAATTTTATATTACTCTTAATTTCTTGGCTATAAAATTAAAAAATAGGATTATTTAGCAAAAATATCTTCTTATTTTATTTTTATAATTTACTACACTGGATTATAAGTCAATTTATGGATAATTAATAATTTCAATAAAACCACCAATTAGCATGGTAAGGTGGTCTAGCAAGTTAAGGGGCCTACAAAAAGTTTATGCTTAGAGTTCCATGGGATTTAATTACAAAAAAATAATAAAAAAATATAAATAATTAATAATAAATTAAAATAAATAAGTGCAATTACTACTCGATTGAATAGACACTTCGGCGCGGGTTCGATTGTATAATATTAAAGTCGTTAAATAGTATAAAACAATTTCATTTTGTCAATACATTATTTAAAAAATAGGGAGCGGACTATCCATTCCCTAACCCCCACAGACACAATCTCTCGCTCTAACGGAAAGGGACTCCGAAACATCGTATCGCCCATGGTCTTTCTAGGTCTCAAATCCGTATATATGATTTAATATTGCTCAACATTGCACAATTATATTGAGCTCTTTCAATAATATTTAAGGAGCTTCAATAAAAAAAAATGCCATTATAACCATTACATGTTCAATGTATTTCCGAAATTAGATATTGACGAAATATACTAACTACGTAAGGGAAGCTTGAGAGGTGAAATTTAAAAAAAAATATCTATGAATTTTAGCAGATCATTATGAGTTCAGTAAATATTTTCTTCTAGACTCTAGCAAGATTCTATTTGTTCTAGCAATTTGGTTTATTTAATTCCATGCTATTAAAAGGATGAATATTACTTGCATCTTGGCCGACCTTGGAAAATGTAAATTGGATTCAGGAAAAACAATGTCTTGCCCAACGCTTCGGTAATTGTATAACGGTGTCTTCTTCGATTACAGCGATTGATGATTGTGTTTAAATAATTTTATGATTCATTAATAATAGGGGACATAATAGCTGATGTTTCCTATAGAAATTATCATTGATGATGGAAACAAATAAAACATCACATTAAAAAATATATATATACTTAAGTAGTTAATGTGGATAATGGGATATAAATGTATCTGATGAAACTAGATGGGACTAAATTCACTTATATTTTAAATTTTTCGACTGTGATCAAAATTACTTTGCTACAATTTAATTTAATCTTTTCTCCTTTATTCCTTTCCTTGCGAAGAATGAACAGAAACAATATTGTTTAATGAATTGAAAACATGACACTTCTAAAAAAAACACATAAGGTGTGTGCTTTAGACCACACGATATAAGTCTAAACATCAACAAGGCGAGATTAATATTATGAAATATAAAATATAAATAATAGCTCATTACAAAGAAGATGAAATGCTGAATATTTGTCCCTCTTAGAGTATCAGATCCGATTTATAGTATCTGAAATATTGTAATCCATATGTTCAACTAACCTTATCATTTGGTTTTCAACAATATATTTTCCTTTTCGCATCTCTAACACGGCGTCGCCTTAAGATAGAATTATAGCCTATTACAAAGAGGATGAAGTGATGAACAATTGCCTCGCTTACAGTATGCATGCCCGATTTTAAGTTTCTGAGATATTTTAATACATATGTATAAATATTTTAATTAGTCGACTCTAGCCGACTTTACCAAAGCGTTAATGCCGAGCGAAATCTGACGGATCAATCTAATTCACTGACCACAAAAAAGTGTAAAATGCGCCTAAAGAAGTTTTTATTTCAATAAATATAATCATTTGAAAGTTCCTTCTTATCGTAAATTCAAATTAGTCAGCATTAATACAATTATTGATGATAAAAAAAAAAAAAAAAAAAAAATGTTTCAAGGAGAAATGTTATGCGTGAAAATTACATTAAAGTTGTATTTTCATCATGAAGAGATTAGACAACAATATTTTAAATAAATCATGTTAAAAATTCAAAAGAGACCAGAAGAAATCATTACTGATTCACTAATAAAATAACGAAGAAGTATCATATTTAAAAAGAGCTTAGAAACGTACATTATTTGCATATGTAGCAACTAGTGGTAGGAGTTTCTGCTATTTAAAATAACATAAATGAACAGTTCGTTGTTAAAAAAGAATAGTTATTAAGAACTGTTGAAAAAGTTAATAGAACAAATAGATGATTTATGAAATAAGACCACATTCATTTTCAGTGCTGTCATTTAATATTAGATAAAAAAGCAGATCTGATAAATAATGGAAGCTTTCATGAATAAAGTTACGCATTATTCGAGTTTAAAATGGATATTTTTCAATTTATATTTAACAATATTACGTAGATGCTTATGATTGTAAAATTGATTACAAATTATACAAAATGATAACTTTCCAAGTCAAACATGCCAAAGGGCAAGTTTAAGGACTTGCTCAAATATTCAAAATTATATTTTTCATAATTTTAAATAGTTAAGCAGTGGAATTAATCCAAAAAGAGACAAAATATTTAAAACATAAGTTGATTTAGTTATAGTAACTCTTACAAATATGATTAAGTTAATTTAGTCACGTAGTAACCATGACGCATTTCTTTATATCTAGCCTTCATTTATAATAACATTAAACAGAAACTGCAAAGACAAAAAAAAACACTGTTCTGTTATATTCATGATGAGCTGAAACTAAAAAAAAAAGTTGACAAACGGTTAAGAGCCTGGGAGAACGAAACGGCAAAGCGGCGAAAGGAAGAACTAAAAAAAAAAAAAAAACTGTTCTTATCTGTTTGAAAGAACAGCTCATCCGATCGAGCTGAGATTCTCGTAGGAAAACGTAAGACAGTCTGGAAAGATGTTTGGAATGTACAACGATTGGACTAGCGGCGAAAAGAAGAACTAAGTGGAAATAACTGTTCTTATAAGTTTGAAAGAACAGCTCATTCGTTTGAAATCAAGAACTATTGTTTTTAAATTGACATTTTCCCACCACCACAAGCAGCAACCTACATCAGGATGATTTATACAAGCTTTTATTCAACACAAATACAAAAGCCTCAACAGCGTCACGTTTACTTTGAGAAATAAACCTTGTATATGGCCAAAATCGATTGGAGCATTCTAACAAAGGTTTTATAAACATGTATGTATTGTAACCAAAATTAAGAAAGCCTTGGAAAACATAGAACCCTTATTTCTTTTGTTTCCTGGGACTGATTTAATTTCTAGATTTTAGCATGTCCTCTTATTTCTTATATCTGGACTATCGTTTCTTGTATGTTTAGATGTGGAATGCCATACCATTGTATATAGTAATAGGCTATTTTTTTTTTGTTTTTACTATTATCTTAATGTCTTAAGTATCTTTAAATTTTACATAGTAATTATGTTTGAATTTTATCTTTGATTCAAGGCATTACCACAACTAGCATGCCCGATAGCACCCGAAGGAGGTATAACAAGCTGGATGAGGGATCTCCTCCACTAAATATAAATATTAGATTCAAGACAGGAAGGACACCGCTGGGCACTCCTCTCTCTCACGCCTATTCCAAGACCTATCAATCTTCTACATCTTGACATCACACTCGCTGACTGCCGGAACGTCTGAAAAGTGTTAGTCGAAAAACTAAGTTAAAAAAAAAAATCACTTTCCTTTTGCTATATTTCTTTTGCTTGCACACAGTATTCTGTAAATAGATTCCTTTACCTGAAATACCTTTGTTTGTTGCTTTATAAAAGAAAATCCAACCTAACCTCCTTCAGCATCCTACCATCCTAGAGCATGGTAGTATAAATGTTTTATTATGGCTAAAAATGGGTAAGTTCTTTTCATTCTCTATAATTATCTCTTTAGAAATTAAAGGCTAGTAAAGCCCGACGCCCAACGAGTAAATATTCCAATAGAAAATTATATTTATTAAAAATTATTTTAATATATTTTTATTTCTGTTATTTTCTTTGGTCAGAGTTTTATACCAAGATCCATTTCAATCTTTAGTTGAAGGTCACTCAGTCTTTACACTTACCGGATAGGTAAAGATTATTTATACTAGTGGCTCGTCATGAAGCTTGAAAAATTTTTTTTTTCTGTAAACATAACTTGCATAATAAATAAAGAAACCAATGAAAATATATAGAAATATAAGAAAACGAGTCTGTTATATTGTACTTTAAAAATATAAGAAGTAAAAACCTACATTTACAAGTTATAACACATAGCTAAGCATAATTCTGAGCGTCGAGGTCTCACTGTTATTCATATTAAATATTTATTTAATTTATTAGAAAAGTTAATAAATAATATTATTTTTAAATACTATTATATATTCATATTTACATTTTAGCAATTCTTTCCTTTGCTGTTGTATTTGTTTGATTAAAGTTGAGTAACAGATCTCCAGCAGAGTCAGGATTTCATATCTTTCCATTTATTTTTGATTGGAAAACAGCTGGAAAGCTATTTAATTACTATATTGATGTTTACCTTAGGGAATTTTTTTTTGCTATAAAACATTTATCTGCACCTGTCAATTTTTCGTTAATAATCAGCAAATGTATTGGAAATACAAGATATAAATGAGATGTGAGGAATGGGACAGGAAAGTACACATAAGGAGCTCTTCTCTGACTCGTTTCGATTACTTATGTTGTTTAAGGAATGGAATCTCTCATCCAACGCCTTTTTAGTTTCCGCCTCATGATCTGGGTTGTGTCAGCTCTTATTAATGGAGCTTTTGTGTGAGTCTCTTATTAATCTGTTGTAATTTCCGTTTAAATTAGTATAAAATCGTTGGTAAAAGTTCGTTATATTTGATCAACTGGAAGATGGAGGTCTGTAAGTAGAGTTTTGTTAGTCATGTACCGTGATGCTTTGTTATGAGTCGCGATATTTTTTATTGTAAGGTTTGAAGTTTTAGTAGGTGGGTCATTTTTATGTGATATGTGGGCTTAAGTAAGTACGTATATGTATTCAGTTTCTGTCTCAGTTTCAGTTTGGAAAATTTATTAAAAAGAGGGTAAAATATTTTGAGTAGTTTGTTAAGTGTCTTATGTTTCATTTTTACATGTGAGCTCCATGTCATCCTTCTATCAAAGATGGATCCCGTATCAAACCGTTCCTGTTTGAGGAATTTGGTTGTTATCAATATAAACTAGAGGGCAGGTGTTTTTTCGAAGAGTAAATATTATATGTTTTGGTATTTCTTAATTTAGTCGAATTTTCCATAGTTTGAACCAATGTTGTAATTTAAGTAAATGATATTGTAGAGTTAGTTCGTGTTTTGTAAGACTTGTCGTGTCGTCTGCATAAGTAGCTGTCAATGTCTTATCGTAAATGGGTGTATCGTAAGTGTACAAAATGTACAGTATAGGGGCCAGTATTGAACCTTGGGGAGCTTCTGCCAAGATTAGATGAATTGAATATATTTCAGAGCCCGGCCGAACTGAGAAAAATCTATCGAAGAGGAAAGATTGGAGGATAAGGTAGTACGTGTATGGTCAGTATAGTCTTAAGTTTAAAAATAAGCCCTGATGCCAGACTTTATTTAACGCCTAAGCATCATCCAAAAATACTCTAGTTGCATATAGTTTTTGATCTTAAGCTCCAGCAATGTAGTCAGTAACTCTGGGTAACTGATGCGTCGTCGAATGGAATGTGTCGTGGAATGGAATGTGGAATTGGTGGTCAGGTATTATCTGTCAGTAGTCAATAAATTTGGAAGTCTTTTAAATATTAATTTTCCAAAAACTTCGGAGTATATAGGAAGAGGCCAATGGGTCTGTAGTCTGATTTACGTGGTTTGTGATTAGTAATTATTTTAATCATTTTAATTAGTGATTATTTCCTTTTTAATGGGCATTTTGAAGTGCTTCGTGTACAGTTGTAAATTGTTGTTAGAAATACTAGGATATTTTACAGGTGCAAATAAAATATTTGAGCCATAAAAGTTCTTCGGCAGTTATTAAGACATAACCAGGAGCTTTTCTTTTCGGCAATTGTTTAGTTTTCAGTGCAACCTGATATCGAGTAAAAGGAGGAGGTTGAAGTATCAGCTGAAGTGTAATGTGTTAAGTGGTAGAGTCATATGTTCTATGATAGTTAGTAAATGGTTGAAATACAAAAGAAAGGTGGTTAGCGAAGAGGAAATTAAATAGAATTTTAAAATAGTTCGAACTACTAAATATCTTTCTAAGTTTTTAAAACATTTTATGATTGATTTATGGATAGAAATGAAGAAAATGTGAGGAAATAGTTGATACCACAGAAGTCACTTCCCTCAAACGTACTTAATTCTGTTTATCAAAGAGTTCTGTTTACACCTTGAAAAATTTATGTTTAATTAGACGTTTTCATCTTAAACTACACGGACACATAAACAGACTTATAAACGACATGGCTACGACTGACATGCAATCAGAGACTAAAAAGGAGCTGGATGAGAGATCTCCTCACCTAAACCAAAGTAATGAACAGGAAGAGGTACTGCTGGGTACTATCCTTCCTCATACTTATAATGCCAATCCTCATCATCACAACACACCTGCTGATTGTCAATACCATGACAGGTGCGGATAAATAGTTAAAGAGAAAGAAAAACAAAATTAGAAGAACAAGATAATACACAACTATCAATATTTTAGATGTAGTGATGTATAATGGATAAAGCAAAAAAAAAAAAAAAAAGAAACAAACTTAGGAAAGACAAATATAATGGAGGCTATACAAAATCTAGGATTGAGAAAGAGGAGAATTGGCATAGAATCAAGACCATATTCTTCAAAATATGGGTTCCATTTTCCACAGTAAATATATTCCTTATACAATGAACCACATCATCTAAAATATTCTCGTTATACAGTGTGTTACAGATATCCAGTTCTTCATTAATCAAATCCGTTAGTGAATAACCTTTCTTTCCTCAGACATTGTCAGATTTGCTCCGGGACCATTTTGATAAGAATTTGGTCATTGATGCGGGAGCTATAGAAGATGATTATTGTTAAGCTAAAAGTTATTTGATCCAGAATAGACTGAACTGAAATATGTTTCACCATCACGACCCTGAAAACTGACGAGCGCGAAACGGAAACACGAAGTGCTTGAAAATTGAGAACGACTAAACCCCAAAACCTTTTTTTTTAGATGAAATTATAAAAATATACTCTGGGTAATTTCTCAGGCATTTTAAAATTTAAGGGTAAAGTGCTTAAGAACGTTTGAAGGATATATGATATTAACCTTAAAAAATGAACGAGATGCATTAATGATTATTGGCATCCGATATATCGGGATAACATTTTAAAATCAAATACTGATGGTATGAAAGGGAGTTTCCATAATTTATGTGAATAAATGTTAGATGGTTTTAGATATTATCCGATCGTGATATCGTGCAATATGAAGCAACGTGATAAAGAATTATAAATGTGTATACTTCAATACAGGACAAGGCTTAAGGAGGTCAGGTATGCATTAACATATTTATGTGTTATTGAATCTTAGCAGCTCCAACAGACGAAATATTGAGCACGTTTTATCTCGACTTACCCACAATGAAGTCAGTTAGCTACCGTTGCAGTCGTGACGGCGGGATAAGACGCTCTGATGGTACTCTAAAAACTACCGACAGGGGATGAGTAAGCCTCACCACAAATAGTATTAAGACAACAAAGGGTGACTGGAAGCGACAGGCAGACAGGTATATTCGGCCGCCAAGGTCACGGTGCTGCCGTTCGTGACCTGTGTGACCCCGTGATGATGACACAGCAGCGGACGTGTCATCTTCGGCGCTGGAGGACACCGGTCCAAGGATTCTCATTACTGTGTCATCATACCGTACTGTGGTTTGCAATCAGCCATTTTCGTACACTGTTACGTTTAGTTCACTGTTAAGTGGAAGAGTCACAACTTCCGAATCCACGCGATTCATATAGTGATTCATGTTACACAATAATGTCGTAATACATTGGGACCAGTATACCTGAGGCAGAAATTGGATGAAGAAAAACCCTAAAATAGATCTAAAATGGGAAACGTTTGTTGGAGAAATATGAGAAATGTTTTATTGTATTACAGAGCGCAGAAAATATAAATTTACACACATATTATATTTTATGTTCTTTAACAATGGGGATTTATCTTAAAAGAAGTTTCAAATGTTAATTTAAGAAGTTTAAATAGTTTTGTACTTTTGAGCAATAATGTTATTATTATTTCAAAACAAAAACTATAAACCAAGGATTACGACTATTATACACACTCATTTCAAGACATTCGAAATTAAAACTCAGGCAAAAGTTGATCACGTATACTTACCTACTCAAGCCTGTTTGGACCTACGCTTCATAGATATACGGGACAGCCAAAAAGACATATGTAAACTACAGACTTTTCAATCAAAAACTTTCAAGACTATCACCAACGCTCCCTGGTACGTCAGTAACATTACTTTACATAAAGATCTATAATAAATATTTAGCAATATTTAAATTTTTAGAAAACCTACAAAAAACGTGATACGCATCCCACAACAAAGATACTTAAAGAGGCAAAACGGGATATTTTTAGGCTTCGAAACTTCTAAAGTCTTCAAAACGTAATTAATCCCGTCTTCATTTGTCGACTTTTGAAACCATCTGAGTTTTCTCAGTTTTGTTAATAACGTTTTTAAAAGTTGTTGTAATTTAACATGAGAATTGGAATCCAACGCTCGTCAATGGAATTCTCTTTCTATTGATATCTCATTCATCAAAATTCATCGCCCTTGAGAGATGGAGAAGAGATAGATATAGATAAGAAATATACAAAAAAACAACAACAATGAATCAAGGGAAAGAAATAAAGTAAAAAGTTATGTTTCTATCACGTTTAATATATTCCAGTCCAAACATATATTTCGTCGAAAGCCGTTCAAAAGTATGATATTATAATGATAATATAACACATTTGAACGTCTTCAGGCCAGCTGAACTATTGCAAGGCCAAGCCTAAGACTGGTAAAAAAACTCGATTTTCTGAATAAAAATTAAGGTAAAATAGTTACTAATACATGACAATTTAAGTTACTATATGTAAATAAATGGTATAGCCAATATACTTTTGCATTTAACTCTTCTAATTTTTCATTCCGGCTTAGTTAAGTTTCTCCTACAAAAAAAAAATCATTAATATTTCTATAGTAATAAGCTAATATGTAACTGCTGCTAATAAGACTCTTGCGAAACTCTTCCGCAAGACCAAGACTACCACCAAGACTTTGTGCGCAAGAACAAGACTCGTCTTGGTTTCGCGTTTGTGCAACACTACATATAATTTTCACCGAAAATAAAGAACTGGATGACCATAAGAAATAGGTGATAATAACAAATATACTACAACGCTAATCGAAAATATGAAAATAAATTTATCTATGCATTCCATAAACTACTTAATTAATTAATATAATTTTTTGTTCTATTTATTTTTCCAATTTTTACTTTCACTAATGAAAATCTACCTGCTGTTCTCCTGGCAACAGTGCCATCCCCTTAATTGAGATCATCAGAGTTAATGGAGTTGGAGGAGATTTACATCTTGACGAGAAAATAACAGCCTGGAGGCCATTATGGAGAGTGGACTAAATCCTCAGCGATTGCATCCCATAAACCCTTCTGCACCTGCGGGAAACTGTGCCATTGTTGAGGGAAACAGCTAAGCAAATAGCCACCTGCAATGCTCTTACACAACATCACGAAACGTCTTCCCGAGATGGGGGTCTCCGATGAGAAGGTACCTGCCTTCCGTTATATGCAAATACGCGGAAATGTATAATTAAATAGAAAATAAATAACGCACCGAAGTATAAATGGTGGTGCGGGGCCTTATGCCATTTATCTTACGATCCTTGTCAGGGATTATTAGTTCCGCTCGTGATTATAATAAAAAGACCATGGGTGCCTCAATCAAATCTTTATTCAGGTTTTGCAGATCCAAGCAAAGATATGAGGAACGATTCGTTAGTCATGCTTGCTGAGGATGATGGAAGGATGCAAGTATTTGACCTATATACAAACATTAAATTTTTTTTTCTTTATCTATATTTTTCATTGGTTCATATTTGTTTATGTGAATTATCTAAGTAAAATACTTGAAGAATTACAATACATTTTATTTTATTATAATATGTTATTATATAATGCCTTATAAATTATAATGCATAAAGAGGTACTAAATGCAAGTGCGTGTCAAGAATAAAAAATAAAACATTTATACTCCACAAGCATTATTTTTCATTTTTTTTTTCTGAGCATCAAGGACTAGTTAAAAATCATATCATGTGAGTAGTTTTTCTTTCTTTTTTTTTAGAGTAATTACTGATATTTTATATATATATATATATATATATATATATATATATATATATATATATATATATATATATAGAAAAAATCACTAATATATATATTTTATTTTAATATTTTTGGTTAGGACTTTACTTTATTTGTAATAATAAAAAATAAATTTGATCTAAATAAGGTTTTTTTTTCACTTGAAAATGGCTAAATAGCTGAAACTGAATGTGAACTAAAAATAAAGTAGGTCCATTTGGATATTTTTTTTAATAATATTTTTTCACTCATACCTTTTTTTTGTTTGTTCTCCACTTTCTCGCCTTTTTTTAAAGGCTGTATGGGGTTATCCCAGACCAGGGGGTGAGGGCAGGGATTAATGCCAGAATTAGAAACGTTTCCCGGGACGCGATAACTTACCAGGTTGTCGGAAAACGGCTCACAGTGGTCCCAAATAGTGAAGAAGTAGAGTTAATACTATTTTTTTACCTTCTTCTCTGGACTAAAACTACCAATATCCAGATCTAGATTTTCAGAGCGCTAAAATAAATTATAAGCTCGTGAGTCTACTTAAAGTAATGAAAATGTGTACAAAAGGGACTGGATTTGAACAATCAATAATTTCAGATTTTATTGAATTATTATAAAATATTTTTTTTTTCATCTTAACTGCTTTTCCATTTTTAGAGGATAGAAATACGCGTCGATTGAGCAACAAACATTTATTTTATTCATCAAGAATTATTTTAAATTTTATGTAATTTTGGAAGTTCCAGGTGAGTCTTCTGTAGTTACTTCACTGAAATTGTTTAGACTTTTTGCACTTGTTCGAAAATCTTCATTGAAATGTCTACATCAATAATTAACAAACTATAGCGGCCACAGACTGGCAAAGTTGACTCTTTGGAATTAAAATTAGTTTACGTTCCTCAATACCTATGGCGCGAAAATAAATATAATAATAACTATAATGACCAGATTAACAATAAATGTTAGTAGAGTTCACTGTAACTGGTTATATATTATAGAAAAAAAAAGATGAAAAATAGTCAGGAAGTGCAGTAAAAAAAGTATGTTCTTATGGTTTATGAAATGTCGGCAAACTCAATAAACAGATTATTTTCACTGCACATCCTGACCGTTTTTCATCCTTACGATTTCAACAGCTCTAAGCTATCCAGGGCCAAAAGATTTGACGGAGCTAAAATAAATTGTTAGTGGTTGAATTTGATTGAAGTAATGAAAACCATGTACAATAGAGGTAGGATTTGGCTGACCAATGATTTTAATAATTCATTTTCACTAAATTATTAAAAAACTTCGTTTATGTCTACTTAAATACTTTTCCATTTTTTAGATGATAGAAATACGCGTCGATTGGGCACAAAAATCTTTTTCTCGTGAACCATTTTAAATTTCTTTTAATTTTCACTGTAAGCGAATTGCAGAATTAAGGACTCAAATCGGATAACCTAGAATTTCAGAGGGAAGGAAGGTTTTAACAGTCATGATTTCTCGAATAAATATTGATTAAGCTTCACTAATGAATTCAATCACAGAAGCATGATTGAAACTATACTAAACATATTCGAGAAATACGATATAGTGAAGTTATATTTTTGTTAAATACTTACCTTATATTTACATGACATAATGTTCTTACGTTTAGATAACACTATTAATGAGGTGTTATGACCCAAATGTTTGAAAATATTTACGCCACAGAAGTGAACGGATCACCTAGTGAATTAATGTTCTATTTAACAGTACAAAACAATATATCATACTACAGACAATATTTAAATTGTAACTAACTTATAATTATGGGCATGATATAAAATTATTAAAAGGCAATGAAACAAGAAATTAATGTTTTTAAAATTACGTTGACTTTAAATAATTATTCCATACTGAAAAAAAAAATTTGTTGAGTATTGCTTTGTTTTTAAATTATATTTTGAAAATACTGCTGGTGCAGTGATGATTATGAGATATACGAAGACTGATTTTCCAGAAATGAAATTAAAAATAAATAAAAACAACTAAAACACAGTATCTTGATTTATTCTGATCAAATGTTTTATTTGATGGGCATATATTTAAAAAAATCACTTCAATCATTTCTTTAAAGTTCAAAAAGCTTCATCAGTTGACTGTGTTCATGCACACTCCTGAGAGCTATCCCTCTGAAATTATCCTGCACTGGACTCAATATAAAAGTACTTTCCTTCTCTTCTTAGGGGTACGCATTTCTGAAAAAAAAAATACACAATACTAAGTTTTTATGTATCAATGTAAACGAATAAAGCGAATATAACAGTCAATAAAAATGTTTTTTTTTTCTAAAATTGTAATGTAGAATTTGATTTCCCCTCCGAAAAATTCTTCATGTATCCAAATCAGATTTATTAATTTTTGACAGAATACTCATCAATTGTATTATCTTTCGTAAGTTTATCTTCATTTTTATGTTTCAGCTACAGCTCATTCCTCATTTATTTTTCAACAAAATATTTTTATTTTTTTTATTTTAATACAATTTACAACTGTATTACATAGAAAATACAACAATTAAATGTGACATTGGTAACATGACATGTACAACATGAAGAGAAACTACCCATTGGTAGAACTCAAATTAAAGTTCTATATTAGAAGGTCCCGAGGCCATCTTCTTTTCAGACGCCTCGGAGGGTTATCAGGGATCGATGAGGAAGCAAGGTTTGAAACAAGAGGATTCGGATGGTTTTGCAGTTTGTTATAGAAGGATAGGTATCTGGATTGGGCCAAATCGGAAACATATGGAACATTAAGGTCTTTATGGATGATTTTATTTGTGACAAAGTAAGGAGCGTTGAGGATTTTACGAAGGATTTTGGAAATTAAGGATTGTATACGAGAGGAATTCGATGGTTTATTGGAGCCCCAAAACTCAATTCCGTAAGTCCAAATAGGTCTTATTATTGCCATATATATGAATCGTTTGTAATTGATTGAAAACTTAGAGCGTTTGTTTAGTAGGTGCTGCAGTAGTCGAAAACGTCGGGTGGTTTCTGGTCGTTTCAGTCTGGTATGGGGGTTCCAAGTGAGTCGTTTGTCAAGGTGGAGTCCTAAGTATTGGATTTGTTCGACAGGGATAAGAGGGGTATTGTTGAAGGATACTGTAGGCCAAGAAGTCATAGGTTTACGACGAAGAGTGAAGATAATTTGATGGGATTTATCAGAATTTATTCTTATCCTCCAGTTTTGACACCATTTTTCAAGACTTGTGATATGCGATTGAAGAGTTTGGGATGCAATTAAAGGATCGTTATTAACTGATAGGATACACGTATCATTGGCATGGGTGGTGATGACAGTGTTGGATTGGGTTGGGATGTCAGCTGTATAAACTGTGTAAAGGATAGGGACCTATTCTACAAGGATACTACCTTGAGGAACACCGGCGGACTGAATAAAAAGAGATGAATAAACATTGTTATGATTGACTTTGAAGTATCTGTCAGTAAGGTAGGAACGGATAATGAGGAAGGAATTTACGTAGTTTGTACATCAGTCCCGGATGCCAGACTCTATCAAACGCCTTCCTACCAAATATTAATCGATTTTTGGGTGGTAAATAGTCAGGACGCAGTCAAGTACTTGCGTACGTGATGAAAACACGCCCTGATGATGACCTACATGTTTGGATTGAATAATATGTCGGCACTAATAAAACCTTAAAAATGGCTGCGTCCTGAATATTTATCAAGCATGATATGAAGAACAGTCGAGTAACTTCCTCCAATAATTCATTAAATCAATTTTTCAGTCTTTAGAAGCCAAAAATCGAAAATAATATATATTTGAAAAATACCGATAACCTAATAAATTATTTAAACGAGTTGAGAATATTATTGATGATAAGATTATGAGAGAGCTCACTAACTGCAAGTAATTGTTTTTCTGGCTTTGTGCCAGCGGACTTCTGAGATCGAACCCATAATACTTCGTCATCAGAAAACCATTCAACCGCTAGTTTTAATGTTGTAGTTGATAGCGAATCGTTGCTGGTGCCTGCACAACATCATAATCTTTTTATAAATAAATTCCATGTGTAAATATAATTTTAATGATTAGAAAAAACAATGTGCAAATATTTGTTGTTAATGTTTTATTGTTGGTTTTATTTATTTCAAATTTCATTTTTTTTTTCATACTTCGTGTATTTCATCACCATAGAACATTGACCATAGAACACCATATAACACATGAACATGTTAAAATTGCTAAAACGTATCGATGTATTTTATATATTAATTGTGGGTAAATGGTTGACTGTCGTGAATAATAAAGAGAAGAATAGTTGGGGTAATTAGTCAAATAAGAAGGTAAATATTAATGATAATATTTATTTTAAAATTTGCCGACGTTTCGACCTGAAGTTTAGTCCTTCATCAGGGCTAAGGAAAGAACCAGATAACAAGGTAGGGGAAACATAAGTAGTGTATGTAAAAAAATTAAAGTAAACTGCAGTTGTTAGAATAATGACAATAGTAAGAACTAAGAGATAAATAATAATAACCGGTACAAAGTGTGGAATGATGAAGTAAACATAATCAAAAAAGGTGACATAATTATAAAATGGGAATCTTAGAATAAAATGTAAAACAGAAAAATATGAAGTTATATAAGAATTGGAAATAAATAGTAAAATTAAGATATTGCGAATAGAATAGTTAGATAGAAAATTGAGATATTGTAAAGTCTATCAAGATGTACAGACAACGTATAATATAATAAAGAGTTAAAATGGAGAAATACTTATGTAACATTTTTTGATTATGTTTACTTTATCATTCCACACTTTGTACAGGTTATTATTATTTATCTGTTAGTTCTTACTATTGTCATTATTCTTACAACTGCATTTCACTTTATTTTTTTTTACCTACACTACTTAATTTTCCCATACCTTGTTATCTGGTTCTTTCCTTAGCCCTGATGAAGGCCTGAACGTCAGGTCGAAACGTCGGCAAATGTCAAAATAAATATTGTCATTTATTTTTGCCTTCTTATTTGACTGATCACCCCAACTATTCTTTTCTTCATTATTTTATATATTGCGAAATTGAAGTATGTAATTTAGTGTATTTTCCATTTTAAATATAATTTAGTATTTATTTTTATAATTATTTTATTTTCTTTAGATATTATTTCTCAAAGTAATTTGTTCTCTGTACGTCAGATCATTGTCAATTCTTCAACAAAAAAAAAGGCTGCGCAATCACTTTTTAAGATTATCTTCTATTTTAGGTTGAAAAAGTAAGTTCATCCTCGAGAAAAGTCAGAGCGAAGGTTATGAAGAGAAAGAAAATTAATTTTCACAAAACTAATAATAATTTCAAAAGTTCCTAAAATACCCACAAAAAAAAAATCAATACCGAACTATTATTAACAAAGATACATCCTTTAATGAAATGTACACGCAGAGAAGAAGAATGGGGACGGCTTTTAATAATTGGAAATGGCATGCTTACAAGACAGCGTAATATAAATATAAATATCGTTACCTATATTCATTTTAAATTTAAATATGTAATACATTACAATTCACTAAACTTCACAACATTAAAGATGCCTTTCATTTGAGGAAAAAGAAGTAACCTAAAAGAGCACCATTTGTAAAACAAAATAAAATAAAAAATGTGAGAATTAACGCAACATGGGCACCACGAGTCATCCGTGACTTCAGAAACCTTGAGTTTAATCATACTTCATTGTTTTCATTCTTCATTTACATTATTCTATTACACCGTTAACATTGTGAATAACATTCGATACATATAACCATTGTGAATGAGTTGATGCACCCGATATAAATCTTCAGCTTAATGAAACTTCACGATATTTATTTTAATTTACTCAAGATGTGAGTCACTTGAATATTTTTCGTTATCTGTAGATGTAAAGGAGTTAAGAAATTATCTGAAACATACAGAGATTATTATATTCAAGTTAAATTTTATTTGAATTTGAAAGACTAAAGGTATAGCATCTGAATTTATAAAATGTAGAGGACAAAGTATAATTGGAATACTTATGCCCTGTTTCAAAAAATATTTGAAAAGAAAAGAACACTCATGGAATGGGAATATAATACTTTACACGCATATTCAAGAAAGGATGTCGGAATGAATGCCAAAACTACAGGCCTTTCTGTCTATCTCAGGTTGATGACTAATCACTATTGACAGTTGATAACTATCAATAGATCCTTCTTTACTATAACAACAATGACATGAAGTTCGGGTGCCTAAATTATGCTTTAATGTTTCTCAAAATTGAAATAAATGGCATTTTTACAAAAAAATAGAAATATTGATTCTGAGTTCGATTAATCTATTATTTATATTTATATTTATTTTATCTTCCATTAAATTTACTACTGCGTTGTAACGCATCAAGCAAATGCAAAGCAAATATTAAGCTTTTCTCAACCAGACTCCTGCCTCAGTAAGTATCTCCATTTCTGCAGGGCTATCGCATCCTCATCCGAAAGTCCCCTAACAACCATACTCTCCACCACTCAATCCTTCCATCTAACTGTGAGTCTTCCTCTCCTTCTTCTACTCTCTGCCTCACAATCCATAATTATCTTTGGTATCCTATCTTCATTAATTCGTCTCACATGACCATACTATCTGAGTCTCCTTTCTTCCACCAGCTCTAGGATATTTTGTTTTATTTTCAATCTCTTCCTTTTAGTGATGTTTTTTACTCTTTCGATCCTCGATATTCTAGTCGCTCTCCTTCAATTCAACTGAAAGCAATTTTTTCCCCTGGGTCATACTGAGGAGCTATGTCTCTGAATCATATATCATTCTACCAAAGCTTCTTTAATTTATTAAAATATTGCTGTTCCAGAGTATAGAGTTAAACATTGCCGCAGTTTTTTTACCATTTATGATCCTTTTTTTTTTGGAATTCTGCTTCTATTCCACAGTTAGTTTCAATTATGGATCCCAAATTATAAAATAATGTTGGGTCGGTACTCTCTTTTTTCTCCGTGCACATATATTTGGTTTCGTTGTAATTTGTCATTATGATCTATTACTTTTTTGAAAAGTAAGTTTAAGTAACTTTTTTTTTCAACTTTCTAAAAATGACAGATCTTTGATATGAAGCTACTCACGTTTCAAAAGCAAGAAATTCGATGTGACAAAATAAAAGTGCTATAAAATAAATAAATAAACTCAGTTACTATACTTAGAACCTCTCATATTGATAAAGTATTGTCCGTGAGAGTGCTTTGAATGCAACGAGCATCAAACGGGCCACACCTTTTAGTTGCACAAGTGAACCAACGGACTATAATTGAGTAATTTACTAACAGGAAAAGCGGGATTTTCATCTATTTAAATGAACGAACTATTTGAAATATCGCTATTAGATATTTCCTTTTACTTATAATTAAACATGATTCAAATCCGTGACTCATCAAATTCCTTCCATGTGAATCTTAGTTTAAATAACTTTTACTTCAGGGTTATTTAAGATATTTCTCTATAGCTTGATGATTTCATATGTTACTAAATTCAGACCTATGTAGGGGTGCCCAGAAAGGGGTTTCATGGAGCAAGCTTTTGGTGGGAGTTTATGGGTTTTGAACATTTTAGGGGAGAATATTTCGAAGGGGTCATGAATTTTCGGAATTATAACTTTCTAACCAGGCAACATGATGGAAATCATGTAATAATGGTTTATTCAAGAGCGTGTAATCACATATGACCTACGATTTTCTTAGCAACTTATAGGCTCTAGTAAGAAGCTAACTCCAGGACAGAAATGTGATGATTAGTCGCAATCATTACGAGGTAGAAGCTTTCATAGAGAGAAGCTTTCAGGGAACCGTCCTTGGTCTTGCTGTTTGGAAGCTAGTCTTTGAGGAGTTGCAGGGAGTGTTAAAGAAAGAGCGGTTCCTGCCACTGTCTATGTTCACGACCTAGCTGCTGTGGTGTCCTCCAACAGCAGGATTCAATCGCTCTGTCAATAAAAAAACAGAGCGACGCGCCGGTCTAGTCGTAAGATGGTCTGAGGGAAAGAAGATAAGAATGGCTGCTGCCAAGACTCGAGATATCCTCATTAAGCAAAATACTAATAGAGCACACCCTATAACACTTTACATTAAATATCAAAGAATAGGTCCAATTGAGATGGTAACCTACCTAGGAGTCAAGTTAGGCGTTGGCCTGAATGTGACGACTCACTCGGTATATTTGTCAGGTAAGGTGGCCCTAGCAATGAATGGTCTAATCGCGCGGGGAGCATATTTTGGGATCTGAGGTATCTTGCCACAATCACTATTTATAAAGATGTTGTGGAGTGTATGCTGAGGTGTGCGTCTCTCTTCCGGTCTCGAAACCTCACACTATAAATAGGTTAGCATCGACTCAGAGGACAGCTCTGCTTCAGGTCACCAAACCATATAGGCCTAAGTCGCATGGAGCAGTGTAGGTCCTAGGGGGGTGTTGCTTCTCGACCTCCTCTTGCGAAAAGAAGTGACCAGGCATGATAACAAGACGGAGGGCTCACAGGTCTTTTGGAGACCCTATTGATGAGGATCATTGAACAATCCATTAAATGAGAAAAGATAATCCGAGAGAAAACAATTGAATAGTGGATCAGACGGTGGGTGACGACGACGAAAGGGAGTACCTTAAGAATAAACCCACCATAAAATCTCGATTACAAACGAAATGGATCCTTCCGGACTATTGGGTTTCACAATTCTTCTCGAGGTAGGGGGATTTTAGAGTTAAACTTCATGGTCTCGGACAGGAAACAGATCCCCAATGGCCTAACTCGTGTGCACAGCCCCATGAGTTACCCGGTAACTAGATAGCAAGAGTTATAAGAGAAAAAGTATGAGTTCGCGTCCCGGTACCGGAAGGGATTATAAATTCCCCGCCCTCACCCACCAGCCCGGGAAAACACCCCACAGCCCGTATTGCCTAAAATGCGAGAAGGGGAGAGAGGGCAAGAAAAAAAAATTAAAGCTATTTTCGGCGACATCATTTTTATAGAGATTTAAGATATTGTAAAGCGTGTGTACGCTCCTCAAGAATTTATGATATTTTAATTCCTAGCTGAATGGAGAAAGAAAGGTTAATAAAATCGAATTGTTGGGCTTCTGCTTGAATGTGACCTTTCTGGATGTGAATGAAATATATACTAAAGTTAAAACTCGAAAACTGGCTTTATTACGAATTTTTGAAAAATTACTTAAACCCTAAATTTCTGTTTAAGTCTCCTTCTTATTTATTTTTTAAAAATTTATTTATTATTACATATCACTCTGAAAGTAATGACAATTAGTTGTTTTAATTATTTTATTAAATATAATAAATGGGAACTTATCATTTAAATAAGTTAAAGAATAATAGCACCCAGCGTGATAACGGAGTCAATTCACTTCTAACAGAATAAATTTTCTGCTACTGCGTGTTTAAGTTCAGGCGTAAATGGTTCTGATCTCAATATGCTGTTCATTTTCTATCGTGTAAATCTTAAGTTTACACAGCTATGGGAATAATAATGGAAATATAGCGATAGTAATGAAAGTTTAGCGTCTGCGTATTCCTTTTTTGAATTTTGATACAGAATGAGTTCAAATAAATGATTAATTTATGAAGTACTATTTTAATAAATCTCTGCAATATTTTGTATTTGAATAGAATCCCTCATAGATATTATGGATAGATGAATTAATACTGAGTGTTTTATTCTATGGCAAATACATTAATAAAATCAAATTATAGAAGACAAATACACGAAACTTCAACTAAGTGTATATAAAACATTGTGTTAGAAACCCTGAAAACAAATACTTGATTCGTGTGTTCCGAATTATCCTTTTACGTGGTTTGGAAATCCTTGAATTGGAATTCTATCCGATTTCGGCAAGGATTCTATTACCAAATACTGTGTGGCAGGTTTGCGTGCGACATCTTCGATGTTAAGAAGGATGCTGCTTGTTGTTGTTTTTTTGTTTGCTACAAGGTCAACTTCGCTTGTCGTGATACAAATAAAGAAATACCGTCTTGAGGCCTTATTATGGAGGTACATTGCTTCACCCATCGCAAGCTTTTAAAATAATCTACCCGTGGAATGGAAGTTTTTTTTTTTTACCGCTCTTGGGAAACAATAAAACCCTAACCGTACGGTTTTAGTTCTGTCATGTATAATATTTTTTTTAGTAAATTATTAAAATGTGTGAAAACTTATAAAGTAATATTACAGGGAGTTTTGTGTCCGAGTCTTGAAGACACTGTGACTTTATTAAACATATATAGAAATCTAAAAACCAAATTAAGAATGTTAAGATAAATGGACAGTGGTTTGAAATAAAATAAGAAATGTCTGAATTTACCACTCGAGCGACTTTTTAACCGATTCCAGACAAATTTGAACCACTATAAAAAAGTTAAGCTTTGCAAACAATGCAATAAATTTCGAAACGAGTATCTTGAATATTCCGAGAGATATATAATTTTCAATTCATACACTTAAAAGTAAAAAAAAAAAATAAACGGGTTTCCATGTAAATCTTTTCAGATGCTAAAACTCTACAAAATTGGAAAAAAAAAGCATCAAAATGGGTCCATCCATTCAAGATATAATTCTCGAGCACCAGCATACATACACACAGAAAAATGTCTGAAAGTACGTTTTTTTGAAAACCAAGTGCCATATGAAACATAAAACCTTTTGAAAATTTAATACGAATAAAATATTTCCATTGCCTTGTGATTGGAAAATAAAAATAGCTGAATGCTTAAAATTCCCAAATCTAAATTATTAACCTTTCTTTCAGACAGATTTTTTTCTGTCAGTCAAGGCTCAGAGCTTTCTTCAATAAGACCAGCCTTAGCAGGAGTTAATCAGGAGTCAATACTCCCTCCGATTTTATAAATCATTTACACACACGATATTCGTAACAGCGTCGAAACTATTACAGCGACTTACGATACAGCAATTCTAACACGGCATACAATTCCCACACACGCTTCAAAGAATTTACATCATCTAACAAAACTGAACGATTGGTGCAATCTTTGGAAAATTCGACTCAACCAAGACAAATCATAACACATTACTTTTACTCTTGATTGTCTTCCCATTTACCACGACAATGCCGAAATTCCGCAAACAGATAAAATACAATATTTTGAACTTACAATCGACATGGAGCCCACATACTAATGACGTTAAATATCAAACAACGACTATTATATTCACTTCTCTCAAAATTAAACCTAAAAAAAAACTGAACACTTAACTTTACCTAGTTGAGCCCATATGGACCTATACTACAAAAATTTATGGGACAGCCAAACCATAAAGACCTTCAATTCCCAACAGTTAACAACCACATACGGACACGCTACAAAAGATTTTACAATGACTTACATGGACATACTAACACACTTATACAAAGTATGGCTACATTCAATATGTATAAAAACATACTTAAGAGACTAAAAAGGACCTGAATGAGGGATTTCCTCGATTAGAAATACCTTAAAATCAAGACAGGAAGGGATGCCGCTGGGTACTCCTCTCCCTCCCGCCGATCAAACCAAGACCAGCATTGTTCTCAATATCAGACTCGCTGATTGTCAGAACTTCTAACAGGCGTGGGCAAAGAAATGGAGTTAAAAAAATAAATATTAACCACCATTAAAAATTGACAATTTTATTTCTATTTATTAAGTGCACAGATTTAGTACACTATATTAAACATAATTCAATTTCTGACTTAATTTTAATGGTAATTTATTTATTTATTTTTTTTTTAACATGACCTGTAAAAGTCGGCCTACCATTAACCATTTAATATTTCTAATATTAATATTTGAGCCAATGAACCATTGGGTTCATGAAGAAGGGGGATTGTTGTAAACTCAAATTATAACTTTCAATTACCTATATATGAAATATATAGTAAGGAAAAGTGTTGCAATTATGAAAATTTTGAGTTTTCAACGGAAATACACATTTCGAGGTCCCCTGGGACCAAATAACCAAATCCCGCAAAATGGTCTTTTTTATATATCAATGTTATGTTAACCATATATTTCTTGGTTTTATCGTAAATATAGTAGCAGAGAGGTTTGACAGCTAAGGTCATGGATATGAGCAATTCAGATATTATTTTAGACAAACAATACAGCCATTCCAATATTCGTGCTTTTTGCAATGAAGATTCTCTCAATTTATTTTTATCTTCGATACAAAAACTAAGGCATCGCAAAGCAACTGATATAATTTGCGGTTGGTTGGACAGATATGGGAGATCCAACATTCTTAGGATAACTTCGGCATGAATGAGCAGGATACGGGAACCTGTGAGGTGTAATATCCTTCATTCTTCTAAGCCATAACCTGTGAATGAGTGATCTCAAGTTCCTTACACATAAAAACGATTTTTATCGCATATTCTCTTTGTATTTGGGTTTAGTATAACTTATAGGGTCTACGTTGTAATATTTTTAGATTTATTATATATATATATATATATATATATATATATATATATATATATATATATATATATATATAATATTAAATTATGCAAATTTGTATAATTTAGCACATTTATGTTATTGTTTAGTCAACGTTCAGAAATTAAAAGTTTTTATATATGAAAGTAATGTTCTAAGAAAGCTTTATTTTATATTTAAAAATTTATTTCAAAACTAAAAAAGATTGAGACAAGTGTGACTGAGTAGATAAATGTTAAATTAAAACATATGATTAGATTTAAGATTAATTTTATATGCTCTAAAGAAATTAATAATGCTTAAATGTGAGGTCTCCACAGAATGATTTCAAAATATTAATAATGAACTTTGTTAAATATTAAATCAAAAAAGGTATCATTACATTATCTTTTGAATAAGAAGAAATCACAATATGATAAGGTTTTAACAGAAACTATATTAAATATTCAGAGCAACAGATCTTTATAATTTCTAATAAAAAAAAATCTCGTTTACGTTTCCCTGATAAAATTAATTTTATTACCCTATATTGTTGTTTGATTTTTTAATTGTCATTTTAATTTTAAGTTTCTAATGGTTATAAGCAATCTTATATATTCATTTTAAAATATTAATCTAATTAGTAGACGATTATGCCTTTGATCAAGAATATAAATTAAGCGTTACCGTTTGTTTACTATTTTTTTTCAGTATATGCACTATTATAATTAATGATGCGTCGATTGAATATTAACAACAGCCCCTTTATGAGCCTACGGGAAAAAGTAACTTCCGATATATGAAAAACGAATTAATGAACAATTGATTAACAGCATCAGGTTGTTGTTCAGGAACATTCTTAAAAAAAAAAAGGCCAATTCAATCAATCTTAAATTGATTCTCCATTTTAAACAATTGCCCTCCTCCTTTTTTCGGCAGCTCCATTATGGAAAAATCTGTTTTCAGAGGAAATAAATGAGAAAATAAGCAATCTATTACAGAGGTCTTCAACCCAAGACAGGCTAGAGGTTTGTAAAAGGTATACGACCCCACTGTATTTTTTAAAATTTTTATTCATACGAAACATCAAGTTACTCAGGCACTCAGTAATTACTTAATACTTAGTAGTTATATTCAGGCATGTTTAAGGTAAGTATCAAAAGCTCTTGGTTGTGTGGCCCCCGGGGGTGGACGGACACCCCTTCTTTTTAAGAATACTAAATCATTGAAGGTTTTATAAATTTAGAGGCTAGAATGCGCAAAGTAAATATAGTGATTCAGATGTGATAAACATTATATGAGCGCAAGAGAAATATCAATGGTAGTTAAATATAACTAAATTGTTTATAAATAACTAAGAAAAAAAAACTATTTAAAAACAAAGAATTTCGAATTTAAATTAAGTGGTCCCTCCGAGGCGTCTGAAAAGAAGATGGCTCCGTGATCTCCTAATGTAGTCATATCATTAGAGTGCTACCATTGGGTAATTACTCAGCAAGTGTATTCATGCCATTATATCAATTATGTCCAAATTTACTTGATGTATTTATGTAATACAGTTGTAAATGTAATAAAGAAATAAAAAATAAAAAAAAATAAAAAAATTAAGTGGTGCCTAGTACCGTAAAATGTTTATTCTCCCTTCCCCTCACCGGTTGTTTATTTTTCATTGTATATACTGTAAAATTGAAATTAGAATTTCTTAAGATTTTTTTTATTTATAGGACTACTTTGTCATTCGTCTATCCTTGTCATTCATCTATCTATATTTTTTTTTGCCGCCAAATTCATTAAGGTGTAAGTAAAAGGAAATATTTACAGGAATGATACTAGACCTTAAGAGGCACAGCAACGTTTTTATAAATCATGGCTTGATTTTCCGTAAAATAGGAGGAAATTATGTTTTTTTGTAAGTGTCATATTTTGGTTTATTATTTTCAATATAAATATAATATATTTGTTTATATGGATGGAACAAAAAATTCAAAAACTCAACTTCCTCTCAAAATTTGAGGTTTTACGTTTCAGGATAAGTAGAATTCGAAAAACGAATAGTAATTTTTTTGTCCCTCCGCCGTCCGCGCATTTCTCCAAAACTACTGGACCGATTTTTTTCAAATGTTTATTTAATATAAGAAGTCACTCAAGGATGATCCTCCTTCATCGACATTTCTATCCACCTTTTCCTTTCAAGATGGCGACCGAAAAACCTATGTTGCTGTAGATTGTAGCACCTAAGGGAATGTACCGATTTCAATAAAACTTCGCTAAAGTCTTCTTCTCGATGCCCTTTAAATTTATCTATACAACGTACTTCAACGAAAAGAAGCTGGAAAAAAAGTTGCGAGGGATGGTAAAATTAGGTTCCGAATAACTCTAAAAGTATACACTTTTTTGTGGATGTTGAGGTAAGTTGTTTCAAAGGTATTGTATAGTTATTTAAAAGTTTAGGAAATTTCCTAAAAAACAAAAAAAAAAGTTCGTTAAAATGGCAATAAGGAGCAGAGATATGGTTTCAAGATGTTTTTAATATGTTATACTGCAAAGTATATACTTTGTTTTGGTTTTTGAATGTGTTACTAAACTAATACTAATTTTTTTAGCATATTACTAATGATAAAAAAAATGATTAATCCAATAATTGGTATCACCTTTTATTATTTTTCCTTTGTCACTAGGAAGGTAATGTTACTTTAGATGTATAATTTTTTTGAAATAATAAACGATTGTGAAATGATTTGTAGCGTTTTTTTATTTGAACAGAAAGAAATTAAAAAAAAATAATGTAAGTATTAAACAATTGCTTTATAGTAAAGAAAATATAATTTTCTTCAATTTCTAGCAGAATTTGTGCTTGTTAAAACCATTAAAATCTGGCATGTAAGCGACTTAAGTTCCGAAATCGTGAATTATTTCAAGTCATCCTTAAATTGCATGAAATCCTTATTTATTAAGTCGAGGCTTCTTACAGAATAAGTTGAGATTAAGCTCTAGTTTTCAAAAAAAAATATATTTTTTTCTTGTTACTTGATGTTTTATTATAAATTAATTAAGAAAATACTCCTTTTATGTGTTACAAAACATATTTTAAAAATACTGCTTTTTTAAAAGTATGTCATCTAAAGTGGTAATGAACTAGTGTTTTTTACATAGATACCTTTTGTGGAAATAGGTCTTTATTTGATAAATGACATATTAAATGTTCCAATATCTAATATTTACGTTTACCTGAAAATATTTTCTAGGGACAGGCGCGTTATATAATTATTATTATTTAAAAAAAAAATATTTTGTTAGTAATTGCTATCTCATCAACAAAAATGTGACACTTCAAAAAACACAATTACGAACTTCTTGATTTTCTGAAGAAAGTGAAATCATAGTTTGAATAAACATTTTTGTAGCTCTTAAAGTCTTTTATCACCTGTTTGAAAATTTCCTTTAACTTAAAATTGTACCCCTTTTTCCGCTAACTCCTTTAATAACTATGATACAAACAAACATTGCTATCTCAAGTATCTATCAAACTTTAATATCCCAGCTTGTATCTTCCATTGTATATTATTTCAATAATCCATGTTCCAGAAATCAGTTATTTAAGTGAGTTTTCAATTAGACTGATGCACGTGTAGTAGTTAAGGGATATCTTGGGGGACTTTCGAGTATACCTACTGTCAAGAACGCTCAATGGTTGATTTCCAAAATTACTTTTAACAGCAAATTAAATAGGAAATGTACGAAAAAGTAAATTCCAGAAAACACTTTGCTCTCTATATAAATCTCTGTGGTTGTTAAATGTAGTATATACCTGGAGACATACGATATCACTTGTAGGTAGGTACTACGACCTTGGGCAAGAAGTAGTCGCACATGATGCTAGTCCAAGACTGAGCGCTCAGCGCCGAGCGAGGGCTATATCTTTCTCGGGGTCACCTTCACCTCTCCCTCCTGGTCCCACTCTTTTATTTCTTCGGCTTCTGGGACCAGTCATCGCTGACCTCACCCTGGAGGTCGTGTACGCATCTTGGGTATCGTCTTCCAGTGCTCCTTCGGGTCTGTTAGTAAAAAGAAACGATCTGTAGGTGAGAGAGAAAAGGAAGCAGGGGAAACTAGGTTGGTTAATGGTCTTCGAAATCTCCAAGAAATTTAGCAAGTTTTGCCCATCCACTATATTGTTACAATCATAGCAAAATAAAAAAAAAATAATAAAAAAAAGAGAGAAGGCAGAGGAGCTACGTGTCTAACGTTTGTTTGGATAACAAGTGCACAGTGACTATTTTTTTTTCCATTGGTGACGGAATCTAATAGGAATTTAAAATCAATTGAACTGCAGAATTTCTTTATCATATTTCGTATTTACGAAGAGAAGCTATTGAAAAGTTGGGAAAGAAAAGTCCTTTGTACAACCAAAGGAGGAAATATTTGTGGAATGAAGAGTTGAAGCTGTATAATACTCTAGATATTGTATCCACCATAAAAAGGAGAAGGGTAATATGTTTGGGTCTCGTGCCAAGAATGAAACATAGTACGCTCTCTAAAATGACGATGGAGGGGCATCCTAGTAGAAGAAGAAAAAGGAACAGGCCTGGACTTCGTTAGCTGGAAGATAACGAAAACGATCTTATGAGCCTGAGTCTAGTCGGATGATGAGGGCGACTGAAGACAAGTCGGTTCGGAAGAAGCTATTAGAGGTGGCCAGGGTTACGCAGGGAGCACAGCCCCATCTGATGTTGATCATTTCATTTTTTGAAAATTTAATGAACTTTTATGAATGTAGCATACTCAATTGGAAGGAAAAGAAAACCCCGAAACCTGTTCAACACCTACTGAATTCGTAAACAGAATTTCAATCCTAAACGTTATTTGGCAAAACTGTAAGATTACGCAAAACTTGGGAAACACAAGAAAACCTAAATTTATATAACACAATTTAATTAAACTATTTTTCGAATTTGAATTAAAGAAATACCTAGGACTCCACCTCGACAAACGTCTGACTTGGAATCCTCATACCACTCTGAAACGATAAGAAACAGCTCGACGCTTTCGACTACTTCAACACTTACAAGACAAACGCTCTAACCTTCCTATTAATTAAAAAAGATTCATTTTCATGACTATTATAAGGCCAATTTGGACTTACGGAGTTGAGCTATGGACTCCACCAAACCTTCAAATTCCTCTCGTATCCAATCCTTACAATCCGAAATCCTTCGTAAAATCCTCAATGCTCCTTACTTTGTTACAAATAAAATCATCCACAATGACCTTAATGCTCCTTATGTATCAGTTTTGCCCAATCCAGATATCTATGATTCCATAATAAACTTCCTAACCATCCCAACCCTCTTGTTTCTAACTTTACTTTCTATTCAATTCCTGATAACCCTCCGAGGCGTCTGAAAAGAAGAAGGCCCAGTGATCTCCTAATGTAGACAAATAATTAGACTGTTACCAATGGATAGTTTCTCAACATGTGTTTCATGTGATTATATCCATGTGCGAATTCACTAGATGTATTTTTTTTATACATTTGTAAAATATCATATAAATAAAAAAATAAAGAAATAAAAAAAATACCAGAAACTGAAGCAATTAAAACCTTATTATTTCAAGTATTCCAGTAGTTTATAACTGTCATAAATATGTCTGAGAATTCAGAAAATTGCTAGAAATAAAAATCGTATAGTGAAAAAGAAAAAAAAAAAAGGCAAAAATATGGTGATTTTTGGACTGATATATTCGGGAAAATATCTCGGAAGCTCATGCAATACTTAAGTCATGATTCTCTCACGAGTATTATTATAAAAATAATAAATATATGGTAAAAATAAAATTATGCATGTGTATATATATATATATATATATATATATATATATATATTGTTTTTTTGTATTGTAAGCTAAAAATTCTAACGAATCTTGGAAATAAAGATGTTCCGTTGCTAATAGTTGACAACAATATTCTCCATCTACTACTCTAGACTCAAAATATATCACAGAGATTGCAATAAAATTATATTTCTGATTATAAAAAAGTATTACTCAAGAATTATTATTATTTTTGATTGTCAAAAAAAATGTTCAAAAATAATGATCAGGATATGATTTTCTTCACTTACGATCAAAAATAAAAATCTATCTTAATAAAAATCATCACATCTTTTTAAAAATTCCAGATACAAATTTTGATTCCGATTTAATTTTTATTTTCAAATATAAATATATGAAAATAAACTATAATAAATATATTTGTATTCGTAACAATTGTATTTTTGGGACAACTGCTTACTCCTGCTGCTGCTTATTTCATTATTTCTAATATTTAACGAAGTGAAACAGAATCAATAAATAGGTATGATGTGTTACTTGGAAAGTAAATTCGTGATTTTTATTCTCCTTTTTTTTTTTTTTTGCTTTGTTTTGAACGGGCCATGCCAATATGATTGATGGATCAATCGAAAGTCGAGGCTGGAATCGTGAAATGGATTTATGACTCATTGTGGATGTTCCAGTAAAATCGTTCGCGGCCTGAAGTTTCCCTCGGTGAGAGAGATTAGGCCATTTATCGAAAAAAATCAATTATTCACCCAAACATAAATCTTACAGCTCTATCAATCACACTTGAGTATAGTTTATTTAGTATAGTTTTTTTTTCATGGATTCATACCTTACTGCGACGAGCAGTTGTAAGTGAAAATCTCGTATAATTATTAGCATAGAATATAACAAATATTCTTGTGAGTTGTTTGGATAATGTTATATCTGAATTCAAATAGTTTATAAGACAAATGAGGAAAAATCAGCTTCTACTTAGTCAATTTATATATTTTCTACTATTTTTCTTCACTCATTCACTATCTCAGCAGAAATAAATTATTCAACGTAAAAAATTCATGAATGTTAAAAAACTATGCTAGTATATATATGTCTCCTAATAAAAAACTTAATTTAATTTGGTTATTGCCTTAAATTAAAGTTCTAGGCAGTCTTAATCAGTTGAAAAAGTTTTTACGTTCAAATAAAAATAAATCCTTGAGAAATTTTTAATTTTTAATAGAAAGGAATAATTGTCGTTAGTTCTCATTCCTGTTTTTTCGTAAAACAATATAAAGATATTATTCCTCAATAGAAAGTTTGTTGAGAAAATTTACTGTTAAATATATATGTCATAATATAATTTATAATCAAATAATTTTAAATTTAAAAAAATTACAGCACCTTAGTTGTCAATGAAATTGTATTGCAGTATATTTTTGTTACACTAATATTTTTTTCAAATAAAAAATACGAATAAATTGATTTTAGTTTTATTTTTGTTCTCAACTGAAACAGATTGTAGCATTTCTGAATAAACAAGTTAAAAGTTTTATTTTTGATGATTCATCAAATTGAATTTCTTGTATATTTTAGGTACTGGTACCTTTTAATCATATGTGCAGTATTTATAATTAATATTTTTTAAAACCCTAAAAGGTATAATAGCGTATTCACTACATTATTTAGAAAAAAATATTTCTGTGAAATATCAATATTTTATTTTTAGATTACGCATGGGTGAATTTCATACTTTAATACTCCAAAAGACACATGGCTATTAGATATTAAACTGATTTTTAAAAAAAATTGTGTTTTGGAAGTAAGAAGAGGAAAAATGTACCCTTTTTTTTTTTTTTAATTTAACATTAAATAAAACTTGGTAATAGCAGAAACAATTTGCCAAACGTAACCTTAGACCCCCAAATAGCCGAAAAACGCAGTGTGAGGAATTACTTCCCGTGTATTTACTTAAATGAAGGTCACGTTGCATTAGGAAACCTATGCTATGAATTTCAAGGTTCTAAATTATCAGTGATCGAATCTCTGGGTACCGTTATCAAATCTTCTGCTGATGGGCCTCAACATGAAGCAATAGTTCAACTCGATATTCGGCAGATAAAAAAAATTATCTCGCAGACTTTCCTGTAAGACACAACACAACTTTGCAATCGGTATTGCAAGGCTCATCTTAAAGCCAGAGCTGTTATCTTCTTTTATTGAGACGACATACGCGTATTGATGTCCTTAGCCTGCTCAACAAGTCTATCCCATTGCGTTGTATCTTCTACCAAGTTGATACTAATGCCTAACTTTTAAAGGTCATCACTACTCATTGTTCCGCCAATCAGTTTACGGACTTTATCTCGAGAGTACACCCTCTGGATCATACATATATAATATTCTACTCGTTCTTGTATCATCCGTCCTGTTAATTTGCCCAAGCTCTTTTAGGCTCCGGACATTTACCAATAGATATTGATGTTGTCACTTCTTGATAAAGCCGGTATATTTTCTTGTTCGTACTTATTCTCCTACTTTCTGACTCTCGTATTGTTCTGAACACCCAGTTACGGACTTTCTTTTAAATCTATATATTTTTGGGTTTATTATTTTCAATAATAAACCATTGTGATCGACCAAAAAATTCAAAAACATAACCCCCCCTCAAAATTTGAGGTTTCACGTTTCAGGATGCGTAGAATTCGAAAAACGAATACTTTTTTTTTTTGTCCGTCCGCTGATTTTCTCCGAAACTACTGGACCGATTTTTTTTCAAATTTGGGTTTAAAATCAGAGGTCACTCGAGGATGATCCTCCTTCATCGGCATTACTATCCGCCTTTTACTTTCAAGATAGCGACCGAAAATCCTGCCTGCATAGACTGTAGCGCCTCAACGAATGTGCCGATTTTAATGAAACTAGGCTAAAGTCTTCTTGATGGACTTTAAATTTATCTATATAGCATACTTAAACGTGAAGAAGCTGGAAAAGAAGTTAGGAGGGGTGGTAAAATTATATTCCAAATAACTCAAACAGTATACACTTTTTGGATAATATTGTGATAAAATGTTTCAAAGGTATTCAAATTTCCTAAAAAATAAAGGAAGTTTCATCGAAATCAAAGCACTACTAGTAGAGATATCGCGATTTAAAATATTTTTGGTTTATTATTTTCAAAAATGAACTATTGTGATGGACCAAACAATTCAAAAACATTTGAGGTTTCACTTTTTTTTTGTTAATCAGTGAATTTTGTGTTAAACTTCCATGTCGCATTTGCATAAATGATTACAGGTATACTAAGTATTTTAAGAACTGAAACCCCTATAAAATAACGAAAATACGGCTTATTGTTTTTATACTTATGTTTAATTAATTTCATTATTGTTTTGTCTAATTTCTAGTAATAAGTTTTTAAAACATGTATTATATAATTATCTAATAGCTTTAATAATTTTTTTTTGTATAATTTCTATTGAGTTCAAGTTTTGTTTACATGCAGCAACAAATGTATAAGCTATACCAAAAAGTATAATAAAATATGTACCACTACAACCCATGAATGGTTTTGGAACCTTTAAAGTACTGTTTCAAGAACAACTGTAGTGCAGGAAGGTGGTAGGGTCAGGATGGCACTCAATCGTCAGATTTTCCCTCTTAATTAATTATTAGATGAAGAGTACCCTCTTTATATTGGTTGAGTGAGCCCCAGGTGGGTCTTCCGAACCCAGGGTCAATCTACGGATGATGAAAAATTACTTGACCTCATCCGGGTTATAACAAAAAGTTTTTAAATTTTTTTTTATTATTATTATTGAAATTTACAACTGTATAATGATAAATACAACTAGTAAATATGAAATAAGTAACTTGACATGTACAATATGAAGAGAAATTACTCATTGGTAGCACTCCAATTATATTTCTATATTCGAAGGTCCCGAGGCCATCTTCTTTTCAGACGCCTCGGGGGGTTATCAGGAAGAGAAGAGGAAGCAAGGTTGGAAACATGAGAGTTCGGATGGTTCAAAAGTTTACTATGGAAGTATAGGTATCTGGATTGAGATAAATCGGAAACATATGGTACATTAAGGTCGTTATGGGTGATTTTATTTGTGACAAAGTAGGGAGCATTGAGAATTTTACGAAGGATTTTGGATTGTAAGGATCGGAATAACAAAAAGTAGCTAAAATATATTCATGGATGTGGTAACACTCTGGTTATTCAAGTAAAGTATATACTTTAAATCATTTGAAGGACGCCTGTCTTAAATTGAGGAAACGAAAATTGCTTCATTTTTTAGAACTGTGGTTTTTATTAAATAAATATTCGAGGAAATTATAATATATTCATGGAACAAACGATGACTTATAAATAGTACAGGCTGTACCAAACATGGAATTCTGCGCCATTTTTTAACATTTTCTGGTCCTTTTTATTTGATATCAGACAGTATCGATGATATAAGAATAAGGTAAAAAAGGTCGCAATGAAAGGCGGAAGGAAATGGCTTTCTGAAAACAAATCATTAGTGTCATTCCATACCTTTGAGGAAGAGGAGGAAGACGCACAAGATATCATTTCCATCTCGTCCTCCTCCGTAACAAGGGCTCGTAACAAGAGACCTTGAGGTAGCGAGTCCTGCCTCAGATTGAAATAAAGACGTTGCTCGTTCGTCGGCTGTAGGTCGAGAGGCTGGTTGGAACAGGAGGAAGTGCAGCGAGCACGACTGGCCCTGCTACCATTAGGATATTACAGTCTTCTGCATAACAATGTGATAATGAGGACAAGCAAATTGGAGGCTTCAACCTCAGCCCGATTGGACATTATACCATCAAGGTTTTCTGCCTCCGTCGAGGCATTCATTTCAGAACCAAATAATATGCCGTCTAGTAGTCTAGAAAGGAGTAAATAAAAAGATTTTTCAACGTAGAACCAGGATTCCTGAGCTCTTGTGATATCATTTGTCTCAATTATTCCATGAATTTATACATACATACAACCTAATATATAAGCATTTCTAGATTCTTTAATTTTCCTTAAATATGAATTGCATAAATTCAACTACAGACTTTCTGAAAAATCTGCGGTAATCTATCTTTGGAAACTTCTCCTCTGCGATTCAATGCAAGCTTTTTATTAATATTATAAAATAAGGCTCTGTTTATTTTTTCAGCATATTTATTTTAATTTTCATAGCTACGCTTCGGCTGGTAAGCCATCTTCAAGCCATTTTATTCAACCATGCTTTTTGAATATGCAATGAAGATGCAAAAAGCATGGAAGAATAAAATGGCTTGAAGATGGCTTAGCGGCCGAAGCGTAGCTATGAAAATTAAAATAAATATGCTGAAAAAATAAATAGAGCCTTATTTTATACCATTAGAAAATTTTCACCTAAAACAAGAACGTATGGCTTTTTGTTATTTTTTTTTGTCGGCCTTCTGCTACTTTATATATGTATGCAATTTTTTAAACTTTCTTCCAAACTTGTCATAATTGTATTAATAACCAATTATAATTGTATCAAAACAAGTAACTGAGTATGAATAAATTTATAATTCTTTAATTAATTTTTTTTTTCATCTGAATTCTTCCATTCAGCTTATGCCATAGATAACGAATTTAACGAAAGAAGATATTTCTGGTGCTTAAATTTGAAAATCATACCCGTTATAAAAACTTATAAGAAATATAAGTATATCAATTATAACGATTCAAAAAAGTCAGCATAGTAGGGCCAGTATAGCTTCTTGGCCATTTAAATTAGTTACATGTTTGTCATTATTTTAAGGTCTACGGTAGTTCGTTTTAGAATAAAATCTGCTAGAAAAGTTTAAAGAAATTTTTTACTTGATTTCTAAAACGTAAATACCTTGGGTATTGAGGAAGGAACGTAATGGTCTCCTAGATTATTGCCTAATATAATTGTACCCTGTGATGGTTAAATCCCCTCTCTCCTCCCCCCTGGTTTAATTACTGCGCCCATCTCAAACTTTGCGTCGTAATGCGAATTTCCGTTGCATCGGCGTCATTTGCGCCACTGGCACCCCGATTCTTTATTTCGACAAATATCTTACTTGAAATCCACCAGCGAGTAATACGATTTCTTTGATGAACTAATGCATTGTAAATGGACAAGTGAACAATTATTAAAATCAGTGTATAACATTCAATACACTGTAACGTTGCTAAAACTGGTCCGATTTAGACCATTTTTTTTTTTTAGTTTTGTCGGAAATTTAATAACCTTTTAAAAAATGTTTCTACAACATAGTATAGAGATATTATTGTCTCTTTCAGAATAGGGAAATCTGGGGGAGTTAAATGTAGAAGTATAGTATTGGTTCTAACAATTCTTCACATAAGCAACTAAAAATATTTAGTATGAATAACTATTTTGTCTTAATTTTTATTCACAAAAAAGTTTTATTTTTTTGTATCTTTTACCAGTCTTGGTCTTGTTCTTGCAATAATGAGTCGTCTTTTGGAGTTCGACTACATGGTCCGTGGCACGGGCGGATCTACGAGGGGAAGGGATGTGGGGGTTTTTGGGCTCAAGCCCCCCCTAATGTTAAAGTGTAACCATGTTTTATGAAAAAAAAATTGTCTCTTAAAGTATTATTGTTCATGTAATCACATTTAAAATGACTTTAGGAATCACTTAAACACCATTTCATGTAGGCAGTTAGTTTATTTACTTCTTTTTTATGTAATTATCGTTATTTTTATGAAATAAAAAAGCTTTCGGGCTGAGGCCCTCCCCAAAATTAAATCCTGGATCCGCTATTGGTCATTGGTACAGATCCCTTATTATCGAATTATTAACATTCGTCTAAAATCTCATAAATCTCATCATCGTAAAATACAACTATTTTATTGACGAAAACTCTTGGAATCGGGCGTTTTCAATCTGGAAGAGGGTAAACTTTGTCTATTTAATTTGGTACTAAAATCTCGTAAATGCCTATCTATTTGCTTTCTACTTGGATCGTAAGATAATTTGACCACAAAATCGGGAAAAAAAGGGTCCCTTATTAAATATTGAGCTGTTTGGCGTGACTTACAACTCCAAATTTTCAAAATAACGAGGTTATATAGAACAAACAGCCCCCATATTTTTGTATATTTTCATAAATAAAATAGTTGTATGTTAGGATGAGATGAAGCTATTTACGAAGTTTCAGGCGGATGTTAATAATTCGATAACAAGGGGTCTGTACCACGGACTAATACCTCAGATGGGGTATCTGCTAGTTTTTGAGCGATCTTCATTAATCTGGTGATATAATTAATTAATTTTTGATTAGCTAGGGTAGAAAAATTTAAAAATAATTGGAACTGAGTTGAATATACGTATAAAGGTGTTTATTTAATTTTAAATAAAAATATGAACAATACAATATAAAAAAAAATATTGCGGCCTCTATTACAACTTCTTAACCTTTAGCGGCCTCTAATTATAAAACGTTTCCCCACCTATGGACTATACTATAAAAATCTTCCCGTGTACAACTCTTAAAATGTAAAATCTTCAATTCTCTTTTATGTCACCAATAAAATAATCTTTAATAGCTTTAACAGAGAAAATTGATTGTAAATTAATAACAGTCTCCTGTATGCAATTTTCTATTGACTATCAATAGTAATCACGACTTCGATCAGCATTTATCGATTTATTGAAAAATAATAACATATCGCTGGTGATTACAACCGTTGACTCTGAATATAAGAAAATTTAGAAACTTCTTTTGATCAAGAAGTTTTAAGAATAAGTCATGTTATCGGGTACTAATAAGGTTTTCTTCTAAATTCAGTCATCCTTCCGTAAAACTTTGACCAAAAACCAGATGAGGAAGTCCGTAAGTTTCGTTCGTTGAAATTTTAAAAAGAAGCTTCGTGACATTTGCAACGGCGAAACGGTAAAGTTACCCCGGCTGGTATCGGTAGAACTTACTTACTTAGCATTTGCAAAGTTTCCTGTCGGAAAAGTGATCTTCCTTGGCCAAGTCATTTGCGAGCGAAAGGCCTTATTATAATTTCAATGGCGGATCGTTTTCACAAAAGAACAGGGCTGCGCACAAAGTCTACAAAGATCTTTTCAACTGGTATTCACTGAGGCTGTTTCTATGGACTGATAGAAATAAAAGAAATATTGATAAATTCAGAACATTGAATACATTTTGTAAATTTGGAAATACCAAGGTTGCTAACTATGTCCCTATCTCATCTTTAATTGAGCTTTCATTGTGTATTATTATTTTCAACGTCCTATTATTCGGAATGTTATAAATATAGCATAAAATGACCTAAACATTTTTAGAATTTTGTTTAGTGTGAGTGTTATGTACATTTCATTTTATCTTGCTAAGAAATAACGCTACTTCGATCACATTCGCTAGATACAATCAATAAGGATTCGAATGAACGGAATTTTCACTTTTGTGATATTTTACAAATATGAGGTGGGATTTTCAGTTGTTCGATATTGATTCCACTTTGAGAATTTATAATTTGTTTTTTTATGAAAAATATTCTGTATAGGCTGGGTAGATAGTTATTTAAATTGGTTCATTCATCACATCCATACTGATCAAAAATAGAAGAAATATAAAAAAAAAAAGAAAAAATTAAACAACAATTTTTTTTTTTTTACCAATTCATAAATATATAATATATTGGGTTGGCAAATAAGTCCTTTCGGGTTTTCTGTATTTTTCTATGTACAGATGTACTATGGTGGGTTGTTTATCCTTTTTGCACTATGACAACAACGATATCTGTTAACTCTTGTTGAAACTAGCTTAGTATTGTGTTTGCTATTGCACTGTGAATATAGAAGAAAATATCATTCATTATCGGCACATTTTTTGTATTGTTTTAAAAGAGGTAACCGTGCTGCAGAAGCTCATAGAAAAATTGGAGTGTTTATGGTGATGGTGCCTTAACCGAACGCACCTGTCAAAATTGGTTGGCCAAATTTTATTCAGGAAATTTTGACATCAATGATGCTCGACATGGAATTAAAACGAGCAATGATAACTGCATCGAATTTGGAGAATATCCTGAAGAATTATGAATGTTCGGAAGAGTGTTGTGTTCCTTTTGATGGGCTGATATAGGAATAGAGCAAATTAGAAAATAAAAAAAATTTATCTCATCATGCAATATATATATATATATATATATATATATATATATATATATATATATATATATATATATATTATTTTAAACAACAAATGTTGCCATATTTCTTTATTATAAGGTTATATTTAATTGAAAGATGATATTTTTGTATCCAAATTGAGTTTAGAAATCCTTACATCAGATACCATTTTTAAAGATGCTATAGGTCGCTACGTGAGGTGAATATCAATGATTGAGTCAGGGTAGAGTAACGTTAGAGTGCCTTTCGGCCAACGCGTCAAAATGTCTGATTAGTGTGGGAAACATCTGCGGCCTTGAGCTTGTAGTTTTTTTAAATTTTAAATGCTTTAGGATGTGTAAACATCATGAGGAAAATGTTACAAAGAAGGAGTCCTATGAAAACTTAAATTAATTTAATTTTGTATTCAAAATATTATGTTTTGAGACATGTTGACTTTGGAAGATTTCGTACGAAAGTAACACTTAAGTTACTGAGTTTGTAATGAATAAATCTTTGGAGCCGGTTCGTCGAACATTTCGTAGTTTGTAACTGAACAGGAACTGAAATTAAACGTAGATGTTTGTTAATCTGTGTTATTTTTTAAATTATAGCAATTGGCAAATTACTTTTAAAAATTAAAAGCATGTATCAAGCTTATATCGAAGAATCCTCACAAATGAATATTATCTTACGAATATTTTGAGGACAAAAACCTGCTAAAATACTAAAATATGCTTTATATTATATATTTAAAATGAATTATTAACAAAAAATATATCAGATGGAAATTTTTACACAAATATTACTTTATTGAAAACAAAATTCTCTTTACAGTGTCCTTTTTTTCTGATAATTATCAGATTATTTTGTTATTGAATGAAATTTATTACAACAGTTATAATTTCTGCTTCGTTTGTCAACATATAAATTGTATGCAACACCATTTTTACTTCTTTTTATTGGTTATAATTTTGTTTATTTTTCAAATGGGATAGATCTTTCAACATATAGTACGACGTGCTAAGGCAATGGTATCAATTTTTTTACAGTTAATTATTTTTTATCATAACTTTGGTGTTCCATATTTTTTATTGAGGATGATCCATGACGTTTGTAGTGTTCCAGTTATTTTTAGTTGCTGTTAGACACTTTCACTTTGCCTTAATAATGTTTTAATGTGATAGTTTATTATTGTCCGTCTTTCAATGAGACAATGAGACAATAAGACTTCGATAAGAAAATATTTTAAGCTCTGTAGTAATTATCTGTTCACGTGAGTATATGGTCAAATATAATATAGCAAATCTTTTTATAGAGTTATTAGTTATTCACATATATTGTGGACAAATATAAAACGTTCACACGTCTATCTAGATCCCATTAACAGAATATATTATGAGCCTTTCAGAATGACTAACTCCAATTTAAAAATTGTTGAGTAAAGTAATTTCATTGAATTCCTGGTTGTAAAATTTATAATATCTCTATAGGCAGTGGGTAAGTTGATTTCAGAGTAGGTGATTGTGTTGAAATATTAAACAAAGCTATACATTTTCTCACTAGAAATATCTCTAAAATTATTAATAAAAAATTATTAATTATATTATTATATAAAATATATTATTAATATAAATAAATATTATAAATAAATATATAAATAAATAAATAAATATATATAAATATAAAATAAATAAATATATATATAATATATAATCATATAATAAAAAATTAAGTGAAGCCATGGAGCCAGTTTCAGTTGCAATAAGGAGAGCTAGTTGTCCTTATGTGGTTGAGAACAGAACATACTAGGCTTACTCATGTTCACTTAATAATAAAGGAAAATTCACCAAAATGATGTTAAGAAAGAATGATAGTAGCCTCTATCTCTGAAAGATGCACTTCTCGAACTAAAAACGGAATATCAGTAAATATATCAACATTCTTGAGAACTGAAGAAAAAATTTTAAATATGGTCATATATTTTCTCTCAGAAAAAGGAATTTTTAATAATATTTAATACATTATTTCCCCCTCTCTCTTATTTATTTACTTATTTAATCTAAATTTTGTATGTGTTTTATTTATTTTATTTTGTATTATGCATCACTAACAGATACATAATTAATGGCGTTGATGACCAACAAGTTTCACGCTTCTATCTCATAATAAACAACCAACCGCAATTTATTTTGTTCTTCTTATTTAAAAAAAAACCTCTTAAAATGTTAAAGTTAGTCGATTAATATCCATACTCTGTTATTTACTTGGAGTTTAATGATGGTGACCTTTCATTTGAGGCTCTAGAAAATGACTTCATTTTTTTTTTAAGCGTGTTGCGGATAAGTAACATCCTAGATAACTAATTAGGCTTGGAACTATCGAAGGATTTTTTTTAAAGAGCACTTTGATGGAAAATGTCTGAAATCTGCTGAATCAGACAATTTCCCGAGGCAAATGTTAGGCTATTCCTGGAAGGCAACATATTGCCAATTAGTCTCGATGCCTTGTCCAGTTGGAGTAGATACCATTGTGGTGGCTACCTATAATTGCTCTTACTCAACACAACCATTACAATCTAACGAGCTGAATGATATATAATAAATGGTTCGTTACATTATGACTTTTATCATTTTAAATATTTTCACAATTACTATAATTTATTATTGCCACCTGTAAGGCTAAGATTGCTCATAGAGATTAATCAGATTAACGCGCCCTTATAGTGAGAACCGTTAAGCGAAACCCACACAAGCTGTAAGGTTGGGTATACGCTAGTAAACGAACGAATAATAATCCATTGGTTATAGTAACATTAATGTAAAAACCCACCTTTTCATTAGCAATTCCTCATTTTCGCAAGATAGTAATCGATAGCCCATTAATAGCGAGCAGTTCAAAATAAAAATATATCATGCCTGAGATAGATAGTAACTATTAATTCATCGAACTATTAAATGCTCTCTGATACATATTCCAGATAAGAAAGCCATGTATTGCAAATCTAATAGTCGTTTATTTATAGCTCCCGTTCTATCGGTACATTGGTCTGAAGTCAATCAAATACAAAACATTATCTTAAAAGATTCACCATTATACAAATAGATTCAAACGATGGAAACGGAAAAAACACAAAATTTAAAACATGTAATATATGAATGTAAACTATTTGACGAACAACGATCTGAATTAATAAAGATTATAATTATCAAAAATTGAAAATAGCCTAATACGGGAAAAAAACTTTTTTTTTTGGATTTCAATAGAGATTTCCTTAAATTTATTAGGACTATCGACTTAGATTCACTAACTGGTGATGGGCAACGTAGATAATTTCATTTTGGCTTTGTTAAGACGTTTTTTGTGTTCAATTTATTTATTCTATTCTATTTTTAATTATTTAAATTTTTTTCTTATTTTTTTCTATAGAAAGTTGTAGAAGGTAACAGAGAGTGGCGAAAAAATTATAAATAATAATTTTTGAAAACCGATATTATATATATTTTTTTAGAAATATAACAATCTGTCACGTGGACAACAGTTATAGTGATATATGAACACATCCATATCATATATACTGAAAATATAAAAGTAAGAAAAGTAAAATAATAATCAAAAACTATGTACAATAAAAAAATAAAATGACCTGAAGATAAGTAAATTAAAAAACATAAAAACACACTCATACCTATATAGAAGGTAACCCCCAACTATAGAAGGAAAAGCAGGACTGCAAGAGATCCCTGCGCTACTCTCTCAACCACGTCACTGGAGCTAAAGGCAGTGCAGGATAATATTTGACGTAAATTACATGATTCAAGGAATTTTTGTTTTTTCTATAAAAAATGTATTTGCGCCTGTCAACTTATTGTTTACAATGAGCAAATGTGATGGCGATACAGGAAATAATGACATAACAGTCATGGGGAAGGGAAGTACTCAGCAGTACCTCTTCCTTAACTTGTTCCAATCACTTAGGTTGTCTAAGGAAGGAGATATCTCATCTTACGCCTTTTTAGTCTCCCCTTCTGAGGTATGTCAGTTGTGGCCATGTCTCTTATTTGTCTGTTATTATGTCCGTTTAATGCAGTGTAAAATCGTTAATAAAAGGTCGTTGTTGTTGTTGTTGGTCAACACGGTTTCAGTCAAAAACTTTCAGAACCATAACGAATTTCTAAGTTACGCCACAAACAATACTTTACATAGAGACCTTCTCAAGTCAACATTTAACGACTCCACGTTAGCTTACACGGACTTGCTGACACACTCTTACAGGATGTGGTCAAAAGCAGACCATCAAACTTTTTGAGGGGGCATATTTTAACGTGTTTTTGCATTTTTTGGAGAGGGGGAGGACACATATTTCAACGGGGTTATGAATTTTGGAAGGAAAAGTTTCAGAATAAGGGACAAAAAGAAAACATAAAACAGACCGCAGCAAGTGTAATAGTGTATGATCTACGATTTTTCTAATTCTACTTTCCCTTGCTCTGTTTTTATGAAAAGTGGAGAAATAAAGTATTTTTGGAGACTGAGGGGATAGGTTCGTCTGCCATCGACCTTGGGGAGGAGAGGTGGGGAGAGGGGATGGGTACACCTGGTCACAATTAACGCCGATAACAGTACTTGGAGATCCTCAGATTCAGCGGTTGTCGATATTTCTGACAGATGTGGTTGATGAAATAATGTTAACATCTTAAATCTAACATCTCATTTAATAGCCAAATTTTTTTTTTTTTTTTTTTTTTTTTTTTTTTTTTTTTTTTTTTTTTTTTTTTTTTTTTATAAAGTTAATAATCCTTAATTCCTAAAAGTTTAATATTTGCTGTGCCGAATGGTAAGCGTCCGAGGGGTAGACCGAAGCGAAGGTGGGAAGATTGCATTAAAGCCGATCTAAAAGGACTGGGTTTGGACGGCGAACGGTGGATGGAGGTGTGTAATAAGCGATTGGTGGTGTTGGCATCGAACCTTCGGGTTCGCTAAGCCTTTTATTTATTTAATAATCCTTAAGTCTGTCTATTCTTCAGTTATAAATACAAACTCGAGACAATTTAAATAGATAAAAACAATTCTGTCTGCTATGTATTTTTAGCCAAAAAAAGCAGATAGTTACCCTGTTTAACGGAACACATAAAAAAAAGTTGAACTGAATAGTCATTTTCGCTGGCTGCAGGCCATGTCTGCTGTCATAGTCGAAATACAAACAACGTGGTCACATTTGAAATTCAAAACACGAAAGGTCCAACGGGTCAATAATCAGCTAGGAGTAGCGCGAAAAGTTTTCTTTAGATTTCTATTTAGCTAAGTTCTGTTTTCAAAAATATCAACATGTTTATTTATCAATCCCCAACTTTACTACAGACATCTTACTTTTAGAAAAACTTTCTCGTTCTATAATATTTATATCCATATTACTTAAGTTAATATAAGTAAGAATATTTGTTTCAGTGATTTATTCACCCAATCATTCCACTTAATTACATCATTACGTCATAACGTTTCGGGATCCACCTATTTCCCATCTTCAGACAGTATCCCTCATCATCTTATTCTCAACAAGAATTGTCATTTTACTTTTTTTTAATCATTAGTTTTATGCTAAAACATAGCATGACTTCAGTAACACATTCAAAAATCAAAACAAAAGATAAACCTTTTGCAATAGCACATCTACAAATAAACTAGAGACCATATCTTTGCTGCTAATTGTGCGATTTTAACGATTTTTTTAGGAAATTCCGCAAATCTTTAAAAAACCATACAATATTCACAAAAATGTGTATACTTCTTGAGTTATCCGGAATTTAATTTTACCATCCTTTGTAACTTTTTTTTTGAGCTTCTTTTCGTTGAAGTATGTTATATAGATAAATTTAAAGGGCGTAGAGAAAATGACTTTAGCGAATTTTCATTAAAATCGGTACATTCGTTTAGGCGCTACAGTCTATATCAACGCAGGTTTTTCGGCCGCCATTTTGAAACGAGAAGGCGAATAGTAATGTCTTTGAAGGAGGATCATCCTCTGGTGACCTCTGATTTTATATCCGAATTCGAAAAAAATCGGTCCAGGGCAATGCGCGGACGGCGGACAGCGAACTAGTAGTGCATATATAAGAGAAGGTGGTGGATAGAATTCAATAAAATTGACCCTACGTTATTTTTTCACCAAAGTCTACCTTTTATCTAACTTTGAGCCAAATCGAACGAGCCCTTTCTGAAATATTGGCATATCTAAAAATATACGTTTGCGCGTGCGTAAGCGGAAGTGCTGGATGGAATTTGATAAAATTGGTATGGCACCAACCAGCATAATCCCTGAAAATTTCATGAAGATAGGATGAACGGTACTAGGTGATATGCCCGTCACATCGATTTGACTACAGACAGACAGACAGACAGACAGACAGACGGACAGACAGACAGACAGACACCGAATCAAATTTGATCCTTGATGTCTGAAACGTAAAACGCGAGTGAAAATTTTCGATTCTGAGCAAAAATTTTTTTTTAATCTCACGCACGAACACAATGCTTCCCTACCTTCGGTAGTGAGGAAGCAATATAATATGACAAGTCTTTTGTTTTGACTGCTCACTCCAACCATCCTTCTCTTCAATTATTCACTACAGTCAACCATCAATCCACAATTATAATAAACATAATTTAAAAATACACTTTTTTTTATTAATAAAAGAATGTAAAAAAAACAAAAATGATTTTTTTAACATAGAGCACACTTTAGAAGAAATTTCGAGGGATGCAGAAATAAGCCGAAAACCGAATGATAGTAAACTACTAAACAGTTAGAAAACGTTACGAATTAAGAAAGAGTTATAAGTTTATTATAAAGAAAATGGACGAGCATATATTAACAAAAAAGTAAACCATTAAATCTCACACTATTATACTGCCTTCTTCCAAGACGTTCAAAATGAAAACTAAAACAAAACTGACCATTTAAATTTCCCTTTAGGATCCCCATTAGGACCGCCTTACATGTATAGGGTATCCCTTAAGAAGAGGGGTTTATTTATAGGAATGATGGCAGATCTCAAGAGCTACAAAAAAGGCTCATAATAACAATATTTCAATTCTAAGCAGTGAACTAGGAAATTTAAGTTTTTTTTTTTTTTTTAAGTAAGTCATGTTAATAGGAAGCTGTATCTAAAGAAATATTTAATTTTATTAATTAACATTTTTTTTTTTACTGTAAACTATACAAAATTTACTTAAAATGAAAATAGTGTTTCTCTCGGTTATCACCATTTAAATAGAACATTTAAGCGGCTAAACTATGATGAGTTCTAAAAACAAATCATAAATTCTTGCGATTTGTTTTTATCACCGGACAAATATACTACAGGCACCTCACATATAAAAAAACTTCGCCGTTTTATAATATTTAGGTCTACATTACTTATGTTAAGGTTTATAAGGGAAAACAAGAGATTCACCTCAAGTTGTGTAAATAAAATTAAGTGACTTGATATCCTGTCACCTACTATACCTAAAAGTACACATGTTTTCAGGAAAAATGACTACAATAACTTGTTGCTAAGCTTTTATTTTTTTTTTTTTTTTACATAATCTTGGATATATTATAATCAACATATTTACATAAATACACTTTTTTATTAATAAAAAAAGTCAAAAGTAATTTTATTCATGTAAAATTATTGTAAATAGGTGTGAATGTGTTTTATTTATTTTATTATCATTCGGCTTTAATCTGTTATTTTAGTTATCTTGTATATTACTTTATCTTTATACATATATATTTTTTTTCTTTCTCTTCTTACTTGGTTATTTTTATTTATTTTCCTTTCATATTTACATATTGTGTGAATGAATGTTATAGCCCTAGTTCCAATGCCCTGCAATGTGGCAGACTGTATTTATACTTTATGAAACTGTTTACACCCAGATCTTTATTATAGGAGTTGATCCGTATTTATAAGTGACAAACTAAATGTTCCTGATCCTAATATTTACTTTTTTGAGAAAATAATTGAAGCAATCAATAGATAATTATTTATGCATGCATAGCAAAATATATTTACCTAAATGTAAATATATTCCACTCATATAATCTTTACGATATTGATTGACTATTTCAACGTGGTAAAGAAGAGATAACAAGAACTGGTTCCAATACTGAGCCAGGAAGAGACCCTTATCGCCGACATCCAAGATCCACATAGAAATAACCGGAGGGCCTTCAAGGCTTGACCCCTTTTACCTCTCTTCTACAAATGTTGTGTTTTTACAGCCTCGGAGGATTTAATCGATAGGAATACAACTGCATTGGCCCTTAGGATTCACGAAGTATCGATTCCCTTTCCTGTATTCTTTATATCGTCCGTTCTCATCAAATGAATCAGGAATTGGAAAGCTATCGCTTCAGGATGTTCTTTGCGAACTACATGAAATCGTGTGCTGTGGTTCAACACTCGCCAACATTTACGTTGGATGATATCAGAGTTGGGTACTTTACAGCCGTGTACTGGATCTCGCTATGAATTATCTGATGTTAAGATAAAACTGCATCATAATACATATATCGTGGAAAGCATGATTTACCTCTACCTCTATGCATATACAGCAATAAGCTAACAAACGGAAAACATAGTTCATTAATAACATTGAAATAGATATTCTGATTTGTAAAAGGAAAAATAAAAAAAATAATGTTACAAAAAAATCAAAGGTGTGTGCTTTAGACCAAATGATAGAAGGGAAAACATCAATAAGGCGAGATTAATAATATGGAATATAAATTATAAACAATAACTCATCACTGGGAAAAATATTCTTATTTATATACTTTTTTTTTTTAAATCTTTTTATTGAGAAATAATACATTTTGCCACATTTAAGGGCACTGAGTACTAAAGCTGAGTGAGGTCCATTCATACAATTATATACCTAGAAAATAAGTATCTCCCTTAGGATAAATAAAGAAACTCATTATTAGTTTCTGAGATATTTTAATCCATCTCTTCAATAAAAATCGTTATTTTCATTTTGTTTTCGAAACTATTTTCGACTCTCAAACACGGCTTCGTTTTAGAATAAAATTTTGAATAATAGTTCATTACAAAGAGGACAATATGAGAAACTGACATTATGCAAGTCCAATTTTTAGTTTCTGAGATATTTTAATCCATATCTTCAATAAAACTCGTTATCATTTGGTTTTCGACACTATTTTCTCCCTTTTCGAATCACTAACACGACTTCGTTTTAGAATAAAATTTTAAATAATAGCTCATAACAGAGAGGATTATATGATAGACATTTCACTCGCTAATAATATGAATGTCCCATTTTTACTTTCTAAGATATTTTAATCCATATCCAAAAACATTTCAATTAGTCAACTCCAGCCGACTTTACCAGAGAGTTACACATCGGAGATCTGACGTCTAAGTCTAATTCAAGCTCCACAAAAAAAGTGTAAAACGCATCTAAAGAAGTTTTTATTATTTAGAAGTTAAAACAAATTGAGAGCATTCTTAGTTTTGACATTGCTTGTGACTTCAATTAAACAAGAAACTGAAAAGAAGTATTCACATAAGACTGAAAAGGAAACTGAAAAGAAGAATTCACATAAGATTGAAAAGGAAACAACTTAACGATTTGGTTTATTATCCAGGTAACAGATGTCTCATAACATGCCTAAGCGAATGAGTCACAATCAATAAAATAAAACCTTTACTAGGTTATAAGAAACGATCCTATGGAGCTCTACTAAAACTTAAACCTGAGAAAATTGAAAGGTCCCGATTAATATTATTGCGAAAAATACTGTAAGTATCCTTTCTAACAAAAATTTAATACAGTCTTTACGCCAAAACCAGGCAGGTTTTGAAAAAATATTTTATTCAGCAGATAGTAACGTTATGAGACAATATGAATCAACTGACATAGCAGTGTGGGATTAAATATTTTTTATTTTATCAGGGGAAAAAAAGTTGATGTTTTTTTTCCTCCAAAAAACTTTGGTTTTTTTTTATTGCCGTAAAAATGAAATTAAAATTCTTTGCACGAAGTTTTTGCTTTTCGAAACTTTTTCGATAACCACAAACATTGTGATAGCTTCAGGACGAATGTACCTGTTCACACGAAAATTATTCTGAATTTAGAGCTCTATGTAATACACTAAATGGTACAAACCCAACCTCCGTGAACAAATCAGAACCAAGACATAAAATAAAACTTATTGTGAAGTTTCTCTTAAATTCTAGCTTAAAAAGAAATGAAATTTAAAAGTTATTGATGTGGATTAGAAGAACACTGATTGAGTTTTGCAACGATTTTACTAAATTTGAATTTGGGAAAAATACTGAGAAGTTATGAATGCTAGGAAGGGGAGTTGTTAACTGTTGATATTTTTACCCATTAGTATTGATATGAGGTTTGTGAGAAAGAGGCCTTTTGGTTAAATCTATTATTTATTTCCTTAAGTTTACATAAGTTACATCTATTGTGTAGTTAGACAGAGATAAAATAATTACGAGTTCGCGTTGCGATGCCAGGGGTGCTTTTAAGTTCGGCATTAATCCTCTCCCCTCATACATTGTCCGAGAAAATCCCTGTATATCCTAACAGATAAGAAAGAGGACGACTATATATATAATGTATTGTATATACTAAAATCTAATAGTGTGTTTGGTTTCTATAATAAATTAAACGTTATTTGCATTTGATCTAGAAACATCATTTAATTTAATGATGGAATAAACCAAAGATGAGCTCCGAAATCGGATTGGTTTTCTAAAAGTCACTCAAAATTCAATAAACTTTGAAAAACATTTAGTTTATGAGTGTTCTATATTACCATGCCTTTATTAAAGTTGTTATTTTGATTAGTTTAAGTTTCTATATTTATTTATTTCTGTATTATTATTTTGCTATTATTCTATTTAATTTATTTATATTGATGTACATATGGTATGAGTCCTTTATCACTATTATTTTTATTTCTTAATTGTGTCAAAATGTTCTAAATCGACAAAGGAAAAAAAAAAAACATTCATGTGATACAAGAGAAATGCCGTAATATACTTTACAAGGTAAAAATAAGGAGCACTGTATAGTACATTCCGGCTCAAAAGGGTTTCGTCATGTTTGAAATATTCTATCTTATGCTCTTGTGGGATACGCTGTCAATGAAACAGAAAGAACTCTTACAAGTGGAAGATGATAACAATCTTACTTAACGGAAGAAACCCGTAGAGGTGCCTTGTTAAGATCATTATTGCGTCTTGTTTAATTATAGTATAAGTCGAGGAGGGAAAAAAATAACCCAAAGAGCTAGTTACAGAATCATAGAAAAAAAGGTGGCCTTGAGACGGTACCAGAATAGAGAAGAGGAGATCCGACGGTACGGTACGTCACGACGCGCGGAGAAAACAGGAAAGCCTCGCTGCGTCCTTCCTACCATTGTAAATGTCTAATTACTTAATCCGTTGGCCACGTAGTGGATTATTGTCTAGGTCTACGGCTATTTCGTGAGGGTTTTAGGAGTCGGGACCTTAACCAGTCGATGGGGCCAATTATCTTTGGACTCTCCACTGAAGAATCCTTCCAACCGGTAACGGAATGACAATCGAGCACTTTTTTTTTGGAAGAGAGGAGAAAAAAAAAAGTTTAGTCCATAAAAGAATTGTAAGTGAATTCAGGGAAAGAACATGGACTTAGTTAGATGGTTAAGTGAAGTGGTTGAGGGAGAAGTTCTGGGATTTGCTGGAGAAGGACCTCCCCACAAGTAGTGGGGGGGGGGGCAAGACTGGTTCGGAGTTCCCATAGCTGATTGTAAATAGTCTAAGATGTTTATTATATTTTTTAAAGTACATTTTATTTATTATTTTATATTTTATATATATATGTATTGTTGTTTTTTTCACTCCTTACGCTATTTATTTTGTTCTCATTTCTATGCATTATGTTGCTATTACTTTATTTATTTATGTTTAATAAATATGGTGTGAATGTGAACTATATTATAAATCTCCTCAATCGAGACAGTTTGTAATATTTATCAAAAAATAAGTAAGATAATATAAAGGTTGGTTAATACACCTAGGATTTACATAGAAGACATGATATTTTTGATAATTAGTGTAGAAGTTATTAAAATAATTAAGAATTTTTTATTTTTTAGAATTTTGTCTACGGATGCTTGTGTAAGAAATTGGGCCCAGAGCCATCGCAGCGACGCAGTAAGAGAAAAAATACGTTTTTCCATAGACTGTAGCGAAAAAATTTCGATGAAACTTTCTTATAATTTTCTACTGTTTTTTTTTAATGCCTCTTGACTTTTTTGACTTCCGGCATCAGTCTTCTCGTAGCATTGGGGCTGTTCTAGGCGATAAACTGTAATCGTTTGGTTCTCTTTTTATTTAGACGATATACAGGGAGCTCATGGTTTATAATAATCGGACGCGATCACTATCACTCCCTCTTCATCAGGATGTTTGGCAACTTTTTGCATACGTCTCTATCCTGTGTTTTTTTTTTTTTTTTACGGGATAGGGTTATTAGCCCTATGCCCAACCCCCAAATCTATGTTATTAGATTTGAACATTATGACTTTATTACATGACTTTATTATAACATTATGAGATATATAACTTATTATTTATATATATTACTTATTAGATACCAACATAGGGGCTATGTTATTAGACACAAGGGTCTCTCTTACCTTCCTGTGAATCTCAGGGTGGAGATGTTGGAGACACCGTCCCCATACCGGAATCGAACCCGCTCTGTAGTGTTCTAAGCAATCGAGCAAGGACTGCACTTATTTCTTTATTATTAGTTATTTATATTTTTATCTCTTTTTTTGTGATTTAATCTCGCGAGCGGGATTTAAACTCGTAGCATAAAATTTTTGCAGGTGCCTTAACAATTGTTGCCCAAAATCGGTCTTGAACATGCACTTTGGAAGACCAAGACTAAGACTGGCAAAAAAAGATTTTGGATAAAAATTAAGGCAAAATAGTTACTAATGCTTGACAATTTTAGATACTATATATAAAGAATGGGTATAACCAATATACTTTTGTATTTAACTCTTCTAATTTTTCATTCAGGCTTAGTTAGGTTCCCTTATCTAAAGAAATATAGTAATATCTCTGTAGTAATAAGCTAATAGGTCACTGCAAGACCGTTGCGAGACTCATGCGCAAGACTAAAACCTAGACCAAGACTGAGTTAGCAAAACTCGCATTTGGGCAACACTATCCTTAACTCACTCGACCACCGTGGCTCCATAAGTTTCTGCAGAGTCGTTTCAATTTTTACTTTTAGTGCGTTCCTGAGATTCACTTCCCAAAATTCAGGAAAAATATTATGATGAAAAAAATTGTATGAGTTGGGGCCATACTCACATTTGAAAGGTTATCAAATTTCCAACTAAACTAAAAAAAAAAAATTGTTTAAATCGGACCTGTTTTTAGTAAAGTTACGGCGTATTTAATTTTATGAGCTGATTTGATGATGGTTCACTCAGTACGGGTCTTACACATTCGGCGTCCAAGGGCAATGACGTGATCCCTCCTAACCCCCTAAAAAGCATTATATATATTAAGCTGCTTTATATTATATTATATTTGAATTTCATTTCATTCAACATTTCTCTTATACAGTTAATTTACCGATAGCCTAAAGTTAATTAATTAACCTTTTTGTATTTCTAACAATTAGCGAGCGCCCCTGAAGATCATCCGACGCCCCTCCAGGTTGGCGCCCAGGGGCAATTGTCCTGTTTGTCCCACCCTAAGGCCGGCACTAGGTTAACGTGCCCGTTTACATTGCTTTAATTTATTAAAGTAATTGCAATCTTATCATTTCTCTGACGGATATCAGAAAAAATACTGTGATTCAATATTTGTATTTAATGGGACATATTTAATGTTGTATAAATTTGTCTTAAATCGGTAGGAAAGTCCTGTTGGTGAACACACCAGATTGATATTAAATTGTGGCCAAAATTTTGAAATGACCCACATTACAATGAGTTAAATGATTCGGATAAACTTGAGCGTAATTTGATTATTTGAAGTAGAAATTGAGTGGAGGTCATTCCAAATGAGTTACGTAACGAGCCATCATTCGTGCAGTTACAATCAGGCAACCTTGGCAACCATTACCAGAAAGTTGAGCCAATGATGTTTTCATCAGGCTCATCTTCGAATTTTCTTCAAATAGCCTAAACCAGCTAATGATTCATTCAGTAATTTAAAAACCTTTTATATTTATTAGTCTATGTCGCAGTAATATACTTAATTTTTAAAGTATTTTATAACTACTACGATGAAAAATACCATCGAAACTCAAATACATTAGTTACTTTTATTAGAATTAAACTATATAGCGGACCTGGGAAAAGAATATTTCATTTATTATTTTAAAATACAGTATTTAACTTTTTTAAGCTTGAAAAAGAAGTATTTAAAATCCATCTAATCAAGGTAATGAAATTGCTAAAATTGCTTATTTATTACAACTTTATTTATTAAAATTTATTTTTTCTCAAATTCTCCTCTTTCCAACGATATATTGTATGTGTACTTTCTGACTATTATTTCCAGAGATTCATTTTCGTCCTGGATAAGCATTTTTTTTTCTCCATTATCAAATTATCAATTTTTCAAAAGTTTTATTTAGTCTTTTATCATAACTCCTAACAATGAGAGATAGTTAATTATTTAAAATAAATCAAATTAAGAGTACTTTAGAGAAAGACATTTTGAACATTGGACATTTAAGCCACGTTAAGCGACATCAATAGGCGATTTTATCGAAAAATTTGTTGTTACATCCGAACCATGTACAGACCGTTAAATACACAATTTCAGTTTCGTAGGACTTATCGTTTTAGAGCACGACTGTTCACATACGCACAAACACAGACCATTTTGCGAGTCTTGGTTATTTGGGCTCAGCTAACCTCAAAACGTGTATTTCTGTTGAAAACTCAGATCCGGAAATTTTCACGATCGCATTACTTTCCCTTATTATATATTACATATATAGGAAAGTGAAAGTAATACTTGCACGGAGTTCTTTTAGTTATAAATGACAAATCGCTATAACTATTATTATAAAAAGTAGTATGGTAAAAAACTTTTTAATCTTAGTTTTATACCAAAATAATTTACAATACTGAAACAAATTTTTTTTTCTTCATAAAATGGAAAAAATATTCATTTCGATCCGAATTCCACACATAGAAATACATGAAAATTTCTGATAAATAAACTTTAGAAATGTTAAAATGATTTACATGGACGTCGTTGCTAAAACAATATATCGAGGAAAATAAACAAGTGCTGGATGAGAAGTCCAAAGTTGATTAACTAAATGTAGTCCGGGAGAGACGCAGCTGGGCAACTGTCTATTCTGACATTCTATTATTTTCTAAGCAGAGGAACAATTTCCTGATTGTCACTAATATTCTTTGACATGTGTAAAGTAAAGCAATCAGGGCATGAAATGAAATTGTATTTTTAATAATTTTCGGTATAATTGGAGTCTTTATTTTCATTTGTTTCTGTAATATCGGAGTAGCCTTTTGAAACTTTTCAAGTAAAGATTTTACAGAAGTTTGATTAAAAAAATAAACATATTTATTTAGAGATATTACAATATGTCACAATTAAGGACATTTATCTTCTTCTTCTTTAGCTTCTATCTTTCGTGCCGATGAGCGTAAGGGGGTGAGCAGCCGCGAACTCAACTCTCCTTAGTTCCTGGCTCCTTAGTTCTTTACCGCTTCCTTTGCAGAGTCTATCGATGTTCTCTAGATATGACATTCTTAGGCGTCTTCTTTTGCAATCCGGGCGTAGTCCATCGTCTTCAATGGGTCCCTATTTTCTTCTGTCCTAATCACATGGCCAAACCATTTCATTTGGGGGATTCGCAGAACCTGCTACAATGAGGCGACCAGCTTCTGGCGTATACTTTCGTTACGAACCCGGTACCTCCTAGTATTACCGACTGCCCTTCCCAGAAACTTCATTTCAGCAGGAGTGACTCTGATCTCTTGCCTGTCTGTCAATATCCAGCTTTCAGCTCCGTATAGACGTAATGGCAGGTGCACAGATTTAGATATTTGGAGCTTGACGTTCTTGTCTACCTCTTGCTTTCTTACAACGGTGTTTCAAATCTGGTAGTAGACTGCATTTGCTTTGCTTATTATGTTAGATATTATTAAGTCCAATTTCCCCGATCTTTCTAGGACAGTTCCTAGGTAGGTTCTACTTTTAATTGCTCTCCACTGAAGTATATATGGGTATCTTCATTTTGCCTTCCTACTTGTAGTACCTAACTTTTGCTGGTATCGATCTGCATGTTACCCTTCTTTTCTCGACTTTGTGATAGGATTCATTTAGAAAATAGGATTCATTTAGAAAGCTAATGTGCATTCTTGAGTTCCTAGTGACTCATTAAACTAATTATTTTAATGAGAACACGCTCGAATTTATTTTATAGATAAAAATGTTACAGATTGCGGTATGATGAAGTTTTAGAATAATGTTAATAAGCGCCACCTATAATAAATAGACAAACCCCACATAACATTAATATGTTTTTTTTTATCTTTAACTGTTTATCAGCACCTGTCATGGAATGGACAATCAGCAGATGTGTTGTGATGATGAGGTTGGCATTACAGGCATTAGGAAGGATAGTACCCAGCAGTACCTCTTCCTACTCATTACTTTGATTTAGGTGAGGAGATCTCTCATCCAGCTCCTTTTTAGTCTCCTCCTGATGGGCATGTTAGTCGTAGTAGCCATGTCGTGTATAAGTTCGTTTGCGTGTCCGTGTAGTTTGAGGTGAAAACGAGAGTAGAGAGTCAGTATGTGTTGGTCTATAGTTGGTTGTCGTAAGTCATTATGTAAAGTTTTATTGTTGACGTACCTGTTATAAGTCGTACAATTTTGGATTGAAATGACTGTAGTTTTTGTAAGTACGTCTTTTTTGCCGAACCTAATATGTTTAAAATGTAATTATGTTTAACAATAAAAACACTGTTTAAATTAAAATTATTACATTACATTATTTCTTCCTTTACTGTCTCAGTAATAGACTATTGTTATTTTAACAAGGGTTATTAAGTGAATATGAATTTAACTTGATTTTAAAATAGGTATCTTCACTTGAAAATGGCATAAGTGCCAAAACGTTGGTCTAAATGAAAAAATCTGGTGTGCCCATTCACACGACTTTCCTACCTATTTCAGAAAAGTTTTTATATCTTTACACATGTTCATGAAGAAACAAAAAAGAATTGAACTAAATTTATTTTCCTGAAAATTGATCAAACAAAAGATTTAAGTACGATTTATTTGATAAACTAAAGCAATGAAACCGGCTTAAGGCAGATCAGTGCAAAAATTTCAATACTCACTAATATTGCTGATCAAAAACTTTGTGCCATAGCTTAGTTTTGTCAAACAATAATTTCTGTTAAAAGTAGAGGAAATAGTGAAGATTGTGTGATGCGGGCAACAGATTTTCTTACATTCACTTAGTCATATTTATTCTCTCATTTACCCCTTTCTGACACCAGGAAATAAACTCGTAATCTTTCATTGGAAATAGAACAGCTGTAACTTCGTTAATAGTGGTCCAAAATGAACGATTTTTATATGGCATTGTAGGGAATTTCATTACAAGGAGGTTGTGAAACGTAAACCGTCGAAAACCGCATATCGGAAATTTGACCCGATTGCAATACTTTCCTTACCTAATATAGGTAGGAAAGTAAAAATAGAACGCATATGACCCAACACATTTTTATCAAATATATTATAAAACAATTATGTTATCTAAAATTCTAAGAAATGTAATTATTTTTTAATTCATCTCACCAGTTTTTTTTCAAACAGACGATATGACATTCATGTAACCTCTAAATAAAAGAATCATATATCAGCTTTTATGCTAATAATTATGGCTTCAAAGGCATTGATCGCACGATCGTATCAGCAATAAAATAATTAAATAATAAAATCTTAATTTTATTATCATTATGACTTATCGAGTCACGAGAGAAGATTTCCATTCCTTCAGGACGTAGCCTGGCCATGAACCGCCCAGTTTGGCTCGCTGTTGAAAGGAGCTCAATGATAAATATTTGCATCACTCCTTGCACTACTCGATAGGACCTCTGCTAAGAGGAAACGATAGCAGTTTATGGCACTGTTGTTAAATCCACTTCCTGGTTTAGACATTAGGCGTTAGGAATAATAAAAAATGCTAAACAGATCGATCAAGTCTTCCGCCCTTCGGGCTACACGCAATTTTCGAGATCACACAATTAATAGACAATTACGTTTATTTTAACCGAGTAACAATTATCGGTCGTTAAAAGTGTTATAAAAGTACACTTCACAACATTGAGTATAATCTGTACATTTCCTTGTTTTGCTATATACATTGTAATAAAGACTCCTCCTTCTGAATATAAAGGTCAAAGATGAGATTTACGATTTATTTACGGTCATTTTAAATTAATTATGACGTAAATTAATTATTATTTCCAAGTAATAATTAATTATTACATCAATTAATTATTATTTCCAAGTAATAATTAATTATTACTCCAATTAATTATTATTCCGAATAATAATTGATTATGAAGTAAATTAATTATTGTTTTCAAATAGTTATATCGCAAAAGTTACGTAGCGTGTTTCATTGCTTTCCTTATCAATTCCAGGATAATAAATAAAAGATATTAGAATGTTTAAGAACTTATTTATTTTTATTTTTTGTTAAGTAATATAATCAAATCACGATTGCTTCAGTTAGTGTTAAGTTTTCCTTTTTTCAAAAATTATTTTTGAAGTGAAAACTTCTTTAGGCGCGTTTTGCACTTATTTTTGTGGAGAGTGAATTAGATTGATCCGTCAGATTTAACGCTCGGGCAAAGTCGGCTACAATCGGCTAATTGAAATGTTTTTACATATTGTTAAAAAAAAACAAAAAAACCCATCAAAATCGAAGAGAGTTAGTCATGTCTGATAAGTTATTTTTATTGCGTTTTCTTTTCTTTCTTTTGACATTTTTTTTCGAATTATATTTCTTACGTAATTTTTAGGTAGGTTTATATACTTTATTATTAATATTATATATATTATCTAAATACATTTATTATCTCTGCTAAAAAATATAAACGGAAACAAATCAATTTTTTTTTTTAAACAATATGTAAAAACATTTCAAATAGTCGACTCTATTATATATATATATATATATATATATATATATATATATATATATATATATATATATATATATATATATATATATATATATATATATATATTTGACATATTGTTTTTCTATGGGTGCAATGTTGAAATGAAATAATTTGTATCGACCAAATGAGCAAAGTGGGTTCAAAAATTGTATTGCAAAATTAACGATGGACTCAGAATTTTATTTGGGAATTACTCAGAAAGAACACAGATGGCACTGCATTGTTTTATATTGTAAACACGTATACAAATACGTTATATATACGAATATATAAGAGTAGATAGTTGCAGAAAAGGTGACAGTTAATATTAATTTTATTGCAGCGATGATATCATTGAGTTATTATGCGAACAACTGATCTCATTAGATTACTTTGCTCGTTCATCATATCTTTTCTTAGCACCTTTTATGTTTGTTAGATGTAAAAGTCACAACTCTCTTGTGAAAGAGGTAACCACATCGTGTTGTACAAATTTTGGAAGAGAAGAGGTCTTACGTTCTTGACTGATAAGGAGAGGTAAAAGATAGTGGGCCACGAATTTGAATCAAATTATTTTCGCCATTCTAAATCGAAAAATATCAGAAAAATGTTCTGTCTTTCGTCCTTATTTTATGTAAATTAAAAAGAATATATATCTTGTTATATTTATATCTTACTGTGTATTATTTGTTTAACTTTGTTTTGTGTGGATTTCTAGGTTATTCTGTACGTATAAATTCCTTTACTGAGCAAAATAAGAAAGAATTATTATTTATAGTATGAAATGAATTATAATGCACTATCCATTAAAAAAAAAATAATGCTTCCAGTAAAGTAGGCCAAGTACCTAAATTTTTGTAAATACTTTAAATTCATGAATACAAATTTCTGTAGAAAAAAAAGTTTTAGTTGTTGTTTCCTTGGAGAATTTTTTTTTTCAGGCCATTAATAAAGCAATTATGACTCCTCAGAATCTAATCCAACTTTAACAATTTTCAATCGTCGGAATTCTGAATTACTGTTGTTTTAATCCATACCAACAATTTTTAAAATTTATTACAATTTTCGGAAGTGGCTTTAACTATTTTGATTGAACTCATCTTATCAATGCAAAATAAAGTGTATACAAGGCTTAAATACAGAATTTTCAATATTTCTTCTTCTAAAGAACTTTTGATTTTGTTTATTTAAAATAATCAACCATTTCGTATTATAACAAATATTTAAAAAATAGATATTAAAAGTAGAAATAAAAACTATGGACAAATATTATAATTAAGTAAAGATTAAATAGCTTAATTTTAAGTGGAGATTCGTCCTAGATAGAAACTTAAACTTCTGAGATCCTCCAGACCATCATAGTCAGTGAAGTTAGGCCAAATTATCTTTTCGGTGTCTCCCACCTCAGGACCTGTCTGAAGGATCTGGCAGCCTATTCTACAGAAACAGAGTTTTCTCCAATTTTAAATTTTTCATAGAGGTGTGTCCTCATCCAATTATGTTCTGTTTTGTGATGAGAAGAATAGTTGGGGTGGTCAGTCAAAAAGGAAGGCAAAAATAACTGATAATACATATGCCGACGTTTCGACCTGAAGTTCAGGCCTTCATCAGGGCTAAGAAAATAACCAGATAACAAGGTATGAGAAACTATATCTGGTTATTTTCTTAGACCTGATGAAGGCCTGAACTTCAGGTCGAAACGTCGGCATATGTAAAAAATAAATATTATCATTTATTTTTGCCTTCCTTTTTGACTGACCAACCCAACTATTCTTCTCTTCATTATCCACGACGGTCAACCAATTACCAATTATGATTTGTTTTGATTATAAAGTGTCAAACTTTCTCTTTCCTGCTCTATTTATAATAAACGTCTTCAGGATTGTAATGGGGGTAGGAATCATTCCACTTTGTCTTATTGTAGCCCTATTTATAGAATGGCTTCCTGAAGAGTTTGAGTGCAGCTTGTTTGAGGGGATGCAGCTCTTTCCTTTGCCAGTTGATCGGCTATTTCATTTTCATTTAGTTTGCAGTGCCCTGGTATCCATTGGAGTACTACTCTTTTGTACTGGAGTTGCCGTTTTTCTATTTCTCTTGCCAGGGTCTGGAGTCTAGATTTCCATTTGGACATGAGAAACAAGTACAAATTCCTGATAAAAACACGTCATTGGAGTTTGAGTTCCTTTTTAGTGGCCTCATTAGACATTTTTAGATTTCCTTAGGAATTTTTAGACGTCCAATGTTTTTCTATGTAGAATGTATTGGCTGAAATCGGTGAGACACTGACTGTGATCTCACTTTAGAGTCTTCATGGAACGTATTTTTTGTTTGGACAAGGAGGAGGAGGAAGTTTATGAAAAATCTTATATTAAATAAAAATTTTGATTTGAAATATGTTCTAATAAACGAACAATTAATATTAGTGACCAATATACCAAAATAGACTTGTCCAGAAGTTCAACAGAAAGAGTAACTGTACTAACCTTTAAACTACCTTTGAGATTGAAAGTACAGCCTAGAAGAAATTAGTAGCAATTACTAAAATGCTGGATTCGCTAAGGATAACAGTTAACTCACCGTTGAGGGAGGGATTAAATTGACGGTGTGTATAGAAAATGGCAATGCTGATCCTAAATCCAGCGAAGCACGGAATTTTAGAATGGTCACGGTCATGAGAAAGAAACGTGAACAATAGCTCTCCATGTGACTGATATGAGCAACGCTTCCTTGAAGGGAGTTGGTGGATATTTAAATAGCGGGAGAGAGCTCAAATTACGAAACTTTTCAATCAAGAATTAATTTCATACCTGCAATGACACACACATACACATGTAAGTAAAAGTAAGAACGTGAATTAAATCATACATTCATATAAATAAAATTCCAACGAGATGAAAATAGTGTACTAACATCCAAACAATAAGAATACAAAAAACAAAAACACAACAAATAATTATTATTCAGATTGTAGTAACGGTGATGCATAAATCACGCGTTCAGATCGTGATTTATATTGGTTGTCATACATGTAGGGGAAAATATTTAAATAAGTGATAGTAGACCTCAAAAGCTACAAAAAAGTACCACTAAGCTATGGTCTGATTTTTAACAAAAAAGCTAGAAATTTAAGTTTAGTGATTTTAAAAATAAGTCACGTCTTCTCTTGAGCTGGTAACGACAAATAAAAAATATTTAATTTAGCTAAATAACAATTCCCCCCCCCCCCTCTTGGGAGGGGGAACAGCAATTTCAAACTCCAAAGTTTTCGGCATCCTCTACATTATATTCATTCTAGCATCTTCCACTTTTTATTTAGCTTTATTGGTCGAAAAAATCACTGAAAATTAGAAACCAGACAGAAAGATTGCGACCAGATGTCGCACAGAAAGGACATATTTTATGTTGTTTTTTGGAAGAAACATACATTTCTGCACAATATCATTCTCTCCAATTGAAGATGCTCCCAAACAAGTGAAAGTGAAGCCTGTGTCACCAGTTCAATTCCTACGATCCAATTTTTTCCAAATTCTCAGTTAGAGGAGACAAATATACATAACTCTAGAAAATAGTGAATTCCTCCCAGAATCTCTAGTCATTAAGACAGAATAGGGTTCTTTTCGTGTTTTCTTTAATGAAGACACAGGAGCTTATTATATTTGTAAAAAAGTAGTACATTTCACCTCACAATGCCCTCCCCTTGACCCTGATAATAAACCTTCCAATCAACCAGGGCTAGCTCAATTTCCATCACTAAATGACATCGGACTAAAGGACATAGGACTAAATTCCATGACTAAATGACATCGTAATACCAAACAATAACCAACCAACAATTCATAGTACAGTTAGTTCCACAACTGTTAAGGTAAACCTCGATACACATAACTCGATTCCAAAGCTAAACAATGAATACAAAATCGAATGAATCAAAAGATACCGCGAATAACGCTGTTCCGATCGAACATGACTCGAACAAAACTGTATCAAATCAAAATCTTTCAATTTTAAATGATGGGTTAAACACAGAAGAATTGGAAGTTACTAGTAATTGTATTGGTAGAAAGTAAAGAAAATACAAATGGAATGTTTTATATAGACTTACTAGACAAGTCTACATTATTGTTATTACAGCTAAAAAGACGTATTTATTGTTATTAATCGGTATTTATTTAACTTGCTCCAACATTACAAAGAGGACTATTAAAGAGAAAAATATCACGACCTATGTCACCTAATTCGAACGATAAATCATTGTAATATCTATTCAATAAAGTTGCGTCATAAAGATGGATTGTTCCTGGAGGATAGCCTTTGAACCTAGTTCATCTGCGTTACGCACAGTTCGTGATTCCTGAAGGTTGCGGCCTGCCCAGCGTAAACATCAAATAAATTAAACAGTCGTCGTTGTTACTAAATAGTTATTATATCAATTCCAGTATAATAGCGTCGTAAAAGATGTACATGTTGCTTTATTATCCCTGCGTTCTAAACAACCCTCTAGAAAAACGTTTAGGAACAAAACATTAAAGTTTAATCTATCGATAAAGGTCGCTGAAATCTCTAATGGTGTATAAAATTTGTTTTACACAATTAGCTTATCGTAATCATCGATAGCGTTCTATAATGAAACGGTCAATGAAAGAAAGTTGTTCACTACAATAAATCACACGTATTCAATTTTTACAATACACAACAAATAAAAACTCTTGGGTGGCAATCCATGTGGGATGAGAGCCCACCAATCTATGGCCTAGAAAAAAATACAATACGTTTTAATCCAAAATTTTAAAAATAATAGCATACGCTGCATGGTACGTAAATAGGAATAATATATGCACACAACGACTTTCAACAACCAATCATTGACCATACATATCTTTTCATTATTCCCGTTTTCATAATATAAAATAGAATAATAAAATGGCTACGGCTGACATGCTATTTAGAAGCGGGCTAAAAATGAGCTGTTAGAGAGTCCTCCTTTATGCTCTCCTCGTGATATAGACTTAATCAAGGCCTGGAAGAGGTGCTGCTGGATAATAACTTTAAGGATTCTACAGGTTCGTTCAATAAAAAACTGCTTACAAAACAAAACAAATCTTTAATAAATAAAACGTCTGGTAAAAACAAAATTAGAAAATAAAAACATACCTCTGAATGCAATAATATAGAAACAAAAAGAAAGCAAAAAATCAACTAAAACTAACTAAAATTTGTACACTACTAACAAAATACTTTACAATAACTAACTGAATATAAGATTGTAAATTAAACTATTGTAAACTGTGAGCGCTCACTACACTGCATGTAGTCTCCTAATAATGATACTTAATGTTCATTAACTAGTGAACCAAAAAAACAATGTAGACTGTTAAACAATACTGCTAGCACTCAAAACAACAGGCGGCTAGAATCGATCTCTCGATCCAAAGAGGTTGCACCAGCTTGCGCATGCTATAGGCTAAGTTGTCCTGGACGTTTGTCATTAGACAGAACCCTAAAGGGGACCCTACACGGTCAATCGGAATTGCACTAATGACGTTCCGAATAGTCGTGTAAGGTATTGAATGAAGTACTGATGGTGGTGCGCTGCGGATTTCCGAACATCCGGAAATCAAAGGTTCATTCACGAGAAGTGGAGGGGGGACTGAGGTAAAAGTAGTGGGGAGACTAACCATACTGCTGGATAGGTTAGGTTACCTAGGCCTCACAACCATTATAAATTTCTGATTTTCATTATATGTAAATAGTTAAATAATTTTAAATAGCACTTGTTTATAATTTTAAACCATCTTCAACTATTTCTTTTAAATAGTCAAGTGGGCAACAAATTAAAAAAAAAATGAGGAAACTTCACAATTTACTTTAAGAAAAATAAAAACTTTAACGTTGTGTATATTTATCAGTTCTTTTCCCATTTTCCTCAACAAATTTATTATTTTCGCAATACCTTTCCTTAATTTTTGTAAGTAGTAGACTTATATTTTACTAACTTTTGTCATAACTATTTTCTATGAGACTAACCTTCTATGAGACTACTACTAGATAGGTTAGTTTACCTAGGTCTCGTTATTAAGTAAATAGTTGTTTATATCCCTAGTATATATTATTATTAACCATTTTCAACTATTTTTTCTTTAAATAGTCAAGTAGGCAATAAATTGAAGAGAGAAAAAAGTGGAAACTTCACAATTTACTTATAGAAAAAAAATCTTTAACTGTTGCGTTTTTGCCATTAATTTTTCCATTTTTCTTAACAAATTGATTATTTTCGCAATACTTTTCATAGATTTTTGTATTTAGTTGACTTTTCAGGCACTAGAAAGTAATTATTTTATCTCCGTTTTTCTCTTGATGCCCAATACTATAAATGACAATGTCCAAATAAGCATATCTATGCTGTTTCTTTATTTACAACTACGCTAAATTAGTCAGCAACGATCTAACCTAAATCAGCAACGATAAGTAATGATCAGTAATGATTGAACGTGTAAGGGTCTTCATGATCAAAGCGATAGCGGGCAATCTTGGAACTTTGAAATAATACACTATTTCAAAAATTTCTAAGAATAAATATTTGCTTCTTCAGTTAAAAATTAAATAAATAACATAATCCCGACTTTGAAACAGAACTGTTTAAGTTGTTCTTTATATTTATTTATTAAATTACCAGAGAAAGATTTGAATCGCCAAATAGTCTAATACAACAGGCTAGAAAATAAAATGAATGTTGAAAGAAATGATATAATTTAACTAACTATTCATCTCTTCAGTTTTATCTCTTGCATATATTTTTATTTATGATGAACAACCTTATTTAGATTATTCATATTTTTTGAGAGATTTCTTAATAAATATTATATTTAATCTGTTTATGATTTTGTATCTAAGAAAACCCCTTTTTTAATCTCACAGTCTTTTATTTTATATTTAAAACATGTTTATAAACATTTAAAAATTATTATTCAACTTCTCGCCTCCATGAGCCGTTTTAAGCTGAAAAAAAATTTTAAATGCCTCTTGGAGCTGAAATGTTAAATATTTATAAAAATGTTTTATGTAAAATAAAAGGCTGTGTGATTAAAAAGAGTGTTTGATAAATACATAATCATATATACATTAAATATAATATTTATATTTGTTATGTTTTCTGATAACTGAGAAGAGGTTCGATATTTGTCAAATGTATTAAAAGTTAAAGTTGTTTACGTCACAATTATTCCTGTATAATTATAAAGTAGATTAAGAATGATAATATTATAGTCATTATAACATATAATTGAAATATGGGTGAAACAAGTATACTGTATTATAAAAGGTTGTGGTACTTTCAGTCTCTTGAGATTAAATGAGTAGCTACTTTTAAGTAAAATCGGTTGATTGATGATGTAGAAAAACTTTGCGAAAAATAATTTAACCCTGAGACTTCGTAACTTGCAATAAAAAAGTAAAAAATAAATGGTAAAACTTTTGACTCCACAGTTTTTAACTTCACCCAAAAGACAATATACTAACTAATAGGGTAAAGAGGAAGTCTGATTGTTTCAGACAATAGAATATCCAGGGTCTCTCGTCCAATCATTTTCAGTGGCACAGCCGTTTCTATATGAAATTTTATATCCCCAGGGTGTTGGGGATTCTCCGGGATTACGGAGGCCTAAGGACGGGTCCCAAGGGGATTTGTGTGTCCTCTTAAGGGTTCCAGCTGAAGGGCACGCCAGATATAGTTGAGATTGAAGGGTGTAATACAGGTCGACCAATGGTGGGGGATTATAATTTCAAATAGCTTGTGGTATGATTACTTTAAAATATGTATTGTAATAAATAATTTAACTGCGTGAGCTGTGATTACTTAAATATGTAGAATAACTTATACAAATATTAATGAGAATAAGTATTATATACTATAACTTTACGAAATGAAGATGATAATTGTGAAAATTTGGGATCACTAAATTAAATATCTGGTTTGTCCACTCACAAGACTTTCCTACCTATTTCAGAAATGTTTTTATATATTTACATATGTTCATGAAGAAACAAAAAAAAAAAAAAATTGAATTAGATTTATTTTCCTGAAAATTGTTCAAAGAAAAGATTTGAGTACGAATCAGTGGGCTCTGAAACGTATAGATCAAGTAAATAGAATAAGCGGTTTCATCGCTAATACTAGTTCGATTCCGATGAATTTTTTTTTGTTTTATTGGTAATTTAATTACCTTTCAAAAGTTTTATTATGAAATTTACCGTATAATGTATACTTAGGGAGTTAGACCTTATAACATTTTTCTTTTCCTTATAAATTTTTTTCCTGTATTTTCTCGGGAATTTAGTGCATATACGAAAATAGAAAGGACAATTATTAGAACATTATAGGAAAGTTTCATCAAAATCGTTAGAGCTGTTTACACGCTACAGTCTATAGAAAAACATGTTTTTCATTTATTGCACATGGAACACCGAATTTCTTTCACAGGCATCAGTAGTCAAAACCCTACAAAATAAAAAAAGAAGCAACAAAATCGGTTCAGTAGTTCCCGAGAAAATCTTGGCACAGACAGACAGACAGATCAATGGCTAAAAATGGGTTTTCCGGACTCGAGGGGCTCTGAAACGTATAGATCCGTCGAAAGCTACAAATCGGAAATTTGACCCGATTGAAATACTTTCCTTACCTAGTATAGGTTTTATTTTATTTATTGTGTTTATTTTATTGATTGTACATAGAGTGTGAATGTGATCTGTGAACACTATCAAAAATGTAAAAATAGAATAGAACATACAGAATTTTCACTAATATAATAGACCTATACAAAGTTTTTCTGATATTTTCGATCATTAGTTAGGAGTGAATAGGATGGATAAAAACAATATTTAGTCATACTGAATTATTACACGTAGAGAATTTTTCAATAAACTTAATTTTTAAAAAAAATATATACATATATATATATATATATATATATATATATATATATATATATATATATATATATATATATATATATATACAGAGAGGATACAGAGAGGAATGTAATGTATCAAAAGTGACATGAACATACTAAGAGGAATATCCTTATAATTCTTTGGAACAAATTTAATTTTAGAAACGTGATTAATTAATGTTTGACTCAACCAAATTAATGAATAATATATTTGTTTAGCGAACTGTGATTTTATTTATAGTTTTCTGGAGTAATATAAGCTTGTGAAATCATATTTTAATTGGGTATGGGATATTTTTTAAGATGATATTTTCCCGTCTGGTGAAGTACGAATAATTGTTAACTGAAATTAGACATTAATTAATTTAGATTGACTTTAGTGCCACTAGATCGTATAGACAACTTCCTGGGAGACAGTATAATTTTATCCTCCTTGGAAATACTGACTGTAAGTATCTTGAAGAGGAAAATGAATTATTCAAACTTTCTCGTTTGCTTAACTCTCTTATGAGAATTCGACATTAAGTGTAACTAGGAGTATTGTATCCTCAGAGTTGGTTTTGGTGTAAACATATACGGTGTAAACATATATGGTTTTGGACGTGAGTTTAAACAATATAGGAACTTATATCGATTCCCGGGGTACTCTCAGCTAGATTGGTAGATTTGAAACATTTACAAGCATTTTAAAACAGTCTTAATTTACAGTCTTAATTATTTATGATCAAGCCCTGAATCGAGTATATCTAATGTCAATAAAAATAATGCTGAACGTTCTAAGTGTGCTGAGTTGAGATATAAATCCCGAGAGAGTTCCGAAGTTTGTCTCAAGGTGTTGTCTGTTTGAGCTCCGTTGTCGTCTCGAGATAGTTGTTGGAGACTTGACGTTCATTGCAGTATTGTGGCTTTGAAAACTCCACGGCAATTTGAGGGTCGTGAGGCAGTCCACCTAGTAACTTGATCGCTAGTTAATGTCTTTCTAATTTAAATGAGTTGCAAATGGAGTATGCATACTATAGCAGTTTATTGAGATGTCTGCAGCCAAATTGTAACTTTGAATTTAGTAAAACACTGGATTGTCCTAGTCAAGCAAGATACAAAATTACATGATCTAATGCATGAAATCGCCATCACAATTCGTAAATTCCATTACAAGTAATACAACAAGTTACTGTTCTTCATTATGATGGATACGCGATAATATGGAAACAATATTATGAAATTATTGTGAAATGTATATATATATATATATATATATATATATATATATATATATATATATATATATATAATTGGTGCACCGAGATACTACCATGTCTCTCACCACTACACTGAGTTAGAGTGGCTCTTCCCCACCATTCGAAGATAATATTTCCTAGGTACATTCCTCTATCATATCATCAACAATCTTCGTCCTTCCTACGCCTACAATCTTCTCCAATTCAAGTTCTAAATCCATTCCCTCTCCACATGATCTCGACCTTCCGACCTTTACATTCCTTCTCACAGATCTGCCTCGTTCCAAAACTCCTTTATTGCTCGCTCTGTTAATTTTTGGAATTCCCTTCCTATCGAAATCCGACATTCTTTATCCCTATCTACATTCAAAACCCTCCTATTCCAATTCCTGTTCCAAAAACAGTCAGATACCAGCTAACCTTTTATGCAAAATTACATATTTTTTATTTTTTTTTTCAACAGAAAAACAGATTTTACTGTTAAGAAGAATTTACATTTATTTTTTTTTTTTTCTAAAAGGGTTTATTTATATTTTACCATTGTACATAGTTTTAAGTATCTTAGTATGGTTTCGAGAGTTTTGTATATAGATTATTTTATTTTATTTTGTATATATTATGTATAACTAATATTTTTTTTTTTTTTTTTTACTGATTTATCTTTATCTTTACTTTTTATGTTTGTTTTTATCTGGCCAGATGTAAAATTTTAATTTCTGTACTTTTTTGTTATTCTGATGGGACTTCGTCCCAGAATAAAATTATTTTCTATTCTATTCTATATATACATATGGAGAGCGCGAAAATGAACAACTCAGTTTATAACACTTTTAGCTGGATAATTAGCCTGTGTTAATTTACCTTCAATTATCTGAATTTAATTCATTGGAACTCGACTTATTTTTCACTAATTAATAAATAATATTTAATAATTATTATGCTGCTTACCTTTATATTTATTACAGCTGTTTTTATCTCCTAGACACGAAATCTTCCTTCCTCGTTTATTCATGAAAAGCAATGTTCTCGACTTAGATGACAACCTCATTTTTCATAGAAAAACTTCGAGGATTAGAAAAATAAATTAATATTAAGCAAGGTAACTATAGTAGTTGCACAGATTCTTTGGAATTATCCTTATCATTTCATCATGCACTTCTTCATTTCATATCTCGGAGACTGTGCCCTTGTCATGTACTTAATGATGTTGACATAGATCTTTTGCATGTGAATGTAGTAATAGTTTAAATTCTATTACTTTGTCTCAACAAATCTCATGAATAGATATTCACATGTATGACTTTGATATAGACTCATGGCTTTGTAGTTTAGATTTTTCCATTTATTACATAATTTTAATTTTATTTTATCGTGGATGTTCTGCATCGTCTTGTGTTCTGATTCTTATAGTTTAAAGTATTTAACCTGTGGGTTCAGCAAAAACTTTGTCCATCATTTTAATACCTATTACAAACTCTATTAATGAAAAGTAATAAATAATGTAATGTGAAATCAATAATACATTAATTCCATATAAGATATATACGTGCACACTTCATGGAATTGAGATTGTTTGGCCAACTATCCAATTTTCGGAGTAGCCTGAGCAAATAATAAATAAACCAGATATCGCAATACGAGATATCTTCATTATTCCACTAACCGCGCTCAAAAAGTTTCTTATTTTGATATTATTGTTATTTTATTTCATTATTCATATTTCTTTAATACAAGTAATATTTTTTCAAATATGGTCATTTAGTTTTTTCCATCATGCATAAAATAAAATATATTGTTAATAAATATGAGTTTACTCTAATGATAATTTTGCTTACGACATATATTCTGCACTTGCTCTGAAAAATGATAATAACATTTTTACCAATAAAATTTGATTTAGTTTACACCAATTGTTGCAAATACTAATAAAATTCTGATATTGACTAATTTTTAAAGTTAATGAAAATATAAACGAATAATTGAATGGATTCATATCGAAGAATCGAAGACAGACGGATATCTGTCATTTTTAAAGAAAAAAGTTAATTTTTTTTAACATAGCTTCAATTTTAACCGATTATAATGGTTTTTTTTTCACGATTTAACTTGAAAAATCACCAGAAACAAATTGAGTAGAACTTATAAAACAAAAATAGACTTTTCCTTCGTTTACTGAAAATGACAGATCTCCGTCTTTGATATAGACACTCAATTGTTTTGTTTTGAATAATTTATTCCGATTGGCCAAAAAACAGCACTTGCTTGGAAACTAAATGACATTTACAATTAAATAACCTAGATAAAAATTGAGAATAATATATAATATAATGATATTAACATTTGCAAAAACTTAAAAATATATTTAGTTATTTCTAATGTTGAGTGTACTAAATCCACTCTCTTAAAAGACTTAAAAGCTCATGTGGTTACCGTAAAAATATTTGTTTTCTAATTTTGAACTCTATAATAATTTACGCGTAAGGGTGCTAATTGAATTGAATTGAATTGAGTTTAAAGGATATTAGAAAAATGATATAACAATCGGTTGGATAAGGAATTCCAAAATGAAGAAACAGGAATGATAAACGATTTTTTGAAGTAAGTTTTTCCATGAGAAGGATTCAGAAACCAGAACGAAGATCTAATTATTTTATATAAGCAGTCCATTAAAGAACGGAGAGTTAGGAGATCAAATAAAAGAACATTATGATAATTTCTATGTTAAACATTTATATCCCTTGTGAACAAATCTCCTTGAAGAAAATGAAATACTATGTTCTGTTATATTCAGTCATATGTTTTATCTACATGTATAGGTCACTATTATGCACTGATATTCTAATGAGAATAATGGTTAGGAAAAATCTGTAGATGTGAGATATACTACCTCTGGTATTACTGTAATTAGTCCGCAACATAGCAAATTATTGACATCTTTTTAAGAAAAAAATTGAGCGTATTATCATTAAATTAATCAATTTAAAGATGGCCTACAATTATATTGGATCGTTTGGCGTGACCTCCAACCAAACTATGCATTCAAGAGAAAAGCAAGTGAGTGTTAATGAAATTGTAGTACCTCATGAATAGACAAAGTTTACCGATCTCCAAATTGAAAACGCCCCATTTTTTCCCAAACTCGGAGATTTTTCGTTGGGTAAATGCACCAATAGCTTAAGGAAATTTTTTTAAACTTTTACCTGTAAAAACTTAAATATTTATGTTATATTATTCATGAATTCTTCATATAGAACTATTTCTCATCCTTCATCAAGACATATTTCGAATCCATGAAACATTTATCTAAATTTTTAAAAAAATTAAAATTAAGAGAATAGTTATGTTGTACCAGTTGCTGACACTGTTTGATTTGAAATGTTTCTATAGCTGACAGAGATGAAAAAAAGAACGAAATTAAGGGAAATTTCTTATTACCCATTTTAAGATTAACAAAAATTACCTTTAACTTATTATAAAATTAACTTCTTGCGTTTCCCGAATTAAATTTGTCAAAAAATGATGGTTACTATCAAGAACCTGTTTTTGACAATAGGAATTTTTTATTTTATTTTATTTTTGTCTTGAATCCTTGTATTTTCATTGTATTCATAATAGTCCTTTTAGTGCTTAAAATCATTGTAAGGTGTATTTTTGATTTTTTGTCGTTTCTGAGTTTTTTTTTTTTTTACATCTGTAATATAAAAGGTGATGGGGCCCACCTCAGGCTTGAGTTGACCTTATCCTCTAGAGCTTACAACTAAATTAATAGAACATCTATCTCATGTGAGTTGTTGCCAACGTTTTGGAATTTTGGCTGGTAATAAGTTGTTAAAAAGAGAGTTTGCCAATTGTTGGAAAACCTTCTTTTTTTTTGTATATTTAATCCAAATCATTAGCATTTTTTTTAGCAAGGTAGTAGTTAATGGTTACATTTTAAGACCCGTTATAATGAGTACATTGTAAAGACTTTTTCCGCTTGGAGTTAGTCCGTCAGGTGCTGCTCTCTATAGGGAAATTATATGCATGATATAGAAGCTTGCGATAAGCCAGTGAATATCTATAACACAGATGAAGCACTCTGTTCCTTACCTTGTCTTATAAATATATTAACGTTAGTTAGGAAATAAATTTCATTTTTTTAATATTTTTTTTGTAGCTCTCAGCGTTGGTATTAACATGTGTTCTCTTATAACAAGAAAATATAATTGTTGCTGTTGGTCCTAAACCATGCCACAATATCTCTCCGAATTTATGAGAATACATGCTTGTCGACTACTGGCAAAAGTCCCCTTATAAAGACACTCATTAAATATCCAATTCCTTCATCAAGATAAGTTAAAAACATATAAAATATAATTAAAAACAATCCAAAAAACAATAAAAAATTTAATTGAGATGAATCTGAGTAGTTAAACAGAAAAAGGCAAACCTAAGATATTGTACTCTTATTGACAGATGGTTGTTCCTGGTACACTAACTGGACCGCAAAAGACCTTCCTAATTTACCACTCATTATTTCAGTTTCGATTTCCGGCAAGACTAAAGCAAAACAGACAAATATACAAGGAGAAAATATAGAACAAAAAACATATGAAATAAGAGATCTAGAAGGTCCAAATATTTTATTATTCCCATATTTCGTGGAGGATGTCAGGTATGATACACTATCAGCTATCGGTGCTTTTACTCTAAATAAATAAGTTGTAGTTTACCATGAAGATGAAGTCATTGATGAAGTTTTGGACGGATGTTAATAGTTAGATAAAATGGATCTGTACACCGTAAATCATTTGTTTTTCAGTCACAGAAATGATAACTGATTATTTATTCGTGCCATTAGAGAGGCTCTAAGCTTCATATTAAGATCTTCCAATAATATACTACACCAATAAAGATAAAAATAAATATTATTACAAAGTATAAATGAACGTTAATGCTTTCCTCAAGGTCGATTAATTTTTGAAAATTATATTATATTATTATTATTGGATGGAAATTGACACCGAAAGGAGCAGCACTTACCCATTTCCCCCTCCCCCTCCCGATCTTTATTAATAATCAGGTTCTAATGACATCATTACCTTCCCTTTGAAATCATTGAGTGAAAAAGACCTTTACTTTAAGCTTCTTATCTCTATGGCCCCCCTTTTAAGGATTCCTTCGTAACTCTGTCCCAGTAGTTATGGTAATTAAGGATATCTTAGAGGAAAAATTATATTTATTATTTAATATACGATTCAGGAAACTTGAATGCTTCTTTTTTAATTTTCTTGTCATGTTGAGATTCGCTGAAGAATATTATATTACATGATAGTGAATCAAAAATTATTATAGGTTCGAATGCAAATATTTATATATTTTTGTATATTATATTATTATTTACATAAGTATTTATATTCAAAAGCAGTTCAACAGTTTTAAAATGAAAAACTGAAATAAAAAAACAAAATGCTGCAAATTATTTTATTCCACATTGCTTTATTATTTCCAGACAATTATACATCTAAAGTAATATTACCTTCATAGTTACAAAGAAAAATAAATAAAAGGTGATTCCAATTATTGGACTAAACTTTTTTTTTTTTAATCATTGGTAATATGCTAAAAAAAAATAGCATTTAATCAGTAACATATTCAAAATTTAAAAAACAAACAAAAGATATAACATTTGGAGTAGAACATATTAAAAAAAAAACGATTTTTTTTTTGGATTTTAGGAAATTTTGTAAACTTTTAAAAACCATTACAATATATGAGTATACTTTTTGAGTTATTCGGAATCTAATTTTACCATCCCACGTAACTTTTGTTCCAGCTTCTTTTCGTTGAGGTATGTTATATAAATAAATTTGAAGGACATCAAGAAAATGACTTTAATGAAGTATTGAAATATACTTACGGAGCTGCAGTCTATAGCAAAGCAGGTTTTTCGGCCGCTATTTTGAAAGTAAAAGGCGGATGTTAATGTCGATGAAGGAGGATCATCCTCAGGTGACCTCTGATTTTATATCCAAATTTCAAAAAAATCGGTCTAGTAGTTTATATAGAAAAAATGCGCTGACGATGGACGGCGTACGGCGGACGAACAAAAAATTTTGTATTAGTTTTTCGAATTCTACGCATCCTGAAACTTGAAACCTCAAATTTTGAGAGGGGGTTAAGTTTTTGAATTTTTTGGTCGATCACAATGGTTGATTATTGAAAATAATAAACCAAACTCAAAGAAATTTTTGAGATTATCACTATTTGTTAATGGACTTTGTTACGGATATCTACTTAAAGAATATTTAAAATTAAAAAAAACGAAACAACCAAGTTTCCGTATCCAATCCTTTGAATCCAAATTCTATATAAAATGCTCAATGCTCCTTACTTCGTAACAAATAAAGTTATCCTTAATGAATTTAATGTTACGTATGTTCCCGATTTAGCCGGATTAATATACATATCCTTCCATTATTAACTTCAGGCTCATACAAACCCACTAGTTTATAACACATATATTCATGTCATTATTGTAATTTACATATACTTGTTGTGTTTTCAGTTAATAGTATTGTGAATTTCAATAAATAAAATAAGAAAAACGTATATTATACTATTTATAAGTAAAACAGTAAGTTAAAAAACCAAGAAAGGTGGGAGATGAGTACTGCCCTAAAAATAATCAAAAATTGTACGGAGAAGCCGAAGATATAGAAACATCGATCGGAGGATATCCTGAACAGATAAAGGAAGAAATAGTAAGACTTGGTATAACATAAAAGGAATACCCAGATGTGGATAAATTCAGAAGAACAATGAATAAAATTAAGGTCCTCGGAGTAAAAAAAGAGAAAATAAATGGACAGAAGAACGAAAAAAGAAAATGCGTAAAAAACTTAAGAAATTTTAGGTTAAATGGAAAGGCAAGAAATAATGATACGTGTGGTCGTCAGCCAGCCTATTTTGCTAGAAAAAAAAATGTTGTTTAACTTTTGGTTGTTTTTGTTTTATAAACTAAAGAATTTCGGTGATGTATTAGCTCTTAGTTTTATTCCTAATGATGTCTGACAAACAGTTGGCAGCAGGTCTGTCCATTCCCTCCAAGGTTGATAGCGCATAAAATAACCTCTCCACATCTAAATGCATTTTATTCATCTCCTCTTCTTAAAAAACAGATCATGCCAAACTAGAATTAGAAAAACGTAGATAATATGCAATTACACTCCATGTTTTTCTCATTGATCCCTGGTTAGAAAACACCGAAATGTGCTTCCTCAGAAATTCAAAACTCCATCGAGATTTCCCCCTCAAAAATTCATAACCCCATCAAAATATGCTCCCCAAAATCATTTTGATGAAACAGCTTGCACCATAAAACCATCTTTTGGGCAACCCTGGTTGGCAGATTAATTAAATGGTCGGTAGATTGAAGTAAGTATACATGTAACACTATAGAAGGATTTTGCTTATTTCAAGTTACTATAAACTTCTCGCTAACAAGGACTTGAATGGTAAGTCCTTAATGAGTGGTAATTATTACTTTTCTAACAACATCCCATATTTTGTTCTAAATTTAACTCATGCCCTATGATCATCTGATTCAATCATAATCTCGCTCTACACATGCTTATCTCCTCTTCCATTGAATGATACCCTTATTTCAACGAATCATAGATTAAAGTGGAGACGACGTCAAGGGATTTAATTAAGCACGCGGTTGAGGATTCTGGTGCTTTGCTCCTGAACTGAGGGGCTAAAGACGCCCCTCCCCCCCCCTCCCCCGCAACCTTCAGCGGCTTTCAATTCATCAGGGTTGCGGTCGGGGTTGACTCTGGCATCTCATAGATTCCTGGGTTTCTCTCTATACGCAAATGTAGGAATTTCGTATACAGCCTTCAGTATGTGCGAATTTTGTCATTATTTATGTATTTATGAACTAAATTATACCCCTAATTATACCATAAACTAAATTATATATATGAAAAAAAAATTTTATCTTGGGAAAATGTTTCTTATGCTATGTCTATAGTTTAATATGGTTTATTGTTGATAATTTGTAAGAGTATTGTTATGAAAAGGGAGGAAAAAAAAGAACGGAAAGATATGTCATATATATATAAAAAAAATAGAAAAATATAATATAATATTAATGTCCGTATGGATTGATTGAAGTATGCTTTGTACGAAGCAACCCTATGTAGCAGGGCAGCATTACATATAATAAAGTATTACTCTCTGGATTTATGAACTAAATTATTTATGGATTTATGTACTAAATAAATTATTTATTTATGACCTAAATTATTAATGAATTAGTACTTATCGGTTTCCAGTTAACAACTTTCGAAGTTGAGAACAGTTTGAATAGTCGCAGATCTTAGACAAAAAAAAAAAAAAATAGTGCATTTGTGGGAAATAATTTATATAATTTTGCATTTAATAGAAGATTTTATTTTATGGTCAGGAATAATAATCTAATGGATGAAAAATCCCCCAATTCCCTACTAAACACTCTTCTCTCCCCTCACAATTTTTTTTTTTTTAAATGAAATTAAAAATAATTTTATTCTATGACTGAACTCTCCTTAGAATAATAGTGGAGTTTGAAAAATATGTACATTTTTAATATTGGCATTTTGTGTCATTTAACTTCGAATTCGGATAGAACGACGGAAATAATGAATAGATATGAAAATATTCCTCATAAAATGTATCTTATTAACAACCAAATAATTTTCATATATTTGCTTTCAAAGGCTTTATAAACATTAATTTTTTGCTAAGTACTTCTTACTGTATTTATATAAGTACTAAAACCGTTTAATCGAAGTTGGTAAGTACTACCCAAATTATTAATGTAACACATTTTATGAAGAATTTCATAAGCGATATTTTGATCTAATCATTATTTCCGTCCAATCAATGGTGAGAGAGGAGGTTTTTCGCAAATTAGGATATGTTTCATCCATTAGGGAGGTGATGGTGGACTCATTTGATTCTTATTCCTGACCTTCAAAAGAAAACTACACTCGGCCGGTAGTACAATGTGTTCAGCAAACCCTCTCCTCGATGCAGGAGGCTATGTTGGTGAGAACTTCCCAGCTTGCCCTTTCATAGTTGAGGTAGTTAAAAATTCTTAAATAAATTTCAACCATTCGAGGCGTGAAAATTCGTGATTTCTCGTTGGAAGAGCGTGGCATTGGAAAATATATGTTAGAAGGGAGAAGAGATAATATTTTTAGAGAAGTATTTGAATGGGTGACATAAGCGCCTCTTTCATGCCACTGGTATTCGAAAGGATTTCCCGGCGTTACTTGAACAAATAACTCTTTCTTCCCTTTTATCTTTTTATACGACCTCGGTCCTAATGTATTTTTGTCTGATCTTCGGACCAGGGACGAATGCGCATCATTATAATCTTATTAACGAGTTCTTTTCTATTTGTAGCGAAGGCATAATGGACTATTTTGTGTAATTTTAAAAGAGTACATTTCTTTTTTTTTTTTTTATATTAACGATTTTTACCGCTGAGCAATGCACTAAGAACAGTTAGTGCGTGGAGGTTATTCGAAAGCAAACAAGTAATAGGCAAGTTATTGTGTTTCAGTTTTATCTTCATTATTAAGTTGAAATATATGACAGTACTAAAACCATGTACATGATTGTCTAATACCATTAATATTTCAACAACTGCTTGAGATGGTAGATAATTCTATATACTGAACAAGAGGATAAAAAGGATTTAAATGTTATAAAAAATAGATTTCGGCATAATAACAATTCAGTCCAAACCTCAGTTTTTTTTAAATAGATATAAATTAAAACTTTTTTTTTCTTGCGCCTTTTGACTTTGAATTTTTTGTCATGAGTCTTCTTCAGCAGCTTGGGGCTGATATAGGCGACAGTAGGTATCGTTTGGTTTTCCCTTTTTCGAGAAATCCAGGGAGCAGGTGGTTTACTAACCGGGCGCGATAACTATTCACTTCCTCTTCATCCGGGACTTTCGTGGAGGATGGTTGGTAATCGTTTGTACCAATCTTCCACCCAGTTTTTTATGGGATAGAAGATTATCATACCCAACCCTATACCCAATCCCCAACCTGGAAGAACAGGAGCTATGGTCTAAGATATAAGGGTCGCTAATTTCCCTATAAATCTCAGGGTGGGGACGCTAACGTATCCATGCGGGAATCGAACCCCGCGCCTTAGTGGTCTAAGTAGTAAAGTAGGGCCTGCACTTAATAATTTTAATTTATTATTAATTATTTTGTTGATCCATTTTATTGCGTTATTAATTCCCGTGAACGTAATTTGAAATCCTTTTTTTTTCTTTTTTTCTGAGAAATTGTATGTTATTCTTTGTTTTTGGCAATTACTCCCTATAACTCCCTATTAAACAGCAAATGTTTTATTTGTTATATTTACAAACTATATGTTAACATTTCGGGAAATTTACTCTCATCTTCAGAACTACAATCCTAATATTTTTTGTTGGTTCATGGCTAAAAATTTAGTTAAAATATTGTGCATGTTACTATGCATGCCAGAATTGGGTTGTTACATTAAATTTGTAATTACCTTAAATCTAATGTAATTTATGTTATAATAAATTAAAGTATATAGTGTCCAGAGCATCATCAAGCTTTTAGACCAATTATTGGGTGTCTGCCATCTGCCGGGTGGATTTGAACACTTGATATAAACTTTTTGCAGCCGCCTTAACTCGCTGGACCACTGCTGCCCCAATTTATAATATTCATAAGATGATTAATATTTAAGTGAATGTAAGCGAAGGGATAGGAAATCAGAAGTTTGAATGATAAATTTTAAGAAGAGAAGTTCATAGGATTGAGTTTTGGTCCAAGAGGAATTTATACAATTTACTGCATTTTGCGGGAAGTTATATGGCTTCTAAGCCATACAAAAATCCATTCATAACATAATTTTTTTAGTTTAGTTTAATTCGTGTAGGGGGTGACATATTTTTATAATCATACTTATATCAAAATATTGAAATATTAACAACCACTCTGTTAGTCTTAATACTTTTTTTCAGATAGTTTTGTTTGTAATTGTAGTACTACTGATAGTCAGCGTATAAATTAACCACGTACAAACATATATTATTACCTACAGACATATTTCAAGCCGATATATGGGTTTTGTATACCGACTTGAAAAAACTGGTTGAGAATGTACAAATCCGATTGCTCCAACATTTACGAGACAAACGCTCTGAACTTTCAATTAATTACAAAAGACTCATCTACTTAACCATAATAACACCATAATGGACATACGGAGTTGAGCTTTGGGGCCCCAAACCATCGAACAACCTTCGTAAAATCCTTAATGCCCCATATTTTGTCAGAAATAAAACCATTCATAAAGACCTTAATGTCCCATATGCCGCTGATTTAGCACGAGCCAGCTACCTATCCTTTCATGATAAACTTCCGTCCAATCCGAATAGACTTGTTTCCAGCCTTAATTCTTCCTCGATTCCTGATAATCCCCCTACGCTTCTGAAAAGAAGATGGCCTCGTGATCTTATTACCTAGAATATGGAATGCTACCACTGGGCAGTATCTATCTCTTCAAGTCTGTTCATGTTATTATTTCTAATATGTGTATTTTTACTAGTTGTATTGTTTATACAGTTGTAAATTTCATTAAATAAATAACGAAAAATAATGTACAAAAGCAATTTTTTTTATTCAGTTATTTTTACTTTTAGAGTTTTTCACACTTTTTTTTTGCGATGTTGTACAAAATGGATTTGTCCCAGAGGTATATTGTTCGTTGTTTACCCTACGATGCAGTGATTGAAATGGGACTGCATCTTCGTGCCTCACTGCAATTCTGTTTTAACAAAGGAAGGCAAAGGATTCTCGGAAAATAACACGAGAAAGGTAACGTGCTAAGAAAATATCAGAACATTACCAAATAAGGCGGGCTTCATTCGTTAGACATTTGTTTTATGGAGGATATTTTTCATCCAACATTCATTTTTATTTTACTTTTTTATTTTCCATGTAGGCAAATGTTTTGGCGATAACATTATCAATTGAATTGTTTATTGGAAATAAACAGTGGTAAGGCTTTTAATAATAACGAATATGAATACTGTTAGTTGTTAATCGTTATAACTAGTTGGCTCTACTGTTAACGACTGTTTAAAGTCGTAAATTAAATGATATGGGAATATCGTGAATCGTATCAGTAGCATCGGGAAATGACGGGGAGTGATAGATCCGATAATATAATATCAACCTCACACGGGTACATTCAGTAAAACACATATATTAATACTATTTTAATGTATAGTATTTATGTGGCCGCAACCCCACTGACCAACATCTTCTCAGATATAATGTTAATTTTCTTTTATTCATTTTTCTTTATATATGTGGACATAATTTTATTTTCTTATATATTTTTTATATTATTTAATTATTTTTGGCCCATTTCTTTTTTCTTTTTATCTCATTATTTATTGTATTTATGTAGATAATTTATTTAGAATTTTTTTTATTATCTTTATCTTTATGATGATTATTTTTTAATCATCATTTTTAAGATTTATTTATTTATTAATCTCTTTATATTTATTTATGTACGTTTTTACTTTATTTATTTAACCACCAATTTAATATTTTAATAGTAATAAACATAAAAACTGCTCACAGACCCCTTATTATCACATTATGAGTATACATCTTCGTGAATGACTTATCTTATAATTTACTTCTTCTTGTTCTTTATCTTCCTCACATGCAATTTCTAGTGTCGGAAGAGCTTTTATGCAGCGCAGCCACCGATTTATGGTTAACAGCTTCATTCACTTGAGGTTTGCCTTTTCCATTTGAAATTCTCTACAGGAATTCCTGATATGAAACTCTGGGACGCCCTCGAGGTCTCTTCCTTTCGGGTCGAGCCTCTAATACCTTTATCGGGTCCATGCTCTCGTCCTTGCTGCAGACGTATCCAAACCATTTAGTTGTCTATTTTCCAAAGCGGTTTCGAGTTTAGGTACCTCCAGTCCCTCTCTCACACATTCGTTTCTCATGCGATCCATCCTTGTTTTCATAAACCGATCTAGATAGCACCCTAATTTCTGCTACTGTTATGCGACTGTAATGTCTGTCACAGTCTAGTTTTTGTCCAATGTAGGTGTGAATCGGTGGGTAGGGTTAAAAACCTAACATTTGAGAATATCGGTAAAAAATAAATAATATGTAGGTTACGATAAAATCAAGCCATTCACTAAGTTTTATACGGATGTTAATAATTTAATAAAAAGCTATTTACCAGTTCTTAAGTCTTGTGAAATGCTTGTATCAACTCTTTTTATTTTACAAAAACGGAGAGTATGGTCCGCTAATCCTCCGTTTCTGATTCCAACGGAATCTCATTCATAGCATCAATCACAGCACTTTAGGAATTTGTATTTATTTTGTGCAAACCGATTTCGAGCGTTAGTTAAATAATAATCACTAATGTTAGTATAATATTGGGGTTCTGACAATGGCCAGATTCTCCACTAAAGTCTGTGTTCAGTAGCGGCCTTACTCACCATCGGCTGATTTTAAATACCAGTGAAGTGGATGAGGTAGTAGTAGAGGGATCTCCTAAGCCTCGCTTTTCTTCCCACAAGTTGGGGGACAAGATTGGTTCGGACTTTCACCGATGGAAAATAGTGTATATTTGTATGGTTGTGTCTAAGATGTTTATTTTACTTTGAGTACATGTTATTTTTATTTTTGCTTATATACGTATATTCCTCCTTCACATTCACATTCAAAACCCTCCTATTCCAACCCCTATCCCAAAAACAGTCAGATGCTTTCTAAGCTTTTGATATTATATATTTCTATTGTATCGTTCATCATCAAATGATAGTACTATTCCATACTGTAAATTTCACTACAGATATAAGAATATCTTCCTACTCTTAATACCACTGAATGCATCTATAGTTTGTTTTTTATTCTTATGCAATTAAGTCTTTACCTATAGTTACAATAAAATAATGATGTGTTCACATATTATTCATTATTTAAATACTCTGACATTTTATATTGTCAGATTCGTCTTTCCTTTGTTAGCAGAAACACAGAGCTTATTTTAAAGAAGAACTCAGTGTATTTTTTATTTGTCTCAAAAGTGTATAATTATAATTTTTCGTACTGTACCTAGTTTTAAGCGTATTGTCATAGTTTTAAGTATTTTGTATATAGATTTATTTATTTTTTTAATATAGCATGTTTAACTAATATTTTCTTTACTTTTTCAATTTTTTTTTATTGTTTTATTTATGCCAGATTTTGCACTATTTTGTTATTCTAAAGGGACTTTGTCCCAGAATAAAGTTTTTTTTAATTTCTATTTCTATTTCTATCATTTTTCTTTTGTCTCTCCTTATACTTTCTTACTTTGTTCTTATTTATATATATTATGTTGCTATTACTTTATTTATTTATGTTTATGTTACGGTGTGAATGTGCTCTGCTAACTCTATCATAAGTGTCTTTAACAAGTTAAAATAAAAAAAAAAACTGTTAGTATAAAAGGTTAAAAATTCCATTTTTATTCTATTTGTGTTGAAGGTGACATTTTGTAATCTGCCACTGTTAGTAGTATACAACTATCGCAAATAGAAGAGAGAAATAAAATATGAAATTATACTAAAAAATTATAACGAAATAATCTGTTTTTATGTTCTGTAAAACAAAAGCTAAAAAAAAAATCAAAAGCTCGTATGCACTAACAGTAGCGATATGTAAGGATTATTTTAAAGAAAAATAATAATATAAAAAAATTTGTTTAATTTTCTTCTCAGAAATAACAATTTATAAGAAATATTAATACAGCTGACATGCCCAGAATATGAGGAGTATACTGAAAAAAGCGCTGGATGATAGATCTTCCTTGATGAAACAAAATAATTGAGTAAGGTATGGGAAGAGATGGTCTCCAGTCCCATGCATGACATGTCATAATTTCATGTTTTGTCATCTCATTTGCTGGTTGTCATAATACAGTTGACATGTGCTTATAAATGTATTAAGACAAAAAAAAAAAAAACTATTTCAACAGAGTATTTTCGAATCGTTTAATCTATTAATAAATAACTTAACAATCGGTAGTTGATTAATTAATACGATCCAATTAGCAGCTGTCAAAAATAGTACGTTATCAGCTCTTATCAAACCGCTACGTCGAGTTACCCTTAGAATCGATAGGAGCCGCTATGGAGGCTGTGTCGGGATCAGTCGTCTTCGGGCAGCCTCAGGGGTAGCGTCATCCAAGTTCTGTTTTATCGATAAGAGGTGAGTAACACGTAAATATCGGCCTATTAGCACGTAAAATAGATATCAACACGTTACCATCTGTCCCAAATTTAAAATTTTAATTTTGGGCGAAATTTGACGAAAGACAAAAAAAAAGAAGAAGGATAAACATTAACACATTAAAAACAAAAATTAAACAAGTTTATAAAATTAAAACTATCAGGCGTCCCTGCAGTCGTGTAATGAACCGCAACTCATTTAATAATACGTTGACAGTATTGGTTTGGAACGTGACACTGCTTCGATCATCTCTCGGAAACTATATATTTATTCGGTAGGTTTCATTTTAGACGGTGGTTTGTCCCTGCTGTACCAAATTTGACAACATTTTTACTACTCTCAAAATTTAAACCAACGAGTACTTCATAAATTTTGAATGCTTATTAATTTTTACAAAGAGAAATCGTCATTATATTGGACTCTTAATACAGTTTTACATATACTATTCAATTTTTTTTTAATGTATAACAATAAGAATAATTCTTTTAAAAAGGTTGATCGAAACTTAAGGAAAAAGAAAACAAACTAAAAACAGCCACAATTTGTCTGAAGTATAACATCCCTGAAAGTATTAGGTTACTATAAATTCAATATCTTTTATTTATTAAAAGATTATAATCTTTTTCGTTCGCAAGCTTTAGATCATCAATGCCTACGTTAGCAGAATTTAGCTTATTCATAATAATCAGTTTGGAAATTTAGCCAGTTAAATATTTATCCGAAACTATTTCCCATTGTGTCTGCGAGTTTTTTTGGCGATTCTTTTTATTTTCGTTGAAAAAGTAGCAAAATATTATTTTAAAAAAAAGTTCACGCCAATTTACAGAGTTCAAATCATTTTGGAATAAGTGTTTGAATTTAATTTTAATTTCTTAATGAAATAAATAATCATGACAAACACAAATTAAAATTTATATTAATTGCTCATGTATTTTTTGCCAATTTCGGATTTTTTTTTATATAAACAAATAGATGTGTTCATGAAAGAATTTTTAGATGAAAAAGAATGGTGAAAAGATCGACACTTTTAATAAAAACAAAACAACATTATGCTTTCCAACCTGCTACTTATTGATAAATATTTAACAAGAAAGAAATTTAGAAATTGAACAGATCTATGAATTCTATTTCATTACCTCAGGATCAGCGTTGATAAAATAATTAAATCATTTTTTATCTCTGAACTTCACTTTTCATTCGTTTTTCCAAAAATAATTAGAGTAAAATACGATTTTATTTACGGCGCTTTGCTGCTCGTGTTTATACATGTATATGTATACATACTTATCTTTATGATGATTAAGTGTTTAAACATGATTTTCCTATTCTACAAGGTAAAAGAAAGCCTGATCGCATAATTGATAGGTATCCATATTAAAAGCGAAAACTGCAGTTAAAGATAATTTGCTCTCATTCGCTTCCAACAGGTGCGTCTCTTCTAAAGCAGAAGCGTTGTATATATATAAAAGTTAGTTATCAGCTGTTCTGAGTATTTCTCAAATATTCTAGTATGATATTTAATTTAAACTCATATTTCTTTTTATTTTAATTCCTAAAGTTATTCTAGCATTTTTCTTTTAATGCGCGATCGTAGGATTTTTAAAATTACGATAGAACAGGTTACTTATTTTAATTATTTAACGTTAATTTTCATGATGGATTTCTTAAATCAAGGTATTCCGTTTATTATATAATTATTTTGTAATTTATTTACCATTTTTAAAAGTTTCAGAAACTTGGTCCATCATCGGAGACAATTTTTTCCCGTTTTGGCAACGATATAATTTTAATAGCATATGATAAAATTTCAATAAAACATTTTAATTATTAGTATACCTTGGTTGTCTTTTCTATTTCATCTGATAAGAAACGCAACAGAAATCTCTATGCCATTTGTAATTCCTATAGATTTCGTCATAATCTAAAAATTTGATTATACTATAAATTACATTTTTACAGTAAAAAAAAATAGTTCATTTTTTTTTCATTCAAGTTACTGCATTTGTTATCTGGATTTTGTCTTAATTCAAATATTTTTAAGCTATTATAAACCGTTCTTCCTGTGTTTTTACTTCATTAAGATCTATTGTTTTTTTTATATAATATGATGTTTTATTACACTACTGTATTTTTTTTTAATATATCGTTTTATGATTGTCTGTTTTTATTTTATTTTTCTAAGTTTTTGATAACATGTGCGTAGTAACGGTTTAGATATTTAGTAAATGTTTTAGTTTATTTTATTAATATGTATTACTACTCCTATTCTTTAAATTTTTGAATGTTAAACTGTATCTAAAATTTTGTTTATTAAAGTGCATTGGAATACATCTTTCCTAACAATGGTTCCACTTAGAAGTTTCAGTATATTATTTTCAATAATGAACCATTGTGATCCAACAAAAAATTCAAAAACTTAACCCCCTCTGGATAAGTATAATTCGAAAAACGAATACAAATTTTTTTGTCCGTCCGTCGTTCGCGCAATGTCTCCGAAACTACTGGACTATTTGTTTTCTAATTTGGATTTAAAATTAGAGGGCACCCGAGTCCTCCTTCATCGACATTTCTATCCGATGAATATGATAACCGAAAAAACTGCATTGCTATAGACTTTAGCGTCTAAACGAATGCACCGATTTCTATGAAACTTTGCTAAAATCTTCTTCTCGATGCCCTTTAGATTTATCTGTATAACATACTTCAATGAAGAGAAGTTAGAAAACAAGTTACGAGGGATGGTAAAATTAAATTCCGAATAACTCAAAAAGTATACATACCCTTTAATATTGATATTTTATGATATGGTTATTTAAAAGTTCATGAAATTTAATAAAACATCGTTATAATCGGGCAATTAGGAGCAAAGATATAGTCTCTAGATATTTTTTATCCTTTGTTTTGATTTTTGATTTTTGAATGTGTTACTGAAGTAATACTAATTTTCTTAGCATATTACTAATGATTGAAAAAACAATGTTTAGTTCAATAATTGGAATCACTTTTTATTTATTTTTCTTTGTTACTAGGAAAGTTATGTTCCTTCAGATGTAAAATTATTTTAAAATAATAAAATATTTTGAATGCTTAAGTTTAGATATTTGCAGGTTTTTTTTTTTGTTTTGTAGGAAATTTAATTATCTAACATAAAATTATATTATAAAATTCACCATCAACAACAATTTTTGTTTATTACGTAGAAAATTCTATTAGAATTGTTAGTTTTTCGGGTATCAAGCAGCAGCCACACAATTGTATCGAAGACTGAAATTTTTCAAAACAGAAAAAAACAATTTAAAAGATCAAGAGATAATCATGATACAGACTTACTCCATACGGATCTTTCCTCCATTTACAGCAGAGGACATGGTAACCGAGCATATTTTTTCGTGGATTCCAGAATGTCCGGTTCAGAACGTTGTGGATTCGATTCCTACCTGGGTCGGTTAATATTTACTTCCCGGAGGGCCTTGGAAACAAGTCTTGACCCACTCTGGTAAATAAGGGATGGAAACCTCTGGTTAGTCGTCAGGAGTTGACAAAAAACAACCACTAGTCCCTCTTGTTAGACTGGTTCCCCCCCTCCCCCCTACCAGCAGCAGTTTCAGTACCAGTACCTTTATAGCAACACATGGCTGTTTTTTATTTTTCACAACTCTGAATACCAGTGCAATGATATAGGTACGTATTTTCCCCTTATAACGAATTTAGGTGGAGTAATGTTAACTTATTAGTATAAGGATTATAATCAAATATTAAAACATATTCTGGTTACAAAATAGAAAAAAAAAAATGAAAATCAATGATGCCTCCCAATAGCGATGCTTGCGATATAATGGATTATCCACTGGCCCACGGTTTTTCAATAGTTCTCTTCTCTGTGATTGATAGAAATTTTAGGCAGACCATAAAACAGCCAGCTAGTGTCAGTATAGTCAATTTATCACAACTTCGTATACTGATTTTAATGCATAAGTATCATTAATAAGTAAAATTTAAGTGTTTATAAATTTATGTAACTAACGTTAATTACTGGAATAATAATGCTTTTATTTTTTTGACGTATGCTTACATTTAGTAGATAGAATACATGCGTTATATTTAAAAACAATAATTCTATTTTTGTTCGTATATAAACATTATGAATGTACACATATAGCCCTGGAAACAGGCCCCAAAAATCGACTTCATCGCAGGTTTGATTGTAAATTACGAAAGTGTGTGTAATACTGAGTAAAAAGAACTTTGTCTGCCGTTTCAGAGCCGCTGCTTTCGAAAATGGCGTCTGATTTTAAGAATATTAGGCCAGTAATTCGAGGATCGAAACGGAAAATACATTATGAAAAATGTGAGAATAGTTTTTATTTGTTTAACTTCTATACATGTGTAAAAACATAATTGCTAAAGCGGGCCACCAGAGGAAAACGTTTTAAAGCCAAAAAAGTTTATAACTGCTAAACGATAAATCAAAACAAAATATCTACTAATAAATTAAAGAACGCTAAATTATGCTTCGAACGAGTATATAACTTTTTGATTTGATTACGTGGTAAGAAATAAAACCACGGTCGACCAACGCTGATTTTTATCAAATTTGTCAAAAACTGAGATGAATTGCTATAAATGGCTGTGTCACTTGGAAATGAGTTTCTTAAGAGGAAAAACTCATAGGAGCAAAGTTGTAGACTATCCAATTTTACGTCCCGTTAGTACCAATTAATTTAATGTAGGTCACTTACTCCGAACAAAACCTGTAATTTCCAGATCGTTAAAAATTGGTAATGACGGTAAACGTGATTTTCAATAATTGAACAGAATATTTAAAATTAGAGGTCACCAGATGATCCGCCTCTTCCTTCAAGATGGCGACTGAAAACCTTTCGTTGCTTTATCCTGTAGCGCCTAAACGCATGTACCTAATAATTTCGTGAGTGAGTATTTATGGACGGGAAAGCGCGAACGCAGTCCAGACTAACAAGAATTACGCGCCCGAGATACCCACATTTGGGGTATTCGCAGGGGTCAGCCCGACCGAAGTGCAATGGAAGAGCCTCACCCTGGGGGAACCGCCTTCATGATCACGGTAACCCCCGCGCCAGGTAAGTATGCTCAATTCCGGGATCATGGACTACTTGTCAATTCAGCGCCGACAGGCACTATGGGAACCGATCAACAGTTGTGAAGATTATTCATAGCGGAGTCTATGATGATATACCTCAACTCGTCCATGCTCCTCATCCCCCCGGCCTACATTTTTTCAATAGCTCGCATCGCCCCCCTGAACAATTCCAACTTTCTAATTAAGACGATTATCGTAGGCGAAGAAGTCAGGCTGTAGTCCGGTTTTCACCCTCCCTTGATAGGTGCCGCTAGCGTTCCCGGTGAGCTCTTCCCGGGCAACATGATACCCTTTAACAATACCCACTTCCACCTCCATCAGTGTAATATTGAGCTTTCTTAAACAGTTGGATATTATTGTAAATGTTTCCGATCGATGAGAGTTTTCGTATCAAATCTCATCCCAGAAAAGTAAGATAAAAAATCGTTCAAAAATGTAGGCTTCGATGGAGAATAGATTATCTGTCATGAAGGGAATAGCGAGCGATGTCAACAATTTCAACGTTTCCGCGGTTCCATTTTTCATTCATTTTTACCATAGTCGAAGATTATATTTTAGCGATGGTTTGAGATGGAAAAGGAAAAAAAAGTGTTTTTTGTCCCTCTACTAAATATATGGGTGAATAAAATTTATATAAAAGAGAAAAGTCAATCCACACCTCGAGGTTTGAAGATTTTCCTTTTTAAAGTTATTAAAGCTCAACTAAGTTACTTTTTATATAATCACAAAGGTGTTATGCTAATTTTGTGCATTACTGATTTTTTGTTGACTAAGCTGAAAATATATTTGAATTTTTTTATATCCTTTTTCGAGGAATTATTTTTTTATAAATGTAGAGGCTGATTTAAAGGATATTAGGCCACTATTTTGAGTTTGAGGATGGAAACGGAAAATCCATTGCGAAAAATGTAAGAAAAGTTTTTATTTTTTTAACCTGTATATTAGAGTTTAGGAATGTAAAGAGCAAAACAGCTAACGCGGGCCACCTAGGGAGAACTCCTTACAGGCAAAAAAGTCAGATTTTTTGGATATATTTGTGTTTTTTCACCTATTGCTCCTAAAAGATGCATCAAAGCGAATAAAGGAACGCATCAATAAATTGAAGAACGTTAAATTGTGCGTCGAACGAGTACACAAATCTCGTAATTAGGCTAGGTGGTAAGCTATAAAACCAGGATCAACCTACACTGATTTTTACCAAATATTTCAAAAACTGAGACAAATCACTATAAAAAATGCCCTCCAACTTCGAAATGAGTTCCTTAAGAGGAAAACCTTATAGAATCCAAGCATTAGAGCATCAAATTTTGTGTCCAGTTAGTAACAACTAATTTTATGTAGGTCACTTACTCTGAACAAAGTCGGTTATCTCCCGATGGTTAGAGATCGGTAGTGAAGAAGGTAAACGTGATTTCCAATATTTGAACAGCACGGGTGTCTATTCTACTGAATTATTTTTGTTTAGAGTCTGTCACATGCAGTATAAAAAAAAAACTCTTTTTCCACTTCTCAGCAGCGAAGGATTGTGATAAACGGTGTGTCGAAAGATACCGAATTTCATAAAGGAAAAACTCGGCGCAAGGACTTAAATTTTATGGGTTTTTCCTCTTAGGTAACTCATTTATAGTAATTTGTCTCGGTTTGGGACAAAGTTGGTAAAGACAAGCGTTAGCTGTTCGCGGTTTAATAGAAAAAAAAAAAAAAAAAAAAAAAAAAAAAAAAAAAAAAAAAAAAAATCAAAAGCTTAACTGAGGTTTCAGGATACGTAGAAGTCGTAAAAGGGATAAAAAAAAATAATAAAATTCCGTCGTCCGGGAATTTTCTCCGAAACTAGTTTTTTTTTTTTTTCGAATTCGGACTTAAAGATTAGAGGTCCCCCGAGGACGATCCTCCTCCTTCATCTACGTTTCTATCCGCCCTTTTCCTTTCAAGGTTGCGACCGAAAAACCTTCGTCGCTATTGGCTGTAGCGCCTAAACGAATGTACCGATTTCAATGAAACTTCCCCAAAGTCTTCTTTCCGATTCCCTTCAAATTTATCTGTATGACATGCTTCAACGAAAAGAAGCTAGAAAAAAAGTTACGAGGGATGGTAAAATTAGATTCCGAATAACTCAAAAAGTATACAGTTTTTGCGAGACAAGGTTGTTGAACTCTGATTACGGATTTTATGTACTGTAAGTTAAATTAAAAATAAATACAGATAGAATGCGGAAATCGATCAAGTCGGAGAATTAATTTCGTTTCCTAATGTGGGATTCGGCAAAAGAATTACAAATCCGCGGGGGTCATTTCATTCTAAATTGATGACTTATGAAAAATTTAAAAGAAAAGTTTGACTATAGAGTAAGTCCTAGAAAACTGCTTGTTATCCTATGAAGAAGTAAGCGCTGATAAGGGAGAGAACTCGATTCGCTCGCGACGCCTCTCGAGTTGGGCGACGAAACGCGGCGGACACGAGCTGGGCGGAGAGACACGGCGGACACCATTACCAGCGCCTCCATCCATCTCATGGCTGGGATCAATTTCGTGAGTAAGTATTTATGGGCGGGAAAGCGCGAACGCAGTCCCGACTAACAAAAATTACGCGCCCGAGATACCCACATTTGGGGTATTCGCAGGGGTCAGCCCGACCGAAGTGCAATGGAAGAGCCTCACCCTGGGGGAACCGCCTTCATGATCACGGTAACCCCCACGCCAGGTAAGTATGCTCAATTCCGGGATCATGGACTACTTGTCAATTCAGCGCCGACAGGCACTATGGGAACCGATCAACACTTGTGAAGATTATTCATAGCGGAGTCTATGATGATATACTTCAATTCATCCATGCTTCTCATCTCCCCGGCCTACATTTTTTCAAAAGCTCGCATATTCCCCCTGAACAATTCCAACTTTCTAATTAAGACGATTATCGTCGGCGAAGAAATCAGGCTGTTTTTACCCTCCCTTGATAGGTGCCGCTAGTGTTCCCGGTGAGCTCTTCCCGGGCAACTTGATACCCTTTAACAATACCCACTTCCACACCTCCATCAGTGTAATATTGAGCTTTCTAGAAAAACAGTTGGATATTATTATAAATGTTTCCCATCGATGAGAGTTTTCATATCAAATCTCATCCAAGAAAAGTAAAATAAAAAATCATTCAAAAATGTAGGCTTCGACGGAGAATAGATTATCTATCATGAAGGCAATAGCGAGCGAAATTGTTGACAAACTATTTTCAACGTTTCCGTGGTTCTATTTTTGTTTTAGTTTTTACCATAGTAGAAGATTACATTTTAGCGAGGGTCTGAGACCGAAAAGGAAAAAAGATTAGTCCCTCTACTAAATATATGGGTGAATAAAATGTATATAAAAGAGAAAAGTCAATTCTCACCTCGAGGCTTGAAGATTTTTCTTTTCAAAGTTAATAAAGCTCAACTAAGTTATTTTTTTATAATCTCAAAGGTGCGGCGATTAATATATGTTATGCTAATTTTATGTATTATTGATTTTCTGTTGATTAAGCTGAAAATATATTTGAGTTTTTTAAAATCCCTTTTCGAGGAATTATTTATTATAAACGTAGATTCTGATTTAAAGGATATTAGGCCACTATTTTGAGTTTGAGGATGGAAACGGAAAATTCATTGAGAAAAATGTAAGAAAAGTTTTTATTTTTTTAACTTGTATATTAGAGTTTAGAAATGTAAAGAACAAAACAGCTAACGCGGGCCATCTAGTGAAAACTTTTAACAGGGAAGAAACTCCTAAAATATGCATCAAAGCGAAAAAAAGGCAAGCAGTAATAAATTAAATAACGTTAAATTGTGCGTCGAACGAGTACATAAACTTTATAATTAGGCCAGGTGGTAAGGTATGAAACCACGGTTAACCGACGCTGATTTTTACAAAATTACTGAGACAAATTTCTGTAAATAGCCCTGCAACTTTAAAATGAGTTCCATAAGAGGAAAACCTTATATAATCAAAGTTTTAGAGCTTCAGATTTTGTGTCTAGTTAGTAACAACTAATTGTATGTAGGTCACTTACTCCGAACAAAGTCGGTTATCTCCCGATGGTTAGAAATCGGTAGTGAAGAAGGTAAACGTGATTTTGAATATTTGTCTGTTACTTGTATTATAAGCCTCTTTTTCACTTCTCAGCAGCCAAGGATCTTGATAAACGATATGTCTAAAGATACAGAATTTTATAAAGGAATAACGAATCCCGATTCGAGATATATAATTGGCCAACAATAAAATGATAGTACTTGATGCTCTACATCTGTGATTCTATGGAATTTTCTTCTTAGGGAACTCATTTCCAGGCTACAGGGCCATTTATAGTAATTTGTCTTAGTGTTAGACAAATTTGATAAAGATCATTTGGTTGACCGTAGTTTTATACCTTACCACGTTACCAAATTATTAAGTTTATGTACTTGTTCGGCGTACAATTCAACGTTCTTTAATGTATTAAATAAGACATTTTTCCCTTTGAAGCGTCGTTTAGTAGTTATTGATGAAAAACCAAAAAAATCTGATTTTTTTGGCTGTAAAAAAGTTTGTCCCTTAGTGGTTCGCGTTAGAAATTTTGTTTTTTACATTCTAAACTCATATATACAAGATACAAAAATGAAAACTTTTCTCACATTTTTTGCAATGGATTTTCCGTTTCGATCCTCGAATTACTGACCTAATATTCCTAAAATTAGCCGCCATTTTTGAAAAAATGGCGCTGGAATGACAGACAAGGTTCTTTTTACTCAGAATAAAATATACTTTTATATAACGCCTGCGATGAGGTCGATTTTTGGGTCCTGGCTCTAGGGCTAATAAGAGCTATAATACTCAATGCTCTTAATTGTGGCAGATTGTATTAATATTCTTCCAATAAAAATCTGTTTACTGATTTTTTTTTAATAGTTCTTTATTGATATATATATATTACAATCTGTCACATCTAAGGAAAATAGTAATAGTGATAAAATAATAGCTCATTCGCACTTTGTAAATAAAAATAAATAAACAGAAAAATAATAATACTAAAATTATGGGTATATAAAATAAAAGAAACGGAACTAAACAAAAAGAAACTAAGCTAATCAAAATAACTACTTAAATACACACATGCTTTTATATAATATTTTCTAAATTCATTCACTCAACCTTTCTCCTCACTCGTGGAAGGAAAGGCAGAACTCTAAGATATCCCAATGTCTCACTCAGCCCCATTACAGGTATTTAAATTCATAACTGAAAAAGAATAATATATATGCCACACATTGCTCGCAGAATCAAATACTGTCCAATGAAAAAAAAAAGTCCTTTGAATCATTGTTAGCTGTTAATTTTATTAAAATCGTGTAACATAATTTTGTATGCAGCTATCTTCACTATCGTTGAATGAATACATGCAGTTAATAATTACGAAAGAACATTATTGCATAAAAACGTTATACACGAGGCACCGAATAATTTTTTCATTGCTAAATGAAGCTGAAGGTAATAAATTAACTTTTATATGAAGTTTTCCCTTTGGGGCTGAATGTCATGAGATAATTATCTGAGATCATGAGAAAGCCATTGGCCATATTCAGTCTTCACGACTCCTGGAGGAGCCTTCTTCAGGATGTGCATCACGCTTCTTCACTGCTCAAGATGGCATTGAAACCGCTCTCTATGTCTTACTTACAATATATTTTTAAAGGAATGATTCAGTCAGATCATTCAGGGGTGAAGTGTTTGAAAACATTCTCGAAAAGCATTTACGGTTCGCTGGTTTCAACCTTTTATTTTCAGAGTTCTCATGCTGTTAAATGGATTATTAATAAAATACTTCACTTATTTCCTCTAGAATTTTTTTCTTCTGATTAAGTCTATTTAAATGTTTAATACTAAGATTACATGACGTCATTTCGTTATAGTAATAATACTGGTTTAGTGATAAACTACATTTGCAGGACGGAGACAGAATAACATTGCACAGCTGATGAGCTGAAGGTTTAAAATGTTCACTATAACATCTTATAGTGAACATTTAAACCTTTTTCTTAATAATGATCAGATCCCCCAGTATTTGTTGATACCGACTAATTTCAAATATACGAAACTATTAATGCAGTTCCGACTCTCGGGAAATTATATGATCAAGATTTCTGTTAATAATAAAATTGTGAAAATTACTCCAAAACTTGATTGTAAAATGTGCAACACTAAAGAAAAGAAAACACTTCATCATATATTATTTAAATACCCAATCTATAGTAGTTTAAGGTTAAGAATTTACCAGGGTATGGAAAATCTTGATGGGATAGAAATATTTAAGCCAACCAGAGCAGATGATATGAGAAAATTATATTTTTTTATCTCAATTATTATATCAAATTATAGAGAATTAGTAGGGTAATCTTGAATATTATCCTCCGGATATTATGGCAAAAAGTCCATATTGTACATTGGCATGAAATCTGACCGGGTATTTTTCTTGTTTGTTCTCTTAGGTATAGGAGTAATCTTTTAATTTAATTTTTAAACGTAGTTTAGTATTAATATTTTTAAAAAAATGCGTATTTATTGTGTTATGTGTATTTATTTATGAAAATTTTAGATTTTATATCAATTTGATAATTGAAACTATTTTAACTGTCTGAATTTTACCGAATATGATTTTTAGTTTATGCTTAAGAGTGTAGTAATGTCTGTTATGTAGTATAAAAAGGAATTTGTATTTCCATAAGCATGATAATGTTTTTTATTTTGTGATAGACTCCTTTTGTATAGGGTTCTTCCTACAAAACAAATAAAGATTGAAATTAATTGATAGATTGAACATTAGTGATAGTAATAACTTTCAAGAAGATCACAAACTCATCGCCAAAGAAAATTATCTTGGGGTTCTCATAGATTGGCGTGGTACAAATATGCTTTTTTAAAATCACTGTTATGTTTTATTAACTATATATCAATCAAATTTCATCATCATCATCCGTGGCACTACAAGTCCTGTAGAGCCAAGGTCTCTTGTAGCTTGGTCCGCCATTCTTTTCTTTTGATTTATACAATTCTCCAGATGCAGATTCCCAAGACGGATTTCGTATCTGCTGCCACTCCATCGATCCATTTTAGCCGAGGTTTCTACTCTTTTGTTGTCCTATAAATCCATTCGTCTAGGACCATCCAAGGAATTTGGTCTGTGATCATTCTAATTATATGACCGTCGAAGGCGTCCTTCCTTTAACCTTACTAATTCTGGGCTATTGTTGGTTATTGAGAGTCTTGTTAGTTTAGCATTTATGCTTATCTTCCTGATTGCCCTGGCACAAACTGGGAGGTAAATTTTCCTCAATTATCAATCAAATTTACTTGTAAGAATTTTAATTTTATATTTTTAAACTTTATTTCTCCACCTATCAAATTCCGAATGCCTGGTTATTCAAAACACCATAGATCTCCTATTGACACTTTAACATACAGACTAAGAGGAAGTTTTGACTATGATGTTTTTATAGACATTTAGAAAGCCATTTTCAATGAAGACATTTAATTTAGAAATAAAATTATAACAGATATAGAATTCTTAAAATTATACAGGAATAAAAATAGATGAACCTTGAAAGAAGAGAACAATTCCTCATTGCATACGATACCCAGCATTACGGCCACGCGAAGACTTGAGCAATCCCTCACCGAAATGAATAAAGATGCTGTCAAGGTCATGATATCATCGCCTGTGCAAAGACAAAGAAAGCTGTATCAACGAATGCCAACAGCGGAGGATCACTAAGCAGAAAACTGAAATTTTATTGAGTTACTAAAAAATAAAATAAGAAGAATAGCCTTCAGATCTGTTGAGTACCTTGGTTAATACAGAGAGAAAGTGTTGATGTATTTATTAAAAACAGATACATTTTGTGAACATATTTTAATTTTGTTGGTTGTTAATATTGCTACGATGAAATTCTTAATCAGGTCTCGCTTATATATTCCACTCTTAAAAAAGAAAGAAAACTTCAAAAAGAAGATGCTGCTAATTTTCGCCAATAAGTTCCAACTAGCACAATGCTGGGGTACCATAACTTTAAGAATAGCTGAGTATTTTTTCTCAAATTAAGAAATATTTTATAGTGACGTGAGCTAAATACTTAATTGAATATTAAAAATAGTTGACCGCTGCATAATTGAGGAAGGATATCGTCCGGGGTGGCGGTCATAAATAGACTAAACATTGGAAAAACTATTTTATTAGAAGCCAACCTTTCGACCGGACTTTGCAGGTCTTCTTCAGGGTTAGAACGGACAAGATACAAAAAGATATAGAGAATTGAGGAAGTTACATAATATTTAGACAAAAAATTATAAAACATTGTGAATAAATTTATTAAAATTATAAATAGTAAGTACATTAAAACATAAACAGAATAAGCTAAGTAACATGATAATAAACTGAAGTAAATAGATGGTAACAATTGTTGTAGTATAATATATAATATAATATATGCAATTGTGAATAAACTCCTACAGATCTACAGGAGAGATTAGAAGAAAAATAAAAAGGGATATAATATGAAATAATGGGCATAAAGGGATGTAGAGAAAGAAAAGAAAACTAAAAATAAATAAATAAGTAAATAAAATAAAAGAATAAAAATAGATACTTACGGCTGTGTTCAGCAAAGAGTTTCACTTAGAACTGGAAAATCAGGGTAAGGGTAGGTATTGGGGAAATTTGAAACTATATCTATGAAATAATAAATTGTAAATATATACATATACATATACAATAGAATTAAGAAATTTTAGATAGGTAGGAGTTCAATGTGAATAAAACAAAAATGAAAGAAGTGAAACGTACATAGAAATAAAATATAAATATAAAAAGAAGAGACCATACATTGCAGATCTAATTTAAAAGTATAGAGAGGAACCATATATGAATAATTATAATTATATTTAGTTGTACATATGTAAGAAAATTACATTTAAATATTAGATACAATCACAATTCTCTATATCTTTTTATATCTTGTCCGTCCTAGTCCTGAAGAAGACCTGCAAAGTCGGGTTGAAAGGTTGGCTTATAATGAAGTAGTTTTGTAAATACTTAATTAATAAACATTTTCTATAAAATCGTCATTATAAAGTAAGATGCTCCATCATTTATGTGTGTTAAATTGTTTTCCTTTATTATATCATATTTTCGTATGTCATTAATATTGCTTACACTTCCAATGTAACAGGGAGAAGAATATAGTTGTCGCTGTGATATACTAATCGAATTATAATATGTCAAGTTTTTCCGGGAAATAATGCAGATTTCATGTTTTATTAACTCTCTTTACAACAAACTATTTACGTTAGAGAGATTTTTCTTTTGTATATATTTTTAAAAATTCGAGAGAAAGAATTTCACTTTAAAGACAAACATGGTCATTGGAAGAATTCTTTCCTTGATAAAGATTGTCTGAGAGCTTTGGTCGAAGAAAATTCCAGAACAAATGTTCGAAAACTTGCTGAGGAACTATCTGTTAGCGAAGTTTCCATCGCTGGCAACCTCAACGCAAATGGTCACCTAAAAAAGCTTGTAACTTGGGTCCCTCGTGCATTAAATGAACGCCCAAAAAAATCTTCATGAACTTTGTGCTGCACTTCTTTGCCGAAACTGACATAAAGCTCTCCTGCCCAAGTCTTGTCACCAACTACCTTTTTTTTAATATTTAGGCCACTTTAAAAAGATAATATAGTCTTGATAAAAATTCCTTATAAAATGCATGATTTGTGTGAAATAATGGTTTAGTATTCTATACATACAGAACGGAAAAGTTCTGAACACGTTGAGACAAATTTACCAAGAGTAATAGAATGTAATTTATAATATATTTTATTTGATTAATAAAAAATGTTTTGTATCATTTATTTTCTTTTAAAATCATAAACTTTTATTTATTTCCGGCCATCAGTGAACAGGTTTTCAAGAAATATATTTCAACTTTCGAAACCATATTGGAAGCAATAACAAAATAAAATGTTTTGATGTACAGTAAATAACTAAAAGCTTTTTGATATGATGTTAATACGAGATCCTTTATTTTCTTAAATTTGAAGTTGGTTTGTTAAAACGATCCATTATTGCACTAGTTCATGTTTTCTTTATATTGAATCTCCTTATAACAGACTATTTACGTTAGAGACATTATTCTTTTGTATATAGTTTTTTAAAAAATCGGGAAGAGGGAGAATTCACTCTGGAAGACAAAGATTGAACTGGGAAAATTTCTCCCCTTGATAAAGGGTCTGAGAGCTTTGGTCGAAGAAAATTCCACAAAAATTGTACGAAATAATAAGAAATGTTTTATAATAATATTACAAGACACCTTTTATTTACCTCAATCCTGTTTTCTTTATTTATTGTTATGGAATAAATGTTTTGTTTCAATTAACTTAGAGTTTAGGCAGGATAGTCCCGAATATTAACAATTTGTTCCTCGTCCCGTGGCGTTTTCAAAAAGTCTCGATTTCCGGAAAAAATGCACCAGCTAGGGAACGTCAGGAGAACGGGAAGAGAATATACGATTTTCGGCTGCCCCGTAGCTATTTCGCTAGTATATGATTTTTATATTATTTTTGTTAATTTTATAATGTTAAATTTTAATAATAGCGAATAAGTGTTAGGAAACTGATTTTAGAAAATTGCTTCAAGCAAAGTTCGTGTTGTTGATTAATTGTTAGAATCTACCACCATTGTTGGACTTCGTGGTAATAAACAACATGAAAATTACTTCTTTTTCTACTTCAACTACCGAAAAGTCACTTTGAACAAGATTTTAGCACTTTGAAAAAAAGGTACTTGATTGTGTTCAAACTGGCACTAAGAAAATAAGACTTAAAAACTAGTTTATTATTGAAGTTGTAAATTATACGTCAAATACAAATTTTTCGTTCTCGAAAATGCGCCTTCAAAAATAAATTCGCGAACTTATTTCTGTTTACTAATACGGCAATACTATGCCATCTGATGAGAATTTTCACCAATTACCATTATGTAAAATTAATTATTATAACACTAATTTGAAATATTGTTTGAACTTTTGAACCAACAAATTTGTAACCAAGAACCACCCTCTCAATAGTGTCCCATCTTACCAATTTTAAAATCGGGCCACCTTTCCTTAGACCGGTAGAAAAAATACTGTCAACAGACTAAATAAGCTGAATTACTAATAAAAAAATTTGTTAACTATCAGCAGTTTTTGTTCTTTATTTCTCAATACATACTCACAGATCCATAAATATCATGGAAGGCTGATGTCATTTGTTGGTTGAATATAGAATTTTGTTTTTGTAACATGCTTTACTTTACAAAATTGTTGGAAAATAGAAATAAAAGGGGCTTGTATTTCATGCCCGAGATTTATTGCCTGTCAGATATTTATAAAACCAACTGACACATTTTCAAAAAAAAACTATTTAACAAATGCTTTTTATCTCCATGACAAGGCCAAAATAAAATAGCATAACTTAAACAAACGTTATACGCTTGGGTTTTGTTATATATCCCGGTTCTTACATTTCAGCTCCTCAAATCTTGATTAAAGAAATGATAAACAACTTTTCGAAATTCTGATAGATGGCATAAAAATGTTTGCGATTATTAAATAATGTTATCGAAAATTATTACTCGCTAGAAAAAAAGATCTTAAGCAACGGTAATTAAGTTTGCATAAACGTATCGTGCATTTCCAGGATTGTTATGGAAAAAAAAACCTTTTATTTCATATCATTTATAAATTAATTAATTGATTTATTTATGATTGAAATAAAAGCGTTTAAGGTTTTCTGTCTGAGGATTTACGAATATATTATAAGTTAGTCTTTGGTGTAAGTTATTGTAGTTTTATTTTGCAGTGCCTAAAGTTGTTGAGATGTTTAATTATTTATGTAATATGGCGGTTACGACATAAAATAGTGCGTTAACTATCCTTCATAAAATTTTGGATTGGAAATACTTTTTAATATTGGAAGTTTTAGCAGAACCCCACAGTTCTATGACATAAGTCCAAGTTGGTTTAAGTAAAACTTTATAGAGGGTTAGTTTGTTAGTCAAAGATAATTTTGAACGTCCGTCAATTAACCTAGATAAAAGACTGTATCGTCTGTTTAATTCCATACATTCTTGTCTAATAGGAGTCTTCCTAGTTAGTCTTTTGTCTAGGTAAAATCCCAAATATATAATTACATTGGATGCAGAGATTTCATTTTTATTAAAATATATTTCGGGGGAAGGAGTATGATTAAGAGTCAACACTACGTACACATTTTTTTTTTCATTCATTTTAATTTTCCACCTTGTGGCCCAATCAGCAATATCGTTCAAGTGGTTTTGAAGATTGGCGGATGCTCGAACATGATTTTTGAAGCTTGAATAACATGAAGCTGAGGATTACGGTATCAGCAAAAGTAATATGTATTTAAAAATTTATATTTTCTTATTTTAAATAGTATATCAAAGTAGAGTCACCAAAACTACTTAAACTGCTTATTAAGTACTTCGAGATAGAATAAGTAAAATGAAATGGTTAAAAAAAAATAGTGCTACGTATACTAAATACAGAAACAGTCAAATAAACATAGGGAATAAGGAAGATATATAAAATATTAATAAAAATTCGTGTACGAAAATTGGAGCTGTCAAGCCAAAATTAGCGAGAAAACACATCAATAAATTAAAATCCAATTCTAAAATAAACAACTTTTGTATTTTATTTTATTTTTTTAAATGATCTATTCATTTTTCCCGTTAATACTTATAGTACACTAAAATCGAGTAATTTCACTTCATATCAAGAACTCCGAGAAAATATAAATAAATTAAATATTAGGAAACTAAATAAATGAAAACTCCCATTTATTTTTATTTATTTCACTACTCAAATCTGTTAGAATTATAAATTTACATTAAAATTTTTTTTTGAAAATAACATTTCATGATATTTCAGACATGGAGGACCGTCTCCAAAAAAAACTTTATAAACAAAATTTTGAGGATTTGTATAGTATGTGGGTTAATAAAATAAAATATTATGGCCATAATTGTATTTTTTTTGGCACAAAAATAATCTTGAATTGATAAAATGGGATTTGTTTCATGTTCAAAATGTCGATAAAAAGCAAACTAATTTTTAAAAAAATAAATCAACCGTATGTTTCAATAGTATTAGCAGTTGTTTGGAAAAGGATATGAAATTATTTCTATTGTTATTTTACTATCGTTTGACTTGAGTATGTCAAAATATCTTTCATTCGTTAAATATAGAACTACGATTCAGATCCAATTTGAATCTAATAATTAGTTTATAAAGTTTTAAACTGACAGATTATGTTTATGGATCAAATATAAATATAAGTTGAAAAATCTGGCGCGTGGGTAATATTGGCTATGGAGCTGGATGAGGGGTAGCAATGCCAGTTGGGGAAGGGTCAACACACGTCGTACTCCCCTCGCCTTAACCATGTGTCAATATTGAATCGCCCCCAGGAATTTCCATGTACAAGGTTGAGCTTTTCATGTATATTAAATTTATAAACCTCTGAGTTTTGTGCCAACTAAATATCAAATAAATTTGTATTTTTTTTATTGAGTGAATATAACCCAAGTCTTGAAAAAAAAAAAATTAAGAAAAGGCCGAAATTTAAAACTATGTTAATTAAGATCATTCGAAACATGCATTAAAGACTGATAGTCCGTGGTACAGACCCCTTTTTATCGAATTATTTACTTCGTAAATAGTTTAATCTCATCGTAACCTACAACTATTTTATTTACGAAAACTCTTGGAATTGGGACGTTTTCAATCAGAAGGGGGGAGGGTACTTTGTCTATTTGATTAGGTAATAAAAACTCGTAAATATCTATTTGCTATGTATATGGATCGTAAGATAAGTTGATCATAAAATCGATAAAAAAAATGACCAACAAAAATATTGGACCGTTTCTGCTATATGACGTCGTTAATTTGAAAATTTGGGGATGTGGGTCACGCCGAACGGCTCAATATTTTTGAAGGCCATCTTTTTTTCTCTACTTTGTGATCAAATTATCTTACGATTCAAATAGAAAGCAAACGTGTATTTACGAGTTTTAGAGTGGTTAGCGCGCTATACTAGTAAAGCCTGGTTCCCGCGGGAAGTTAGACCATTACCCTCTTAATTGGGCAGGACTACAGGTGTAATACTTGTAAAAACAGGCTATACAAAAGTTTTCGTAAATAAAATAGTTTGATGAGATGAAACTATTTACGAAGTTTTAGGCGGATGTTAAGAATTCGATAAAAAGGGGTCTGTATCACGGACTATGACTCTTGTTGTAATTTATTTGTCTATATTGTAAATTTCACATGTTCGAAATAACCTTCATGAGCTTGAAAGAGGATTCCACAAATGGAGAATTAAAATAAATAGCAGCAAATAAAGTAATATTAGCTTCTTTCTGCGGAAGGTTTCGTGTCCTGCCCCTAACAATAGACGACAAAACTGTTCCAACAAAACTTATATACTGAGTCTCGGACTAGATATGGTCGGAAAACTCACATGGAACATACACATGTTTTTTTTTACTTAAGTATCGCTAGTCACTTTCAGTAACAAGTACTTTTAATAAAAAGAACAGCTATTATTTAAAATCACATGTCACAAAAGAATAATAGATATTTTATAGAAAACTTTGTTAGAAAGCCAAAAGTTTCCTATTCTCATATTTCATATTCCATATGATATCTTTTATCCCTTTTTCATTATCATTTTGATGGCATTCATTTGTGATAAAAGAATGTTAATTAATTTTTAAAAGTTCTTATTTTTAATTTCACACTCTCAACAAAAAGATAGATCTAGACCTCATTAGTGCAATCGTAATAATTTACCAAATCACATGTTAATTGGAAAATCTGTAACAGTTCTTAATAAATGGCAAAAGAGTAATTGGCGAAACTTAAGTAAAAATACACTAAATAAATAAAAAAAAAAAAAAAGACCAGACGATACAAACTACAGTCAACTTCTCTTGGACAACAGATCCCTACCCAACTTACAAAACAATCTATTTAATTAATCTACACCACCAAACTAATACCTATCCATCTTGACATTCGGAGCAGAACTTTAGAATTCCACGTCCATAAAAACAAAATTCGTAAAATACAGTCCAAAAAACTTTGAAAAACCGTACAGACACATTGGTTTATTTCAAATCATACCATATAAACCGACATGAACATCCCAACAGTAAAATCTTACATGCATAACAAATACACAACATTCCACTCTTTAATAATTTATCAACCAAATTCACTTACTCTCTCTCTTCCTTCCTTCCTATTACCTGATGAGCTTCGAAGAAGGTTAGAAAAGTCCTGGCCTAGAGACCTCCTGCTCACAATATAGTAAGAAAGAAAGAAGAAAGAAGACAGAACGGACGAAAACACATTTGCTTAATGTGTTGCATATATAAAAACTAAGGTAAAATAAAAATAAATAAATTCCACTTATTCATGTGTACCTGTCGACAAACTTTTGACATTAAAGAATAGTCTGGTTTAAATATTAATAGAAATAATTTAGAAATGGAGATATAGTTGACTGTTAAAAATACGATATTGACAAATAATCAGGATATGTAGTCCTTGTATTGTTTATAAGATTTGCCGACGTTTCGATAAAAGCACGTGGGTTATCATCAGGGCTTTAAATTAAAATATTACATGAGTTTGACAAATAAGACTTCGTTTGTGACAAGTAATTTGTATCATTATTATATTATGACACACAATATTATAGGTTAGCGTTGTAGGATTGTTTTTACATTAACTTCTTGTTGTATTTTATTTTAATTCAGTTTCTATTTTGTTTGTGTCTCCTTTATTGAAGACATATTTTTTCATATTTTTAACGAATAATCGTTCTCGTTTATCGATAATATCGATAAATATGTGTTGGGTCACATGCGTTCTATTTTTAAAAATTATAATGATAATATTTAGTCATTTAAAAAAGTTAAGTCGATAAGATTGCAACGAATTCAGTAAAATTAAAACGATTAAGTATAAAATAAATGAGTAATCTTAATAATAAGTTAAATAAAAAATAATAATGATAGAATAATTATATCTTTATTGATACTTTTAGTTATTTTGATTAATTTTTATATTATGTACATCAAACTGGTATTTTTTATTAAGTTAACGTTTACAAGGCACACTGTTGTGTCAACATATCGCTTAACGGAGACACTTCTAACTCATATAAGTCACCTCATGACATGCAGCCTCACTGATATATAGGAACACTTAACACGTACACAAGATATATTCTTATGATTAACTTCGGAATATTACAGTATAATGACCAGCACCATACATTTTCACTCATCATGTTTACGAAATTTTTATTTAAAGCTACATTGATATCCTACTCTCTTCTTTTTTTTTCCATAAATGAATATAAATAAATATCAGTAAAGAAATGTATAAATGGACCGATAGATGAATATATAAAATGTACCTTTGGAACATTGTATGTATCTATACGATAAATATTTTTCGTTAATGAGACAAAATATTTATCAAATGTTTTTAATAGCATGCTTAGCTATAGTGAGAAGACTGAAATATATATTTCATTAACTTATATTACAAAATAATTTTCAACTCATGTTCAAGGATATGCCAATTATTCTCTTTCCATTTTTAAATATTTTGTTTTTAACGTTTATTAAACACGTGTATTCGACAAAACAACATCCAGCTTAATCAATAATTTAGGTGTAAATTTATATTTGGATATTACCACATTCCATTGTTTCGCGATTATCTTACTAATGAAAAACCATTGCTACAATAACTACAGGAATATTTTTTTTTTGTTTTTACTTACCTTTATATAAAATATGTATGAGGGAAAGTGGTGCGTTCATAACCAATTAGAAACCGAGTTCTCAACGAAAATAAAATCTTTTATGGTTTTCTGTGTCTAAAAAATCAAGTTCCGAAAAATGGATTGTGTGTTTATGAATACCCTAGCTCACGGACAGATTCACGAGAGGAAGGGCTTTTGGGCTGAATATTCTAAAAACGACTATTTTGATTAAAATAATTTTATCATTGTAAAATTATATTTCATTCAATATCAGGTGGGTATTTTCTTCATTTTTTAAACGATTAATTAACAATTTCACATTATAATTAGTTATAAGATGGTTAAATACAACCTATGAAAGAAGTTTATAATAAGTAATTATCAAAAATAAAGGTTAGGTTGAGGCCGAAAACTAACGAAGACATCCGAACGCTCTCGAACTTCCCAGACAGGTGAAATGGCTCTCAAACGAACATTTGCATAACATGATTTACCATAGAAAAGAAATAGGTGGGCATTGATAATACTATGTATACATGTACAGTTTTCATAATGGCTAATACTAATATTAATTAACATTTAGTTATAAAATTTACGCAATATTTTTTGGCTATAAAAAAATTGATTTGAGCCTGTCAACTTTTTGTTAACAATCAGCAAATGTGCTGGGAATACAAGATATAAATACATATGGAAGGTAAGTACCCAGGAAACTCCTTTCCCAGAATTGTTTCAATTACTTAGGGTGTTTAAGGAACGAGATTTCTCATCCAATTGGACTTTTTAGTCCCCTCCTTATGTTCTGGGGCATTCCCCAGAACGGCAATTTAAAAATTAAAATTTGTATATGGGTATATCTATGATTAAACAAATAAAAATACCAAAAATGAAATATAAATAAATAAAGAGGCCTCGTTAATATAAACAAATAATTAAATGTACAGTTGTAGGATGAACACCGGGAACTATAGTCCCAGAATATTTTTTTAAAATTAAATAGACAAGTGGAAAAACAAGCAGCAATTAGTTTTGATTTAATTAATATTTTGTATATTCTATAATTTTTCACTTTCTTATCTATCTGAAAACCCTACTCATAGAAGGATGGTAGGTGAATGTTGTGTGATGCGCACCCGCACTGGATTTTTCTAGATCTAAAAGCGATTCTACACTTATAAGAGTTAAATTTTATTCTTCAAATAAACCCCATTTTTAAATCTCAAATAGCGGCAGTTTCATTCATTATGAATGTGTATATTGTGTATACGAGAGACGTTCTTACAAATTCCAAGATCCTGTAGTATTTTGTTGAATAGATTGCTCAGAAGCTTTTTTTTTTTTTTTTAAATATCTTTTGAATGGTAATTAACTTAAGAGCTAATATTAAGGCTCGAGAATACAACCTTTAATAGATATCATTATGCTAATTTGAGCAAACAATTTTTGGTTTCAACACTGATAGGCTTTGTAACAAATTATATATCCCCTTCTACCATTAGCATAATTGACTTATACAAACGTATTCTTAAGTAAACGTTATTAGATTACAGGCATAAGGTCTCGTCCCGTTACATTACAAGAAAGTTTTGCCGTGTTTTAATCAGATGCCAATTTAGAAAAGTCGAAGATCATTTATTCAATTATGTATTTATTCTATGTACAATGTTAAAATTCATAGTCAATAAATTAAATCTGAGCTCAGTTCAGATTTTTTTTTTATGGAGTAATAGAAGATTCTGTCAGATGGACAATGGTCATTGTGAGATATATTTACAAATCCGAAACTACTGGACCAATTTTTTTTTCAAATTTGGACTTAAAAATAGAGGTAACCCGAGGTAATCCTCCTTCATCGACATTTCTATCCGCCTTTTCCTTTCAAGATGATGACCGAAAAACCAGTGCCTAGACTGTAGTGCCTAAACGAATGTGCCAATTTCAATGAAACTTGGCTAAAACTCAATAAATAATAATAATAATTATAATAATAATAATAAATAAAAAATATACACGTTTTATTGATTTTGTATAATATGGTTATTTAAATGTTAAGGAAATTTCATAAAAAAAATATATATAGTAAAAATCAGAAAATTTGGAGCAAATATATGGTATCTAGATATGTTTGTATTTTTTAGTGAAAGTATAACTGAAGTAATGTTTTTTTTTTCGAAAAAAAACAACACCAACAATTTTTAATAGTTGGACTCAAAGATCAGTTAGGAACCCGAAATATGGGACAAAACGTCCCATAGCACCAGTGCTTTACCAGCTATGGATTATAGACGAAACCCTGTGGAAGTTTCTAAGTAGAATTCAGAATTATACGAAGAAGGGCATTTTCTATTGTTCTTGATAGCAGAAACACATTTCTTGATTTGCGCCTTTTTTCTGGATAGGGAACATAAATAGAAAATGTATGTTAAACAAAACCGAGCATTTAACGCTCAGTTCTATATTAACTGAAGTACTATATTTTAGTTAACAACGTTATCCATATCAATTCCGGTTCAGGTAGCAATTACCTAAAGTCTGTATAAATCCAAATTTATATTCAGTACAGTTTTCACTAGAGCTAATCATTTACCCAAACCGATGAGAGAACCCAAAGAGCCTGTAATTGGGATTTATATTCTCGTTTGGCTGGTTCCTTTGCTCTATGGCAAGGAATTATCCGTCTGGTCGAATAATTAGCGGATGACCGTTCTGGACCTTCCTAAAGGTATTCTAGTAAAACCTAATGCTGCTTAAGGTAAATTTCAGATTGTAACATTGCCTGAAAGGTATTGTATTGGTTCGTTTTACATAAAATTACAGTTTTCACATGAAAGGTTATTAAGTAAAATAACTTTATGAAATCAGAATATTTTTATTCAAAATGCTTACCCACATTTTCTATACATTTCCCTCAACACTATATCAACTTTTCAATTCCAAAACTGAAAAAGTCAGAGTTTTGTGAAGACATCAAGTCAGAAATGCGTTTTTTACCTGAAAATAATTTTTAAAAAATGACCTTTAAGGAATTTGTCATAATTACTAAACAGATGGAAGTCTGTTGGAGATAAGTTAGGCTAATAAGGTCATAGGGGAAGGACTTCGTAACTCAGATCAGTTAGTTTCTTCACTCTCTGTCGTAAAACATGAGGTTTGTCGTTGTCGAGTATGGGTGTATGTCCCTTCCGACTAACAAATGCAGATTGTTTTTTGACAAGTTGTTGATGCATTGTGGCAATATCACTGTAGTAGGATGTGGATGTGATGGTTTTAACTCTGGGTAAAAAAGATAAATGAAAAATTCCTCCAAAAGTAACTAGTATTTTTTTGGAATACTTTTTTTTTTCAAGCCTTCGGCGAATGGTCCGTTCGTTACAACATACTTTCCCAAACACTGTGGTAATGTTTCTTGCAGCTTGGGCTGCCGTGTGTATAAGTTTAAACTCATTATAATCTGTAAATAAATTTTATTTGTTTTTGGGCGTACTCATACAAATGGGGTTAAGTTTATATACATAAAATCAGATTAAATACATTAATAGTAAGAACCAGTAAAATAAAACAATTATGTTTGATACAATTATAAACTATACACACTATCTTTAATAAACTAATATATAATGTTTTTTTTTATTGATTGATATTTACAACTGTATTATAAAAAAAATACAACTAGTAAATGTGCACTCAGGAATATAATAACATGAAATCTCTTGTTGAGAAACTATCCAGTGATAGCACTCAAATATAATATCTAATGTTAAGTTCTATTATTGTTATTATTATTATTATTAACATATAAACTAAACCTTAAACTTAATGATAAAATATTCATTCTTGAATAAACATAAAAAGATTCCTTAATTTAAAACAATCTTCGACAAACCAGTATAAATCATCGAAATCATATTTGTTTTCTATATGTAATAATTTTACTATTTGAACAAATAGTAAATTAATCTGTAAACATAAACGTAGTAAACAACAGAAGTCCTTTAACCCCACTTTGTATTTCTACAATAATAAAAGCAGACATTTCAGATGAAATGACCTGATATATTTTTTATGATAGTTGAGATTCAAATTATAATTTTTATTTTAGCTTTATTTCTTCACCCACGGCAGCTAGAAATACTGACAACCAATAAGACTGCTATCGAGAATAATAATAGTGGTAAGATAAGTATGAGAAATAGGAATGCCCAGCGGCATCCCATCCTATCTTAATTAAATTATTCATAATTAAGCGAGGAGTTACTTCATCCAGCTTCTATTGAGTCTCCTACGGGTGTTGTCGGGCATGTGAAGTATAATGGTATGAATGTATTAGTATGTCTATGTAAGTTATTCTGAAATCTTTTGTAGTATGTATTATGTCGTTTACTGTTGACCTGTGAAGGTGTTTATTTAAAGTAATATTTTTGACTTACCAAGGGGATTTAACTATAGTTCTGAAAGTTTGTAGTCGACGAATATTGTTTTTTTTAAGGTGTTCTATATATTGATTCACGAAGAGAAATGTAAGTGTTCATTTTTCGTTTTATTTTTAATTGTGAACATTTTGAATGAAGTAAATATAACAGTCGTATTCTAAGATTTAACATTTTTATTTTTTTATTGACATGTGGTTCCCATGTAATTCTTCTGTCAAATGTCGGTCAGAGATAAAAATCAGCTATCATCGATTTTTTTCGCATGACATAAATCACTTGAGATCTAGGAAGTAATTATTTATGTAAGAATTATTATTATGTTTTTTTTTTTTTGTAATTCTTTAAACATCATTTATCATTAGTCCATATTGAACATTTCCGCTTGTGAACACACTGAAGTATCTGTTTGTACTCGACCGTCTCCAATATCCATCAATCAAGTTTCCATTCTCTTCAATCATCCGTCGGGAAGGTAACAAGAGAACAATGGAACAACCCTAAGTGCTTATCGCAATCAAGCATCACTTAAGTAGCAGGACAACAAGTATGTAATTTTTGAAGACTATACCGGTTTAATTACTTAATTATCGTTTTAAACCCCCTTTTTTTTTTTTGAATAACCATGGTAAATGTCATTTTCAATTTTTTGGCTGTTAAACCTACCTTTAAATTAGTCACTTATTTATGTTTTTTTTTTTTAATTTTATAAAAGTCTAATATTTATATTTATCTCGGGATATATATATATTTTTTTTACCTTAAAATATTTATTTGCACCTGTCATCTTATGTTGACAGTCATCAAATGTGCTGAAATACATCATCGTCAGACGTAAGGCAGAACAGTACTCAGCAGCTTCTATTCCCTGAGTTGTCTCAATTACTTAGGTTGTTTAAAAATCTCTCATCCAACTCCTTTTCACTCTCCTTCTCATATTATGGAGTATGTCTGCTGTTGCCATGCCTCTTATTAATTTGTTGTTATGTCCGTTTAAATTTGTATAAAATCTTTGGTAAAGATTTGTTATATGTCGGTCAACTGTTGGAAGGTTGAGTTCAATATGTAGATCCACTGGCATCCCTCTTCTTTCAGATTTCTTCAATTTCAGATATTGATTATGATGACTATATTAAAGTGTATTTATCTTCATATAATAACTAGTTTAAGACGAAGCCGTTCTAATAATTTATGGAGATTATTTCTATAAATTCTTTAGTTTCGATTATAAAAATAATCTTTATAATAACATATGTTGAAAACGGAAAAGATAATCTTGTGAAATACGAGATGAGATATAATCACGAATTGTACAAAAGAGTAGAGGACATATTGACATCGATAAGAAAAAGAAATAGAAGATAGATAAAAAAACCTGAATAAGTCAACTAGATAAAAAGGTGCTAGACCTCTAGAATGTAAAGGTGTATCCAAGACAGATTTTTAATTTTTTTAAATTAAATTAATACATTCTGCCGCATTGGAGGGCATTAATATTAGGGCTACATTAAACATTCACATAATATATACATACAAATGATAACTAAAATTAAGATAAAAGAAAAAGAGTTTAACATACACAGGTAAATATATATATATATATATATATATATATATATATATATATAATATATATATATATATATATATATATATATATATATATATATATATATATATATATATACATATATAGAGAAAAGCTTAATGAAATTGAAATATATACAATACATTCACACCTATATACAATATTTTCATTGGCCCAGAGGATTCTGAGTCATGCTTTGTCCCCCAAATGTGTAAGCCAAGGCAGGACCCCATGAAATCCCAGTGCTTCTCTCCCAGCCGTGTCACTGGTATTGCAAGCCAGTGGAGACTGATGGAGGGCACTAGAGCAACAGAAGCTCAGGACATGAGTGGAGAATCTGGCCATTGCCAGTACTCCAATACATACCAAGACAGATTAAAACTAAATAATGAAACTAGAGGTGCCTAGGGAGGAGTTTTTGGATACGGATGAACTCATGAAAAATAAAGCAGTGGAACGGAAGAAAGGGAGGCACAATACCTAAAGAGAATGAGAGAAGTGTTGTGTAAGAGAAAAGAAAACGCTAAGAAGAGAGAGAAACACTTTATTTTCATAAAATATAAAATATAAAGGATTGCTGCCCAATTACATTGGGTTGCTATACACACAGCATACTCTTCTATCCTTAAGACAATATATGAACTTATATATAAATATACAGAAGTATTAGTTAATATTAGTAAAACAGAAATATATATATATATACACTTTTATTATTTTATTTATCCTTATAATTTTTTTTTTTTTTTTTTTTTTTTTTTTTCCTTTTTCCCTCTTCTCATTGTTCATGCTTTTTTTTTTTTTTTTTTTTTTTTTATTTAACATTAAGTTTCCCTTTCTCTCACTTCTCTCTCTTTATCGCTATTGTTTTCAATTATTCACTAAAAAAATAAATAAACAAATACATAAATTAAAACTCTCGGGCTAGCCATGCACGTGGTGGTGAATGATTCCCAGGGAGTCGAGGACTATATTTTCAGCCAACCTCGCTACGTCCTTAATGTCGACACCTAGTTCCTCGAGGAAGCTCCTTGTTCTTTTTGGGATAGTTCCGCGAGACCCAAACCAGAGGCCTCTCACGGTGAACTCTCTCTCTCCGAAGGTCTCACGGAATTTCTCTTTTAGGAAAGGGATACATTTATCGTACGTGTTCTTCTTTTCCCTTTCCACTTCACCCGCCTGATCGAGGTCATTGCTCTCAAAGCGGACAGTTGGATCCAAGATCAGCGCTGTCCTTCCTGTCTTGGGAAATGCGACGATATCAGCGTATCTCGTAGAGCCCTCACTATCGATGCAATATACCTCGTCAAAGCAGGTGAATTTTTTTTCCCTAAGGAGCCTCATCAATTCGAACTTGACCCGGTGGTGACGACGTGTTATGAGGAGGGAGTTGTTGGGGCATTTTCCCAGCACATGTGCTGGTGTTTCAGACTCTCTGCCGCATTTACGGCAGAGGGACCCAACTTCTCTGACCTGTCCGCTGACTCCTGGGACTCCACGCAGGGGTGCATAATTAATGTTTAGTTTTAGGGCATTCGACCATTCAGACCCAGAAAGTACTTGCTTTTCGTAGATGTATCTATTCGCTTTCGGGGTCTCTTTAAAATGGCGAACACCAATACCCTGCCACCTGCAGTTGGCCCATTCCTCAAATGCATTTTCTCGTAGCGACTGCCGTAGAGCTTTCACATTTCGATGACCCTGATCAACCCCCAATCTCTCGGCACATTCAGCAATTTCAGCCGAATAATCGAAGGTAGACTGAAAAAGGGCATCTGGTACATTGGACAGTCGCTGAGCAATGGACCAATGTTGAAGAGGAGCCTCCCATTGGCAGCGGATTAATCCCAATCCTCGGTATCTCCTGGGGGCATACAACATCGCTGTGGAAGTATTCGCAGGCAGTCCAATAATGGCCTTTACGCTCCTGCGAATCATAGTGTCGATGCCCTCCAGTATAGCAGGACGTAGCTTTGTTAGGGGCGCAGTTTGGAGAGGGTAAGTAAGACCCGGGAACAGATATTGATTGACAATGTTGAGTTTCTGCTCAGGTTTAAGTAAGCAAGAGGTTACCAGCTTGTTTAGATTATCATTCAATTTAGTCACCGAATCTTCGTTGAATTGCAGCTCTCCCGAGAATGTACATCCTAAATACTTAATCGTATCTCCATTCTTCAATGTTTGGATGTACTCACCATTCTCAAGGGAGAGCACCGTAGTTTCCAGCTCTCCTTTATTTATAACGATGCCCATACTTTTTAGAGGATTTATAGCCAGACCAATTTCTTTAAATGTTCTTTGTATGCTGTCAATCACTCTTTCTGCAGCCCCCTTGTCACGCGCCGACACTGCCTGGTCATCCGCGAAACCTGTGAGGACCACACAATCTTGCTCATTCCTTAATTTGTATCCAAATTTCTTGGAAAAGTCCTCGTCACACAGGTCGCGGTAGAGATGATCGATGGCCAGGTTGAAGAGTGAAGACGACAGGGGGCCACCTTGGGGTACACCGCGCAGCACTTTGATCTGGCTAGTTGCATGGACACCGTTGCCAATCTTTATGGTGTTCGTGCTAAGGAGAGCTGATATGACATTTGTAAGATTCGGTGACACACCTCTCGCTTCTAAGGAGCTTACGATGTGTTTGTGCCCAACATTGTCAAAAGCACCGACAACGTCGAGGAAAACTATCGCACAGTCATTTTTCATTTTTTGTGCATCTTTTAATACCGCGTCGATGATCCTCGCGTTGACGTGCGTTCCCGGGAGGCCTTTTATAAAGCCTCTCTGACTCTTGTGGAAGGTGACCTGCTTTCTTAACTCGTAGTCCAGAACCTTCTCTATGATTCGGCGCACAATCGAGTATATGGTGATCGGTCTCCAGGTAGAGATATTGTTTATATCACCTTTGCCCTTATATATCAATATTGTGCGCCCTTGTCGAAGTGGTTCCGGAACATAGGCCACCTTCAGCATTATCTCTGCAATCGTTTTAATAATGCTTGATACCTCAAAATATTTTATTGTGCGGATCAGAACTCCATCAGGCCCCGGCGATGTGTCCATTGATGTTGATTTAATGGCTTTCCTGATGGCTTCTATCTCAATGGACAGCAAATCCGGCATCGGGGTACACTGTTCGTAATCCGCACGCCCGCAGAGATTTTCGTTCTCAAAGAGGTCTTTATAATGCCTCTCGATATCGGCCATTTTTAGAGGACACCGTTTAGGAGCGTCGGCATTCATTACAGTTTGCACAACCTTTTTTCTTTTATTATAATAATTATATTGGGCAACCTCGTACTGATACTGCTCTTGCCGACGACTCCTGTCTACTTTGTTTGCCCTCTGCGGATTTGAGACTTGTCCAGCACCCTTGTCAGCCATTTTCATTTTATTTTTTTTCCTCATCCTATAAAATTTTACGGCTGGGTGCTGGGGACCTGGCAGTTCCGCATTAATGACTTTGAGGAACTTTAGGAACTTGCCTACGGCCTCATCAAAATCCGCAGTATTCACCATTTCTTGCTTTAAAAGGTTCTTGAACGTAGTAGACCATTCAACAATGTCCTCTTTTATTTTTGATGACTCACCCTCTCCATTTCTAGGACCTATCACGTTCTTTACTATGCCCCTCAATGTATTATTATTCGCCTCCCTGGGATGTTTTTTTGCAATGTGGGTTCCGAGACCTCGTTCGCCCTTAAAAGAAAGCCCGCATATCGGACAAACTTTATCATCAGGGCGTAGAGCTTCATTTTGCCGCTCACTAAGTACCTCTGCGACATTCAGCGGATCATTTGGCAATCTGGGAAAGACATCATCTATCGACACCGTCTTTCCCAATACCACACCTTCTGTGTCAGGCCATTCCACTTTAACAAATTTATTATCTCCGCCTCCTGCAGTAGCCACAGACATCACAGAGGCAACAACCGCCTCTTGAACAGGTCCTCCAGTTCTCAGAACCCATACCTTTTGTCCAACTTCGATCTTCTTCGTTGGTATTTTGTTCATTGCAATATTTTTTTTTTTCGTTCTAAACTATGCCCACCACGCGCATGATTGAAACAATCTGTGCATAATTAAATAAATAAATAAATACAAAGTTAAAAACTATAAAATTAAGTGTTAAATAGTGTTATAGTTAAAATATAAAATCGATAAAAGCTTAAAAAAAAAATATACATCTATCAAATAAATTGCTTATAAATAAGTTACAATATAAAATCAGTAAAAAGTTTAAAGTTAAAATTCAAGTACAAGTTAAAAATAAGTGAAAGTTAAAATCTAAGAAAGTTAAAAAGTTAAAATCTAAAAAAAAGTTAAAAAGTCAAAGTCTAAAAAGGTTAAAATCTAAAAAGGTTAAAATCTATAAAATAATTTCCTAAAATGAGTTAAAATGTAAAATCAATTAACTGTTAAAACGTTAGAATCTAGAAGAATAAATAAATAAAACAATAAAAATAGTAATTGCCTAAATCAGTTAAAAATCAAATGATAAAAATTTAAGTAGTTATAATCTAAAAAAAAACAATATACAAACCTATCCACATCACATTATCAAACCTAATATATAAAATAAATTACAAAATATAGGATCATTAAATACTTTTAAAAAAAGAAAAAATTCAGTTCAGCAATAGTAAAAAAAAAAAAAAAAAAAAAAAAAAAAAATGTCCACTTTAAAACGTTCTATTAATAATAAATTATGATAGTAAAAACTTATTTTTTTCTTTTTATATTTTTGAGAGAAAGGGAAATACAACAGTGTTTAATAGAATTCTATTTAATTTTACTATTGTATATTTAAATATTCAACCAAAGATATGATATATTAATAGTCCAACCGGTCCGGCCGTCACAACAAAGGATGAGACTATGTTTGCTTAATATACCAGAATGTAGACTGTTTACCAGGGGGTCGTCGTAATCCTGCAGCTTTGCAAACCAGCAGTTGGTATTAGCAATTGTTTACCATCAGAGTTCTTGTCAATGGGAATCCCCTCCACGGCATCAGCTCTGGTGGCTCCTCCAATGGCTGCCTTCTCGTCTAAGTTAAGATTTCAAATAACTTCGAAGTCAATCGTCCGAATTTGACGAAATTTTAGAAACTGATACTTCAATATACTAACTAGATATTTTAGTAATTTAAAACTCACTGAAACTTGGAAGTTAAGAATAAAACTAATTGAAGTACAGACACGATCTGTTCACTAAGACCGAACAGGCTAGTGTATCAAGTAATTCACAAGAGATAGCCAATATCGCGAAAAAAAGATGCCTTTGTCATGCTTTTTTTTCTTATAATGCTTATATTGTATAATATACATTTAATATTGATATTATATATTATAACACACTACCTTATAATAAGCTTAAATTTTTTAGTAAAAGTAAAGAGAATAGACCCCGTTTAACTTTAAGTTGAAATTAAAAAAAAGAAGAAACGGAGTTTTAATGTATTGTTTTACTACCTTATCATTATAATAAACAATTATTATGACGGATAATTATTAAAATAAATTAAATTAATTAAAATTTATAACTTTTATTCAAGCTAATCTTATAAATATGTTTTCTATCTGCTTTAGGTGACATGGAGGAACCGATCAGCTTCGCTCTCATTGCCATCCTCGCTGTGGGCACCATCGCGATGCTCGCCCTCCTCAGCTGCTACATCTGCGTCTTCAGGCAGCTCTGTTGTTCGCCTCCTCCACAGTCGAAGAGGAGGAGGATGGGCTCGGCGCCAGAGGACATGCAGATGGCCGACACTACCCAGAACGTAGAGATCAGCATAGCCACTGCCACGGAGACCGACCCTTCCAGGACCACATAGTCCAGCGACATCGGGGGAGAAGACGGTCCCCCAGTCGTGGTTGTCAACTACTGAATCGGCCCGGAGGACTAATACTGCTCCGGTCAAGCTCATACTAAGAGAACGCAATAAAATGTTTATTTAACCTGGCGAAGAGGCTGGGTCGATTCGTCAGGAAGAACCATGGCCATGATGATACAGTATTTTGCCACTTTTAAGTGATACTTTTATAGTCTTGGTACCTATTGCAAAAATATATTTATAATGACTGCAACAAAGTAGTCGTTTTTCGAAAGGTCTTAAATTTGGTTGTTTGGAAAACTTGATGAAATAACAATTATTCTTTAGATCATTATCAACCACCTTAGGAGATTTCGAAATGGGTTTTCAGATATACGGTAGTGGTCGATGATTTTACGGAACGATTCCAAAAATTCCTTCTGGGAAACATGAGATGATCGAAGATTAACAGAAGATATTTGACTTACTTTTAACAAATACAGGGTTTCATATTAACGAGTTCTAACCCATTAATTAAAAAATATCTCATTCGATCAATCGACTTCACTGTTTATCATATGACGGTGGCATTTTTAAGAAACAACTTCAAAATTCATTATGTAACTTAAAATAACTGTGAATTAGATCACTAATGCATTCATAAGTTGGAAGGGTATTCTTTAATTATATCTTCTGTATCTTAGTTGATATTTATTTAACCTTACAACGAATAATTATTAAAATATAAAATGTCTTGACCCGTAACAACAAAAAACATTAAGCGAAAACTATAAATGCATAATAGTTTAAATCTTAAAAGAATTATTATTTTGATATGATTTAAATAAGATTTTAATTTTATTATTATTATTTTTACAGTTGCATTAAAATGCTTTGTCTATTAAATATTAAATGAATAAACCGAATAATGTTAACTATTTGATACATAAGTAATTATGTGTTATAAAATCTTGAAGTAATTCTTCATAAATATTTAATAAGCGATATGATACAATTTTCAGATACAGGAATAAAATATAGTTTTCAAAACGCGCTGAAATGTCAAGCCAACATTTTAATTGGTTGAATTAGAGTTTTAATTGCATAAAAGAATCATTATAAATATTATTAAAATCCACACTGAACTCATTAAAAATTAACTTCCTCACAAATTTTTATTTTTTATAATTGTGGGGGAGTCAAATTTATAGTGCAATGTCAACTGTAAAAATATTTATACAAGTAGAATATTAGAAGTATCATAATATTTATGGGACTTTGAATGAATTATTGTTATTTAATGACATTTATTGTAATGAAATATATTTTTAGATATATGTAAATATTAAAATTAACTGTTTATTTTTTTCCTGTGTTTGTTCGATAAAAACTGAATGAGATGTTTAAAAATCGTTTGAAAAATTATATTTACATATGTAAAACCTAGTGTTTTCAGGTATCCAAGATAATTTGAATTGTGGATGACCAGAGATATACAAAGATAAAGGAAAGAAAAATCTTTTGAAAAAAAACATTATTAAAATTGGAAAAAAAAATTGTTCAATGGTTTTAGTGAAAATAGTAAAAATGGTCTTCAAGTTAATTAGATGTAATTAATTAATTGTATAGGAAATCTGTTGCATTTATTTAGTTATTTGACTATAGTGTATTCATTTAAATTTAAGGTCATATATTTACCATATTTTTGTAAATAACTTTTTTAGATTATTTCATATATATCTTCTAAATAATGTTCCATGTATTCTATTTTCTATAGAATTATCCATTGAAAAATATAATTTTATTATTATTTGTTTATTAAATATATTTTCATAATTAAATATATATATATTTTTTTATCATAACCTCTATATTTTTTACAATTATTTTTATTATACAATTAAACATTTTTTTATTTGAATTCCATCAACACCAAATTAAAAAAAAAAAATATGATTTCACAATTTAAAATAAAGTGATTGATAAGTTATATATTGTTTTAGAAATTTAAGTTTCGGTAATTAACTGTGCAAATTCAGTAAAGAAAGTCGAACAATAACTGGGCAAGATTAAAATTTTACTTAAAAATAAATAAATTTATATGTAATATAATCTATTTCTTGCAGTCATAGAAAACTGAAGGAAAATTATAGACACAAATAAACAGTAAAAAAAATACGAAGGAATAGATCAAGAGAAATTCATGACTTTCTCTCACAAAAACAAGACAAAACACATCTATTTTCATATTGTCATTCAACATACTGAATGCAATCAACATCTATAAATATATTTTATTTCTTCATACAACGTCAATATTAACAGTTTCTTATATGTATGTGCAATTTAGCTATAATAATCTATTACAACCAAATTAAAATTTCTGTTCCAGCCACATTCGCTCAAATACATAAGAGCTCAACAAGCGATATGAGAGAAAAGTGAGATTGAGTTGTTTTTAAAAGTGATAACAAAAAGACGAATATAAGTATTTTAATAACCAATATATATTTTGATAGTAATAATAAAGTAAAGATTTAATTTTTTAAAGTTATAATGACATAAGTATGATCGGAATAAAATCCAATTCGCTACATTCTATATGGACCATTGTCTGAAAATCTAGATGAATATATCTTATTAGAAGTATATAGTTTTATAAAATTAAAGGTAGACGCTTTCTTTTATTCGACTTATAATTCAGTATTGAAATAGTAAAGTAACAGGTGCTATGTTTCAAATTTTCCTGTTCCTTCAAATCGGTTACCTTATTCTCTATAATAATATAGTGATTCAAACAAAAAAATTTAAATAAACGGAAACTGCGAATGCGTTTCGAAACAATACAAAAAACATCCTGAATTTAAACCCTTCAAGAATTAACCTGTAAATTCTATACTAACAATAAACCATAAAGATATTTTTCAAAGGTCCTTCATTGGACAACTTAATTAATCTAAAAAGATCACTACATGAATAGTAGAACATTTTAATTATTTAAACAAATATATTTGCAGACATTGTCTTGAAAAAAAGAAAACAAAACACTTACATAATATTTTCACAGGAGAAATTTCGCAAAAAATGAGCGTAGCTAGATTGAGATGGCATTGACGCAGGATTTGAAGTTTTTCTTTTGTTCTTCTGATTTTTTTTTTATTTGTTTCTGTCACCCACCCAGACTCTTCTTAGGGTTCGACACAATTTCAAGAAGTGATAAAACTCTATAGAAGCACGAGAAATTCTTTATAATGCCTCTTAAATAAAATATTTCATAATATATTTTTACTTCACAGAGTTAAAAAAAAAACATATAACTTATAAAAATATATACCGTATACATATATGTAATTGGTTAGTACTTCAACTGAGTGTTTGAATTTATTAATCCGAAGAATTCGAGTGAGTTAAATAATTGAATTCATCTTTTAACACTAGTTCGTGATACAGACCCATTTTTATCGAATTATTAACATCCGGCTGAAACTTTGTAAATAACTTCATCTCGTCGTAACCTACAAATATTTTATTTACGAAAATTCTCGGAATCGGGGCAAACTTTCTCTACTTAATTTGGTACTAAAAACTCTTTTATACCCATTTCGTTTTCACTTTAATCGTAAGATCTCTTGGGCACAAAGTCGAGAAAAATGGCGGTCTTCAAAAATGTTGAGCCGTTTGACCTATATAACCTTGTTGTATTGACAATTTGGGTGCGTAGATCACGCCAAACAGCTCAATACTTTTGAAGGCCACCTTTTTTCTCGTCTTTGTACTCAGGTTATCTTACGATTTAAGTGGAAAGCAAATGGGTATATACGAGTGTTTAGTATCATTATATAAATATCTAATTAAATAGACAAAGTTTGCCGACCTCTAGATTAAAAATACCCCAATTACGAGAATTTTCATAAATAAAATATTTGTAGGTTACGATGAGATGAAACTATTTACGAAGTTTCAGCCGGATGTTAATATTTTGATAAAAAGGGATCTGAACCACAAACTACACTTCCTCCATGGCAGGCAAGACTTGACTAATCTCTGTAAGAGTCACTCAAGGCCTTATCGCGATACTACAAATTTACTAGATATGTTCATTCGACTTATTATTTCCAGAAACTCAGAAACAAAACAGGCCATCCTTATTAACCGACAGACAAAGAAATCACTGTATTTTTTTTTCTCTATCAGCTACTTTTTTCTTTTTGTTTTCTTTGATTGTTTTTAAGGACATTTTATTATATTTATCTTTTTTTTCTCTCTCTTTATACTTCAACAGTTGAGAATATACTGTTTAAATTTTATTTCTACAGGATCAATGATGGATATAAAAATTATATTTCTAGAGGATAAATGATGAATATTAAAATTGTATTTATGATAAACATGTATAAACTAAACTAAATCATATACCGTTAGCTAATCAATTGTAATTTAAAATAGAATATTCTTTTAAACTGTGGCTAGGAAGGCGGTATTTGCTCTGCAAGTGCCTAAGAGATAAAGCAAGCCGCCGACCAAATATAAACGTTCTATATTTAGTGGGCTCCTGGGATCCCAATTTACAGTTCTAGCATTGCGCTGTTTGGGCAACAACAAACACCACTTTATTTCTAAACAGAAAAAAACAGATATTTACAATAGGCCAAAATAAATCTTAACAATACATTAAATTGCCAGGCAACCTTAACTTGCGCCTAAAATATTCCCTACGTTAGAAATAATAGTCATCTATCCGCCTAAAACGCTCTATTTTTCGGAATATTCAAAACTTAAATTTAGACAGAAACAAAATACATATAAATACTTACTTAAAGCCATACGGACATATATAGGGTATTGCTAAAACGACTCATCTATAAAACAAAATCGTATTGAAAACAATTGCGATCCATAACAAAAGCACGTTGGTATGTGACTAAAACATTCTGCATACTTACCTCTATCTTCCAGCAGTTGGCCATATGTTTTATATAAACGGCCTTTTACCAAGGATTTTATACAAATTTAAACGGAGGTATTATTTACTTATTTACCAGATTAATAAGAGACGTAGATTAATAAGATCAGCAGTAGAAGCTCATACCCTTCCAGACCGCGGTAAAGCTTTTGACACCATCTGAACTTGCACGACCTCTAAGAGAAACCATATCCAAAGAATTGCAAAGACGGTAGGACAAGAGCGCACCTAGCAAGTCGTAGAGAAGAGGTCGTCCTCAAGCGGCTCAGGATCGGACATACCAGACTGACACACCTCCACCTCATAACAAAAGATCTTATCCCATGATGTCAAAAGTGTGACCAATCATTAACCATAAAACATGTTTTGGAAGAGTGCCATTTTTACAACGCAAGGTTAAAAGATCTCGGAACACCTCAGAATATATCAGCATTCCTGGGAAATCAAGAAGAAATCGTTACCAAAGTAATGAAGTATCTAGACAATGAAAGACTTAAAAAACATATATGACAGGTTTATAGCTAATGATCCTTTGTAGACTTAATTTTTTTCAATTTTAAAAGTTTATTTATTAATTTCAATTAATTTGTTGATTTTATTACTATTTTTTAAAAGTTTTTTTATTCATCAATCCTATATTATTATCCATATTATATTATTATCTTTACTTATTTATTTTATTCTATTAATCTTTGTATTTATTTGTTTGTTTATCCTTTTTTATGTTATTTTTTTGTACCAACCACCTAAACAGCATAAAAGTGGGTGTTTTGCGCCTTGACATCGAAACATACAAACAATAAGAGACTTGACCGCTGCGGACATTGAGTGGCCCTGAATATGAGGAGGAGACTAAAATGGCAATTACGGACTGCAAATTCCGAATATTTATCAACCTCATAATTTAAAATACCTATCAACAATATATTCATCTCTAAAAAGAATTTTCTTCCAAAGTAAGATCAAAGACAGACAGACTCCAATATTTAATTAGGACAAAAAAACTTATCCTTACGTTTAAAGCTCCTCATCTATACGCCCTTTTGTATCATCATAATCATAATCATAATTCGCCCTATTGTATGGTGCACTACTTTTCGAGCATGTCAGTCAAACCACTGAAAAGAGGTTGCAATATTTGCAAAATGGGTTCATCCGAAAAATAGCTAGAGAAACTTCAATGCAAAGATTAAAAACATTGGACATTAGTCAACTTTAAAGTTCAGTTAAAGAGTCGTCTGTAAACGTAACAAATAATTTTTTTTAAAACCCTAAACAGTTGTAACCCTCTTTTTACAAGCTTAGTGCAGCAAATACTCCTAAAGGTTGACAACAAATACCACAACTAAAGATTATCTTTTTAATTTAGTTGTAAGAGTTAGGTTTTAAGGTTAATCCAAGTCAGAGGTGAGACCTATCACCGATATATATCACATTTAGATGAAACACAAAAATATATGCATCTAAAAATAAATTCAAACAATTCTTTTGTTTCTGTTAACTGCTTTATACAAAGGTATATCTTTGTTATAAGGTTTACAAACTGAACTGTTTTTCAAACATAAAGATCCAACACAAGCCTCATTAAGTTATAATGTCACTTAAATAAATTACGTGACTAGCAGAAACTGGAAAATTCGACTAAGCTATGACAAATCAAAACACAACATTTACCTGCAATATAAAAAAACAAATTTTCAGACCAAAACCATAAACTATCTTGGACTTACTGTTTTACGGCCGGGTAGATTGAGTCCCATAGGTTATATCGAAACTTTCAATAAATGAATCAAACTCCTTATTTACTTTTTTCACCAAATCTTAAAATTTAGAACTGAGTTAGAAACTCGACAAATACATAAGCTCACTTATGTTCATATGGACGTATTCCTAATAGATATACCGTATATACCGTAGGGTATATATCTAAAAAGATCCACTTATAAAAATATCATACCTTCCAATAAACGATATTACTATAATTAGTAAAATATACTGGCATCAGTAATAGAAATCAAATTACATCTTTCCAGATTAATAATGTTTACAAGCTACGGTGTTGAAAGAGTTTATTCACAAACAAGTAAGAACCAATTTCAATTAATTTAACTCCAAACTTTGTAATAAAAAATATCATGACTTATAACTAAAGCACCTGACAAACAAAACCTTTCGTACCGACTTCCTCTTGCCTACAGTTGACCAACACATAAGAACTCTTTATAAACGATTTCACAATAATTTACACGGGCATACTAACATAATAATCAGAGATATGGCTTCAGCTGATATGCCCATCAATACGAGGAAGATGATGAGAGAACTATTTCTTTAACAAACCAGTAATTGATTCAAGCCAGGGACTGCTGGGCGCTGTCCTTCCCCATGCCTGACATGTCAGTTTTTTACTTTAATCAGACCATCTGCTGATTGTCAACAGTTCTTGGCAGGTGCAGATTGATATTAAACTAAAATTTATTAATTAAAATTTAAAAAAAAATCTAACTAAACTAAAACTAAAACAGAAACTGAATACATATACATACTTACTTAAGCCCATGTGGACGTGCTCTTCACAAATATACGGCATCACTAAAAAGACTCACCTACAAAAACTTCAAATTATTGCGACTCGTAACAAAAGCCCCTTGGTACGTGAGACAAAACTCTACATACTGACCTGCACTTTCCAACAGTTGAATAACATATAACGACCCTTTATTAACGATTTTACACAAATTTAAATGGACATAATAACGGACTAATAAGAGACATGGCCACAGTTGACATACCCCATAACATAAGGAGGAGACTAAAAAGGCGTTGGATGAGAGATCTTCTTCCTTAAACAACTTAAGTAATTAGAAGAAGTTAGGGAAGAGGTACTGCCTTCCCTATGCCTGTCATGTCATTATTTCATGTATAGTCATCACATTTGCAGATTGTCAACAAGTACGTCATTTATAGAAAAAAAAAATCAGAGAGACTCCTTTATAAATACTTTAAAGCTTTATTATCGAAAATATTACCTTTCAAAACTTGCTTTCTTGGTAAGTGAGTAACCCCTACATTCATTAACCCACTGAGTAAAACCTTACATTCAGACTTCCTCTTGCCAACAGTTGACATAACATAAAAACACATTGCCCACTACTTCAAACTAATTTACACGGACATACTCAGGTAATAGTATGAGATCTGGCTACAGCTAAAATACCCATTAATAATAGATTGAGACTAAAAGACCATTGAATTATTTCCTTTTTTTTTTCAACATTTCTTGTCAGGACCAGAATAATACTTGTTAGTGAAGTTCAAACTGAATTTTTTATTTGTTGCACTATCTGTAAGAAACAAAAAAAAAATTAGGCTTGTTGAAAATTGTTCGGTTTTTTTATGTACATATAATGAAGTTTTGACATTATTACACATGTGACGCTAAGCTAAAAATAACTAAATAATTTTAAAATTGAATAGCTTCCAAGAATTCGTCATTAAACATTTCAGATTTAATTATTTTAGTCCTGCCTTTTGTACAAAAGGCATACCCAGTTGATACAATCTTGAGATGCGATTACTTAGGATGCGTCGTATTCAGTAACTTAGAAATGATCCATTATAAATTCCTCAGACCTCTTTATAAAGGGAGAGTGCATCGTGTCTCCTTGAGAATCGTGTTTAGATAAATATTGGATTAGTTTCATGACGAACTCAACGTTGAGAAAAAAATATGTATAAAATAATGTAAAAAAATTTAGTTGAGAACTCTAAACGGTCTAGAGAGGTCCAACAAGTCTTTCTACCTGCCATAAGTCTTAGTTATAGTTTTTCCTCTATCTTCCAAGTACAGTTTAACTTTGTCCCAACAGATATGATTCAACTTGAGCCATTGTTACTTGTAGGGCTCTAAGTTTTCATTTTGAAGAAGTGAAATAGTTCCTCGTACTTTTTCATTATTAGATGTACTTTAAACTCTCTTTTACCAAATAGAGAGCTACTGTGAAATGATAAAATAAGCGCAATAAATAAGTGCAGTGATAATATATACATTAGCACCAGTCCATCATTATAAATAAAGTACTTAATATATCAACATGCTGCAGCTCAACATTTTCCTACTGTATAATTTTTTTTCTTATTCTTTAAAAAAAAATTACAGTTTTGATACACTTAGATTTATTGTAATTAGAATAAAAATCATTATATATACCATACTTAATTTAAAAGTTTAATGTAAACCCATTTCAAGAAATACAGCGTGTCACGTAAGTAGAGGGAAATTTTATAGTTGTGATACCCAGACCTTAAGGGCTACAAAAAGGATTTTATAAGCAATGTGCCAATTTTCAACAGAAAAGTAGAAAATCCAAGTTTTGTGGTTTTTTAAGTCAGTCGTGTTTTTTGTTGAATAGAAAGCAATAACAAAATAAACATTTAATTTAAGTAATTAATGATAGCCTCATGTAAACTAAATAATATTTAATTTAAATGAAAATAGAGTTTATCATTTTAAGACCATTTAAAGCTTACTTTTGAGTAACTAAACTAAGCTAAGTTCAGTTTAAAAAAATTATTCGTGATTTTTTGTTTATCATTATCCAACTGTACTGCAGATGCCCTACTTTGCCAAAAATTTCTTCGTTTAATAAGCTTCAAGTCCGTATTAATTATGTTGAAATTTATCAAAGAATAACTTGAGATTCAGCACAGGTTGTTTAAAAAAATGATATTTTTTATCCAGTCATGTAAAAGTACCCAAGTTTTCAGCAAAAATGTATATAATTAAATGTGGCAAAGCTTTTATTTCTTGTTTTCCTATTATCTGGGATGAATTATAATAAGCCCAATTTCCTAAACACACATTCTATTTATTTAAAAATATAATTCGAAAAATACTGATTTCTCAAATATATTTCCGGTAAATTGGTTATAAATTGTGCTTTTCACTCATAACTCCATTATAGAAATTTATTTGTATTTATAAGTGACAAAATATAAAGCTTTTAGTCCTAAAATATAAAGTTTTTATTCCTAAAATATTCGTTGTCATTTAAATAATAAAAGCAACCAGTGGGTTTTTCCGCTTTTAAACGTCCATTTAAGGATTGGAATGTTTTATTTTAGCACTTATAAATACAGATATTAATCTTTATTTATAAGTGCTAAACTAATTTCTGGATGTAAAACAGTTTATAACCAATTTACCGGAAAATATTTTTAAAATCTGTATTTTTCGAATTATTATTTTTTGTAATACATAGAATGGATATTTAGGCGATTGGGTTTATAGTTCATCTCAGATAATGGAAAAAAGAAAAGAAAGCTTTGCTATAATTAATGGAAGTTATTTCTGCTGAAAACTGGAGTACTTTTACTTGACAGGATAAAAAATATCATTTTTTTACACTATTTGAGCTGAATCTCAAGTTTTTTTCTGATAAACCTTGAATTAATTAATACGCACTTAACACTTATTAAACGAAGATGATTTTGTAAAAGTAGGATAGTTCGAAGATAAAAAAAATCGCGAATAATTTATATATTTTTTTAAAAACAGAAACTAGCTTAGTTTATCCATCCACAAGTAATCTTTAAGTGGTTTTAACAATGATAAACTCTATTTTAATTTAAAGGACATATTATTTACTTTACAATGAAGCAATTATTAATTACTTAAACTAAACGTTTCTTTAGTTATTGTTTTCTATTCAACAAGAACACGTCACACTTAAAAAAAAACACAAAACTTGGATTTCCTACTTTTTCTGCAGAAATTGACCCATTGCTTGTATAAACTTTTTTGTAGTACTTCAGATTTATTTATTTATAGGATTTATCACTCCTATAATGATTTCTCTCTACTTATAAGACACCCTGTATTTACAATATATATATAAACGATTAAATGCTTGTGAAATAAAAAGGCATTATTTATGGTAGTGGAGATCGAATTTCTTATTTCCAAATTAACAATATTTATCAGGCATAAAATTGAATAACATTTTTGGTAAACAACCAATGACTCACTCCAACCAATTTAACGACATACTAAGCGGGTATGAAAATTAATTAAAAGAAACCAGAGCCAGAGGATACGAAAGAGACATCTACAATACCCGTTGTATAGTATAAGATATAAATAAATTTATATGTAATTATCACAGGAGAATCGAATTAATGTCTGTAAAAAAAGTATGAAGCAGTTTGCGAACCTCGTTTGGATGAATCTATCGGCCTGCAAGACTGTTCTGCAATGCTGGTTAGTATGCGTAAGGAAAAGCATCATGAGTTTTATATACTGTTTAAAAAACAATTTTTTTAATCTTATTTATTTTTGTTTTATCTCAATTCCTGTCTGTGATTTCTACTGTTATTTCATTTTCTGAAAATTAATGATAATTACTTGAAAGTGTTGCAATTGATTTTTAAACAAAGAATAAAGTTGTTTTATAATAAACGTGTTTTATTTGTGACATGAGTGTAATAATAATAAAGCTTAAATTATGTTGAGCAATGAATCCGAACACTTCTCAGATTTTTAAAATCTTTTGAATAGATGCTTGTTATTTGTAAGATAAATCTCGTTAATTAGCTAACTCAAGTTCATCTGTATAAATTTTATGTGCATATTATAATAAGCTTAAAAGGTAATTTGTTACAATAATCATAATAAAATAACAATAAGTAGGTTTCAGGCAAATAATCGAGTTAGAGAAAACCCCTTTAAAATAGCGAATACTTTTTTTGAACCCGCAATACGGATACGTTATGTTGAACAGAACGATATGTAATGAAGGCGCAGATTCAAAAGCTTACCCTTGCATTGCTGACAAATTAGAACTGATTAATGTTAAACTATAAATGTTTAATTAATAAGATGAATGTTGTTATTATTATTATTAAATATTTTTGTCATTATGGCGGTTGTACAATAAAATGCAATAACAAATATTAAATTGGATACAAGATCTCTCATCCTGCATCTTTAATAATTTGTATTCCCTATTTCTCTACCAGCGTATATGTATTAATCTGTGATTATAAGCAAACTATTTCACTTTTGGGGAAGGATAGAAACCAGAAAAATTATTAAGTACCTTTATCCATTAAAAAGGTAAGACATCTGGCTCGTTTTTAGTTGCCTTTTCTTCAATCTTTAGTTATGTCTCTGAAATTTGTCATGGAAACGAGAATAAATAGTACTTATGTTTTGGTTTATGAGGGAAAGCAGTTAGGAACAGAAAATTTTTATTTGAGCTTCAGGGAACGTCTGCTTTTAGTCTTTTGGATTAAAAAGATTGTAGTTTTTATAATTGTGAGTTTTATCCTCGACCATAAATCTGTGAGACATGTTTCAATATAGGTTCAAGTAGAATCTATATGTTGGGTGAAACTCCCAATTGTAGGCACCCCACCCAGTTTTCGGCACCGACTGTGGTTATTAAAGAATATTAAGTTTTGGGAATGGTGTAGCTGGTGAAATGTGCTCACTTGAAGCGAGAAAACTCTTCTGCGCTCACATATTCTAGCATGTGCGACTATTTATTGAGTAAGTCTGAGGTAATGTACCCTGCCCGATATACGAATTTGAAGGCTATAATTATAATTTTCAACACATTTGCTTGTAGTCACAGATTATTACATTAGAGTGGATAGGAAAGTGAAGAACGAAATGTACTATTCATAAACTTTTTTATTAACTTAATTTTTCAACTCACACCTGTCAGAAGTTTCGCTAATCAGCGAGTGTGATGTCAAGATGTAGAGGATTAAAAGGTCATGGAATAGGAGTGACGGAGAGGAGTGCCCAGCGGCGTCCTTCCTGTCTTGAATGTAATATTTAGATAGATAGATAGATAGATAGAAAAAAAAAACAACTTTATTCTGGTACTAAGTCCCTTCAAGTTATAGTTATTTATAGTTAGTGGAGGTGATCCCTCATCCAGCTTCTTTCAAGTCTTCTCGGCTTTTAAGCTATAGGGGATATTAGTTGTGGCCATTATAATTATAATTTATAATTCATTAAAATAAATGTGTTTCATCCTACATATATGATGTGTATGCTTCAATGGTATTTTACTATTTTTCACCCATTGACAAGAAGTCTTTAAGTAGAATAACACAATCTTGCAATTGGCAATTCACAGCGGTGCAAACAACAAACAATGGATCTGACATAATTACATGCTAGCCGATCTGGTTAGAGCCGGTCGAACATCGATTAACTCCCCGGCCAATCAGAACCTAGTTTAATTAGCATTGTATCAGGATATGCATAATATTGCAGTTTAATCTATATCTTATATTATCAATAAATTATAATTTAAACATCTGATTAATAGTCCATGGTACAGATCCCTTATTATCAATTTATTAACATCCTGCTAAAACTTCATAAATAGCTGCATCTCATCGTAACCTACAAATATTATATTTACGAAAAATTGGCGGGACGTTTTCAATCTGTAGGTCTGCAAACCTTGTATACTTAATTAGGTACTATAAACTCGTAAATACCCATTTGTTTTCCAATTGGATCGTTAGATAATTTGATTAAAAAATCGAGAAAAAGGTGCTCACCAAAAATGTTGGGCTCTTTAGACTAAATAAGCTTGCTACATTGACAATTTAGGGGAGTAGGTGACGCCAAACGGCTCAATATTTTTGAAGGTCACCTTTTTTCTCGACTCTGTTTCCAATTGTCTTATGATTCAAGTAAAAAGCAAATGCTTATTTAGTAGTTTTTAGTACTTAATTAAACAGACAATGTTTGGCGATCTCCAGCTAGAAAATGCCCCAATTCCAAGAATTTTCGTAAGTAAAATATTTTTGTAGTTTACGATGAGATGTAGTTTCAGGCGGATGTTAATAATTTGATAAAAAGAGGTCTGTACCACGGTCTACAATTTAATGTTGCTTCATAACTAGTAATAAATATCGATAGATTTATTCAACAAAAGATCATGAGAAAACGATCAGGCGTTTTATAACTTAAGAAATTTTGTGATACCGACTATATTACTTATTTTATTGGTTTTACATATCACTAAATTTTCTAACTTGGGTACTCATTAGATAATAGAAGTTCATAATCCTTCGAAACATTATAATGTAACAACTTTTTGAAAAATGAGCAAGAGTATATGGTTTATGAGTTGTCGATGAAAACAAGCCAATAGAAAAGTATAAGGAAACGTATAGTAATAAGAATCGTTTAGAATAAAAAATGGGAATGGGAACAAACAAGGAAAGCAAACATCCTCGCTTGTTACAGAGAATAACTTTTTTCTTTGAGGGCACTAATAAAGATATAATGCTGATATATATATTGTAAAAGTTATTGTTTTTGTTCCAGGCTTGTTTGGTTTGTCCTTAGGTAAATCCAAAGTCTGTGATCGGTCAACAACATTAGATATGAAAGGCTTTGTCTCTTGTCTTCCATTAGGTTTAGTAACGGATTTCTTTTCTGAATCTGTAAAAGCTTTCAATCCTTTGTTTTTAATTGCTCTCCGAAAAAGGCTATTGCAGAGAATTTTAGATTTTAATATAAAAACAATAATACTTAAGAGCGTGATGCATAAGCCTGAAGAGATATCATGCCACAATAGCCGTTTAGTAATTGATTTTTTAATTGAACAAGGCTGGGTCATTGTTTTAGAATAGTTTTTAAAATCCTTTCTTTAGGAGACATGTTTAAAATTTTGATTTATTTGTCTTTTATTTGTTTAAAACTATAGAAAATTTATTTTTATTTTTTTTAATTATATAAAAACGCTTTGACCCCATAAGCTGGGTGTCTATTACTAAAAATACGCTGTCAGAATTTCCCAAGTTTTTCATGAATAATAAACTAATTAGCTCTATAGAAAAACAAAACAAAATCGATTAAAGACTATATCCGTTGTAAATTAAACCTATTTGCAAAGATCCACCGAATAAACTAAAGCTATACCTGTACATTTACCTTACTGTATATAAATACTTAATGCGCAATGACAGCTTTGAACTCAACAAAATATTTAAGTATTATACTCTATAAATTGTTGTTCGTATGAGGTGACCAATTGTGTGATAGTAGAATGAATAATTTATTGTCGTCATTTTCGTAAGCAAAAGTAATACGTCTTTCAAGGATATAGAGAAATTGTTTTTCGGATTCAAGCATTAATTTGGTAGAGTAAAGTACTTCAAATATTTTCCAAACAGATTAGAGCTAGTTTTCACTATTTTTTTTTAATTAGCTATGATCAGCCTTGGTAGATACGAGATTATTATTTTTTCGTGATTTGAATGAAGTTCCGAATCTGACGGTATAGTAAGAATCATTGTGTGAATAGATTAAATATTTTTATTCGATACGTTAAGGGGATATACAATAGACAGAAAAGTGTTATAAGTTGGAAGCTAAAGGAAACTAGAAAATATTAGTGACAGTAGGAAGGATAGGCCCATTGCAACTTTGTATAAAATCCGGAAACAAAAATCTCTCTTGAGACCCCAAAGAGAAATTGTATGGAACGATTGATCTAAAGTTGTAGCCTTACCCCGATACCCCAAGAGGAAGCTCATATAAACCAATACAACAATTTATAACTAAACTGAAGAAATTATTTATTTATTTATTTAGTAGTAGTGTATATAAATAGGTATGTATATGTTGTTTTTTTTTTATCAATTTACTTACTTAACGTCAAGTTATTTTATTATTATTTATCATAAATACCTTTTGATTATTATTTAGTAGTTATTTTTCTTTGTTTACTTTATATTTTCCTTTTACAGAGGTTCACAGTAAAAATGATGCCCCAGAATATTGATAGACATTTTTTTTCAGCGGTGTAATTTCTTGACGTAAGTAAATTTTATATTTTGGGGTCCGATGGACATTGCTATGTGTGGTGGTAACCAGAAAAATAGGTCCAAAAAACAATTTACGTCCAACCTTAAAACAAGGAGTCAAATAACACATCAGGTATGGAGTGTATGGCGGCTTCGAGTGTAGGAAATCTTCACTTTATGGACGCCATAGTGAACATGTTTAACTAGACATTTTGAAAACAAAATTTTAAAAAAAAAAGTATGGAAAATTGGAGCTAAAAAACGATTTTTTTTTTATCGGGATAATGAACCTAAATATTCTGCCATGTTAATTAAGGAATGGCTACATTATAACTGTCCCAAAGTTATTAAAAACTCTGCGATAGTTACCGGGCCAAAAATTGTTAGAAATAAAAAATAACACTAAATTTCTTGAAAAGAAGACTTAAGAATATGTCTCTTCGAAGAATAGAACAGGCAAAGCCTGAAGTTCACCGAAAAATTGGTCGACTCCATTACAAACAGACTGAAAGAAGTGGTAAAAGATTTTTGCTTGCCTACAAGGTATTGAACTAAATTAATAGTATTTAAAAGTTAATAAAAAGTGAGTAAGGTGAGATATTTTGACAGAGAGATAAAATTATTCAGTATTTTTTTTATTATTACTCTACAACATCATTTGCTTAAACTACAAGATTGGTTCACACTATGGAAAATTCGACTTAATCATGACAAATCCAAACATATAACATTTACTCTTCGAAAAAACATCTGTCCTCCAGTTTATATTGACAACAATCAAATTCCTCAAACGGACACGGTACTTTACCTTGGACTCACCTTCGACAGAAGGATGACATGGGGCCCACATCTTAAAATGAAACGTATGACACTTAACAAACGACTCAAACTACTTTACTCTCTTTTTGCCAAATCTTCAAAACTAAAACTAAAACAGAAACTGAATACATATACATACTTACTTAAGCCCATATGGACATACTCATCACAAATATACGCATCGCTGAAAAGACCCACCTACAAAAACTTCAAACGTTCCAATCAAAATTATTGCGACTCATAACAAAAGCACCTTGGTACGTGACTAACAAAACTCTACATACTGAACTCCACTTTCCAACAGTTGATCAACATATAACGACCCTATATCATCGATTTTACACAAATTTAAATGGACATAATAACAGACTTATAAGAGACATGGCCACAGTTGACATACCTCAGAACATGAGCAGGAGACTAAAAAGGCGTTGGATGAGGGATCTCCTTCCTTAGACAACCTAAGTAATTGGAACAAGTTAGGGAAAAGGTACTGCTGAGTACTTTCCTTCCTCATGCCTGTCATGTCATTATATCATTATCGCCATCACATTTGCTGATTGTCAACTTATTGTTGACAGGCGCAAATACATATTTTATAGACAAAAAAAAAATATTATTTTAAACAAATTTATTTTTAGCTTTTGACAACTTTAGGCAGGAGGACTTTTTTTCACGGTTAAATATTTTAATTTTTATTAAATTTGTAAATATTTGAATTTAGAGTATAAATGAACCTGTTTTCTACAGGGTGTATCAATTTCACTGTGAGCCTCTGTTTATATGGTATGAATGAAGAGATACTGTGAACATAGTCTTACCTCGCTGTAACCATTGTCTATGAGAGAGAATGTTATATTGCTCAAAAAATATATTAGTACCTATATATTTACATATGTTTTTGTATTGAACTGATAATTAAAATATATATGAATTTTTTTGTTGTTATACTATGGAATGTCATTTCTCAACCCTTTACTGCGCTATACGATTACATATACTATAGGCTCTAGTGTGAATACTCGAAAAAGAACTCTTTCTCTCTTTTGAATTTCTTGTTACCAATCTCGTTAGAAGTCTTTTTTGTTTGAAACCAAGACAAAAGGAAACAGCGGAAGCCGAAAAATTCAATTGAGTTGTCAAAATCTTAGCGTTACAGGACAAACAATACAGGATGATGTCTCCTGTTTCAATTGACAGTCACATTGTGCAGGATAAAATGGTCACGTAAACTGGTTTCGTCAGCTTGTATACACTCAAGCAAAAGTCTTGCGCGGTAATCTAAACGTGACAGCAAGGAAGGATAGTATTCTAACTTTTTCCAAACAATCAAATTCAATAAATCATAAGAAATTAATTTCAACTAAAAATAATGCGTTTGATTAATGCATATTATAATACCGCATATGTCATAGTCTGAGGCACAAAATCCTTTTTATCTAAATATTAACACCTCCCTGAAACTTTGTAAATAGCTTTATCTCATCGTAACCAACAGATATTTTATTTACGAAAATTCTCGGAATTTCACCGTTTTCAATCTGGAAATCGGCAAACTTTGTCTATTTAATTAGGTACTAAAAATTCGTAAATACTTATTTGCTTTTCACTTGGATCATAAGACAATTTGATCACAAAATCAAAAGAAAAGGTGACCGACAAAAATATCAGGCTATTTTGCCAATAAAACCTGGTTATTTTGGAGGTGTGAGTGAGGCCAAAAGGCTCAATATTTTTGAAGGCCATCCCCAAGTCCAAGAGTTTTCGTAAATAAAATATTTGTAGGTTACAATGAGATGAAGATACTTGCGAAGTTTTAGGCGGATTGATAAAAATGGATCTGTACCAAGAACTATTAATTATACATCATCCTTAATGAAATTCGAATTTCGACTTCCTGATATTTTGTGAAGTAACTTGACCAAAAACATATTTATTACATACTATTTCTACTACCTATATGTTATTTTATACATATTACGAAAGATTTATTTCCAACTAATATCTCACAGCTACAATTACTTAAGGAAACGAGATATTTAAAAAATAAATTGTTAAAAAAATACCAAAATAATTCATCTAAATAATATGTAACTTGAAACTGACTCAATCTAATTTTTAGGCTAAATTATATTTAATAATCTTCAACTGTGATAATCTCAGAGACGAGTGTTCATTTAGGAAAAAATATCCATAACCTTATTGGTAGTTCTTCGAGATTGTTATATTATATGTGTGTGTTTGGCACTTAAGATCGTTGTCGCTTTGGGTCGATAAAAAAATAAAATATGAAAAAATTTCTATTTTTAAAATTTAATGTTTATTTGATTTATAGCTGTAATTGATTAATTCTATATCTGAACATCAATTATTTATCATTAACAAAAAAAAATGTAAGCACTTTGATAATTTTTTTTTATTTGTTGAGTAATAATACATTTTGCCACACTTAAGGGCACTGAGTACTAAGGCTGAGTGAGGCACATTCATACCATATATACAATACATAAAAAAAATATATATATAAAAAAAAATAAATAACTAAAAAATAAAAAAATCTATATAACAAAGGCAAAAACTACAATCAACCAAGGAAAAATAAATAAATAACTAAAAAATATAAAAATCTATATAACAAAGGCAAAAACTACAATAAACCAAGGACTTTGATAATAAATCAGTATTTATAAAAAAAAAATTTATAGTCAAGATCGATAATAACGGTCTTATCGTTAATATTTTAAAAAAAATCTAACTATATTTAAGTAATATAGTTAGATTGTATGTTGTAAATGTCATGTATAAAGTGTTGGAATTTTAATATTTTTTTTCATAGTTATTGCATAGTTACACTGTAATTCTGATTAAAATGTTTCTATTTTACCATTCGGAAAAAAAGTAAGTTTATTAACTTTTTTATTCCTGATATTTATGACTGTATTAAAACACAAATTCATCAAGTAAATGTGAAAAATGGAGTAAAAGGACATAAAAACTCTTGATGTGACACTATCCGCTGGTAGCAATTTATAATAGTTTAATTATTATTTATATATACACATAATATACAAATGCACAACAATATTCTTCTTTTATTTGCTAATAAAGTTATTCAGAAAAATATCAATATGTATTTATTCTTTTTGGGAATCAATTTATTGAAACGCATGTTATTTTATATTGTAATTAATAACTTCAGCTCCCGAATTGTTTATTTTGACTAGATGCGTAGTTCTTATAGTTTCGAGTTTCACAACTATTTTCTGGAGTTCGCGAAGTTTGAGAAGACATTGATTAAGATTAATGAAGGAAACATGTTATTAGTTTAGCAACTTTCCATTTATCATGATCTGAGAATTTCTGGTTTAATACACGAGTTTTATTATGTAGAGTAATTTTTGTTTTTAGATTATTAATTTCTAATATAAATAATGTTAGCTGTGTGTGTTTATCTGTTAACGAGGTAAATCAAGGTGATTTTATCTGAAAGCAGTCAGTGTAACATCGAAGATTCATGCTGATTTTTTTAAATGATTATTAAGAAGTTTATAGAGTCATAAAAACAGCTTTATTCAACGATAGTTCCATTGTTGGATTATCTCTCGGAAAATCTCTCTCAGTTATTCAGTATTCAATACGATTCTTTCTTTAATAAACATTCCGAACACTGCTGCAGAGCCTGTGTCAACGAGCTCCAACAGAAACAAGGCCACTGCTATGATAGCCCTTGACTGCTTCAAAGCATTCGACTCCGTCTCTCATTTACTACTTCGCCACCAACTTATTGATCTTTGGTGCCCCGGAAGTTAGAAGCAATAATTGTATCATTTAATCATAAGCGAGAATTTATTGTCCCATAAATCTCACATGTGGAGTTCCGCAAGGTGCGGTACTATCACCAGTTCTGTTCTCTATTTACGCTGGAAAAATTTTTACGGCAAAGTACAGAAATGGAATAACAAGTAACACTTTTTTCTGATAATATAAATATTACAATCAGCAGTTTGAACGCTAAATGGGAAGCGAATCCAAATAAAACGAAAGAGAGTTCTTTTTTCATTGCAAAAAGCGAAGGATAGATTACCGTTAAATTAAAAATTAAGAACTGTTTTTTCGGCACACTTTTGTAAAAACATTAAAACTAACTTGTCTATTATTTTCAACATGCCTCTTGAAACTCCTAAGAATTTTGATTTATTAAACAATCATACGTTCGACTCTGTGATCACGTAGCCCATGGTTCGAATTTATTACCGAAACGACAAGAATCGGCTCAAAATGGAGTATTGTGGAAATAGTAGAAGGTCATAGCAGTGATTGAAGGCGTCAAGACCTCACGATTAAGATTGTAAAAGTATAGAATTCCCGTGAGGAATTTAGCGGATCTTTCCACTCTGGTTAGAATATGTTTGGTTGTACCTCTAGAACGACACGCTCCTCCACTTCTCTCCCAATGTGCCAGGAATGACAACACAAGGGGTAAAAGAAAAAAAAATAAAGTACGTTATCTTGACCCAATATTCGGCAGAAGGATTACGATCTGTACACGAGAAAAACTAAAAAAAAAAAATCACTGGAATCACCGCACCTTCTTTTTCTAAATCATCAAAACCGAAAATTAAATATGCACAGATCTACTTAAAGCTGTATAGAAATAAATCTCAAATAATCACGGTTCAGAATAAAAATCTTCTCAATTCACAACTGTAAGACTAATAACAGAAGCTTTTTGATACATAGTTCATATAAACTAGTGTTGCCCAAAATCAGTGTGCCCAACAGTTGCAAGGCCATGATCAAGATCGGTAAAAAAAACAAACTGTTTTTGTGTATAAATATAAAGCTAAAATATTTACTAATACTTAACAACTTTAGTTACTATTTGTAAAGAATTGGTATAAACAAAATATGTTGGCATTTAACTCTTCCATTTTCGATTTATTATTTTCAATAATGAACCATTGTGATAAAAAAAAAAAATTCAAAACCTTAATCCTCTCTCAAAATTTGACATTAAACGTTTCGGGATACGAAGAATTAAAAAAAAACGAATAAATTTTTTTTGCCTGTCCGCGTATTTTCTCCAAAACTACTAGGCCGACTTTTTTTCAAATTTGGATTTAAAATTAAAGGTCACCCGAGGATGATCCTCCTTCATCGACATTTCTATCCTCCTTTTCCTTTCAAGATGGCGACCGAAAAACCTGCGGCGCTATAGACTGTAGCGCCTAAACGAATGTACCGATTTCAATGAAACTTCGGTAAAGTCTTCTACTCGGTGCCTATTAAATTTGTCTATATAACTTAATACATAACGAAAAGAATCTGGAAAAAAAGTTACTAGGCGTGGTAAAATTCGATTCCAAATAACTCAAAAAGTATACCCTTTTTTGTCGACATTGTATAGTTATTTAAAACTTTACGGAATTTCCTAAAAAAAATATGCTTAAAATTGGACAATTATAAGAAAGATATGGTCTCTAGATGTAGACAATACGATAAGATAAAAAGAACAAGACTTGTACTATTTTGAATGTTCATAATTTGATAAGAAGGAATCGGTGCCACAGTAAATAGTCTTTATTAAAGTTTTCACAATAAACAAAACCGACATAACAACAGCATAAATGATTATTGCTTCAATAGGTGACTGGTAAGGAGCTCAATGAAAGATCTTTTCTGAATAAAGGGTTTTAATCAAGATACTTTGGAACAGCTGCTGAATACGATCCTTCATGTGCCTAAATGCTCATATACATATCATATATTCTTTTTACAACATATTTGCTGACTAACAAAATAAACAAAATAAAACAAAATAAAAGCGTTCAATACATAATCATCGTAAAGGAAAATAGGTCTTATGTATTTTAAAGAATTTAATTAACACACAATTAAAATAATGGAATAGTTAAGTTATTAAAGTTCAGTAATCTATTGAGGCAAAGTAGAAGCTGTTAAACTTGATAGGAATGTAAGCCTTCCCGGGACTAAGCTGATGGAATCATCCCTAACAGCTTCTAACTAACTTTGCTTGACTCTAGGGCTTTCAGGGGCCAGGTAACTTATCGATCCCCACTATGTGTGCAAAACAATGTATATCTCCTCATTTTGAATATTATCAAGTACATAGGTTATGTTAGAAATAAATTTACCTTTTTTTAAACAATAAATTTGATTGAGATAAAATGTAACTTAAAAATATAACTTCTAACTACTACTATGTCTTCTAGAACAATAATAGATTTCGGTTATAAGGGATGGTCATAAGATTTTATTATTTTAATCTTTGTGATAGTATAGAGGGATGCGCTTAATTTTACTAAGTGTGTGACGTTCAAGATTACTATATATTATCTCTGTGTAAAGATTAATCAAGAAACATGCACGCGGAAGAAGGTGATTTCAGAGTACACCCTTGACGAATGGAACCAGCGATGGGTAACAACTCCGAAAGGAATTATTCTGAGGAAATATTTTACCACAAGCGGTTCCTCGGTTAGCAGCAAAGTGGGTAGAACCAGATTACTGGGTCTCCCAACTACTCACTGGATACCGAGGCTTTCGTGCAAAACTTAATTTGGAAAAAATATCGACCCCAGTTGCGGAGAACCAGAAACTGCCACATAATCGCAACCTGCACTGCCTAGGAGGTCCTGAGAGCCAAACTGCTGAAGGAATCCGGTCTCTGCGATTTGAAAGACAGCGATTTCCCTCAGCTAATGAGTGCGCAAAACTATCCGTACTTCAAAGAATTTCTATCAGGATGGAAATCAATTATAGGCTCAACTCATTTCTCCTTGGGAAGAAGAGGAGGTGCAACATCTGGAAGACTGCCCAACAGAGGGGGAGCAGAGGAAGTCCATGGCTAAACCTAAAGAAGTGCGACCAAGCAATGTGCCAAGTTCATTAAAACTGCATTATTGTTTTTCTGGCAGCAGTTTGATGCTAAGAAGACATGCGCTACATCTTACTGCTGCCAAATCCTGTATTGACCTTAAGGCACTGCAAGTAGGGATAAATATAAAAAAATAGTACAGTTATATATTTTTTTAATTAATATTACATAGATTTATACAAAAAAAAAAAAATTACGGCATGTCATTAACTATCTCTTCATTCGAAAACTAGACAAGGAATCACAGAATATAATATTTTAGTCCAGCACCAACTGGAGAAGAACAATTTGTCTATGGGTTCAAATAAAAATCCATTCGCTTTTTCAAATTGAAGGAATATTGAGATTATATCCGCAACATTCGTTAAGTAATCAATACTTAAATATCGTGAATAATTAATGCTGATGAAAAAAGTAAATAAAAAGAAAAAATAAACAAATAAAATAAAATATAAACTTCCAAACACATATAAATACCTATAAATTCGCCTAGGAACCTCCCAGTCAAGCTTTTTGCCCCATACGTGGAAGTCACTTTTCCAGCCTCATCAGTAGTATTAAAAGTCAGTGGAGACTGAAAGAAGGCACTAGAGCCACAGAACATGAGTGGAGAAGCTGGCCATTGCCAGGACTCCAAATTCATATTTACAAAAGGTCTCGAGGCCAGTGCCATTTCAACCTTCGAGTGAGATGGTATGGATGCTCGAAGCTGGATAGGGATTGCGCTAGAGGATTGGGATGATGAATAAAGTTCTGGTGAAAGTTGTAGAATCTAGATGAGATGATGTCATGGACATACGGGATTTAAGGTCATGGTGTAGGGTCTTGTTCGTGACATAATATGGAGCATTGACTATTGTTCGAAGGACTTTGGACTGGAAGGATTGGATGGGTTTGATATTCGATGATTTAGTTGTCCCGTACAGTTCCAATCCGCAGGTCCAGATAGGTTTCAGTATGGTATTGTAGATTAATAGTTTGTTTTCTGTTGAGAGATGAGATGTTCTGTTTAGTAGTCTGTATAGCTGACCAAATCGTCGGTTAAACTATTATCTTTTACGTTTCGTATGTGGGTTCCAAGTTAGTCTTTTGTTTAGAAGAAAGCCAAGGTATCCGACTGTGTCTAAGTAGGGAAGTACATTACATGTAGGCCACAAAAATAATTATTCCATATTAACCATCTAGCCAGAATGGATAATGGCGAAATTCCGAAGAAAGTGGCCACGGAGGAGATCTTAGGGACTAGTAGAGTGGGACGACCGAACATAAGGTGAATGGATCGGGTGAGTGAGGATGATAGGACTGGAGGACTGCTCCACAGGATACTTGAGGTGACGAGTTATTGCGCCGCACAGTTGTCGGAAAAGACATCAAAGCGGCAAAAACCCTGAGAAATTTCAATGCAAGCAAAATACTTGAAAAACTGAATTTATTTCAGCATGTCGGGCATTCTGAATTGATACACAATAAAACTTTTTTGATAAGACCAACCCTGTTATTATTATTGTTAATTTTTTTAAATTATAAATAAAATATATTTTGTATGCAATATGTTCTGAAAGTAAAAAGGTATTGTATAAAGTCATTGACAGAATGAATTATAAATATCTATTAACTATATTACTATCAAGAGGACATAGTGGTAAGAGAAGAAGAGCAAATCAACCTTCAGCTAAATGAGGATGAAACCAAACACGTGGAGTGGTGAGCAGAAAATATTACCACAGTATCAATTATGAGCTCGGAAATTGTTTGAATTTCTCTTCAATATTTTCTTTCAGTTTTTTTGTTTACATACTTTTCTTCCAGTTTTCTATGATGAACAGGAGTAAATTATATTAAGTATACATTTATTTATATACAGGTAGGAATTTCTTCTAGCTCATTTTGGGTATAACTTTCTTGACTAAATTGGCTAGATAATAAAAGAAATTGGCAAGATAAAAGATAAAAAAAATTGGCAAGATAAAAGATAAAAAAAAAATTGGCAAGATAAAAGATAAAAAAGAAATTGGCGGTCGTTGGCACGAGGTACCTTCCGATGGAAAAAGGGAATTCTCGGATCCGTTGAGTGATGACATCCGATTTCTTAGATCCGATTTACAAAATACGATTTCTTAGAATTTATTTAGAAAGAAATTATTTGGCTCATTTCCAAAAATTACACAACAAAAAATAATTTTCAGTATTCAGCGAAAAACACCTAAAATATTTTTAATGATTTATAACCAGATCCATGGTTAATTTGACAGACACACCGACCTACACGTTCCGACAGTCAATGAACACATACGAACGTACTACAAACGATTTCATAACATGTTAAACGGGCACTCCAACCAGCTTGTAAAAGAAATGGCCACAACTAGTATGCCCGAGAACTCCAGAAGACGACTGAAAAGGGTCTGGATGAGGGATCTGCTTAAATAATGTTAGTAAATAAAAGCCATGGAAGGGATGCCGCTGGGTATTGCTATTCCTCATGCCTATCAAGCCTTTTTATTTATTTATTTTATTTTATTTTTCTCTCATTACTAAGCCAGCTCATCTGCTGATTGTCAATAATAATTGACAGGTGCGGATAAATATATGTAAGTGCAAAAAAAAAATTTGACAGAGACAGGCTTTTTACGTATATATACGTATATTGTATTGAAGATATTTGAAACTGGTGTTTTTATTCGTGCCTAAACTTTAGGAATACATGAGTTAACTATGTCAGACAATAAAAACATAGGAATTTGAATTATCATAAAACCTGGAAATTAGGGGTTTTAGCCCCTCTCAGACCACTATGAGCCGTTGTGCATATATGTATGTATAGTATTGTGATTAAAATTATCTTAATTCATGTATTACTTTAGTTTTTGTATCTGAATAAAAGTAACAAAATTGTCAGATAATCTATTAGTGGTTTGATGATTATTAGTTTAAAAAATATATACTTAAGGTAATGTACTTGTTTAATTAATAAAATAGTTCATCAATTATTATCTGGCTCACAAAAAAAAAATATTGTCATGAAAACATTATACTTTTAGCCATTGTTCGTTGTCGTCGAATATGTGAGATTCAAAGAATAAAATATGACATAGCATTTAAAAAAATGAGTTGAGAACGAAGTTATAGATACAGTTTTTTTTGGATAACCGAAATGAATAACTATATATGTTTATTATCTCTTTAGGGAGATGAATTTTTTTATTGTCAATTACAGCACTCCACCACCGTTATGAACGATATGTTATTCGATAAAAGTTCGATTAACCATCACCTGTTTATTACATACCAGTTTCTCAAAATATTTTCAAAGATAAGGATAAAGTGAACACAAATATAGCGATTGACATCCCTGGATTTGATAAACTTAAATGAAGTATTTTCAAATACAGAAAACAATATTGTGTCACATAAAAAAAAAAAAAAAAAAAAGAATGCAGACATACATTTTCAAAATTTATTTTATCTACTTTAATTATAAGATAAATAATGAAGAGAAAAATGGTTGGGGTGTTCAGTCAAAAAGGAAGGCAAAAAAATAATGATAATATTTATTTTTTTTTAAATAAAAAATAAATATTATCATTTATTTTTTGCCTTCCTTTTTGACTGAACACCCCAAATATTCTTCTCTTCATTATCCACGACAGTCAACCAATTACCAATTATATAAGATAAATATTTCTGTCGAGATGAATTTCCTATCAACAAGGATATTGAGCAAATATGATATTAAGGAATACAATATGATATCAAGGAGAACAGAAAAAAAAAACCAAGAAAGAATATGAATAATAGAAAATAACAATTCAATTAATTTATTTGAGTTTGTTTAACGTCAGGTCGACTGAGGCTTTTTTCCAGCTATCGTATTTTTAGTTTATTGAAAATTATGCATATCCTAAAAACTTGTCTTTGAATGGTTGAATGTAAGGTATATTTATGACCATATAAATTATTAATGTACTTTTTGAGTTCGTACAGATGCTCATTATTTATTAAATCATATATTTGTTTTTCTTCAAAATTAAATCCACACCTGTAATGAATTTTATAATAAGCAGATTCGTAATATTAAATTTAGAAAAAAAGTCATTATAGTCATTAAGTCTTTATTTGCTTCCTTAAATCAGGAAACTACATCTCTCATTAAATCATATTTAACAATAAAGCAATGATATAATGTAAATTAGAAGAACTGGACCAAACGAAATTCATTAAACAGAGAAAGACAAGCGCTCCTTGTATTGAGTACTTTTAGGAATCGAATAAATCGCTGAAATTGAGATACGGATGTATGGTTATGACTAAAGAAAGAATAAATAAAATAATTTTTAATGACAATAATTTTCTAATGGAATTTAAACTTTTGGGCGCCTAGCTATTTTCGCCATTAAACTCTAAAAAGACAAATATATAAAACATAAGATACTTACCCATCATTTATACTTAGGCCATAATAACACTCATACAACACTCAGGTGAAAAAAAAAAGATGAATAAAATAAACTTAAAAAGAGGTTTAAAAGAAGATAAATAAATAAAAAAAAGAAATAATAAAGAAAATAAATAAACTTAAAAAAAAAATAAAGATAGGCAAAGGATCACACACACACACACAAAAAGAAGAAACAGGTTCGATTTTTTTTTCAAAGCTTCCTAGATTGGCTCTTTGGCAATCTTGGTTATATAGTAAATGTATATATTTAGTTTTGAACAGAAAGTTTCCTATTTTATCGACTAACATTCCTACTTCACATGACTACCTAATAAGTCCTAGCATGCCAATTATTACACACCCTGTAATAAAAATTTATATATTCTAGTCTTGGAAATAAATAAAGGTTTAAATATATAATATAATAAAGATAAACATGTATAATATAAATAGTAATCACAATCAATAACATGAGTAATTATGATATGACAACTTAAATGAATTCGACATGACTGTTTTAAAAAACAGTTGACTAATACAGATTTACATGAAACTGTTGTCCGACTACTTAGCAACTGCTTACATGATTTACAGTGACACATGAGAACATTATTCACTCTGGGATTAACCGAACTAGTAAATAACTCATATTTGAGTAGTAACCGGTTCGAAACATTTACTATTTATTCATGGCTGCGGCATTAGAGAAGAAAAATCACCTTCAATTACTCTACACTTGTTCGTCGAATTAGTACTAAAAGTTAATCTCATGTTTAATTAACTTAATTCAATCAGCATTAATAATTTGTATTAATGAGGAGTCACATTATTTATTTTAATTATGTTTTCGTGGAATAATTTACATAAACAGTGGAAACTGATTAATTCAACTCGAAGCACCTGGAAGGGTAGAATCCAACTCAACAATTTATACTTCACAAAATTAATAAACAATAATTTAATAGTTATTAAAAGTCGTCCTCCTTTAAAGACTGAATCCCGTTCTAAAGGATATGTAGTCATTTTTAAATATTCGTACCTGGAATTAAAGGTATTTTGATCCCTTTACAGCGTAAACTGCTCAACGGGCGCGAAAGTTTCGTCTCCCAGAGATAAATTTTCCTCAGAGAACGTACTAATCCATAATGTAGAAACTTATTTAAACCATGCAAGAATAATGTACATATCATGAAGTACCTTTTTATTATAATTAATAATAATGTTTAACTATTAAAAAGTGTGAAACAAAAGTGAAAAAAAACTACTTTATTAGTTTGAAAAAAAAAATTCAAAAAGAAACAATTTATTCCTACGATTTATTACAAATACGAAATTATGAATTCAAAGAATAATAAACATAAAGAAGTTAATCTTAAAAAAAAATCAATTGCAAATCAATCCGGATTTAAAACTATTTGGTTATGTCATTACTTAAGATACTTATATCTTTGTTCACAAATTTTTTTTTTTTTATGTTTTTGAAATATGTTTGTCCTGAAACTGTTATGTGAGTATAGAAATAAATTGAATTGTAAATATTAGTGATGTTAGGCGCATATATATCACTATTATTTTATTCAAAATAATTTACTTTTTTTTTAATTATAACTAATACACCCCTTCTGAGAGGACTATTCATTACAACGGACGAATTCCGTAGTCTCATGTATGATTATTGCACTAATATGGAGTGCAACAGACTATATTGAATGGCGTCACATTTACATCAGCAAAGATAAGGAAAATGCAGGCCAAGAATAATAAATTGTATTGATCAATCAATTTCATTTAATTTGTTTCAAGAAAATATTAAGGTTAAAAATTAATTGAAGCATCAAATTTTTAAAACGCGAATTGATGTACCTGACAAAATAAGAACACGTTATGAGGGACGTTATTTGTTATAAGTAAGTTAATTATATAATGTCACAATCAGTTAAATACAGAGATGTCACGAGAGAAATTTGAACATTCTTGTCTTGAACAATTACTGTTACTGAGTTGTGGAACGGTATTGTCAGTATCGAATCAGTCTGGCTAACCACAAAATGTCAATGACAAAACAATAATTACTCCTGCGGTACCTGTCATGGCGTATTTTAGTCCATAGATGCGGTGCGTCCATCTGTACGGATAAATTATGTAAATTATAAATTATAAATTATGTAAAGTTTCTCAGCAAAAAAACAAAACTATTAACCGTTTTTATTACTTTTATATTATGTAATTAAGAAATTATATTTGTTTTACACTGCCTTATGGATTACAATTAACAAATAAAATATACGATCTGAATTTCACATTATAGAAGAAAAATAAAAAAAAAATATTAAAAATATTACATCTATTCACAGATAATAAAGTGCCAAAATAAATTTAAATTTACCTTCATAAAACAATTGTGAAAATTCCTGGAAGTGGTAGGATTAATTAAAAATTAAAAAAAAATTATATTGTTTAAAAAACTATATTTCATAAATATTAAATATGTAAACAAAGTTTGTAAGATAAGTAATAGAAATTAATGTGCATAGTATAGAAAATATAAATCGATACAATATATACGTTGATGGAAAGGTTTTATTAAAATTAGAAGATTATGTCTGGAATATAGAAAAATTAATAGAGGACATTTTTTTGATTTTGAAGGATTTTAAAGGAACATTGGAACTCATTACATAATACATAAATGTAATACCTTCAAAGATTTCAGTATAGAACTATTTCAGTATAAATATACATGCATTTAATATACATACTATAATCTAAATAATATAATAAAATATAATTTACGTCTATATAAGTACAATTAGAACTATTACAATTATAAGATTAGATTGATTATGAGAAAATGTACAAAAGTTTCAAATCTTGTAGGGTATATACCCTTATGCAATTTATATTTTTAGAAAAGGAGGTGTACGAAAATAAAATAAAAATTTATTATTTGTTAACAGATAATATTTGAAGTTTTATTTCAAAATGATAGATAAACTTTTTTAGTCTCTCTATTATAGGAGTTATTTGTTGATGTAATACACTCCTGAAATAATCAATAAATATAATATTTACTGTGAAGTTCTCCACAGATTGACTGATATATAGATAGGTACATGATCTTATTCTTATCAATGACCAAAGGTGTGGTGGTACATACGCGTGTATATAAAAATAAATAGTTTTAATAATAGATAGGTAATACTTTTCGATCAATTACATATATAATTATATTCTTTCACATAAACATTTAATCAATCTAAAGATATTATATTTTTAATCTTCATTCGATAAATTTTTGTAAATTGAAGTAAAACTTGAATTATCAGTTAAAAACTTCAATATCTTGAATAAATAAAGATGGAGTTTTCCAAATGGCCCTTATAAATGAAAGGTGGAAGGTGAACCTTCTTTAGAGTTGAGTTGTTTTTCTTCTAAAATCGGATTCATTATTCCGTAGCAGATCTAAAAATAAATTCTCAATTTCTTACAATAAAAACCTTATTCGTTATTATTTTTATTCAACTGTATTTCTTCGTTATTATTTAAATCAATCTTTATGCATTTAATATGACTCACTAGATTTTTTTTTTTTATAATATAGGTATGATTGTGTTTAGAAGTTTCTATTTTATGTTATTTGTTTACTTTTTTTCTTTTCTTTACTTTATTCATCAGTATTATTTATTTACTTTTTATATTTATATTTATTTCTCTATTATGTGTATATATTGTATGAATGAGAACTCTTAGCCCTGATACTTATAGCCCTCCAGCAGTGGCTGATTGTATTATTATTCAATAAAAGGATTAAAAAAAAAAAAAAGATTTTTTTATTAGTTCGGCATAACGAATTAAATGTATCATGGTGATGTAGAGAGGGTTGACCGTGATATAATATGAGAAGGAGTTGATCGGGGGTGCGGTCAAATAAATACTTAATTATAGAAATAGTATGTTATGTTCTCCTTTGTTTTCTATTTTTGTTTGCATCTTCTTGTATATAATACATGATCTAGTTGATAAGTATTTTAACTACATTGCCACCCACTATATCTCTTATATCATCTTTTTATTTCTTTTTATCAGACAATTTATTCTTAATTTATATCTACTTATATTCATTTATTTTATTTTCACCATGTACCTTTTATATTTTGTATCTTTTGTAGCCCTGATGAAGACCTGCAATGTGGGTCTAAACGTCGGCATAAAAATTAAATAATACTATTTATATAATTTAGTATTTATTTTACCGCAACCCCGATCAACTCCTTCTCTTAAATGTATAATGAAATTTTAAGAAGACCAAAGTTATAAACCGGAGCCCATTTCTAAAATAAAATAATTGAGGCCTATACAATAAAAACCCGATGAATCAAATTTTCATAATTTTTGGATAGACTTGCAAATATATAAATGAATAATAAAAATATGGATTGCCTGACATATCAAGAATTTTTCAACAGTGTAAAAACAATTTCGTATGTGTACGTGGTTTTATGATCTTTTATGAGGTATAAAGTACACTCTACAATTAACCTCCTACAAAACTTTTGTTTACGTCTGTAAAATAATATTTTTTTTATAAATAATATCTAGATTTTTTAAACAAATATTCACACTATGTTATTATTATATTTATATTTACTGGTATTAGACTATGATTATCATACATAATATGTTAACGTAATGTATAAAAGTACTTATATATCAATTAAATTACAAGTTACTTATTTTGAATTTCGATCAATCCATAGTTTATTTTTCTCCATCATTTTTAACAATGATAGAATTTTTCCCTAAAACAATGATTTTCCCTTAAAAAAGTATTTTCCTTTTTAAATTTTGATAAGGAGTTATTTAACAGTATCTAAAAATATATGCATTTTTTTACCAACTTTGTAAAGCTTATTTCCTTCCTTACATTAAATTAATTTTCTTTCTTGACCAATTATCTTTAAAAAAAAAAGAATGAAAAAAGGTTTTAAAATATACGGCCTATGCTAATAAGCAAAGCTTTAATTTAATTTTTTTTAAAACGGTGGCTGATTGTATTATTATTATCCAATAATAATAAAGTTTCTTAAATAAAGTTTCTTAAAAAAATATATGAATAAAAAAATCAATAGTAACAATTCCTTATATCAGAAGCAAACCACTTACGCCAATTATGTCAGTAAATAAATTAAATAAAATAAATTATATTAATTAATTCTCATTAACCAATACATTCTCGATTTTAATTATCATTTATCTTGCTCTTAGATTAATCATGCCCGATCATTTTATTTTGCTCTAACATAATATTTAAAACTTAAAATGAAATAGAAAAATGAGATAAGCAATCAGAAGGGAAAGGATCGTGATTTATTAATTTAGAAAAAAAAATAAAACAAAAAATAACCTGAAATGAATCCGGTTGGCTACTACACTTTCTATATAATGCTGTTTTCGTGACCTGAACGTATCAGTGTCCTGAAACGTGTGTACGAATCAACTATAAATAAATCAATAAATTAAGATGTTTATTTTTTTTAATCTAATTCTTTTTAGTAATAAACTTTAATTTGATCATTTTGATTAACTTTCTTCATTTACTCATTTGTTTATTTATATTTCTTCATTTATAACGTTTGTGTTTACAGGACCTTTTTAAAACAGTAAATATGGCCTTATTATATCGAAAAATAAATATTTTTCTTTTAAAAATAAATATTTTTCTTTTAAAAATAAATATTTTTCTTTTAAAAATTCAGGAATACAATATATAATATTATTTAGTTATATGTAAACTAAAGAAAAACAAGTATAAAATTAAGCACATTCCACGAACATTATTTATTTCTTATTGTTTTGTTCATTTAAAATATATTTAGATTGTATGTACCATTAACAAAAAGTTCTTTAAGTATGTAATTTTTTTTTCATTATAGATATTTTAAAAAAATCTGCAAATTATTTTACAATGGATTATTATTTCCAAACAATTATACATCTAAAGTAAAATTGCCTTCCTAGTTACAAAGAAAAATAAATAAAAGATGATTGCAATTATTGGACTAAACGTTATTTTTAATCATTAGCAATATGCTAAAAAAAAAAAAAATAGCATTGCTTCAGTAACACATTCAAAAACCAAAACAACTGATATAACTTTTGCAGTAGAACATATGAAAAAGAAACTAGAGACCATATCTTTGGTCCTAATTGTCCGATTTTAACGATTTTTTTGGGGGGAAATTACGTAAACTTTTTAAAAAAACAATACACAATATCGACAAAGAAGTGTATAATTTTGGAGTTATTCGGGATTTAATTTTACCACCCCTCATAACTTTTTTCCAGCTTTTTTTCTTTGAAGTATGTTATATAGATAAATTTAAATGACGTCGAGAAAATGACTTTAGTTAAGTTTCATTGAAATCGGTATAATCGTTTAGGTGCTACAGTCTATAGCAACGCAGATTTTTCGGTCGCCATTTTGAAAGCTAAATGCGGATAGTAATGTCGATGAAGGAGGATCATCCTCGGGTGACCTCTGATTTTATATCCAAATTTGAAAATAATCGATCCAGTAGTTTCGGAGAAAATGCGTGGACGGCGGAAGGACAAAAAGTTTTTAATCGTTTTTCGAATCCTACGTATCCTGAAACGTAAAACCACAAATATTGAGAGGGGGTTAAGTTTTTGAATTTTTTGGTCGATCACAATGGTTCATTATGAGCTTATAAGCTTTCTATTTGTCTATCTATATAACTAAAAATCGATTGTATAAAATATCGAGGAAACATAAATATAATCGATTAAATACACATAATGTTATGGAGGAGGTTTAATATTAAGTAGTAATTAATAGAACATTTGTCAGATTGTGATATATATTTATTCGGAATAAGATTTTAATTTATTAATAAGAGGAAGTTATAGCTCCCATGGAAGGCCTCGGTGTCCCACTGAAATTCCATTTTGAAATTTCTAATGCTAAACTCCGCTCTTACTCATCCTCCGCTGGTTTAAAATACCAGTGAAGTGGCTGAGGGAGAAGCGTAGGGATCTCCTAAGCCTCCCTTTTCCCTCCACATGTGGAGGGGACAGGATTGGTTCGGAGATCACCTGGCAAATTGTAAATAATGTATATAGGTATGTTTTATATAAGGTGTTTGTTTTACTTTTATTTCTATTTTTATTTACTTATGTATATATATATATATATATATATATATATATATATATATATATATATATATATATATATATATATATATTATTTTTTCTTTACTCTTTTGTTCTTTTTTCTTATTCTTTTGTTATTACTTTATTTATTTATATTTTTGTATATACGGTATGAATGCAATCTCTGAACTCTATTATAAGTGTCCTTAAACTGTGACAAATTGTAATATTTCTGAATAAAGTTTTTTAATAATAAAAATGCTGAACTCTATTATCCTGAAAATATATTATCATTATAATCATTTCAGAGTTGTATCAATTATGCCGCCACGTGTGATTCACTCATCACAATTCAGTATAATATGTTGAGAAATATTAAAAACATACTTCAAGCCAAGGATTCAATTAAGTTGTAGAAGATTTCCTAATTGTTAACTAACCCTAAATTCAGCTATTAACAAATTATCCTCAGTTTATCATTCCCCGACCCAGATAATAATGATACACATTCGGTGAAGAAAAATGTTCGTTCCCTTTAATACTAGGACAGATTTCTGGCCGGTCTCTGAGGCACGTTAAGTAAGCCCATGCGCTTACTACATTTTCTCGACTATTTCATAAGGCGGCCATTAGTTATGTAGTTGGGATGGAAATCACTGATTTAGTTTCTGTTCTATTTTATTGAGAAATTCTGTTTACGGGCACGCGTGAATACAGAAGATTATAGGGGGCTACCTCAGTGATTGTTAATAGTCGAGTATATAGCAGCATTAAGCTAGATTGGAGGAATATTGGAGTCAAATACCTTGAGAAAAAGAAAGGTAAATAATCTCGTTAATAATACTGGAAGGCAGAAGCGGAGAACTGTAAACAGTACCATCATAGCCAAATAGTACAACGTTTATCCAGGAAAATGTGGCTTGTTCTATTTCAGATGGGATGGTATTATCGGCAAATAAAATGCTGCAAATTAGTATTAGCATGGTTGAGGTCACGATGAGATACTTGTATTTCTTCCTATAATCGTCATATTTAATAAAATATTTTTTGATTATTATTTACTTATTTTACTTCTGTTTATTTTATTTTATTTTTGTATATATTGTGTGAATGTTATCTATAACCAATGTCCATATGACGGATTGTTATATTATTCAATAAATAAAAAAATAAAAAATAAAATTGTCCTATATAGCTGTTTATTTCTTAGATGTTTGTTTTTATTTTTTATTGCAATAAAATGGGTTGTAGGCACGAAGTCAATTCTTTGATGGCTATTATACGAGGAAAATAAAACTTTTATAAAACTTAGCTCGCCTTACTACCACACCAGATTAAATTAAATAGTTCATATATAATATATTTTCCGCGAAAAATTTAGAATTCTAAAAAGGAGTTGTTTGAGTAGAAAATCATTAATTCAGAATATTCTTATTGTGGATAACGCAAAAAAAAAATACTGGTTTTTATTATTTTAAAGAAGTTATTTATCCAAAATATTTCAATTTAATTAGGCTTTTGTATAATGATCCCAAAACATTTTATATTTACTCCAATTATGAAATTTCTTATTCACCGCCGCAAAATGGCGGATTGTAATGCCTAATTCTGAGGCTCATCCTAGGATAAGTAGGAATAAGGATCCAAGAAAAAATTGACCTAGTAACTATTACTTAGTTTATATTTTTTCTGTCGAAATCAATCAATGATGAAAATATTTATTTTATAAAATATTTTAACAGTGTAAATATTTAATGATGAAGCAATTTCATTATACTTACATTATTAGAATAGAATAGAAAATAATTTTATTCTGGGACAAGTCCCTTTAGAATAACAAAAAAGTAAAATATTAAAATATTATATCTGGCCTAAATGAAAACAAACACAAAAAGTGAAAAGAAAAAGAAATAAGTAAAGAAAACAATAGTTAAACATACTATATAAAATAAAAAATAAAAATCTAATATACAAAACACTTGAAACTATGCAAAGGCACTTAAAACTATGTGTAGTGGTAAAATATAAACATAAAATTTTAGAAAAATAAATATAGAAAAAATAAAAAATTAATTACATTCTTCTTAGAAATAAACTCAGTGTCTCTGTAGAAAAAAAGATAAAAAAAAATCATTAAAAAAAAATAGTAATAGGATTGGTAAAATTTTCATATTTCAAAAGATTACTGACTTCGACAGACGTTTAAAATTTATTAGAAAATTTGACAGTTTTTTAAATTTATTTGAAAGTTTGATAGTCTGATATAAAAATAACTCTAAATTTACCTAATGTTCTCAATAATTGTAAGAGATATTTTTTTGATATGACTCAACAGTTAAATAACCCTCTTTCCAACAGTCCACACCAACAAACATTCCAAAACGTCGACAAAAATTAAAATATAATTAATTTTTTGATTTCACTAGTAAGTTAGATAGTAAGGCCAGCTCAAGCGTGACGTGAGCTCCATCACCGATGTATATAAGATTGACATGAAATTAAAACAAATGAAAATTAAAATATACACTGCTTTGTAGCAGTTAAAGGATTATTAAGAGGGCAAACATGATCGGGTTTCAACAAAAAAATCAATCTAAATAGTAAATGAATTATTTTTGTTCTGTGTGTTGGTTTTGTTATATATGTTTAAGAGATTTTATTAAACGAAATAATTAAAATGGCATAGCCATCCGTTGAAAAATAATAAAATATTAATAAAAACCAACTTAAAATATACAAAAAATTCCATGAGGTTTTGTATTAATTAATCTGATAGAACTGCATGGATTAAATTTAAACTTAAATCGATCTAACTGTGATGATGTTAAACTATGTAGAACTAATTTATATTTACTAAGAACTCAGATTCAGAAAGACATATATAATCAGTATGTAATTAAAGTTCAGAATTCTAAAACTTTCACTTTTTATCTTCATTGAACTTCAGTAAATTATATTGATGACAAAAGCTGATTGAAGGTGATCAGATGGGTAATTAAAATTAGAGCTGATGTTGTGAACTTAAATTATAAACATTTCCAGCAAACAAGTAAGATTTTTAGCATGTGTAATACAAACGAAACAGAAAATCTCTATCACTTCCTGGCTGCTTGTCTGATACTCTCTGAATTTAGAATTAAATGGTTAAAGTCTAGACATTTATCTCGGGATCAAGTAATAGATTTATTAAATGGAAACAATTGGATAGCAATGGAAAATTACTGCAAGTCTGCTTTCTCCTATGGAATAATGCTCACCAGAGAATTTAACAATTAATAAATTGGAGAATTTTGGTAACATTGTTTTTGTAAATAAAATATTTATACAACTTTTACATTGTAAATATAATTGCTCTTATTTCCTTATTAATTAGCTGTATATAAATAGATTGTAATAAAACACAGACTCCACTGACGGTCAACAGACAATGTAGCAAGTTTGATTTTCGGTTTTAAATCCAAAAATATTATTTTGTATTGTAATTTATATTTTGTAATTTTGTTAAATATAAAGACTTTTTCTTCTTCTTCTTCATAGCCATCCATTTGTTGGAAAATAATAAAAAATTAATAAATACCAACCTAAAATATACAAAAGATCTATGAGGTTTTGTCTTAAGTACCTGAAAGAATGCCTCATGAAAGAGAAGACCTCCAGCTTAGGATTCAAATTACCCGTAATCAAAAACTCATCAATCTTTCGAAGCCCTGGTTTAGGTAAAACAACCCGTCAGAACCCAAAACTTCATCTCTTAATAGCCTTACCCCATCACGGTTACCGCTCTATTATAGTCCCCATAATTGTCAGAACTTTGAACTATAGGCAAAGATCACATGCCAGTCAATATATGGAAGCATATTTTATACAAAAGAAACTCCCTAACCTCAAGGAAAAATCGCAAACCATATGCATTGTATGGATATTGAAAATACCCTAAACAGAACATCTTAATTGGCATTAACTCCCTTTAACGACATATAAGCTTCCTGGAAAATGGTGAAAAATATTTCAATTTAAAAATCCGCATAGACATGATCAGAATAATGGTTCAACTACGATTAAGCGACAACCAAAATATACTAACTCTAATTCAAAAGCGTAATATAAAATTAAATGCTGAATCTTTGTGCCCTCTATGCTACAAATGAGGTGACTCAATATCCCACTTTATTCTGTCATGCCCAATACTGCATCATTACAGATCAAGCTAGGTGTTGGTAAGGTGGTAAGTGGTTAGTATATATGAGTATAATAAATATATATATATATATATATATATATATATATATATATATATATATATATATATATATATATATATATATACATATTTTTTCCCTTTCATTGTTAATGCCTTTTTTTTACATTTAATTTCCCTTCTCTCTATTTATCTCTCTATAAAACACCCCTCTTATATACAATTTTAAGATGCTTAAAATTATTAAAGAACAATAACTAAAAACAAAAGTGTATACATCTAGAATTAATTACAATTTAATATAAAACAAATACAACAAACATTTTTCATTAAATAAATAAATAAATAATAATAATTTTGTGTCTATGGTCTCACAACATATCCAACCAGCAGTTGATTATAGAAAATTGACCTCCCACCTCCCATTTTTAAGAGTCATATAGATAACTGAAAATTCTTTTTTTTTTTTAAGATTACCTTTATTTATGTTCTTTATTTTACTTTAATATCAAATCTAACAAATTTTATTCCAATATAAATTTTAAGAGGATTTTGACCTGGCTGAATTTATTTCTGGAAAAAGTGTTATTCTGATATTTTATTTTTGATCACGAGACCTACATAACTTCGCTCTAGTTTTTTTTGTTTTGTACTATTACAGTAACGAAAAAAAAATTCTTTAAACGTGCATACATTTAATAGCTGAGATGCATACGTTAACGATTTTAAAAGAGACCACATTGTGATTGTGTAAGTATTTGTTTCATATTGCTCGTTGAAACAAATATATATATTGAAAAGATTAAGACTGAAAGTACCTCTTGAATTGATTAGTCTACAATAAAATAATATGTGTCTGTACATCATTCTCCTCTTGATCTCTTTACATTCTTACTTGATAAATATGAATTGGTGTATGTACTATAATAGGTGTGGAATATTTTAAATTATTTGAGATTATAATACTAGTTGAGTAATTTGAAGCATTACACTACAAAATTAATGATTTATTGATAAATACCATAAAATAGTGTATAACGAAATGCGAACCGTTGTTCGCCTTATATTGTGAAGAGGAGAAATGATTATTACTTGATGAACTGCGGTGATTAGCCAAAATCACGGCAACAGATAATCAATCAATCCGTAATTAAGGGTAATTAATCATCCATTCGTCCTCTTTCGGTGTCTTATTATGGGAATATTAAATTAATTTCATCATGAAAATTACAAATTACATATGTGTAACGCTCCAGTATTTAATATATAGATTATTTTATCTGAAAAAAAATGTTAATTCTTTTCGTATGAAATTTATAATTGACGTTAATGAACTTATACTTTTTGTATTAAATAATTATAAATATTTAATAATGGCTATTAAAAGTATAATATAATTAAAATATTAATGTGAATCGATATTTTTAAAAATAATCGGGCCTATATATTCACACATCCCCACATATTTATTTTTTTAGCCTGGAGGGGGTCGCCCAACCTCATCTTGCTACCTACGAACCATGAGCTCCATGGTGCAGCGGCAGGACTCCTATAGCTCCATAACTGTCATTTTTGAAGGGAATCTGTTAATGTCCTTTCCAGGACAGTAACAGATAGGTATAGATAATGTAATTGTAGCTGCTTTGTGTCAGCAGGTGCACGAAGACTTATATTTCTTTTTCATAAACAGACAGTCCTCAGGAGGGTTACTGAAATCCTGGAAACCAATTAATGATTCCTGATTAAAGTACTCATGGTAGAGTCGTTACTCTTACGCCTGGTATGTGTATGTTGCCTTCAGTAGGCTGACAGGTCTCATATATCCAAGGGGGAAGAATCTCGAGTAGCATGGTTCTCTCGGTGGATGACCACTCATCCATGTATTTGACACGCTCTACGTTGCTTGAATCTCGTTCTGGAAATGCACATGACAGTTAAAAATTGTCTTTGAGATGATTTTAAAATGATAGAATATTCTTAATAAAATATTCATTTTATATATATGATGATTTATGATTAAGTCAGTGCCAACTCCTTTTTTACTGTTAAGAGACTGTGTCATACAATTTTTCATTTCAGGAGTATGCACGGTACAGATTGTGAAACAGAAAACTACACTGAACATTCAGTTGGCAGTTTGTTGGTAGTCAAAACGCGTGTTGCCACAGACATGTTATTCCGTCCTCTAACTGACCTCCGTTACTCTAACTGACACCTCAAATTATTTTATTTCTTTTAACGTTTTATAATACTGTAGAAATTAAATATATACTAAAGTTCACCACTCTTTGTGTCGTCGCTACAACTATTGATGGCTGATCACATAGAAGCCGTTCCTCGCAAGAACTAAATTGGGCCACTTCATCCCAGACAATGAACCCGGAGCTTCCCGGAATCCACCCCTCCCCTCCCCTAAAGAATCAAATTGCCCACTCCCGAAGGAACAATCCATCTGACGGGCAGTCCCATTCCCGGGTGTGGGATGAACAAGATTGATGCTCTCTGCAGTTTGATTTGTTTCTTCACAATGGGCCACTTCCCCAATTCTTTCCCACCCTAGATATCTCCCGATCCGCACTTTAAGTCCGAATTAGCCTTGATGAAGTCGGGACTTAACCGACAATTGGAGAGCGAATAATTCTTCTTGACGTGGGCCGAAATTGCTCTCCACTGCACTCCTTTTCTGACGGTTGCGAAATATTGGATTCTGTAATAATTGAGGCCACATTTTAAGCATTTGATTTATTATTAAATAACGCACGAATGGTATACTTTTTCAGTAATATTTAATTTTGTTTATTAAGAAAACTACAGCTTTGAGAAAAATTTGGAAACATCACGTGAAAATTGTCATAAAAAACAAAACTATAATATTTATTATAATTTACAAAAATAAGAACAATGACAGAAACGTAATCCTATCGTTGGCACTATGTTAAAGTAACGAAAGTGCACCGTTAGAAAGATTCGTTACATTAACATGGTGTCGACGATATTTGTTGTGATAGTGTTAAATATCTAAAATGGCCGCTTTAATGAACAGGTGATAATATAAAGTTTAAAATTTTTATTTGTAATTATTCAGACTAACCAAAGGTGGTTCGAAATATCTAAAAAGCTACTTTTCTTTAAATACAAAGCATTGTTTTTCTTTAAATTAAGCTCCTTGCTTTTATAAAAAAAAATAAAGGGAAATTAAAATGTTTAAATATTAATAATGTAATTAGTTATGTTAATAAAAATATAAATAACAAAAATAAGGTTTAAAATGTCGGCAGAAACAAAACATTTGTATGATGAATGCGTCCTGAATATTTATCACCCAAAAATATGTTTATGTTACAAATTTAGTAACATTTTTTTTTAGAAACTTTTGTGATGTTTATGAGAAGTGGTAACTCAATCACCGAGAAAAAACATATCCTCAAGAAAAAATGCTTTAAGGTAATTAATAACATGAAAATAAACGTCATGGGTTGGTGAGACCACGTATTTGCTATCATTTCTCTACAACAGAACACCACGACATTTACTGTCCAATGAGTAACCAACTTTTCTGCTATTAAATAGTAGTATCAGTAATAAAGAACATTCGAAAAAGTAATAAGTACTATTATATTTACATGAGTCCTTTGAGTCATAAATAATAAGGAAAACTTCCTGTCCTCTGCATCATTTTCACTACTGATATTTCTGTCAAATCCGTCATGTTTCTGGAATTATTTAATAACATGCCTAAGAATACAGCTATGTCATCATCTCACCCTGATTCTATAACAGCCTCTTCCAATAACTAAAGACATCTTTCTCTATCATCGACTAACTATACCGAATATCAAGCGGGCATTTCTCAATCAAAAACAAATTTAAAGGACAATCCTCAGATATATCTGGAAGCAAAGCATTCGAAAATAATCGTATCCAATCCTTCCAACACAAATTCGTGAGAACCATAGTCAACGATATTACGCCTCCAAGAAAATACTTCATCACGACCTTGGTCATGTACTAGGTTATGTACTTGGTTATGTAATCAAATAAATTTATATAATTTCGCATAAAGTTCTCCAATCATCAAAATCCTCTTGTTCGATCCTTATTCAGATCTACTCATCCATACAACCCGCCTAAAATATTGTAACCGCATTAGCCACAGGATCTACTATAAATAAATTTGATAACTGGTGTTCTGAAAATGGCTAGATGCTTCAATCATGTCCAGTCTCTAGTTTGTAGCTTAAGCGCCATTATTATTTCTCTATTAGCTGAGTAACAGTGACACGGAGAAAGAGATGCGCTGCCATCCCAAGGGCCTTGATTTCCACACATGTGGGAGGTGGATCTTAGGATGTATGAATGTGATATGTGTCCCTTTATTAGTATTTTATTTTGAGTTAACTATTATTATATTTTTTCCTTAATTAATGTGTATAATCTATCATCAACATTGCTTATTATACAAGTAGATAGCATATTGTAATATTTGTCAACAACTTTTGAAAAAGAAAAAAAAAAATCAATTTGTTGCTTAGGTACAAGCATACTACCACTCCTCACTACCTCTGGAGATTCGATATCTGTTATATAAGTAATGAGATGACTATTACTCCCAAGGGACGGCCTATGCAAGAATATCAAAAAAATTTCTTTTTTAAATTATAATAATGTATAAAAATTGTTTTATTTATTTGTTTTTTTTTCTGTAATTGTATGTTTTATAGAAATTGTAATATTTATGCATAAATAAAGCCTATTTTCATTTCATACAAGTCATGAAGTAGAGACAATGTGAATGGATATAAGAAGTGACCTAGTCTATAAAATCGTCATAGTAATAAATACTACTCGATATGGAAGTAACTGATTCCGGTTAACCTAGTCTCTTTCAAGGAAAAACCATTTATGTTTTTTATTTAATATACAAGATTGTAATAAAAAATATAAACATTCTAACATATTGAAATGACTATTACTAAGATTTAATTTATTATCACTCTAAAACAATAACATTGCACAAATACAGGAGGGTTACATTACACAGTGCCAATTAAATCAGAGCAAGCAGCTCTTTGATGCATTAAACAGAGTGGATACCAGAAACAAAGTGGCCAATTAGATAACTTTAAAACATGCCCTGATAGTACGGCCATTACCCTTGAATACGTAAATAGCGAAAGAGGTTTTAAAATGTAGCGAAGTAGAACTCAAGGCCTCGACCCAGACGATCGGAGTGACACACATTCACTTTCGGATCACCAGGTAGTTATATAATAATAATAATAATAATAATAATGCTTTATTGAATATGTAACACAAAATCAAACTAAAAAAAAAATGCAAAACATTTTACGGCATGGAAATCTGTCTGCCGGTTATTTTATACAATACATTACTGACACTGTAGTATATTAAAACCATGGTACAATCATATAATAATAATCTCATAAATTAATTTAGAAATCTATTAAAAATAAATAAATAAGCAACTAAAAATAGTATTGTAACAAAAAGTAAAAATGTAGAAGAAAAAAGATTGTAATAATGTATACTAATAGTTTATTTCAATTTAAAAAAAAATGAAAGATGCACAAATAAAAAAGAACATTATAAATAAAAATTCCTACAATGAGAGCAAAAATAAATTTGATAAACCTTGTTTTCATTGAATAGTGTTGTCCAAATGCGAGACCAAGAGTCTGGTCTTGCGTACTCAGTCTTGGTCTTGTGCACTCATTCTTGGTCTTGCAGTTACCTATTAGCCTGTTCCTATAGAGATGTTACTTTTCGAGTAATTTTTCAGATAGAGGAAATCCAACTGAACCAGAATAAAAAATTGGAAGAGTTAAATGTTGAAGTATATTGGTTATACCAATTCTTTACATACAGTATCTAAAATTGTCAAGTATTACTAACTATTTTGCCTTATAGTTGCAGTCTTGGTCTTGCAAAGTGCAAGACCCAGCTAGAACGAATGTAAATTGTTAACTTCAGTCTTTAAGAAGAATATGTTTACTTGTATGTAACTGAATTTCGAAAATCATCTATTGAATATCATCGTATTCTTACAATATGTATTAATTTTATGAAGAAATATAAAACAATATCAACTAAAAATGACTTTATTATTATTTTTATTTTTACTACTAAATGTGTTAATTCACAATATTATCCTATGTTGGTTATAAGTCAAACACACGTTAACCTAAATATTAAAAAAATAAAATCACACCTATAAATAATAATTTTAGTATATTTTCCTGATGAAGCTTTTATATGGAACGTATTTACGTATCATTACATCTGAGATCTAAATTAAAATTAAAGTTTTTTTAGTATTTATTTTACGGTAGTTTTTTTTGAGGTAATCTCTGAGGTAATCATAACCAAACTAAATTTTAAATGATATATATATATATATATATATATATATATATATATATATATATATATATATATATATATATATATATATATATATATATATATATATATATATAACTTTATTTTATATTTTAAAATACAATATTGTTATGACTAATAACATTGATTATGGAATTAGATATTCAATATCATTAGCTAATTAGTCTATGCAAATATTGATTTATATTATTATGTTAATGTTATCGTATTAAATTGTAATTTATATTGAATAAGATATTCAGTTTTGACCACTAATTAATCGGAATACTGTAATGATAATAATAAATAGAAAATCAAAGTGAAAATAATAATTCAATTAAAAATTAGGGATCATTTTTATTCATCAAAAGGTTCTTTGTATATTGATAAAATAATTTGATGAAATTCAAAATATTTGTGTAACAATAGCATTCTAAAAGTTTTTAAAAGATAAGTTAATTGAGTGATGCGGTCAGACATAATATAAATAAAATAATGTAGAAAATAGGTGCTTACATAGAAACTAAGGCTATGATAGTGAGTGAAAGGGGAAAAAGATAGTAGAAAAACAAAACATAATTAAAATATATTACGTTTAAAATAAAATATATCACAATAGAACTGATTGAATTTCATTGGTGTATTTATTGAGCATAACCCATGGGAATAATCCGCCCGCATAATACAACCGATTCCTAACGGCCACCATTGAATGATGGGAGGGAATCAAAACTTTTATTTCCTTTCTAATAAAAATTTATGAAACGTATGAATAAATCATCACAGATATTAATACAGAGGAGAGAGTTTTATGTTTTATTTATAAGCCGACATAAAGTGGAACTGATCACGAAATAAGCATTATTTATTTCTGAAATATCAGGTAGAACACAACATAAAAGAGTTTTTGTTGCAGCTTTTTTACCCAAAAGTTCAATGTATTAAAAATTATAAAAGTATATTGTTAATAAGTAAACATTCATTGACAAAAAATTTGACCATTTTTAATTATAAGGAAATCATAAAATAATAAAATTCTTGATAACATTATATCAATTAATAAATGATCAAAGGATTACTTAAAAAATATGAACTTAATAAAATATTGTGAAAAAATGTGAGGAAGATTTATTCAAAATTATGAATTTATTCAGTTTTATATTTATCTTATTTTAAGTAACATATTATTATTTTAAGTAACATAGTCGTGTGTAAAAATTTTACATTTTTATTATCTTCACGCTAAAGGTAAATATTTTTTAGTCTGCAACTACTATAAGTAACCTGCTAAATAGGAAAATAACACAAGGAAATAAATAATAGATTTTTATTCGATTTTGTTAAAAAACCCAAATTTTACATACCTTTTGAACTATCAGTAGCGAAATGGTGTTGAAGAGAGATAAAAAAATAATAGTAAAATACAGAAAATATAATTCCAATATATCACATTTAAAACAAATAAAAAATTAAAATATTATACAAAAGAACAAATTAAATTTTATTTAAAAATAATTATAGTGATATTTATAATTATCGAATATTAATATATTAAAAATAGGAGTATGGTTAATTACAAAGAAAACACAAAATAATAAAATTCTTGGAAAGACTATGTTAATTAATGTTTAAAGGATTATTTGAATTAAAATATATGGAAATAAGTATTCTTACAAAATGTGTGGTAGATGATTTGATTACTATCATGTTTATAGATTCAAAAATAGGAATTTATTCAGTTTTATTTTTCTCTTAATTTAATTTAAATGTTATTTTCATAAGTACTTATTTCAATGTCAAGCAATGTATAAAAAATAAATATTATTTAATAGTTTAATAGTCATAAATAGTGGCAAAACTATTTTATTAAAAGCCAATGTTTCGACCCAGGTTTTTCCATGGTTTTTTCCCCATTAACCAAACAGGTCAGCAAATTTCCCCAATACCTACCCTTACCCTGATTTTCCAGTTCTAAGTGAAAACACCTGCTGAACACACCTTTAAGTCTCTATTTTTATACTTCTAATTTTATTTACTTATTTATTTATTTTTTCTTTTCTTTCTTCACATTCCTTTATGTCTATTATTTCATATTATATCCTTTTTCCTTTTTTTTCAATCTCTCCTGTAGATCTGCAGAAGTATATTCACATTTGCATATATTATATATTATACTACAATTTACTTATCTATTTACTTCAGTTTATGATCTTGTTAATTTGCTTACCCTTTTTATGTTAATGTACTTACTGTTTATAATTTTAATAAGCTTATTCACATTGTTTAAATATTATATAACTTCCACAATTCTCTGTATCATTTTGTATCTTTTCCATTCTAGCCCTGAAGAAGACCTGCAAAGTCGGGTCGAAACGTTGGCTTTTAATAAAATAGTTTTGCCACTATTTAGCCTATTTATGACCGCCACCCCTGACCATCTCTTTCCTTTGTAAAAAAAAAAATAAACATATGAATGATGTATTCTCAGATTCAGTTCCAGATGGTGATTGACAAGTGTGGATCCAGCCGTTGGCTATTTCTCGCAAGCTTGGTTGTAGCTCGGTATAATTAGATCATTATTATAACTATTATATACGATATAATTATAATTATGTCAGCGTTTTGATGAGAGTTAGGCTATGAACTAATTATTATACTGTAAATGGAATTCCGGGAATGACGGAGTTCTGAGAATTCTTGTTCAAGGGTACAAACTACCTATACTTATGATCTACCCACCATTTCATTTAAGTGATACTTATAGCTAATAACCATTTTAAATTCCAGACAAACCTCATCTCAACACACAACTTCAGCTTGAAAGTTGTTACTTTCTGTACGAAAATTTAAATTAAAATCGTGAAATTTAACGTTTAATTTTATTGAAGAACTGACAGATGAAAAGAATGTGTTTCTAATAGAGAATTCCCCTTGACTGACGATGTACTCATCGATAGAAGAAATTCATTAAAATCAATTCAAAAGACCATTAAATATCTCATGTAAATAAGTTAATATGTGAAAAGGTAAGCGGCTGTTAAAGCGCACGAAATTAAAAGTATATATAATTCGTAACATATGCACTTTTTACATTTCCAATTCTTTTAATTTGGCTAATTTAACTATATTTTTAACAGGACTAGATTATTCAGTTGGAATGAGAGACCTCAATATTATAGATTGCATTTCCGAATTCAACAAATTCAAAACTGGTCCTTTTCAGTTATAATTCGGGCCTTAAACAACTTTGATTGCATCGAAACTTTCGACTTCCACTCATAACGCTTTCTCGAAAGGAATAAACAACTCCCAATGATTTTTTTTTTTTTTTTAGTTGAGTGCCTTACTAGACGTTTCGGACACCTCCGTCTACTTTAGGACACACTCGGGGCCATTCTCAATATTCTATTTATAGTTTGAACATGAGATCTTGTACCCATCCATCGAAGTGGAGCAACAAATGTAAAGAAAGACTCTTATTCGTTTAAATATATATTTTTTTATAAATTAAATTTTATTATTCACAATAAAACAGCTCAACTGATTATCTACTGTAGACGAATATTATAATTATGTTATAAATTAAAGGATTACTTTACACCTGATTGTGCAATGGGTTTTAAAATTCTCCTTTGATGAGCGGATGAGATCACTACTTCAGTCTCAACATCCTTGCTTTCACACCAATCTTGGAAACATACCAACGGGACCAACGCCATGATTATTTGATAATTTATGTATCCACGTGGGTTAAAAATTGTTTTTTTAACTACAAGAACATTAAAATTGGTATTCTCTATAGGTTTTCTCTTTTAAGACGTATGGGAACAAAAATATAATATAAAATATAAAAATGATAACATATAATTTTTCTAAATTTAGGAAGGATATTTATATATTATAACATCATATAAAATAATTATAATTAAGATCATTTAAATATGTTACAATAATTATATACATAAAGGGTGTCCCGTAAGTAGAGAGAAATTTTTATAGGAGTGAAAGATCTAAAGAGTTACAAAAAAGATGTATGAAATTATAGTTTTGTGTTTTTTATACCTGTCTTGTTATTTGTTTAATAGGAAGCGATAATTAAAGAAATATTTAGTTTAAATAAAAACAATTGCTTCAACGTAAAAAAGACAAAATTTAATTCAAATTGAAAAAGTGTTTAAACTTTAAACCAAGAAAAGAGAATTTTTGAGCGGCTGTATTAATCTAAGCTCTGTTTATTAAAAAAATAATAAATTATTTTACGATTTTTTTTACCATCAGCCAACTATACTACAGATACTCCAATTTTTGAAAAAACTGACAGTATAACAAGAAAAACAAGGCTATTTTAAGCGCCAGGTAAAAAATCACATGTTTTTTTTATACAACTTGAAGTGAATCTCAATTTCTTTCGTAATAAACCTTATTTTAATTAATATGGACTTAAAGCTTATTAAAAGAAGAAGTTTTTCTAAAATTGAAGTACCTGTAGTATAGTTGGCTGATGGTGGAAAAAATCGCATGTATTTTTTTAAAAACAGAACAGCCGCTCAAAAATCCTCTTTAAATGGTTTAAACAATGACAAGCAATATTTCCATTTGAAGAGAAATTTGTTTAGTTTACAGTGAATAAATTGTTAATTACTTAAATTAAATATTTTTTTAGTTATAGCTTCCTGTTTAATAAAAAGCATTAAATATTTAAGAAACGCCAAACTTGAATTTACTGATTTCCTGCTGAAAATTGGCCCATTGTTAAAATGAACTTTTTTGTAGGTCTTGGGACTTGTTATCACATATATAAGAATTTATACCGTGTTACATAGACGGATTACCCTGTATACAATATTTTTTTTTAGTAATGATTGATGATTTTGGAGCAGGTGGAAAGATTCAAATTCTTGGGTGCTCAACTCAACGAAAATGGATATATTTGGCGAGGAGGTAAGGCAGAGAATATGAGCTGTTGGAAGAATGTTCGGCCTCGGTTGGGAAAGGCTTTCTGAACCGAAAATAGGTGACCAAGGAAAAGATGACGGTCTACAGATCAGTATTCCTTCCTATATTGACGTATTCTTCCGAGTCCTGGACACTTACTTCGAAAAGTGGAGGAAAAGACTAGACGAGACAGAATTCGCAATAGTACAATCCGGGGCAATATCAACGCCAAAGCGGTTGAAACCATAATAGAAGAACATAAGTTGAGTTGGTTTGGGCACCTTCTCCGTATGGATCGGAAAAGACTCGCAAGGAAGACGTACGAGACTCGCGTGCAGGGTAGGAGACCAAGAGGAAGACCCAGAATCTCCTGGGTAAAGAGCGTGCAAGTTGCATTCCAGAAGTGTGGTTTGGAATGGAACAGGAGACGAGAGCTGGTACTGGAAAGGTCCGCCTGGACCAATCTCTACAAGAAGCGACCTCACACTGCATAAGCGGTAAAGAGGAACAGGATTATGATGATGAATGGTTGATGATTTCACGTGCTATATTAATAAGGCATTTCAATCCTAATATTTTAATTTATTGAGTTACATTCTGTTAATTGGACAAAATTACGCGTTATAACTGCCACTATGTATACAGACAAAATAAAATTAACAGAAACAAAATAACCATTAAATAATAATCAAAAAGTATTTACAATAAATAAAAATGAAATAAGTTTAAGATAAGTAAATAAAAAAAACACACACAGACATACTTGATCATTAATTCACACTGAAAGGCATTGGTACTAGGGCTATAGTATTTATTCACACAATATGTACATAACAAAGGAAAATAAATAAAAATAACCAAGTAAAAAGAGAAAAAAAAGTATATATATATATATACAAATATAAAGTAATATACAAGGTAAGTAAAATAACAGATTAAAGCGCCATGATAATAAAATAAATAAAACACATTCACTCCTATGTGCAATAAAATAGAAAAAATTAAATTATTAAAATATCGTATCTTTCTTATTATATGGATTAGAATATTTTGTGGCAAAAGGTTTGTTACATAATGTCTAAAGTTTATAATATTTCTTACAAATATTAATATTATTAAAAATAATAAATAATCAATAAAGCACACAACACATAAAAAGTAAGATAACTTTGAAGCAATTTATATTATTGTGTGATACTGCTTATAATTAACCTCGTAAATATAATTATTTCCGAACAATATTTTTTCTCTTGAAGAAACTCTAAATAAATATGAATACAAATAAAATTAAAAAATCTTCAGAAATATGGCTACTATATTTTTGAAGAAGGAATTAAATATTGAACTTCACATTTCTAATAAATTATATATTATTAATAAAATCAATCAAAACAACACGTCTATTGTTGTTTAATATCAAAACAACACCTGTGCGACAATAAATTGATACTCCAAAGGCGAGGTGGTGGGGGATGTGGAATAGTGTGTAAAAACAGAGGATTGGAAAAGGCGTTTAATTTACAGTCGAGGGATTGAAGGCTATTTTTGTTACTCCTATTTTAATATCTAGACTCGTAAAATAAAACTGGGAAAAAATAGACCATAAAGTCACCAGAAACCTGAAGCTAAAAGAACCATTAGGAGTTTTTTTTTTACCGCTCTATATTTTTACCACCCTTTATTTCACTCTGCTTATTGAAAGACGGGAAATTATGTGTTTAAGCTCTTTATGACACGATTATCAAGAACTTATTTATGTTGTTCTCTCTTTTTTTATAAGCAATCATTTTTAGTTCAATGATTAAAAGTTAACCTATGATGTTTAGTGAAAATATAATTAATCACTATTCTTATGTTTTGGTCATTCTTATATTACCATTTCGAGTTAGCTAATAGCCATAAATTAATAGATCCATTTGTGGCCTGTATGTGAGTAGCGCAGAGCAGAAATAGTTTACGGTATTTGTTTGGACAAGAAGCTTCTATATACTCTGAATAATTCATGTATATGGAAAATAAATTTTGTGCGGATAAATGGAAAGAAATAGTCCAAGGCAGAGATGGAGCGGGCTTGTTAAGGCGGCAAAAGATCTGCATGGTCTGTAATATGTAATAAGTGAAAAAAAAAATAAAAATAACACAAATAGATTTTTTATAAAAATCAATATTAGTCAGCTTATCATAAAATAATTGCTGTAGACGGCCAATAATATGGATATATTATTATATCCTACTGCTTTCTGGGTAAAGAAAGTATCCTAACTTATTTATTTTGTCAGAATTGCTAAGAAGGAGGATGAGGTTCTTCACGCAAATTGCGACACCGAAATTTTTTAGGGGAGCACATTTCTATGGATTTTTGAAGAGGTACGTTTCAATGGTGCTATGAATATTTGTAAGAATCCATATTTTAGTGGGATTCAATTTTAAACCTTTTAAACCAGAGCAAAAGGACAAAAGATGGAACAGTTTTCCATAATTGTTTATAATCTACAATTTTCCAATTTTACATTTCCTAGTTACAAGAAAATATCTTTGGATGGGGAGAGGGGAAGAGGAAATAATACCATTGACCTTGGGGGGATGGGTATTTCTTTTTTATGTTGTTTTCATCGGATCTTTACATTTTAGAGCCTGAGAACCCAAAAACAAAAAGTATTTTCGGTCATGTGCCATGAGGGGGCGGGGAGGTCGAATGGGCTAAAGCGTGTGCACAGCACCGCGAGTTGCCTGGCAACTGGATAAACAGATTTGAGAAGATTAAAAAAGTTCGAGTTCGCGTCCCGGTGCCGGACGGGATTTTAAATTCTCCCCCCTCACCCCTCGGTCCGGGAAAATCCCGTATAGCCTAAAAGGCGAGGTAGGGAAGAATTAAAAAAAAAAGTCATGATCTGTTGAACGAATGGACTGATTTTGTTGACTTTTGTGTTGCTTTATAAAGTTTCGGTACCAATTTCTGTGTACGAAATAAGATACCTCTTTATCAAAAGTGTGTTACGATTAGCATAGCTTACCGAGAAAAATATAGGGAAAAGTTGGGAACAAGAGAGAATGTTATATAGACATAATTCGAAAACAACGTATTTTTTTTTTAATTTTAAATTATTTAAAAACAAGCAGGCCCAGATTTCCAGTTTATGAAAGAGGAAAATTTGAGGAAGATAATTTATGGTGGAATTTTCACACTTGCCAAAAGGTCAAGATACCTAATTTTGTTGTCGTACTCTTGTAGTCAATCTATATATTTATATTATAATCAGCTGTTGAAATTGATAGTATAATGCCATATGTAACAGACAGGATAAATAAAAGTGCTACTTCAAAAGTCCCCACTGTCTATTAACTCAAATATGGCTCACTTCTACCGTATAGTTGGTTAAAATTATTTGAATTCAGTTCTCCCAGAACTCACAAAATGTTACTTTTTACAGTTTCGAAACTCTGCTTATCACGATATAATAATTATTTAATATGATTTATATTCTCTTTCAGTATCATTTAAGGTTTTCAATTCATTTCCTTTATTTATCTAAAATGAGAACCAAAAATTTGATACTTATTTTTTTCCAAATACCTGGCATATTTCCGTAATGTCCAAGATATATATTTTTTTTCCGTTTAAATCATTACGTGTTATTAGCTACAGATATATATCGATATATAATCGATCAAGATTTGGCAACTACAGCGACACAAACTGGAGCATTGACTAATTCGGTGAAATCACCACATCCTTCAAAACGGCCACTCATTCTCAAATACTTTTACATAATTAATGGTTCCTCGTAGGCCATTCAGCTGGGAATAGCCTCGATTAGTGGGATAGCTTGCAGGTGGGCATGCATGTGACGTCAGTGTCTTAGATCGTTCAGGCTTCAGGCGATTCCAATGATCCATTATTTAATTTACAATAATATAAATAGAACATTAATAACCAGAAAAAAAACTTATACTATCTCTGTCAGAATAACTATTTTTAAAAAGCCTTTATCTATAAGGGAAACGTGCATTTTTAAATAGCTCCTTCCAGAAGTAGGGACTTACTCTTTAAATTAACTTTTCATAATTTCACTTCTAATCCCCAACTTTGTATAAAGTTACAGCTTGCGTGGTCATCAACACTTGAGAAAGAGCAAAATGTTCTCATTTTTCACAAGAAAAGGTAGTAGAAAGGTTTGTTAATATCTAAAAAAAAATACCTGTACCCATGATGAATTCTGGGTGCAATACTTTGTAAAGAAGTACTTCTTCAAGACCAACTGCAGATACTCGATTTGGCTGAGATCACGCTTAACTGTCAGGTTCCCTGCCTTAATTAATTATTTAGTTAATATTGCCAACTTTACAGAGGATGAATGTGCCCCAGAAGGTTCTCCTATCTCAAAGTCGATCCACGGTTGAGATAACAGAATAAATAAACAGCCGGATTCGAGTCCAGGATTTTGAGCATAAGACGTTAGTGTCTTACCCACTGAGCCACCCTTACTTCTTTAATTTCTACATTCCAAAAATAAAATATACTACAAGTTACCAAAACCTCAAACTAAAAGAACCGGGTGGATTTTTTTTTTTTTTTTTACGGTCCAATATTTTTATCAATCTTTTATTTTGCTATTCTGAAAAATGGGGAAAAGGAAATTGTATAGACTTAAACTCGTTAATCTCATTCTTTTTTCAGATAATCGTTCACAGTTTTGTCGAATGATTAAAAGTTATGTTGTGTAATGAAAATAGAATTAATCATTATTATATTACTATTGGACACCACAACGGACTTACCAACGACATGGCCACAGCTGACATGCCCATCAAGAGACGACTAAAGAGGAGCTGGATGGGAGATCTCCTTTTCTAAATTATGAAGTAGACCAAGACCAGGAAGAGGTACTGGTGGGTACTAATCTTCCTCATGCCTTAAATGCCAATTTTCTATACAATGAGATCACATCTGCTTATTGTCAATACTATGACAGGTGTGGATAGAAGTATGAAGAGAGAAAAAAAAAATATATTACTCCGTTTCGAATTAGTTAATAGCTAAAAATAACAAGAAATTATATAAATGATGCAATGTAAAAATAATTTACGATTTTTTTTTTCATTCAGAAGCCTATTCCAAATTAACATATTCTTCCGTGTATGAAATGTATAAAAATTCAAAAGAAAAAAATTTCGTTTAAAAACAAAACAATATTATCATTATAGCTAGCAGATGGCCAAGAAATAATTTATTAATAAATTATATTTTACTTTTCTACCGCTCTCTAGCCAGATATATATTATTATTATTATAATTTTTCATCGGATCTTTTTAGATCAATCAAGTTGAACAAAAGTTTTGAAAATAAAACAAAGAAATGCATCTAAAGAAAGAAAAGAACATATATTTGAAAATGATAAGAATATAAAATAAGCAAAACATTATTATAGTTATTATTTGCGTTTTAACATAAATTTCATTGATTTTGTACAGAACGACATTGACCTTGAAAAATTTAAATCAAATAACAAAAAAAACTTTATTGTTTTTGAAATAGTATAAATATAACAAATATCGGTTTTTGGTTTTAATAATTAAATATTTCATTTGACGAATTTTGATTATTTGAATAGAATATTCATTTTGAACAGATTTTTTATTAACTAATGTATAAATATTATTATTTTGAATGGATTCTTTTTAACATTTTTCTAGTTGTAACTGTTAGACCTCCTCTCCTACCTCAAGAGGAAATATAAAACAACACAACCTCTCCTCGCAGTACCTTTTAACTAATTAAATTACTCCGAGTGGGACGAAATGGCAAAAACGTGCTCTAAATACTAATTTTGAACTTTAATGTAGAAGAGAAAAACTGTCTAGATGATATCTGCTAATAGCATTATATCTATCCCCCCATGTTATCCCCACGAGGTAGCACATTTACGGTTTTAATATTAGGAACTAAACAAACACCAGCTTATTATATTTTTGACATATATAGTGGAGTATTCTGTAGTCTGTATCTGACAAACATCCTCCTATCCCAGATTTGGACAGTGTTTTAATTTTTTTTTTTAAACAAAAAATAAAATACATTTTCCCATTTTCCAGTCTGGACCTTTTTTCTAAATTATCTCTTCACTATTATTTACATATAGACCAATCTAATAAATAATCACCCAGTTTTTTATTTTACTTTTAAATAAATGTTCTGGAAAATTTCTTTTTCACTCTTCAATATAAAATATGGCCCGTAATTGGGTAATTTCCAATTTAATTATAAGTATCTTATAGTTGAACTTGAAGTATTTTTTTTTTATTTTTAGCGATAGGTGGTATTCAATTAGCAATTAGAAAAAGGCATTTTTTCTTCAATAATATTTTTTACTAATTTTTAGCAAAGAAAAAAGAAGGATTCCATTTATAGTAAAGCATAGCATAACATCCGCCAGAAACTTCGTAAATAGTTTCATCTCATCGTAACCTACAACTATTTTATTTACGAAAACTCTTGGGATTGGGGTGTCTTCAATCTGGAGGAGGGAGGGAGGAGAGGCAAACTTTGTCTATTTAATTGGGTACTGAAAAATCGTAAATATTAATTTGCTTTCTTTTTGGATAGTAAGATAATTTGGTCACAAATTCGAGAATAAACGTGGTCTTCAAAAATATTGAATCGTTTGTCGTGACCGACACCCCCAAATTTTCAAAATAATGAGGTTATATAGGACAAACAACCCAATATTTTTGTAGGCCACCCTTTTTCTCGATTTTGTGATCAAATTATCTTACGATCAAAGTAGAAAGTAAATGGGTATTTGCGAGTTTTTAGTACCTAATTAAATACACAAATTTACCCTCCTAAAGATTGAAAACGGCCCAATTACAAAAGTTTTCTCAAAATAAAATAGTTGTAGATTACGATGAGATGAAACTATTTACGAAGTTTCAGGCGGATGTTAATATTCGATAAAAAGAGGTCTGTACCACGGACTAGATTATCGAAAACGAACAATTTGACAATATATCAGTTTTATTATAAATTGTTCAAAATAAATCAGTTTTATACTAAAATTTTATAACATAATTTGTTTCTAATTAATATTTTATAAATATATCCACTGTGTTCTAATTCCATAACCCCTTTTGCAGCTAAAATATATCCATTTTTAAGGAAATTAGTTGTAAAGCGCTCAAAATGCTTTTGTTATACAGTAAACTGTGTTTAAAATATAAAATACTTGGTGTTTTAAAATAATAATGAAAATTTCTTTTTTGCCAGGTCTGCTCTTCTACTCATTCGCTCACTCTCTCACTCTTTCTCTCTGCCCCCCTTCCTCTACCCGATTTGACTGGACACTTCCAATGTCTTTTCAAGGTCACCCACAACTCGTTATCGATTGACACGTTTTCTGACACTGATTAGAATTTTTTTGCGTATTCTTATTTTTTTCTATATCGAAACCAATACAAATAAACACGGTTAAAATAACTTTATAATACCTAATACAATGAAGAAGTTTTATAAAATGTACGACAGTCATATTATAAAAATTGAATCCTATTAAATAACAAGAAACATTATTCAATTCATATCGGCCTAAAAGATGTAAAACATTTAACTATTTCTAATAAAATAATATTAAAAAATAATGTTATGTAAAAATCCATGACTAAAAAAAAATAGTTTAAAATTTGTATGTATCTCCTAAATATTTATTACTGATTTCAATATATTTGATTATTTTTATTGTTAATGGTATCATTATATATTTTTTTATTTCATAAGTTATGTATTTTTAATAATGTTGTGATGGATGAATGTAGTGAATAATTGAAGATAAGTTGGTTGTGATGTTTAGTAAAAATACAAAGTAAAAATAAATACACGACATTTATTAATCAACTTCTTATAGACTGGACCCATCGAAATTTTAATAACTACAAAAAGTATGGTATCTTCAGATATGCTCTACTGCTCAACACGAAAATTTCCAGGTATTTAGGGCTCTTTATAGTACACAAAATAGTACAAAACCGAACTCGGTAAACAAATTCGAATCAAAGGTATAAAATAAAATCCTTGTGAATTTTTCTTAATATTTAGTTTAAAAAGGAATAAAATCTAAAACTTATCGATGGGAATTTGAAGAGCAGTAATTCAGCTTTCCAGCGGTTGTAGTAATGTTGTATTTGGAGGAAATCCTGAAAAGTCATGAATGTTTTATTTATTTGTTGAAATAATAATCCTCTGAGAAAAAAAAATTATGATTTCTATAAATATTCGTATTTAACATTTCTAAAGGACAATAAAAACGTATCAAACTGACTTTTTTATAATCAAAATTTACTTCACCTACTAGAGGTGCCTTTGGGATTTTACGTAATTTAATGCAATAGTCTATTCTTTTTTTCTTATTCTGTACAAAATACGAAATGAGTTATGAATGATATATAATAACTCAAATGTGTGGAGGAAACAAAGAAACAATTAAATAACATCAACTTCGTTTTTGAAATTACATCAAATATTTGTTTTCTCCGCTCTTAGCGCCCATCATTTTTCGATGTTGTATCACCAAAAAAAAAAAAATTGATTGAAATCGATGGCCCACAGACTGTATCCTTTCCTTGGAAGTTCTTCAATAATAATTGTGACAGACGGCTTATCAAAAATATCTGTGTGTTTCTCGCCTCTCCGAGTTATTTAAAAAAAAAAAGCGGATTATGATACCGTCAGTGATATCAATTTTCATAACAATCGGCATCAGATACGGTATTCCAGATCATAGGATTTGTGTTGGATTTAGAAACTCACAATGCAAAACTAAGGTGTGTACTTTAGACCACAAGATATAAGTGAAAACATCAACCAGGCGAGATTAATAATATATTGTAGATTAAAATAAATTTTAAGTTTTATTTCACATTGAAAACCCCAAAGGACATATTTGCCAACCCGGTATTTTGATCCATATATTCAACTAACCTTGTTATCATTTGGTTTTCGACACTATTTTTTTCTCTTTTTGCTTCCTAACACGGCGTCGCGTTAAAATACAATTTTAAATAATAGTATATTACAGAGAAGATGAAATGCTAGACAATTGCCTCGCTTACAGTATGCAGGACAGATTTTTAATTCCTGATATATTTTAATCCATATGTAAAAACATTTCAATTAGTCGACTCTAGCCGACTTTGCCCGAGCGTTAACACTTAGGAAATCTGACGGATCAATCTAATTCACTCTCCACTAAAAAAGTGCAAAACGCGCCTAAAGAAGTTTTCGCTTAAAAAAAAAAACTTTCTGTGGTTTATAAAATTTCGGTAATAGTAGTTACAATTATTGAGATTAAAATCCATATAAGAAATAATCGTTTACCAGCCAAACCAAATTACAACACTAACCTGTTCCAATGGCACGTAAATTAATTAATAACACGTCTATGTTTGTTTTTATTTAAATAATGAACATAAATCTAATTTTTTTTTTAAATTTCAGAATTCATTTATAACTAAGTCATTCATTAGCTTACGAAAAATGACGATTGAATGGCTGTTTAATTGGGTCCTCAAAAAAATGTAATAAATTAATTCATTTTTTACAGCTTAACGATCCGAAAGGCCGTTACACACTTGTAGCCTGGTAACGAGGTAGGTGCAATAAATTCCTATTCGGAACCCGTTCTCCTTTTCACCGCACCGCCATAATTATTTATATGATTTAGAAATGGGGCTGCATTTAGTTAAACTGTTTAGTATGGCCAATAGTAGCCGGTGAAATTTCCATTAGAAAAATATATTCAATCGACTAAGTCAATGAATTAATTCAACATGACTTAATATTGACTACTCATGTCCAGTTATCTTGTTTAATAACTAATACGTGTCTATATAAATTTGTTATAATATCATATTTTTAGCGACTATTTAGTTGTTATTTCATTGATGTGTTATTTTATTTAAAATTATTTAAAAAGAAAAAGATATCAAGTAGGCACTGTGTTGTTAAAACATACTCTAGTTATAACTTATATGTTGCTCACTAGCTTCAGTAGTTCGAAGAGAGAAGTTGTGCTGTGTCGTCTCAGCATTGAGCACTGCCAGTTTACACATGGCTACCTTCTAAGAGATCTCGAAGGCCATGTGTGGAAAATGCAATAATATATGTTAGACAGAAAATCACCTACTGGCTGAATTCCCCAGTTTGAAAACGACAGAAAAAATGTGGTGTGTCTACCTATTTCAGAAATGTTTTTATATCTTAATATAAATAAAAAAATTGAATTAGATTCAGGAGGCTCTGAAACGAATAGATCCGTCGAAAGCCACATATCTGAAATTTGATCCGATTGCAATACTTTCCTTAACTAGTATGGGTAGGAAAGTAATAAATTAAAAAATGTGTAGAAAATAGAATACGATATATACTGGTTCGATTCATATGAATGTTTTTGTGTTGTTGGTAATTTAATTACCTTCCAAAAGTTTTATTATAAATTTTACCATAGAATATATGCTTACCAAGTTAGGCCCAAAAACATTTTCTTTTCGTTATAACTATTTTTCCTGATTTTTTTTCGGGAATTTAGTACATGTACTAAAATTAAAATGACAATTATTAGAACATTATAGGAAAGTCATCAAAATCATTAGAGCCGTTTTTGCGCTACAATCTATAGAAAAACAAGTTTTTCATTTATTGTGCAGCAGCTATTGCGCATGGAGCATCCAATTTATGTCACAGTCATCAGTAGTCAAAACCCTACAAAATAAAATAAAGAAGCGATAAAATCGGTCCACTAGTTCTCGAGAAAATCTTAGCACAGACAGTCAGACCAATGGCTAAAAATGTGTTTTTTGTACTCCGGGGGCTCTGAAACGCATATACCCGTCGAAAACAGCATATCGGAAATTTGAACCGATCGCAATACTTTCCTTGCCTTGTATAGGTATGAAAGTAAATAAATAGGCTTATCAAAAACACTAAGAGAAATTCTACAAGATAGTGAAGAACGGGTCTCTGCTGTGATGAAATTTTTATAGTTAGCAAAGTAGTAGAACAGAATATAAATTATAGTAAAACGTAGCCAATGACTCTTTAGGCTCGAGGCGAAGAAGAGGGGGAAAAAAAATTGTAGTTTGTAGTAGTATTTTATGGCTCTAGTGAGCGATGGATTTTGACGAATGAGGTATTAAAAGAAAGAGAATTTCACGGGGAAAAAAAATTTATTTCTCTATAAAATTCTCTTTATTTTAATACCTCATTCGTCAAAATCCATCGCTAGGTGGTTAGAAGTGGTTAGGGATATATATATATATATATATATATATATATATATATATATATATATATATTATTATATATTATTATATAACAGTATTTACTGTTATATATACACCAGAGCTTGAAACGAGAAAAAAATTATTTATATTAAGTTTCGATATCATTGGAATTTTTACTGTCAATAGTTTTTCAGTTCATTTGAAACTAGAACTATATCCCTTGTAACATTTCAAGTATAGGTTTTAAAGAACTTTTATTTTTAAAAATCTTTTATTTAAAAGTATTGTTAATTTCCTAAAAAAAAAGTATTTCTATTCATAGCTACTTATACAAACGACACATTAGAATCACATTTAATTCGTTTAAAACAGATAATAAATCTATTCTAAGACGATTTACAATTTATTTTTTATTTAACGGAACTTTTTATCAAGAACATGGTTATTTAAAAGTTAAACTTTTACCATAAGCGTGGAACTTTATTAGAATAAATTTATTGTAATAACGTTCCTTAGAGCAGGAGTTTCCAACCCACAGCTTGTGGGTACGTTACTTAGGCCATCGCCTTGGCTGCAGTTTTACTGTTGCCTGCTGCAGATTGTAAAGTTTTTTATTAAATTTTGAAAACTTATTTTAATAAATATCTGATCCCTTATTGGAACTTTATTACAAAAATATTCCTTAGAACTTTTATTTTAAGTACTTTTTCTTAAAAAGTTTCACTGAAACTGTTAAAATGTAACTTTTTTCTCTATAAAGTTTCACAGAAACAGATAAATTCGTTCTTTTTAAAAAAGCTCCATGAAAGTTCCAATCTCTGATAGTTATCTCTTCCATGTCATAATTATCACTGCCTTATCATAATTATCACTAACAATTATATTATGTACTGTTTACGAAAAAACTTAAAAATAAACAAAAAAAAAAAAAAAGAAAATACAAAGTTCAAATACATCAAATTAAATATGACAAATAAAGTTGATATACAATAATTATAAGTAACTAACTCTTCTTAGCTTCTATTTTCTTAAATCACTATTTTGATTTAGGCATAATCTAGACTGAGATTCCTTACTAATGCCTATAGAAGCTCTTAAATCAACTTGCTCATTCAAGAAACAGTTGAATAAGCCATACTCCCCATACTCTACACTCCGTCCAAGGTTTTGTGATATTAAAATTATTTGAGAAACTTTCCTGCTGCATGATCCCTTTCTTTGATAATTCATGAGTAAAGACACAAACTTACACCACAGGCCTCAACACTGAACACAGATGTTTATCGTAACAGTTGAGCAATTAAGAACTACTACATATTTAGTTTAGAAACCTTATCACATATTTCAGTCATGATTGTAACACGCGTGATGTGGAAACACTATGCGTCCTATACTCTCCATCTTTTCGAAGGTAATAAATCATATGATAACATCTAGAAGGTATTTTTTGGAAATTTATAATAATTTAATTTTACTGAATACTTAATAGTTTACCGTTGTATTATTAAGGAAGGAGATGACCCAGGATGGCGGTCATAAATAGACTGAATAGTGGAAAAACTATTTTATTAAAAGCCAACGTTTTGACCTGACTTTGTAGCTCTTCTTCAGAGAGTTGTGTTCAGCTAGGAGTTTCACTTAGAACTTAAAGTCTGAGTCATTTAGTACTTCACTTTGAGTTGTAAGTAAAACTCCTAGCTGAACACACCTCCCTGAAGAAGACCTGCAAAGTCGGGTCGAAACTTTGGCTTTTAATAAAATAGTTTTGCCACTATTTAGTCTATTTATGGCCACCACCACGGGCCATCTCCTTCCTTAATTTAATTTCACCACAATCGCACTTTACAGTTCCATTGTATTATTGCATTCATCATCTTGAGTTAATGTTTCTATACAACTGTCATCGCTAACGAAAGGTTTATTTTCGGATTCAGGTAATGCAGTAAAATCAGAAAATTTTATGTTCTACAAAAATCTAATCTTCATTCCCCTATGTGCAATTTTATCTCCTGGTCCCTTGATTATTATTTGTAGGCCTGTAATATAATCAGTACATTACAATAATTGTACCTTAACGGTTGACCTGTTTTAAAATAAATAACATAAATTTTGTAAGAAATAATATAAAATTGAAGAGAAGATTGCTTAGGGTTTTGAGCCTCGAGAAATCTTAGACCTGTTGGGGGCTTTGAGCCGAAACGTCGGCGAAAATAAAAACAATTATATATTTTTTATTTTTACAATTTTTTTGATGATTAAACATCCCAACCAATATGCTCTTCAATTATTCACTACAGTCAATTCACAATAACAAAAAAAAAATGTTTTCTTGACTCATAAGGCCCATTGAAACAAACGCCGGGACAAGTCTACTATTTTTCGATATATTATCATCAAAAACAAATTAGTTGAAATCTGTAATCCACTGACCGTAACCTATCCTTGATCAGTGATAATATCTATACTTTCATAAGCGTTGTAATATGTTAATTAATCGCACAGTTAGATATAAAACATGCAAAGGATGGTTGAGACTGATATCCGATAATTTTTAATAGAGAAATTAAGCTGTTATTCCTTAAAGAGAAATTATTATATTTATTAATCTTCTCCTAAGGCGTCGAATATCTTGAAACTTTTTGAAAAAAAAGTAGGTTTTTTTCTTTGACATTTAGTGCCACAAGACTAATTATGATAAACAAAAAGATGACTGTCTGGCATTATAAAAAAATAAAAAATATAATTAGTTAAATAATACAATAATCCAAGCTTAAAATTAAAAAAAAAATTAAGTACAAGTGTGAGGGAGGCCTATATTGTAGGATTGGAGCTGCTATCACCGGTGGCAATACTGAGTTGAAGAAACCGTAGGAAGGTTCGTATAATGGTGAAGGTTAGCACTACAATCTGTTATATAGATGCCAACAGAAGAATACACCTTTATTAGGATAAATCACCTCGAGCATGTAACACATTTACTGATACATTTTACAGTAATGAGATGTCGTTATCATTATCGATTTCCTATCAACCTTATGAATCGCTTGACATAGAGAAATTAAATAGTTGTTTCTTTTCAGTAGGACGTCAAAGAATACGATACCTTCTGGAGGTTCTGGTTGGGAGTTGGACTATTTATTGCATGTGTTAATATTTTATCATATTTATTTCTCGAGCTAACTATCAAGTATCATTATATAAAAATATATCTAGCTAGCATGCGCATATAAATATTGTTATTTTAGTTATTTATATGCACATTATTTTGATAGATTATATTATTAGTGAGTTTCTATTATATTTATTGTTTTGTAATGTTATTATATTTATTGTAGTTAGTAGTTTAGTAGACTATATTTATAAACTTTGTTTGTAATTTAGCTTTAGATATAGTTCCATGCATGTTAAACAACATAATATACTCGCAGAAGCTCAATTGTAATTATTGATTATTTTTCCTGGCACCCGTCCTACAACAAGTAAACATATCACTTTGCAAAAAAATATATATTAGTATGCTCACATATTTCTTCTGTTTAACAAAATTGATAATGTATAAGTAACATCAATATAACGGTCAAGTGAAGGTAACAGCTGTTAAATACCAAATTTTATTCTTACATGTATTCGGAGGATTAGTTGCTAAGGAGGTGGAAGAATAAATGTTATTTAAATGAGGTTAAGGAAAAAAAAAAGGTAGTCACACATGAACATGATCGCTCTAAAAGATCTAAAACGGCTTTTGACTTACATCAGTTTATTTTTCGTTTGTTCGTTTACTGATGGTGTTGTTACAGCACCGCCTTCTGGGAGATTTTTTAAGACGAATGATTTTTCGAAAAGCAGAAGATGTCATTGGTACAGGTGGAGATGTGGACCGTAATTAGGGCGCCGGTAAGTACAGCCAATCAGGACAGACTTTCGAAGCTCGGCCTCGCGGTATCAATCAGTCCCAGGGGACCATAACAGTCCCATACGACCGGGAGAGTACTCATTACAATTAATGTCTTTGCAAATCGACCCACATTTCAGCTCTAGCAAGTTAACCTAACCACAGGGTGGGAATGCGTGTTGTGTAAAGCCACATTGTATATACCCTAATTTAAATAAAATCTAGGTCAACTTGTTAATCCATTTAGAATTCTATATTTACGGACAGTGATATATTTTAATGCAAGATCAACTTTGAGAATGAAATAAAATAATAATACGTTTTAAAATATGTTCAATTAAGACCTATTTCTGTTCATGATTTCTTAATTAGAAGAAGAAAAATTGCAGACCACAAAGAAGTACCCAAGACTTAATATTCGTAATGAGGCAGCTCTCGGAAAAGATCGTGGAAAAGAATAAAGAGGTATATACCTGCTTCGTGGACCTAACCCAAGCATTCGATAAGGGGTCAGGAAAACGGACATAGACAGAGCACTGAATGAGCATGAAGTCGATCCAGGCCTAGCGAGGGCCATTCTTGGTCTATATAAAAAGAAAATAAGCGTGGTCAGAACCAATAACCACACCTCTAGGGAGTTTCAGAGCACCCAAGGAATAAGGCAGGGCTGTAGTCTAAGCTCATTATTGTTTATGATAGTGCTCAACATGGCACTGAAGAGAGCTAAGGAAAGAACGAGACCTTTTAGGTTGGGCCACAGAGAGCTACGACCAGTTCATCTCACCCTTCTGGCATATGCCGACGATATCGTGGTATTCGAGAACAACGGAAGAAACCTCCAATACGACCTCCGAATCCTGCAGGAAGAATTGGAACTGTTCAACCTGGAAATAAACAGCCACAAGACAAAAATTATGAGGATAGGAAGAGGAGAAGAGAGGGGAGATCGAGTACTTCAATTGAAGGGAGAGGAACTGGAGCACGTCAAAGATTTAAGTATCTGGGAGCCCATCTAAATGAGAAAGAATAAAACTGGCCAGCAAATGCTTCATAGCAAAGAGATAAGTGTCAAAAAATGTCAAGAAGACAGTGTATAGAAATACATTTGTCCCCATACTGACTTACGGCAGTGAATCCTGGACTCTAACCTCAAAACATAAAAGCAATATCCAAGCATTGGAAATGCGATTTCTGAGGAGAATAGAGGGGAAAACTAGCAGGGACAAAATTAGGAATACAACGATAAGAACCAATTTGGGAATAAAACCAGCAGAAAACACAATTGAGGAAAACAGGCTACGCTGGTTCGGCCATGTCAAAAGAATGTAGGAGGGAAGAATGGGCAAAACTATATATGAAGTAAAAGTGGAAGGAAGAATGCCGAGAGGAAGGCCCAGAAAGACCTGGGGAGGTTCAGTCAGAGGTTCATAGACGCAGTCAGCTGGTGCGGGAACGAGATAAATGGATCAAGCTCTATAAACAGGATCCTCTACACTGATCTAGCGGTAGAAGAGAAATTGATTAAGAGGAAGATGATTTCTTAATAATAAATATTGTACATAAGTTCCAAAACCAAATATATATAATAGAATAGAATATAAAATAAACTTTATTCTGAAAGTCTCCTTAGAATAACAATAATGGAAAAATACATATCTGGCCAAAAACGTAATAAAGATTCTAACACTATATACAATAATTAAAATAATAGTATGCAAATAACTAAAAAAATAAAATAAAATCTTAAGAAGAATACTTATAGTTGTAATAAAATAAAAAATTACGTGTATGGGAAGAAAAATGAAAACCTCCAGAAAAGAAAAACTATTGACTTCTTATGTTAAAACATAAACATAAAAATATATACATAGCTTAAAGATATATTAATGAAAGCAGATGAGCAATAGGATCACAGTCTTGCAATATCGCGGCTGAGGTGAAATAAAATAACAATAAATAGATAAATACAATTGGAAAGGGAAATAAATTAACTTAATGAGAGTAAAACAAAATAAATTATTTATATATGTTACTTAAGAGCTTTGAATGAATACTTGTACGTAGAATCGGTACTTGACCATTAGCCGGTGGGACGGACTGCTATCCCCCAATGTTTATAACCTGAATACTCATAATTCTGATAAGGTGCCGTTAAAAACGAAATCCTCGAACCACGTTCCTTTCCTTATTGAAACTTTTATGTTACAAGTCTCTGTCTAACTTCATTTGATGACCTTGTTCACACAATTTCACGTTTGCAATTATCCCAACGTTTTGAAAATATTCAATAGCCTGTTCTTCCGAAGACGGTAATTCCCAGAATCCATAATTTGATGATAATAACACAAACGGGCCAAAAATAAAGAATTTAATAACTGAATGTAATAAGCGAATAACTGAAAGATTTGGCGAGATAAGAAGAGGGATAAGATGTGACATAACGTTAGATAACATTGATAACAAGGGAAGTTTCATCCCGCCCTACTAATATACAAGTATCGTAGAATCTTGTAAATCGAAACATCAAGAGCTACAAAAAAGTTCATAACGACAATAATTCGATTTTCGGTAGAAAAGTAGGCTTTTTTTTTTTTTTTTTGTTCTTCAAATCTATATCTGCACCTTTCATGTTAGTGAAAATTAGCAGATTCGTTGATAGGTAGAAAATAGCGTGATAAGCATGACGAAGAATAGTACCCAGCAGCACCTCTATGAAGAGATTTTCAATTACCTGAAGTAAATAATGTCTGTGTTATTGCTTACTATGTAAGAGAAAACGTGGCCACCTTTAGAATAGACAAAATTGGACTATACTTCTTTTCCATTCGAAATCAATACAAATCCCATTGCAACCCCATATCAAATGATATTTTTTGTTGGAAATTGTTTCTATAGTCACCATCCAGAATTTGGCTAATAATGACTGACAGTCCCTATATATATATATATATATAATAGAACAGTAAAATAATACTAGAAATAATAAATACATACATAAAAAAAAGAAACTTATAGTTAAACAAATAACAACTTAAATACAGGCATACTTTTATAGAATATTTACAAATATTTATTCAGGCGAATTCCGTGCCGAGCTTTTTCTCTCACCTTTGGGTCTCCAGGAGATTCCAGTGTTTCTCTCACAGTCCGATCAGTGGTGTTCGAAAATCGAATACATCTTGTCCACTTTTCGCGGATTTTCTATGAGACTACTGAATAATGTTTTAATATTTAGCACCGATGCCAATGGCTATTCGAAGATTTTAAAAAATAATTATAACAAACCGTTTTTCATTTTTAACTTATTTTCATTCAACTATACTCAGAAATTTTGCATTTTGATATACTATTTGAACGATTGATCTATAGTGATTATCCAGCCTTGAGCTAACTTCTCAATAATAGTATTCAAGTTTTCCTTCGAACCAAATCTAGTATTGTAACATTTATATGTTAAGTATTAGTTGCTCTTTCCTTATGACTGAAGGATATGTTTTCCTGTTTGAGAAATGATCAAGTTGTAGGGACTCATTGCTGGGTGTTGTCAGCATATCAGCCTTTCTATTTGCTTTATATAGTTTATGCGTCACTTTTCTCAATATGGTTTTATCGTAAAGTTTTACGCTATAACTTAAAAAACAGCGTTAATAAAATATGTTTTTAAACTATTAAATATGTTTAAAAACATATTTGCTCGCTTGAACAAACGTCTAACTTTGAATCCGTTCACCATATTAAAACGACAAGAAACCGCTCGACGTTTCCGACTACTTCACCACTTCCTTGAAAATTGCTCTAAGCTTCTAATTAATTAATTAAAAAAGACTCATATATATGACTATAATAAGGCCTATTTGGGCCTACGTAGTTGAGCTTTATGGCACCTTTATACCATCGAATTCTCCGCGTATCCATTCCTTACAATACAAAATGCTTCGCAAAATCCTAAATACTCCTTACTTCGTGACTTATAAAATCATCCGCAACGACCTTAATATTCCATATGTTTCCGATTAGTAGTAATGCTGATACCTATCCTTCCATAATAAACTTCAAATCCATCCTAATCCTCTCGTTTCTAATCTTGCTTACTCTTCGATTCCTAATAAACCTCCGAGGCGTCTGGAAAGTAGACAGTCTCGTGTTCACCTAACGTAGATATATTATTAAAGTCTTTTCATGTCAATATATTCCTGTGTTCACATTTTCTAGATGTATTTTTATTTTAATACATTTATAAATATCATGAATAGTTAAACACATTGGTATTTCACATACAAGTAAAAGATATTAATAATTATAAAATTTATATTTTTTATTATGAATTGTATATATATATATAAATGATACACATGAGGGTCGTGTACACATATATATATATTTTTTGTTTTTTCATTTTGCTAGTATAAAGGGACTATATACAAATAAAGGGGAAGGTAAAAAAGTTTCTTCCCACTTTTTCGTAACAGTTCTCTTAACACAGTTTTCCATCCCTTACAAGAATACTTTTATTTATTAAAGTTATGATTTCAAATAAAATTAAACATTTAGTATTACACAAAGTTTAAAATTATGTTAAAAAAATCAATAATTCAAGAAAGCTTTCTATGAAGTTAATGAAAATCAGTATATCAGAGTGAAGTTCAACTAGTATTTTCCCCCTCCATTTTTCTGTCCGCACCTGTCCTTTACGAAAGTGACAATAAGCCAATGTGATGACAATCAATGACAAGCAAATGGCATTTCAGGCATGGGGAAGGATAGCACCCGGCAGCACCTCTTCCTTGTTTTTATTTACATCCTTAATTCAGAAAAGGAGATCTCTCATCCAGCTCCTTTTATGTCGCCTTGTAATAGGCATGTCAGCCATGTCTTTTATAGATCTGTTCTTTTATCCGTAATGTTTACTATGGAAGCTGGAATTGTTGTTACTCATTATGTTCTGCAAGGGAAAACACATATTTAAGGAGTAATCCCTGATTTATTTAATCGATAAGCATAATTGACATTAAATCCGCGGGAATTAAAAACTAGTGAATATTTCAAAATTTATAATTTTTTTTCTACAGCTCGTACCGAGATCCAGAACATCCTAAATCGATCATTTTTACTATTCTATAAATATATATATATTTTTAAAATATTTATTTTATTTATTTTTCTTTCTTTCTTTATATCTAAATCCGCAACTATCATGAATTTGACGGTATGCATATTTCTTGTTGTGAATTTTGAAAATGATGTTTTAGATATGAGCTAAGATAGTACTCTTACTCTAGAATTTCTAGAAGTACTCTAGAATTTCTTACCCTGGTATTTGTTTACTTTCTTAAATTTAAGTCTATTGTTGTGACTGTGTAGTCAAATATGATATCGTTGAGAGTACGCAAGTGTTGGTGAAAAGTTAGTTATAGAACGTCGGACTGGTATTAGTCTTAAAATTTTGAATTGAAAATAATGTAGTTTTTGTAAGTGTGTACTATTTGGTGAACTATAAACCTCTGAGACGTATGCCAATAAAAATTTGAGTAGGTTTGTATTTAGTATAGGTCTGACTTTCAATTTTGATTTGGCAAAAAAAAAAAAGAGTACAGTATTTTTAGTCGGTTGTGTAAAGCCTCTCTTTTAATTTTAACTTCAATTTATAACGGCGACATCCGAATTCCTCGGACAGAGATCTTATCCAGAATATTTAATGAGTTTCAATTCATAAGTTTATATTGATGCTGCAAAGTATATTTGAAGTTACTCGACTTATCTAGTATTTCTTTACCATTATTAAAGAAATAAAGTTTATAAACTTATCGACTCGACAGTCAATAGACAAATGGAAGTATAATATGGAAAAATAAGTAAATATAGTGTATTATGAGACAGGAGAATTAATTTTCTCTCAAAATAACAGATAAAAACATGTGTAAAGATCATAATTGTTCTGATGTTCGATAAAAATGTTGAATGATTTTTATTCGTAGCAGATATTAATTTTTTTTAGGTTTCTCCACGGTCGTACCTCTTTCTTCATTGTCATTAATTTGTTAGCTGCGCTGTTGTCCTACCGTCTTTGCCATTCTTGGGATATTGTTTCTCTTAGAGGTCGTGGAAGTTCAGATGGTGTCAAAAAAGCTTTATCGCGGCCTGGAAGGGTAAGATTCTTTTGCTGGTCTATCAGCCGTTTCGTTTCCTTTAATGCCTATATGACCAAATAAAATGTGCCGTTGTTCCAATTTCATTAAGAATTTTTATAAGACTTAGAACGGAGTGTATCTCTGGATGGTCTGGATACATGTTATTCATGACTTTCCGATTATTTAGGGAATCCGAACCGTGGAGCAGCTTCAAACGCAGAAGTTTTAGAGACTGACACACATCTTATCCCCAGATGTCTAAAGTGTGACCAGTCATTAACCATAAAACATGTTTTGGAAGAGTCCCCTTTTTACACAAGGGTTAAAAGATCTACGGATTACCACAGAATATATCAGGATCCCTGAGAAACCAAGAATAAAACATTACCAAAGTTATGAAGTTCCTAGACAACGAAAGACATAAAACATATATGAAAAGTTTATAATTAATGATCCTTTGCAGATATTTTTTTTAATTTTAAAAATTTATTTATTCATTAATTTCTATTCATTTATAGATTTTATTGCTTTTTTATTTATCTATTCTATCTTATTATCTATAAGTGACTATTATTATCTTTATTTATTTATTTATTTATTTTATTCTATTAATTTTTTTAATCCTTATTCTATTTTTTTTTTTTTTTGTACCAACCATATAAACAGTATAAAATTGTTATTTAGTTGAACGGGCGCTGAGACCTAGACTATCAATACAAACAAACAAACTAAATTTTTCTGTGGGCAGAGGTGTGTTCTCTCCCTAAGATCGATCATGCCTCCTCCTAAGAAATTTTATTGCTCTCCGCTTCTCGGATACGGTGTAAGCGAAAGTAGAGCAAGAAAATTGTAGATAATATACAACTATATTAGCTATTGATTTATTCATACTTTTTTCTTGTTTCCTGCTTTGAAAGTTTCACAAAATTGAAACTACCAAATAAATTTCTTTCGAAAAATTCATAACCTGGTAAAAAAAGTTCCCCTAAAAAATTATGATGTCCCGAATCGTGCCATGATACCCCCATGATACTTGCTATATGCCATGATACTTGTCATATGGCATGATACTTTGGGTACCCCTGCTTGAAGGAGATGACAATCTTCAGAATGATCGGATTTTATGGAGAGGTCAGCGAAGAAACGTACAGATACCATTGAGAAATAGTATATAAATATAGAACATTTTTAGGTACATTTAATTATTCAAAGTAAATTTCTTGAGAGGGAAAGGAAATTCCAAACAAAGGTGTAACCCTCGGGTGTTGACTAACCATTCCGAGAAAGAAAGTTGTTTCATTCGCTCACCTACACTGGGACCAGTATAATTTAGGACTGCGGATAGCCGATAGGTTTCCAGCGGCCGGCATCAATCAAAGCTACATCATAACCTGATTAATGTGATAATGTTCTTGTTTACTCAAGGATGATTATCATTTGCTTATGATAGTTTATCAAGCTAAGCAGCCTAAACGAAATTCTTAACTAACATCCTGTCATTTTTTCTGTTCGTGATTACGATTACATCAGCCAAATTAGCTTAAGATTTGTTTTTTTTTTGCAGTTATGAGTTTTAAATTATTTCTGCAACAAATTTTCGAATAAAAACGATGCGATACATCCAATTTAAACAGAACGATATATTTAAGAAAAACAAGTATATTGTTTCAACCTTGTTTCAGAAAGCTATAAAAGTAATCGCAAAAATGTAAACGACGAGTAGTTAATGTTGCAGGATTATCAAAAGATTTTAGATAACGTCAAGTATTCAGAATATAGTACATCAAAAAAACCATTATTTATCACTAATAATACATTAAAAACAAATTTTAAAATAGATGCAAAATATCTAAATAGCCATTATGCACTTTTCAACATATATGTCTAAGATTTATACATAAAGAATAAATACAATATGAAAATAAAACAATATATTATATAAGAAAACAATAGTTATATTGTTATAAAAAGTACAAATAAAAGGAGAGGAGAATGAAATATCAAAATAACAAAGTCCAATCCCAAACAATAAATGTAGTATGATGTTGAAATGAACAACGAAAAAAAATTTAATTTTATGATATGATTTTTTCAGAATATCAAGAAATGTATGGTTGTCGGTTAACAAGGTGACCTACAGAAATATCAGACCGTTTGGCGTGACCATGGTTTTTTCTAAGTGTGTTGTCATTATTTTGTGCATCTGGAAGCGGAAGTTGTGGACGGAATTTGAAGAAATTGATATGAACTATCCAATCCCCAAAATCTCTAAAAGTTTATCGAAACCAAAATGGGTAATTTTCGCTTAATGTCCAAAACGTAAAACGCCAGTGAAATTTTTTTATTCTGTGTGCGTAAATATGCATGCCTACCTTCGGTTGTTAACTAGTACACTAATGACATTAACATTAGTGATTATATTATTCAAGTTGAAAAATTCTTTAGTTTTTGAAATCGATGGGATATATAGAAATACTAGAAGTAGTGGCACAACTAATTTTGAATATACAGGTTGTTTCATAACTGCACGGCACTATTTTAGGTATATGTTCACTAACACAAAATAAACAAAAAAGTTCACATTATTATATATCTCAAACTCATCTATTAAACATATATCAAAGGTTAAAGATTTATTATTAATTTACTACATTAAGACTGACTGTCCAAAGTTTAACTTGTTTAATACTAAATAACAGGTTTTAATCATCTTATAAACAAATGAGCGATAGGCAATGACAGTATTTGTTCATCTGTCTAGTTCTGTATGTTTTAGTGTGAGTAAATACTGTGACACAGTTCAATTTATGATTATCTTGGGGGACACCATAAATTTATTCACTTTTGCAGAACAAACAGACATGCTTTTAACTTATAGGGAGGAACATACGCTAAATTTTGTAATAATAATAAATATTAAATCTTTAACCTTTGATATCTGTTTAATAAATGGGTTTGAGATATATGATAATATGAAATTTTTTGTTTATTTTGTGTTATTGAACACATATCTGAAATAGTGCCGTGCAATTACGAAACACCCGGTATATGTTTAATATATAAAGTAGATAAATCGAAATAAAGAAGATGAATACTGCCTTGGTCTTATTGCCATAATTTTTCATGAATGTTTTTTTTTATTATTGAGGTGGAACAAACAACAAATAATACTAAACATACCCAAATACCACGCTACTTCAGAATCACTCAGCTGTGATAATTTTTCTCAAAATAACTGCGAAAAATGAAAGGCTTCGACACCTTGGGTCTAGGTGTGATTAACAATATTGTAATCGATAAGTGAGGCAGGTAATATTCAACGATGACCGATTTTGATAGGCCATAATTATAACCTAAAATTGGGGCATATAAGCCGATACGAATTTATTCATAATTAGGTAGGAGGTTTAAGAAAATCAATCTAATTGCTAATTCCTGGAATTTTCCAACTCAAATTATAAGAAATAGGCTATAGGTTGTTGGCAGATTAAGTTCCGATACAGGAAATTTCACTAAGTCGATTGCACCGGTGTGGATGCATAATTTAGCGATTCAAATCAATTCAATGAAGTCTGAACGTTTAGTTGGAACAAGAGCTACAACAAATATTTTAATGCAAAACCAATTAAAATAAATTAATTAAAAATTTATTTGTTGATTAGTAATAAAGTTTTACACATAAATTATAATTTATTTATATTTTCTGTAAATATGGCCTGAACGAACTCTTTTCTTAATTTTACCAATAACCTTTATTTCTTCAGCGTAGTACTCAATAAAAACTGTTTCACTGAAAAAAATTGTTAATTTTATTCTTGTATATAGTGTATATAGTTATGACTGTGATTTTATGTTTTTAATTTACTTATCTTTAGGTTATTTTATTTTTTATTGTACATACGTTTTTGATTATTATTTAGTTACTATTTTACTTTTGTTAATTTTATATTTTCTGCATATATGGTATGAATGTGTTCATATATCACTGTAATCATTGTCCACGTGACAAATTATAATATTTTTAAATAATTTATTTTTATTTATTTATTCCAGGCTTCTCCCTCCTATAGAAGGAAAAGGAGGCGCTATTCTCTCAACCGCGTTACTGGTGCTAAAGCCAGTGGAGTTTGAGAGAGAGCGCTGTCTAAATAATATTAATAAAAATAAATAAATAAATACAAAATTTATTCTAAAATTTGACAATGTTCCTCCTATTATTTCTCGAAGGTGTTTTAATTGTAATTTTAAAGTCCTGGAGAAAAAAGAAGCACTAGGAATTTATTGTTATTGTTATACTAAGTTGTGTTGATGAAATACTTTTCACTTTTCAAAAATGTTAAACCTACACACAGTACAACAGTTGATGAAAAAAAAGCTTTCTGTTTAAAAAAAATAAGGTTTACTTTTTACAACAATTTTTTTAAAAATATATTTTTCTAAAAAAAAATTATTTTAAAAAAATCGAAATATGGTAACAAATATAACTGAATCGGTTATTTCAGAATCAGCACACGTTTAATTTTAATCGGTTTTGAGTTGAGACTTCCTTTGGGTATGCTGTTGACATGAATGGCATTAAGATTTATTGTTTACACTATACATTTTTGTAGACTTTTATTCATGAAAATTTTAGTATAAATAGTTTTTCAATATTTTTAAAATGTCACATATGTTGGATCAACAACATTTTAAGCTTAATAAGAAGTGGTTTTATGTTAAATGGGCTGTTGACTGTGAATTTAGCTGAGAATTTTTTTTAATAAATATAAATTAAGTAAAGCTTAGTTAATTTTTTTTTATTGATATTATTACAATCTGCCACATTAAAGGGCAACAAATAATGAGGCTAAATGTGTCCATTCATACCATATATACATATAATAAGGATATAAAAAAAAAGTAAATGAATAAATAATAATAAATGAGTAAACTAAGAAAAAAGTAAATTTAAAAATAGAACAACATACATAAATAATACATAATACGTACACTAATAATAATAATAAATAATAACATAGGCGAAATAAGAAATAAATCAATAAGTAAAAATAAAATATATCTTCTTAACACATACATTGAGTTAAATAGAAAAATGACAAAAAAAAAAAAAAAAAAAATATATATGACAGCCTATATACACTTCCTATTTTTTAAATTATATATAAATAATTCCCCTCTCCCCCAAAAATGGTATAATGATCTGAGATTTTTCATGGAACTTCAAAAGATCAGACATTGAGGCTCTAGTAGAAAGACCTGCACCTTGTAAGGTCTTATTGATTTTTGATAATATAATATGGTATAATATAAAAATATATAACAAGACAAATTATTTACAAATAAGGATGGATTATTACTCCTTAATGGATAAAAAGTACTTTACTATTCATAAAAATGATGGTAATCATACACAATTTTAAATGTCATGGAGTATATTTTATTTATAATAGGATATTTAAAGAGATTTTAGGCTCCTAAGTATGGCAGTCATTTTATCTATAATATATCTAATTTTACTACGTATCTGAAAATCAAGAAGGCATTTATGTAAGACGAGATCGAGGCGTTTTGTTAATAGCGGCGATATTTGGAGGGATGGTCCCAGGAAGCGTTCTCATAGTTACATAAATCTTTTCGGCCGTTCCAAAGTGTTTCCTCTCTCCCGAAAAATCTTAGAAAGTCCCGACCGGAGAAAAATATTTAGAGGGTAATTACGGATAATCCTCTACCTGGGATGGGAGGAGGGAGTGGGGAGACGTAAATTGAATCTTATCTTCGCCAATCTATGTTGGGGATGGATTCAGCTGTGACGTCTATTCCTCAAACTCGTCCAACTACATCTGAACCTGGAGTCGGAATGGAATGTATGTCTTAAAAAAATAAATAAATACAAAAAAATTCCTACAAATATTTGTCGGAATGCCTTCAGAGCTAAAAAAAAAAGCTTAAGAATGTTATGAAGCTTGAAAAATACTCTATATCAAAAAAATAAATGGTATATTAATAATATCCCTAATAATATTATATTTATTAGCAGGAAATTAATTATATCAATTTGCTTCCTACAGTATTGTAAATTATATAACAAAAAATTATCTAATAATTTCGTAATATAGTAAATTATTAGGATATAATTCAAAAACAAACCCGTTAGTCCTATAATCAATTTTTTAAATATCTTTCTCATAATTTTTCATTTCAACTACAGTTGTTCTTATATCTGTTGAAATGCAAAAAATGATATGCTGTCTTTAACCTAAATTTATCTATATGATCCTTTCCTGTTCTCGTAATGCTTGCATTGAAGAAAACTTGGTAGGTTAGTTTTTAAGAATTGCTATGATTTAGGCTTTGTCGATAGATGTTTCCAATTATATCCTAATATTTATTTATTTGTTTTTATTGTTGCCTCTACCCTGCAGGGTCATTGGCAACACTTCCTATTTATAATAACTAATAATAACTAATAACTCCTAATAATAACTCTTTTCTTTCCAATTTTGAGTTTTTTATCTTTCTTAACAACGATGAATTACTGTAGTTATTATTACTCCATAGTATAATCGATTTATATCGATCGATACATAAGGACTAGTACCATGAAATATATATATTTTATATAAAATATATATAAAATTGTATATATACTAAAATATCTAAAGGCTATTTCGTAAATATTGGAAAATATTCAAAGACATGTCGGGAGAACAAGAGAATAACAAAAAATTAGAAAACAAGAATTAAGTTGTTTTTTTTAAGTGACATTTTTTTTGTCAAATTGAAAGTAATATCTAAAAAAATTGTTTTATTAAATTCATTTCATGAGAGTTTTTTTTATGTGAAAACTAATTGCGTTTTTTACTTTTTTTGTGGAGAGAGAATTAGATTGAGCCGTCATATTTCCAATGTTGGCTGAAGTAATTCAAGTGTTCTTGCATATGGATTACAATATCTCAAAAACTAAAAATCGGACCTGCATCCTGTAAGCAAAGGAATCGTTAAGTATTTCATCCTCTCTGTAATGGGCTATTATTCAAAATTTGATATTTACGAGACGCCGCACAGAGAGGCGAAAATAAAAGAAAATAGTGTCGAAAACCATATGATAACGATTTTCATTGAAGAAATAGATTAAAATATCCCAGAAACTAAAAAATCGGACCTCCATACGTGTTAGAGAGGCTAAAAGAAAAAAATAGTGTCGAAACGATAACGAGTTTCGTAGGTGATAAGGATTAAAATATCTGAAAACTAAAAATTGGACAAGCATCTATGCGAAAGAAATGTTCAGCGTTCCATCTTCTTTATAATGAGCTATTATTTATAATTTATATTTCATATAATTAATCTCGGCTAGTTGATGTTTTCATTTATATCGTGTGGTCTAAAGTACACACCTTATTTATTTATTTATTTTTTAAATGAAGGTTTCTTCACTATTTATAACTTAATTATTTTATTTTTATTTTCGATTCGTAAACATTTCGGGCTCTTCATGGACATTTTTTTTTCTGTTTTGATAAGAATACAATTAGTGCAACATATAAACAAAAAAAACATAATACACAACATAATCAAAAATTTCCAATACTCACCTTTTTAAAATATTATTTAAAATATTAATTTTAAATAATATTATTTAAGTAATTACATATTTCTGTATAATAAGTTAGACAGTCTTCTTTAAATGTAAATGGAATAATGCTTTGTTAAAAATATTTGAAGGGGGTCTTCTAGACGTCTAAATAAGGCAGAGTCCTATTTTTCCATCAAATAACGGAGCTTTTATTATTCTCGTATTATTTTCATCATTCTCCTACTGGGCCACAAATTCTCTACTTGTAGAAAAAACTTGTTATTACTTATAAGAACCTTGTTATTATTAACGATAAAATTGATTAATTTCATGTTTGGTAATGAATAAGTCTGGAATCACCGCCACCATTTTTAAGTCTCACATTTAATTTTAAGACAATGCATTATTATTTTGATTTGAATTATGATTATTATTATTTTTTTCATAAAAACGCATACGTATTAATGTTAAGAATATAAGATAAGAACATTTAGTATGTTAACAAAATTTCATAAGAATCTATCCCCATAATATATAAGTGTATATTTATCAATAAATATCTGTAAGATACTCATTGAATGACGTATACCCGGAACTGCTTGGAAACCAATCTGTGAAGAATAATCACGAAAGCCGTGAATGGTATAAACGGTTTCTCGGCACTTCTTTGAAAATGGATGCTTTTGATGAGTGGCCCATACTCGACAAAGCGTGCAAGAAAAATCACAGACATTAATATCTCTCTTTTCTTGTCACTCCTGAGAAAAATATTAGAGACCAAAATATCATAACGTAAGTAACGTTGTTAGACGTTGTTGTTGTAATAACAAAAGTTGTTTTCGTTAATACATATTTGGCGTGTCCTACTAATGCATCAGACAAATTTAAACCCATATAAATTTAAGCAATATAATAATTAACCTTTGATTTATTATCTTGAATATTTCTAGAGATGTATTGTTTTAGATTTATTGCAAAAAAAAAATAATAAATATGTTTATATGGAAACCTGCTCAAAATAATTTTTCTGTCGAGTATGTAAAAATATTTCTTAGATAACCTGCCATAAAGATTATATTAAGTAAGTACATTTTAAATCATCAATTTCTATATACTTTAAGTAATATAATATTTATCAGAGTGGAAAAATTGTCTAATAATTCATAAAAATCATTTTTTATTTTATTTTTTTATTCGTTCATTATATAGCATTTCCAAGTCAATTTCAACCTTTTCCAAGTCAAATTCAACCTTTTCCAAATCAAATTAAACTTTTTCCAAGTCAAATTCAACCTTTTCCATTTCAAATTAAACCTTTTCCATTTCAAATTCAACCTTTTTTTATTTATTTAATTATCTTTAATTTTTCGATGCGTGGGTCTGTTATCGTATGAGTAGTTTTTTAAAATAATCTCCTTTTTAAGATTACGTGACTGCGTTTCGAATTATTTAAGTTTTTTTTGACTTATTCGATATAAGGGTGTATTTTTATGTTTCCCGATCAGTAAATTTTTAAAATGACATCTATTTTATGTTTACGCCACTGTGTTTTGATTTATTTAAGTTTTTAGAATTTATCCAATATAAAGGTCTACTTTTTTGTTTCCGGAGCCGTAGATTTTGAAAACGACCTCCATTTTAAGATTAGGCCACCGCGTTTCGACTTATTTGAGTTTTTCGGATATTTTTCATATGAGGGTGTATTTTTATGTATCCGGAGCTGTAGATTTTGAAAATGACCTCCATTTTAATATTAGGCCACCGCGTTTCGACTTATTTGAGTTTTTCGGATATTTTTCATATGAGGGTGTATTTTTATGTTTCCGGAGCTGTAGATTTTGAAAATGACCTCCATTTTAAGATTAGGCCACCGCGTTTCGACTTAGTTGAGTTTTTCGGATATTTTTCATATGAGGGTGTATTTTTATGTTTCCGGAGCTGTAGATTTTGAAAATGACCTCCATTTTATGATTACACCACTGCGTTTTGACTTATTTAAGTTTTTCGAATTTATCCAATATTAAGGTCTACTTTTATGTTTCCTGAGCCGTAGATTTTGAAAATGACATCCATTTAATGATGACGCCATTGCATTTTGACTTATTTAAGTTTTTCGAATTTATCCAATTTAAAGGTCTACTTTTATGTTTTCGGAACCGTAGATTCTGAAAATGACCTCTATTTTATGATTACGCAACTGCGTTTCAACTTATTTAAATTTTTAGAATTTAACAAGTATAAAGGTCTAATTTTATGTTTCTGGAGCAGTAGATTTCCCCCATTTTGTAAATGACCGAATTTAAAGTTTATGCCACTGTTTTGGATTATAAAATTTTTTTTTTTTACTTTTTCGGAATAAGGGTCTACTTATATGTTATCCGAGACGTATTGAAATTTTTCTAATCTTTAATATTTAAATTTATCTAATATTTAAGCTCCATTTTATGATTAAGCCGCTGCATCTTGATTAATTAGGCTTCATTTTGGATTTTTTCAATACAAAGTTTCATCAATATGTTTTCGAGTATGAATAAATAAATAAATATTATGAAGCTAAAGTTAAAATTAACCACAGAATACAAACTAAAAAGCCGAAAAGCAACTGGTAATAAATTTAACCTTCCGTATTCAGATTTTTCAGCTAATTGTTCGAAATCTTATAATTTTGTGACAGGAGACCACAACATTAAAAAAGATAACTAAAATTAAATTAAAAATGAGACAATACATATTTTATTTATTTTGATTAGATATTTTTATTTATTTATTGAAAAATAAATTAATCCTTCGTATTATGTTTTTTATTCGAAGGAAAAATCAAAAACACTTAACAAAACCGAAACACAGTGGCCTAATCTTAAAATGTAAGTCGTTTTAAAAACTAAGGCTCCGGCATCATAAAAGTAGACCTTTAAATTGGATAAATTCGAAAAACTTGAATAAGCCGAAACGCAGTGGCGTAATCTTAAAATGGAGGTCATTTTCAAAATCTACGACTCCGGAAACATAAGAATACACTCTTTTATGATAAAAATTCGAAACACTTAAAGAAATCGAAATGCGGTGGCCTAATCTTAAAATGGAGGTCGTTTTCAAAATCTACGGCTCCGGAAACATAAGAATACATCCTCATATGAAAAAAATCCGAAAAACTCAAAGAAATTGAAATGCGGTGGCCTAATCTTAAAATGGAGGTCGTTTTCAAAATCTACGGCTCCGGAAACATAAGAATACATCCTCATATGAAAAAAATCCGAAAAACTCAAATAAGTCGAAACGCGGTGGCCTAATCTTAAAATGGAGGTCATTTTCAAAATCTACAGCTCCGGAAACATAAAAATACACCCTCATATGAAAAATATCCGAAAAACTCAAATAAGTCGAAACGCGGTGGCCTAATCTTAAAATGAAGGTCGTTTTCAAAATCTACGGCTCCGGAAACATAAAAGTAGACCTTTATATTGGATAAATTCTAAAAACTTAAATAAGTCAAAACACAGTGGCGTAAACATAAAATGGATGTCATTTTCAAAATTTACTGATCGGGAAACATAAAAATACACCCACATATCGAATTTGTCAAAAAAACTTAAATGATTCGAAACGCAGTCACGTAATCTTAAAATGGAGGTTATTTTCAAAACTAGGTACAGGACAGCATAATACTAGTCCCTAAGAAATCCGAATAGGTACAATAAATCGATATCCGTAAGTGAAAATTCTACTTAGGAGAGCATAATAATAGACTTTCATATTGGAGGGGGGGAGGGGATGGCCATTATTTAAAAAAAATATATAAAATTTACAAAAACTTAAAACATTAATTTGAAATGAAAACGGTTGAATTTGAATTGGAAAAGGTTTAATTTGAAATGGAAATGGTTGAATTGACTTGGAAAAAGTTTGATTTGATCTGCAAAAGGTTGAATTTGACTTGGAAAAGGTTGAATTTGACTTGGAAATAATTGAATATCACATAGAAATATAACACTGAAAAAATCTAAAATGTTAAAATAAATGGATATGCAACTGCGTAATCAAATTTTTTTTTGTATTTTTTAAAAGCTATGCTGTCGATAATATAGTAAGTGGTCTTCATTTCGAAAAAAATCGAAAATTGACAAAAATTCTAAAGTTGAATTTGAAATGGAAAAGGTTGAATTTGACTTGGAAAAGGTTGAATTTGAAATGGAAAAGGTTTAATTTGACTTGGAAAAGGTTGAATTTGATTTGGAAAAGGTTGAAATTGACTTGGAAATGCTATATTTACAACTGTATTAAAAAAAAATTACATTTAGTAAATGTGTCCTGGAGTTCCCTCACCTGATTGTATATAGGTATGCATGTGTTTTTTTTTTCTTAGTTTTAATTTTCTTATTTTTTAGGTAATTTTATTTTATTATTTATTGCATATACTTTTGATTATTATTTTGTTCTATTTATTTTATTTTTTTGTACAGATAGTGTGAATGTCATCCTACCTCACTATAACCAATGTCCAAGAGACAAATTGTTATAATACTCAATAAAAAAAAGAAAGTAAATGTTTACTCAGGAATATAATAACATGAAATCGCTTGTTGAAAAACTATCCACTGGTTGCACTCAAACACAGAAATAATTAAGATTAAATATTTATATAAATTATAATATTCACATCATTAGTTGAAAAAAAAAATATAGCTGTGCCTAAATATTTTGGTTTGCAAATATATAGTCAAAATAATAATAAATATTAATTTTCTAGTCCCATCCTTCGGGTTTGGTGCCATTTTCTCATAATTTAACATATGTCTATTATAGGCCATAGGTCACCAAAAAAACACAGTTTTTTATATATTACATGTATGTTTATTCAACGTTTCGGCGTCAGGAGCCATTTTCAAGAACCTGCAAACATGCACCACACCATAAAATTTTTAAAATTTGTCATTACGATATGATTCGTCCTAATTCATTCTTTTATTTCATAGAATGTCGTTTTCCGTTTCTCTATTTGCAGACGGTGTCAAGAAAGTATTGTTCTTCAATAGGGCATTCATACAGGACCCTGTACCATGCGGTGCATGGTAGGTGAATGATACAAGTTTATTGTCCGAGGCTATACTTGAATGGTAAAAAGTAAATTAAAATTTAGTTTGCAGGTTCTTGAAAATGGCTCCTGAAGCCGAAACGTTGAATAAACATACATGTAATATATAAAAAAACTGTGTTTTTTTGGTGACCTATGGCCTATAATAGACATATGTTAAATTATGAATAAATATTAATGTTATTTTTATCATATTAAAGTGTTTTTTTTTTACTCTGTAACACGATTTTTATTATATTTTGAATTCAATTCCCAAAGAGAAGTTTTGAAATACAGTTATTTCAACATTTGCTATTTGAAAGTTTCATGCCTAAAAATTCAAATCGAATATTAAAATTAATTAATCATTTTTATAATTATTTGTTTCATTAAAATGAAACCTATAAACCATACATGCAGAATTTTTTTATGATTAGTGTCCGCAGACAGGTAAGACAGTGCTAACAGAGGTCGCAACAATTCTTTATATTTTACTATTGCCATTTTTATTAATAAGTAAATTAACATATACATATACATATACATATTTATTTAATTATATTTATTTTTTGATGTTCTTATCTTAAATAATTAAATATTAATTCTATTATTCTAGTGCTAGTTTAATACGTAGACCAAATACGGCCTAGAAGCCGCAGGCTCCCCACCTTTACTATACCTCTCAGGTAATGTTTTCAATGATTTGTTAAATAATAGATCAAATATATTTTTTAATAACAATGAAAATCCTTAATGCTCCTTACTCTGCTACAAATAAAATCATGCATAATGACCCTAATGTTGCTTATGTTTCGGATTTGGTCCCGATCCAGATACTTACCCTTTCATAATAAACTTCATAACCATCCCAACCCTCTTGTGTCTAACCTTGCTTCCACTTAAATTTCCCCGTGATCTCCTAATGTAGACATATTATTAAAATGCTACCAGAGGGTAATTTGTCAACAAGTGTTCCATGTCATTATATCCATTGTACAAATTTACTGGATGTATTTTTTTATACAGCTGTAAATATAATAATGAAAAAAATAACAATGAATATATTATAATAAGTGTATATCTAATCATAACAAGTCAGTCCATTTAAAGACGGCTTTTTAATTTGATACTAGTATTGTTGATTAATAATTAGATTTCAATATTTATTTTATAAAGAATGATAGCTATAATAATTATAATATATATATATATATATATATATATATATATATATATATATATATATATATATATATAAATTATAAAATATCAGTTGTAGTTAAAAAAAACGGTTTATTGAAAACACTGCAATGTGCTGCTTCATGAGTCATTATGTATTATGTCAACGATAAAAAGTTTCACAAACTTCAAATTTAAAAAAAAAAGAATAGATGATTCATAGGAGGTTTTATATTGCTGTAAGTGAAATTTGGAAATCCCAGTGCGCGTTGTCCACTTAAGATATTGCTACATTCCGGATCTCTCCAACTTACGGTTTTCTCTTTGTGTTTGTAATTGAAGTAGTTTCTGGAGGAGGAGCGTCTCTGAAGACTTTGTCGCTGAGGGAAGTCACAGCTTCTACAATCCCGACATTGATCTGCTACACATTTTTAGGAAAATACTTAATTACACTAAAAAAGGTTATATATAATATAATTACACTATATATATATATATTATACCCTAAAATAAAGGATTTGAGAGGAAAATATTCGGTGCAACAATCGAAGCGATCAGAAAGGTTAACACATTAAGGAAGGATTAACACACTAAGGAGAAGAATCAATATAGAACTGCTTACAGGAAGTAGTCAATTAATATCTCATGATATAAAGACAAGATGGGCAGGTTGTATAGATCGGGAAAATACATCAGGAAGCAACAATAATGGGTGTCTCAGCAATAGGCCCTTTGTGGAAGACCCAAAACTGGGTAGACTTCTGCACAGCACCACCGTTACTTGGCAACCTGATATATGACAAATGATTCAAAAATAGTCATGAGTTCGCGTCCCGGTGCCAAGGTAAATCCACGCCCACACCCTCTGGCCCGAAAAAACACCGTATAGCCTTAATGGTGAGAAAGGGGAGGACCCAAAAACAAAAACAAAAAATTTGAAAGACAGATAGATTTTAATTAACAAAGGTGCTATAGAGTAGCTTGCACGTAACTAGATAACAACACCCTAGGTTAGGCTAAGATGGAGACGACTGAGTAAGGCGGCAAAATGTTCTAGAAGGTCTTTAATGCCAAATTAGAACTTTTATTTTGACGTAAATTCTCAGAAATTTACGCGTTTTCAATCTAGAGGTCACTGTACTTTGTCTATTTAATTAGATAATCAAAATTATAAAAATCGATTTGATTTCCACTTGAATCATAAGATAAATTATTACAAAATCGATAAAAAAGGTGGCCTACAAAAAAAAAAAAAACACATAAAAATAATGAGATTAAATATGGCAAATGACCCAATATTTTTTAAGGCCACCTGTATTATCGATTATGTGAATAATAAGATCAAATTATCTTATGATTCAAGTGGAAAGCAAATGAGTAATCATGAGTTTTTAGTGTCCTATTAAATTAACCAATTTAATAAGAAAACGCCCAATTTCTTAGAATTTTCGTAGATAAGATATTTGGAGGTTATTATAAGATGTAGCCATTTACGAAGTTTTAGCCGAATATTAATAATTTCATAAAGAGGTTTGATCCGAGGAATATAAAAAGTGCATTCCCTAAACCGCGAAAAAGCAAGTTTTTACTCAAAAAGAAGTAATCTTTAGAATTATTTCCTAATTGGACAGCTAATACCTGTGGATTGAAAGTCATTTGTATTACGACTTTCAATTACCAAGAAGTGGTTCTTAACAAGTTTAGACAAGTAGGGTCCGCGACCTCTGTCTAAACCTCTCCTCTATGGCAATCCAACGCAATGCAATTCCGGACAACACTCCTAGCGACTGCTGTGGAAGTAGATAGACTGCTTGAATACATTCGTCCTAGAGGCAGTTTGTTCTGGTGAAATTGTAGCGAATCGTTGCATTCATACTCTCTTTAGCGCTCTCAACGAACCAAGGTCTCTCTTCAATATATCATTGCGTCTCCGCAGAAGGATTCCGTCTATAGGAAACTCCGTAAATTTGTGACGAAACCGCTGTTGTGAATAACCCTATAACAAGGTAAGAATAATTACCCGTTTTACATTTTATTCTAAGATTAACATTTTTCATTTCTTATTTTACCTCATTTTGATTATGTTTATTTCATTGGGTTTGTTCCTGTTATTATTATTTATTTCTCAGTTCTCTGTTACTGTTATTTTTCTACATACTTTAATGTTCACTTTATCTACTTCCTTTAAGATTAAGTTTTTTCTACCCACATTTTTTAATCTATACCATTTATTTTTTTTTAATTTTAATTCTTTATTATCAAATGTTTATATTTTCTCATACCTATTGTTATCTGGTTCTTTTCTTAGCCTTGATGAAAGTCTGAACTACGAGCCGAAACGTCGGCAACTGTAATAATAAATATTATTATTTATTTTTGCTGTTTTTATTTTGACTGATGACCCCAACCATTCTTCTCTTCAAAGAAGAATAATTATGTATGAAAAATACATAAATTAAATAGATGAAACTCATCTCATAGAAATTTCGCTAATAAGAATCGAAAAGGTTCTTGAGCAGTATTGTTAAGATTTTAGCAAAATCGTAAGGTCACTGAATCAACCATAAATACGAATGAAAAATTTCTATACCGCATTTTGAAACTTTAGTGACTAAATAAATATTATTATTATTATTGAAGTGAAAACTTTTTTAGGCTGGTTATGCACTTTTTTGTGGAGAATGAATTAGATTGAGCCGTCAGATCTCCGATGTGTAACGCTCTGGTAAAGTATGGGGTCGACTAATTGAAGTGTTTTTAAATATAGATTCGAATATCTCAGAAGCTAAAAATCTGACCTGCATACTGTAAGCGAGAGAATCTTTCAGCATTTAATAGTCTCTGTAATGGGTTATTTTTCAAAATTGTTTCTTTTTTGCCGTATTTGAGAGGGAAAAAGGGGGAAAAAGTTCTAAAACCAAATGATAACGAGCTTTATGGAAGATACGGATTAAAATATTTCAGAAAATAACAATCAGACCTGCATACTGTAAGCAGGGAAAATATTCAGCATTTCATCGTCTTTATAATGAGCTATTATTCATAACTTATATTTCATATTATAAATCTCGACTTGTCGGTGTGGTTCAAAGCGCACACCTTAGTTTCATTATTATTAATCTTATTATAGCCTATTTCACCTAAAGAAAATAAAATTCTATTTTTTATCGTTTGTTTGATGTGTTAAGAAGAAACAAAACGATTTTCAATGATGAATCTCTGTAATCGGCGAGAAAAAATAAACTTAAGCTCCATTAAAAACTAATGGAAATCAAAATATAATTTTATATTTTATTTTCCTCTGCTGTTTCGCTATTTAGTAGACTACTTGTTACAGTTGCAGGTAATAAAATGCCACCTTTAATGCGAAGAGAATAAACATTTAAAATTGTTATGTTTTGTGTGATATGTTCCTTTAATTTTTTATCACAGCTATAATTACAGTTCTTAATCGATACATTCATCCATTCCTTTTTCGAAATTTGTCAAAATGATTAATTCATTTTTTTACAAACCTCAAAAATACAAAGAAGATTTTTAGGCTTAAGGTAATATACCGCAATTCATTATATAATAATAAATTTATAATAATAATCTATATAATATATAGTAATCCAATATAATGATAAAATTTTCATTAAATTTGATATCTTACCCCTCAAACGATTACCAATTGATTTCTGTTTAAAGAATAAAACAATACTCAATGAAATAAATTGTATCGGTCAGCAATCTTAACAACTTCCTACAATAAAATAAATAAAAATATATTAAAAAAATAAATTAACTAAAAACACTCTTTCAGTTTCAGTCATTTTACGTGAAAACGACGGAGCAACAACCCGAACGTTAAGAGACTCTAACGAGAAATTAATTAAGGAGCATTCTCCCGTTGACAAGACTTGAGGAATCGCTTACACGGAACACCTTTTATCCAATTGGCAGCTTCCGATAGCTAATGTATAATTCCCATGGCTCAAATACCAATGTAATGACCTATATATATTTAAATACTTCAGATAAGAATTAATTTATGGAGCAGTTTGTAGTTCTGTCCCAGCAGGATTGGAATTCATAACTATTAGCTCAGGAAAATAGCGAATATATAAATGATAGCAATATTGTTCTGAAACTGTTATTGACAGTAGAATATAAATCAAATTATTAAAAAAAACTAATATTTGTTAACCATTCCTAATTTTAAGTCCAATAATGTTTAAAAATCTTTTCATTGAAATAATATATAAATCAACCTTAAATATTTAAAGGCCTCTAGGCTAGTAAAATTATTGAAAATTTATTTTTTAATTTTATTTTAATTGAGAGATGTTTAGGCCGAAAAATATATGTTTTTCTTGAATCATTTATTTAATTTTATACTTAATTCAAACAGTTACGAATGAAATAACTCCTGAAACTAATCATAATATTACAATACACAAGACCTCACATTTGTCTTAATGAGTTTCAATTTTTTAGATGGAACCCAATCTTACATCGTTTTTTTTCTATGAATTGTTACTAAACGCATTGGAAAAGACGGGACTTGAAATTGGGAAAAACTTGCAAAAACCTTGTTCAAATTTATAAAATAAAGTTTAAAATGTTAAACGGTTTTGTTCCACATCATTGACAGTCCGTTGATAATAGTCCGTGGTACAGACCCCTTTTTATAAAATTATTAACATCCAGCTGAAACTTCGTAAATAGCTCCGTCTCATCGGAACCTACGAACATTCTGGGAATTGGGGCGTTTTCAATCTGGAGAGGAGTAAACTTTGTCTATTTAATTAGGTACTAAAAACTCGTAAATACCCATTTGCTTTCCATTCTGGATCGTAACATAATTTGATCACAAAATTGATAAAAAAATGTGTTCTACAAAAATATTGGGCCGTTTGGCATATATAAACTCGTTATTTTGACAATTTGGTGTTGTAGGTGACGACACCTTTTTTCTCCACTTTGTGATCAACTCATCTTGCGGTACAAGTGGAAAGCAAATGAGCATTTACGAGTTTTTAGTACTTAATTAAATAGACAAAGTTTACCCCTCTCCAGATTGAAAACGCCCCAATTCCCAGAATGTTCGTAAATGAAATATTTGTAGGTTACGATGAGATGCAGCTATTTACGAAGTTTCAGCCCGACGCTGATAGTTTGATAAAAAGGGGTCTGTACGAAGGACTATAAATAAACTATCTAAAACCCTACATCAGCATAGTTTTCGGATGGATATACCTGGTATCCAATTTTAAGAATGAATCATTCCTTTTTTTTATTTAATTTCCTTGTTTCAAATAAATTGCGGTACGCAAACTTTAATCCCGGTACGAGCGAATGGGAGTTGAGGCGAAATTGCAAGAGTAGGCGAAAATTGTGGCTGATTGCATCCGGTACTTGCAACGCTTTACCAGTTCAAATATAGTTTCCTCATGCGAGCGGGTATTTATTTCAACCCGATCATTACAAATTCCACACTTTTTTTTCCTCTCATTCGAGGCCAACAAGCTCATAATGCAACATTTTTGAACATTTCGAAACTGCAGACCGGACCTCTGGTGCCAGAGGAGGTGGTAGGTACGATGTAGCGGAATGTAATATAGCTGATAGGTGTTTTAGTTTGCTTTTTAAAATGTATTTAAGCAATTTTTAATAAATTTAACGAGAATTGCAAAAAAAAAAAAAAAGGATTATATAAAGTAGGCTTACATAATTATTTGAGTGTTACTCTCACGTGCGGCGGGAGATTTAAAGAGAAAAAAAAACCTACTGCGGATGACAGGTAGTCGATAGCAGTCGGCTTAATCACAGAAACAGGTTGTTCTGATAAATTAAAATGACCATTGACCATTAAAATTATTTATATTTAATCTTAAAGCTTATAATATATATAATATCACATCATATTCATTTTGGTTTAATATTTTCAATAATGGACCATTGTTAAAAATTAACCCCTCCCCTCTCGAAATTGTAGTTTTTTCGTTTCACGATTAGTGTTGCCCAAGTGCGTCCCAGACTCGTCTCGGTCTTGCAAACTCACTCTTGTTCATGGTCTTAGTCTTGTAAGCTTATTAATACACAGATATTACCGTAATTTTTTAGATATGAGAAACCTAACGAAGCCCGAATGGAAGATTAGATGAGTTAAATGCAAAATTATATTGGTTATACCAATTATTTACATAGCTAAGTATAGTAACTAAGATTGTAAAGTATTAGTAACTATTTTACCTTATTTTTTATTAAAAAAATCAATTTTTTTATCACTTCTGATCTTGGCCTTGCAACAGTTAGGTGGCCTTGGTCTTTGTCTTGCAAAGTACAAGACCAAGACCGAACACTATTCACGATACGTGGAATTCGAAAATGGAATAAAAACTTTGCTGTCCCTCCGCCGTCCCCGGCTTTTCTCTGAGACTACTAGACCGAATTTTTTCAAATTTGGAATCAAAGACAGAGATCCTCTTACATCGACATTACTATCTGCCTTTTCCTTCTAAGATGGCGGCCGAAAAACATGTGTTGGTATAGACTGTAGCGCCTAAACAAATGTACCAATTTCAATGAAACTTGGCTAAAGTCTTCTCCTCGATGACTTTTAAATTTATCTATATAACGTACTTAAACGAAAAGAAGCTGGAAAAAAGTTATGAGGTGTGGTAATATCACATTACCGGATTACTCAAGAAGTATACAATTTTTTATTTATTTAAAAGTTTAAGAATTTCACTAAAAAAAAAACTCGTTCAAATAGGAAAATTTAGAGCAATGATATAGTGTTCTAAATATTTTTATATTTTGTTCTGCAAAACTTACACATTTTTTTTTTGTTTTTGATTTTTGAAAGCTTACACCACCAAAATGTCCAATTTTTTAAAGCATATTATCAATGATAAAAAAGAAAATTTTACAGGCCAATTTGAGGAATTCATTTTTATTTATTTTTCTTAATTTTACATAGAAAGTAATGTTAATTTTTATGTTAAATTATTTGGAATTATAAACCACTGTGTAATAATTTGCAGCGTGTTTTATTACAAATAATGAGTGAGGACAGTAAGTGAGGTTTTCATTAGAGGTCTTTCTTTTTTAAATATTGTGCATTGTTTAATTTGTATGGGTGCGGCACCATTAGGAGTAACAAGAAAAAATTAAATAAAATTATCAAAAGTAAAATAAGAAAAACATATTGCTGATTGTATTAAATGAATTCAAATCTGTACCCCATTCCGACTGCTCCAACACTTACTAGACAAACGTTCTAAACTTACAATTAATTACAAAAGAGTTATCTACATAACTATAATAAGACCTATATGGACATACGGAGATGAGCTTTGGGACTCCACCAAACCATCGAATTCCTATCGTATCCAATCCTTACAATCCTAAATCCTTAATGCTCCACACTTTGTCACAAATAAAATCATTCATAAAGACATTAATGTACCATATGTCATTAATATACTGATTTAGCCCAAGCCAGATATCTATTCTTTCATGATAAACTCCAGTCCTATCCAAAATCCTCCTAGGCGTCTGAAAAGGAGATGGCCTCGTGATCTTCTTACCTAGAATTATTTAGGGAGTGCTACCACTGGGTATTATATCTTCAAGCCTGTTCAGGTCATTATTTGTAATTTATGAATATTTACTAGTTGTATTTGTATACAGTTATAAATTTCATTAAATAAAAAAAAATCTGTACTCCAGAGGTAAAGAATCCTTCTCCCTCCATGTCCATTTTCGTATTTGATCAGCGGAGCCGATGTTCCATAACTTAGAGCTCTTAAAATTTGTTTTTTAGTTATTGGACGTTATGCATTTTTGAGAAAAATTGAAAATTGAAAGCAAAATCAACTGATGACATTGTAGATATTGCTTGAATAACTTTTGTTTCTTTCGTCTCGCTTGGAGTAACTTGATCACTTTTTGTGCAGCATTCTTTATTCGACAACACAACCTTGGCCTAGCTATGGCTACTGTAGCTGTCGCATGGCTACTGGCGGTCACTAGAGCAGGCTCGATGGTAATTGCAGAGGATCAGGTAACCTTCTGTTATAATGGCCAGCCAAGGTTTCTTATTACAAAAAATGCGCTTGTTAAACTAATAATTCTCAATTTAATAACTAAATAAGAACAAAATAAAGTTGTTTTAAACAAAATTTTGTTATAAACGTCTCACATTCAGATGCATGAATAACCTAGTTTCAGCTTTATGATATTATACGTAAACAATAGTTATTATAATTTTTCTGCTTAATATTGCTTTTCTCATCAACCAATAAAAAAATAAAACTCTTTAAAATTTGAGATTTAAGACCAAGACAAAATCAAATGAAAAAAAATCTCTGGGTGTTACATTGTCCGAGCGTTTACTCCATTATGTTTTTTTAGTCTCACGATGAATGTCATAGGATAATCCTCCGAACTCGACATTATCATCCGACCTATCAAAATAGTGGCCTATTAGACATTTTATACGCTCGGCTTTATTAATATCTCTGCCATGGTTAAAGGAAAATAATTCCGCCAAGTATAGCTTCCTCACATTTTTTATTAGTACCATAATTTTTTTTGGTTTTTGGCGTTTGATAAATCCTTTTTAATACAAGTTGTCTCCCTCTGGAACTCAATACCTTCAGATATTCGACACGCAAAATCGATATCCTCTTTCAAATCTCTCCTCTTCGAACACTTACTCCATTCCCAATCCGATTGATCACGAAATGAACTTAAAAACCTAAGCTGTAAAAACCTCAAAGTACACCCAGATACTCTGATTATTTTGTAATGCATCGATATTTCGTTCACTTAATTACTTTAATTGTACTCCGTATCAACCTGTAAATATTAAATTGTATTTCATGGACACACCAAAATAATAATATATATTCTGTATTTTTGACTTGTTCTAAAGGGACATTAGTTCCAGAATAATAAAATTATTTTCATTGATTCATTATGAATGAATATAATTAGCTATATATTGTATGGTATATGATTTATCGTCTTCAAATAAAATCTATAAATGTTCCCGTTTCGCCGAGTCATCTAAGCATAAAAAATTTCATTAAATCGAAGTAAGGGCAGTGTAGGTGTTACGTCCGTCAAAAATATTCAAATTTTAATCGTCACAATTTAATTAGATGAAATTTTCGGCTAGTTTAAAGTCTAGGCAAATTAGTTTTAATTTTTAATTAAAAAATAAATCCGATTAGACGAAAGTGACCCTAGATTATTCTTACACAGTTCTCCTAATTTCCTCCAAATTCTCTATAATATAAACTCAAGCCAAACCCCAAGAGACGGTTTGAAAATATATTAGGAAAATACTTTTGGGCATCTATAATAAATTTTTTTTAAAGTTGCGTACGAAATTTGGCGAAATTGATCATTTTTTTTACAAATACATGACACTTCACCAAGTTTAAGCCAAATCGAACTGCGGTATTTGAGGTGGAGGCGTATTCAAGGAAAAAAACTATTTCGTATTAAAAAATGAGAGTAGTGATGTAATATAGCAATGGAATTTGATAAAAATGATGAAACATTTCCAAACAGTTTTTCTAGTTTTGAACCGTTTTTGAAATATAGGCGCTTATGTTTACTTCAACCTTCATCACAATCTTGTTCCGTAATTTGGATTTCGACTAGGATTGCAGACATGAATAAACCGTTTTTAAAATAAATTTTCTTGTGCTTCGCTATTTGAAAAAAATTTATCTATACCTTGGATTGAAAATGACCAATGGCAAAATAATTGAAATTTGAATGAACAAAAAAAAAAAAAAAAATTAGAGCAGTATATACATTAATGTAATGTAACAGTATTCTCAGATTATTAGTTATTCTCAATAGCTAATGATTAAAAAATATACGTTACTCTAATTTTTTCATGCAGTTCACTAATGTCATAATTTTTGTACATCGGTTCTATATCTACTAAAGAACAGATGTAATGCCTGATTGCAAAACATCTTTAAGTGGGGCTCTCATCTTTGAGTATCACAGTTGCCTCACATATCATTTTCCGCTGCCATATGCGTTTATACAATTCAAAGAAATTAGCAATGAGTCAACTTGGTCAACCTAATTGGCTACTTACTTTTCCCCAACCTTCCGAAGGGGAGGGGTAGATATTTCATAATATCCGCTAATATTCCTCGAAATTACTCCATGTCCAACTCAATTAGTACTAAGGTAATTATTCAAGTTTTAACCGGTCTTGAATTTAACCGGTATTGAGCCCATGTCCATTCCATGCACAAGAGACTTAGCAATAGCAATGACTTTACCATATCTGTCTAGGGCAGCTTAAAATCTAAAAAAAAAAATAAATAATTTTGTACAAACCCAATCCAAGAAACTTATGATTGATTCAACAAATACTAAATAATGAACGAAAATATTCTTCTTCTTAATAAAATGAACCTATAAAAGAAAAAATAAATAGAATAAAGCACTTGTCAACAGAAATATAAATTAAAAGATTGCAGATGGTATGTGTGAATGAGAAATTTGGCATAGTTTTTTTTTTTTTGCGATCAGTTGGTCTATATTTGGAGACGGAGCCGAAACAGTAATTTGCAGCCAGCTTTCTAACAGTGTTTACTTTAAATTTTACTTCGATCAGTAAACGTAATAATATTTATTCATTTTGAAAAATAATTTTCTAAAACATATATGCTTCCTAAAAGTGTGATTACATGTACATATAAACTTCAGAGTTATCTAAATTTATTTTAATAGATATTATGTACGTCAACATTTTGAAATTTATTTCTTAAATTCATGCCGTTTGTAATACTATTAATATATTTCGTAATACATCCGGAATTTCCTCCATGTCTTATTTAATAAATGCTAATAGGAACTTTTTAATGATATTCTAAACATAAAATTTAAAAGTTACATATTTAAATTTCAAACGAATTAAAATAAAGTTCTTTTAGAAACTATAAGTTCTTTAATTAATAATAAAACTATAAAATAGCATATTGCTACTATTACTGCAAAAGGTCGTATGTAACAATTTTATATGTTTATTCTCTTTTCCATGAAGGTTTTGTAGTCTACAACTGCTATAAGTAGTCTTATATACATATAAGTTAGAAAATAGAGAAGGGAAATAAAATACGAAATCATACTAATAAATCATAAATAAAAATGCTCTTCTGTAAAACAGCTCAATATTTGCATACCATCGTTTGCACTATCAGTAGCAATATTATGTTCTATGTCTAAAATATAAATAACATTCTAAATATAAATAATTTAAGTAAACTAAAACTATAACTTAATAAATGCTAATGATAATCCAAACTGTTTTTTTTTTAATGCTAGTCATATTAAAGATTGATATGTACACATGCTAGGGAACATAAAATTAAAAGAATAAATATATAATAAAGTAAAGACAAAATATATTATAATATAATATAATAAAGACAAAAAGTCTATAGAGATAAATGATACAAGAAGTAATGCCAAATTATGCAGCGTTGCCAAATTGCACAGTGTATTTATTAAACTATATGAAACATTTTGTAAATATATATTTCATTTCCATCTCATTCCTAACTATATAATAATACATTTTTATTACGATCATTGAACTACACAAGTTCTTTATTTTATTAACTTTAATCCTTATGCTTTCAGAGAATTCTATCATTCTCTTTTCCTGTGATCTTTTAATTTTAAAATTATTTATAATATAATGTATAAAATATAATTTCATAATATTTTAGAAAGAATCAACGGACAATTGAAATAAACAAAATTCTAGATAAATAAAATAAAAATCTTGAAGGATTGTGAGTAAAATAGTGGCAAAGGTATACTGTCCCACGGTTCCACAAGAATGTGATTTTTGTGATGGTAAACAATTAATGTAATTATTGTTATGTATTTTAGATGTGAAATAAAGTTAAAAAAAATAATTTACGATAGTTATGATGAATTTAATAATAAAAACATGGAACATACAAATAAATTGCTGGAGTTATTGGGTCCGATAAAAAAAACGTTGATGTTTATCTGACACTACCTCGCATAAAATTGTATTATTTCCGAGGATAACAGAATATTTAAAAAAAAATATTTATTTAAAAATAAATAAAAATATCTGCGAGCATGAAAATAAATGAAATGGCTTAATTTGTTTATTGAACCACCCACGCAAATAATCAATTCAGAAAGAAAAAAACACGTTCTGTTTAATATCTTAATCTGAATATTGGTATTGATCGATTGCTAAGCCGTTTAAATTTTTAAGCCCTTTCCTAACTGTCATAAAGTATCAGCAATACAACTTTGTGGATGTTTTATTATAACATTTTACAAGACATATATTTTTTCGAATAATCATTTACTATCACAAATAGAACTATTGCCTTATATGCAAAGTTTAAAGGATGTGAAGCAAGTAAACGGGTAGCAATATCAAAGTGTTAGAGGAAAAAAAAAATCTTAAAAAATCTCTCAACTTCAGCTATTAAAAAGTATTAGAAACAATTATGAATTCCAGAAGAAATCCGTGCCATAATAACCAGTTCATAGGCTGCCAAGGAATGCTCCTTTTTCTAGATCGTGTGGGATATCCATCATGAGAAGAGAACATGTTGCATCAGACTTGAAATCCATTTATAACCGGTAGCTCCTTCACTGGACTAACGATTACCGAAATTACACGGTGGAGGAGAATGAATAACGAACGTATACCCTCCAAAATAGAATAAGTCAACTTGGACACCACTTAACCCAAATAAAAAGAAAAAAAAAACACTTTGAAAGTCTGAAGCCGACCTGGTTTCGCAGTGCTATTTCGTAGTGTCGTTTGATGAGGGATCCCGCGGAGAATTATCCACCGCGGAAGGCCGAAGCTATTATTGTGAGGATCTGTTCAGGAGCCAGGGTCTCGTATGAACTTTCTTTTCTTTCACTTCTCAGGGTCTTCCAGGTTGTGACACTCAACATGTCGGGAATCCCAGACGCAACGACCTCAACAGGTGACTGACTTTTTATCGGGAAATAAATCCTTAGAAGAAATAACAGTAAACTGATAGTACTACAGGCAATATCAAAACATTATACGCTTTTACATAATCAGTCATTTGAACAAGACTGTTCAATAAAACATTTTAATATCTTATATCTGTTTCGGTATTAATTTAAATGGTTATATAACTTATCAGCTTATAATGTCAATTTTAAGTTTTTTTAATTTTTAAGTGAAAACTTCTTTAGGCGAGTTTGCACATGCGACTTGCTTACTATAAGCGAGAAAATTGTTCAGCATTCCATCCTCTCTGTAATTGGCTATTATTCAAATTTGTATGTTAACATGAAGCTTGTTAGGGAGATGAAAAGGAATAAATAGTGTCGAAAATCAAATGATAACTAGTATTATTGAAGATATGGATTAAAATATCTCGAAAACAAAAAATCGGACCCGCGTACTGTAAACGAGGGAAATGGTTCAGCATTTCATCCTCACTGTAATGGACTATTATTTAAAATTTTAACTTAACGCGACACCATTTAGAGAGGCGAAAAGGAAAAAAATAGTGTCGAAAAAAAAATTGTAACGAGTTTTATGAAAGACCTGCATACTGTAAGCGAGGAAAATGTTTAGCATTCCATTCTCTTTATAATGGACTATTATTTATACATTATATTCCATATTATTAATCTCGCTTTGTTCATGTTTTAACTTTTATTGTGTGATCTAAAGCACACTTCTTAGTTTTTTTTAGTTAGCTTTACAGATTTTGTAACCATAACCAACTTTATTTTCCTCTGCTTACTCTTTTTTGCTTTCTAGTTGTTATTACTGATCTGAAAAAGCTATTGTCTTGCCTACTATTAAGGCATTCATAGTTAGGTGTACCTAAACAGTTCCAAAGAAAACCAGGAAGTCATTGGAAGAGTAGAAAGAGGTCATCGCCCTTCCTCAGTGATGGTTTGGTGGGAGTTTGCTTTGATGGCACCACACAGCTCCATATTTGTGAAAAAGTAATTAAAACAGTCGCTAAAATCTATCAGGACGATATTTTGGAAACCTCTAAATGATACTCTGCTTGCTGGAAGTTGTTGGATTTTCCTGCAGGATTCCGCTCCAGGCCAGGTCAACTCAGAAGGGGCTGCAATAGAACATTCCAGAGTTGATCTCTGTCTCGGATTGGCCCTCGAGAAGTCCTGATCTCAACCCACTAGATTATCGGCTTTGGTCTGAACTGGAGAGGATGGCAGGTCACAGAGCACACCCTAACTTGGAAAGCCTCAAACAATCTCTGGTCCGAGTAGTTGAGTGCTTTCCTCAAGAAGCTGCGTGATGCTATTGATAACTGGCCACGGAGATCAAATGTCTGTGTCAAGGCAAATTGAAGACATTTTTAGTTATTTCTTTTTTATATTACTCTCTATAGATAAACATTTTATTTTCTAATTAAGTTTCAAGGCAATTACCTTCACAGGTTTATCAAATATAATTTCAGATAGTCCGCCATTACATCATCCTCCCACATACGATTCGGCTATAGCTTGACAGTTTATATGACGCTTGAGGGATAGTTAACTTGATAGGCATTTGGTCGCTATTAAGCCCCTCAACTTAAAGTGACTGTTTAAAATTCCGTGATGCTTTTACGGTAATTATATTAACATTGTACACACCGCATGCTTAGACTCCTAAATTGCCCTGTGGAAGCATTCTTCTTATGGCCAATATTGTATGATTATTTATTTCGAAATTTATTTGTAAAATTAATCACTTACAACATGTCATATACCGTTCATTTTGTAACTATATTTTCGCATTTTGTGGCAGGTAATTGGCTTACTAACCTTGTTGCAGTTGCATGAACTGAATTCTTCAATGGACGTTACGTGTGGATGCAGATTATTTAGATCTGTCTGGTCAAGGTTGATTTCCAGCGGAACGGCTCCTTGAGCCATGGCCTAATTATGGATCTTTGTACGCACATTATTGAGGAAAACTAAAAGTAAATAGTAAAGCATTAATATAAAATATATATTTGTTATGTAACTTTGTAGTTGACTTGATTTTTAAATTTTGTTTCTTCGTTCGGAATTCGTTTGTTTTCTAATTAATGTCAAAACAAAAATTATTAATATTAAAAAAAATATCATATCCATATCATATATGAATCATTTATATAAGGTATGCACATCATTGATATTTATAATTTGTTAACATCCATTGATATATTTCCGTCGGGTGGCTCATATTGTATGGGTATATTTTTTTAAATAAGATTTTTTTGTAACACTATTATTTAAAATATTTATGAATTTTCTTTGGTTAAAGTTAAGGTTTAATTTGTTTCATGAAGGCTTTAACTTTTATGAAGAAAAAAAAAAATATTGTCTTCGTATTTTATACGTGTCCCGTCTCAATTTTCTTCTATTATTCTTGTTTTATAACTAGTTTTAAGGGTCATACATGATGTATAAAAAATTAAAATAAAGTCAATTCAATCGATTGAAATCATAAGGTAAAACAACAATAGGTAAAAGATGCATACCAAGTGTTTCTATTTTTTACCTAAAATTTAAAAAAAATAAACGTTGATTGAATATTATTGTTGTTATATTTTAAAATATCATTTTTAAAAAATCATATTAGATATTCTAAATCATATTGTATTAGATGTAATTTTTTACTTTCCAATTATTTTTATACTTATACTTGATATATATTAGGTTATATATAGGTATAATAGTAGAGGTATAATAATAGGGGCTCACCCAGCCTCTATAAAGTGGGTACCCTTAAAATTAAATAATTAATTAAGGGAGAAAACCTGGCGGTTGATCTCAATCAAATCACCTCCTTGCAGAACCTTTGTCTAAGGAACAGTACTGAACCCAAGACACTTCATGGATTGTAGTGTGAAGTTTTGTTTTTTATCATATAGACTATGAAATTCTAAATCATTTTCGATTGGATATAATTTTGTATTCCCCAAATATTATATATTATATATATATATATATATATATATATATATATATATAATTATTAATATTATGAAGATTTCTTTTAACCGCATCAAACTCCCTTCTCCAACAACCAAATAATCAAAAATAATCAATTCCCTCATGTTTATTTATTCATTATTATTTGATATATTACTTCCCTAGGATTCGGTCTCCCATTTTAAAAACTCTATATTTATTTCTGAAATTATTCTTTTTGAAGAAAATCTAAATCAAACCACTTCATCGGTATTTATGCTTAGCATAACTTTACGAAGCTAAAGTGTTCTGCTTTAGCAACTTGACTAGTATATTCAAGTACATTAGGCAAAAAGCTTTTCACTGTTGTTAATGTTAATATTATGCAAATAATCCGGGGCACCATGCTACGCAGGTGCTCCTAATGCGTTTAAGAAATCCGGCTTTAAGTTATTAAAATGGCAATATTTTTTATGCGGTCGTATTTTATTAATTACTTTTAAACGGCTGAAAATTAATTGATTTCAATAAGTACTAGTAAAAACTCAGTAAATTAGTTATTACACAATTATAAATCAATGATGGCAAGAAATAAATAGGACAGTATAAAAATGTACCTCAAGAGACTGGATTTTTAATGGAGTATAAAATCTCCTGAACAATGAAGCGAAAATTTCGTAATGTGTAATAATCCAGCAATAAATAATCAAATGTACCGATAACAGAATAAAAACTAAACAAGTAGTTTGAGAAAGGTTAAAAAGTAAACTGAAATTATTTAATTTTAGTATAATACAAAAAAAAAATAAAAATATTTAAAATATATTACGACAAAGGGCTATGTATATTTTATGAAAACTTTTTAAAAGCTAAAATATTAAAAACATGCAAATTGATAATAAAAGAAAAACATTTTTTTTTTTTTTTTTTTTTTTTTTTTTTTTTTTTTTTTTTACTTGATTCTTCAACTCACACCTGTCAGAAGTTCCGACAATCAGCGAGTGTGATGTCAAGATGAAGAGATTGGTCTTGGAATAGGCGTGAGGGAGAGGAGTACCCAGCGGCGTCCTTCCTGTCTTGAGCCTAATATTTCTAGTTAGTGGAGGAGATCCCTCATCCAGCTTCTTTTAAGCCTCCTTCGGGTGCTATCGGGCATGTTAGTTGTGGCCATGCCTCGAATCAATGAGTTTGTATGTCCGTGTAAGTTATTATGAAATCGTTTGTAGTATGTTCGTATGTGGTCGTTAACTGTTGGCATCTGTAAGTCTTTATGTAGAGTAATGTTACTGACGTACCAGGGAGCTTTGGTAATAGTCCTGAAAGTTTTAGATTGAAAAGTCTGTAATTTACGTATGTGAGTCTTTTTGGCTGTCCCATATATCTGTAAAGCGTAGGTCCAAATAGGTTTGAGTAGGTAAGTATATGTATTCAATTTCTGTCTAAGTTTTAATTTCGAATTTCTTGCAAGGAGTGAGTACAATAGGCGTAGTCTTAGGTTTAAAGTTTTTGTTTTGTTTTTGATATGTTGGCCCCATGTCATTCTTCTGTCAAAGGTCAGTCCAAGATATTGAACTTTGTCTGTCTGAGGAATTTGGATATTGTCAAGGTAAATAGGGGGGCAAGTTTCACGTCGAAGGGTAAAAGTGATATGTTGTGATTTGTCAAGGTTGAGTCGAATTTTCCAGAGTTTGCACCAGTCGTAGAAATTGTTTAGGTGATATTGTAAAGTCTGTGAGGCGTATGCTGAATTTTGATGTCTTGTCAAGATTGTTGTATCGTCTGCGTAAGTCGCGGTCAGAGTATAGAGAGGATCTGGAATATCATATGTGTAAATAATATACAACAGAGGAGCGAGTACTGACCCCTGAGGCACCCCTGCTAGGGCTGGTTTAATGGTAGATAGTTCTGTACCTTGGCAAACAGAGAAAAATCTGTCAGAAAGAAAAGATTGAAGAATAAGATAGTAGGTTGGAGGGAGTATAGTCTTAAGTTTGAAAAGAAGTCCCTGATGCCAGACTCTATCGAACGCTTGAGCAACATCCAGAAATACTCCTGTTGCATATAATTTGTGCTCTAGTGCTGTCGCAATGTAGTCTGTCACTCGGTGTAGCTGATGAATGGTTGAGTGGTGTGAACGAAATCCAAACTGATGTTCAGGTATTATGTTTTCAGTAGTCAGTATGTCAAGAAGTCGTTTGTAGAGAAGTTTCTCAAAGATTTTAGAGCATAATGGGAGCAAGCTGATGGGTCTGTATGATGAAGGAAAGTCAGTGTTTTTGTTAGGTTTGTGAATCATTTTTATGAATGAGTATTTCCATTGTAAGGGGAATTTAGTCGTTCTGAGTATTGCGTTATAAATTGATGTTAGGTATACTAGAGCTTTCCTTGGCATTTTCTGGAGCACTTGAGCATTTATCAGGTCATGACCGGGAGCTTTCTTTTTAGGTAACTGTCTGATTTGTTCTGCAACTTGAGTGGGAGTGAAGCAAAGTGGAGGTAATGACAGTTGTAAAGGAATGTCTAAAGTGTTTTGTACATGTCTTTCGTGATCAGTATTAGAGAAGTCAGTATGTGGTATGAAAACAGAAGAAAGATGGTTGGCAAAGAGCTCAGATTTTTCAAGGTCTGACACAGCCCAGGAACCATCTACGTTTCGGAGTGGTGATGACACCTCACAATGCTTTACAAGTTTCTTAGTCTGTCTCCATAAGCTTCCATCGTCAGTCGAAAGATTTTTGAGGTAATTGTCGTAGATCGTTCTTTTAAAATTCTGAATCTGTCGTTTAAGTTCATTGTTAAGTCTATTGAAAGTCCGTTTGTCAGATGGAAGTCGACCAGTCTGCCACACTTTGCGCGCTCTTCTCTTTGCTCTGATCAAGTCTCTAATGTACTGCGGATAGATTGGAAGAGACGTATTTCTGCTAGGTCTTGGTACAGATGATGACCATACAGCCTGTTGTAAGCTGATTGTGAACTTATCAACAGCTTTTTCGAGTTCCTCTTCGGTCTTAAGGGACATTGGGATTGATAGCGTCGAATTTAAGTAGTCGCTGTAAGCTTTCCAATCGATTATCCTATCTGTAAGTGTTGGTTTTTTTGATGCAGTACGAGGCTCATCGCATAGTACCAAACTGAGAAGAGAATGATCAGAACAAAGATCAGAGCTTGCAGTTACAGTATACGGCACTTTCCTGAGTCCTTTAGTAATGAAAAAGTCAAGTAAATCTGGTGTTTTCTGTCTTGAAGTTGGCCAGTAAGTAGGTGTATTAGGTGAGATCGTGTTTAATGAAAGCTGATCGATGGCAGACTTTAGATTTCTTCCTCTAGGAGTACAGAGTCGTGCTCCCCAGGACTGATGTTTGGCATTATAATCACCACCTGCAATAAAACACCGACCGAGATGTTGGAAAAAATTGTAAAACATTGCAGATGTTAGCACGTATCTCGGAGGGCAGTACACTGCAGCGAAGGTAATGGTATGGTGCTGGGTATACAGAGTAATTGCTGTGGATTGTATGTCAGGTGTAATGGGTAATTGTAAAGGGTTGTGTTTTAGTGATTGCTTAATCAGTATTGCCGTACCGCCATGTGCCGTCTTATCAGGGTGGTCAGTTCTATATATTTTGTAGCCTGGAATGTAAAATTTAGAATGTGGAGTCAAGTGTGTTTCAGTGATGAGAGCAATGTCAGTCCGTTTTTCATGTATGTACATGTCAAGTTCAGTCCTGTGTTGGTTTATACCATTTGCGTTCCAGAGAAGAACGGACATGGAGCCCACTGTCAGCCAATTAGTAGCCATAACTGGAGGATAAGGCTTGTGCAACGTGAGACAGTTCTTGGAGAAGGCTGAAAAGAGGCTGGATGAGGTTATTCAATCCACTTACCAAGTTGAAGAGCTGAGCTGAAGCCGGGTGATTGTAAGTCGGTAGTGGCGGTTGAGTAACGCCCTTTTTCATTTCTGGATGCTTTGGCTGGTGAAGGTGATTTTCTGGGACTTCTGAAGGAGAAGTTCGCAGTTTTGGTCCTGGATATTGGGAATCGGGTTTTGAAGAACCTGAATTTGCGGTATGCTGACTTTGCGGAAGAGAAGGAAACTCGTCTATACCTGGGGGTGCGCTAGTTTGTGCTTTTTGGGGACTTTGTATATTTTTACGGAGATTGCGTACTTCCCTCAGTTGTTTTAGAGTTGCACAACCTCTATAATTTGCTGGATGGGATCCGCTACAATTCGCGCATGTTGCTGCGGTCTCTCTTGTCTTTGTGCAGACGGTGCTATCATGTCCTTGGCCACATCTCACGCACTTCGGGGAGTGATTGCAGTAAGCCTTTGTGTGGCCATACTGCTGACAACGGGTGCACTGTGGAATCATTCTTTTCTTTCTTGGCTCTTCGATTTTCACTCTAGTATAATATAAAAATTTGATATCAAAAATTTTTTCATTAAATGTGGCTTTAGTGATATCGATAAAGAACATGGGAAGTGGATTTTTGTATCTGGAAATAACGTTCACAATACTTGTGGCATCGTAGCCTAGGCATTTTAATTCGTATTTTATGGTTTCAATTGGAGTAGCATGGTGTAAGTTTTTTAATACGATTCTTGGATTTCTATCTTCTATTAACTGATAGGTATGGAAATCGGCACCTACCTGTCTTAAGTTAGCTACTATACGTCTATATGTGTCAGAGTTTTCAGGATATACGGTTACTCCTCTTGATGTGGATTTTAGGTTAAAGCTGTTCAAACCTCCTGCATTTTGGAGAAATGTGACCAGTTCGGTGTAGTTCTGTACATCATTCAAGTGGATAGGGGGCGGTTTTACAGAAACTGGTTGCTTAGTGGTAGCTTCAGACTCGTCACTAATGTTAGTTAAAACTTCAAAACTATTAGTGGTTACTGTTGTAACTTCACTTACCTTTTTAGCTTTTCTTGGGTCTCTGTTATTGTCCATTGAGCGTTTTCTTCCTGTAACGAGTTCCCAATTATTTTCAGTAGTTTGGTTTGAGTTTAAAGCGTCCACATTTTCTGTAGAACTGGCAGATATCGACGTCTCAGACATCGTTTGCGGTGAAACCGCTACACCGAGGTGTGGAGTTCCTATTTCTTGGAGCTAATTGGTTTCAACAACAGAATGCAACAAAAAGAAAAGTTTTCACTGTTAATTTACTCTAAGATTTTGTCAAAAAGATTTTCAAAGAAAAATTAACCTCACTTTTATCAATGTTCACACATGATCCTGAAAAAGAAAAACATGAATAATTTTTTTTTCCAAATGGCATGACTAAAAACATATGAAAATAAATAAAATGCGATAAGAAACAATAAATAAGAAATAAAAATATATTGGTTAGAGAATCCAATATATTACACACAGTATGTGAGATATTTTTATTTTTTTAATTTCTTTATTAAGTATTGTAACAATCTGTCTATTGGACATTGGTTATAGTGAGGTAGGATGACATTCACACTATATGTACAAAAAAATAAAATAAATAGCACATAATAATAATCAAAAGTATATACAATAGACAATAAAATAAAATAACCTAAAAAAAAAATAAGAAAATTAAAACTAAGAAAAAAAAAACACATGCATACCTATATATAGTCTTTTATTAAAACTAAAATACAAATGTATTATTATTAATTAGCGAAAATCAGCAATCATTGTATTTAAAAATATTTGACAACAAGAACAATAGAAACGGAACTCTAATGAATTTTTCAGTGGCATGTTCGACACTAAAATTAATTGGTTATCAGATAGATACATTTCCGAAATGTTTTCGTTGAAACGTAGAGATGCAAGTAGTTCATTGTTGAAATTACAAGGATAAAAAAAAAAAAACAGAATTTTCTTAATGAGGTCGAACGAAACGTAATAATATGAACTTATCATAAAAAGTGATATTTTAAATAGAATATGGCATTATACATCTAGTTGCTTTGATTCGTAAATCAATCTAAAAAAAATATAAGCAAACAAAATATGCAATCACATACAAACTCGGGCTTTACTCATGGTTTATGTTTATTGCAACCTCCTCAGAAGCCTTCAGCACACCTTTAATAATGTAGTAAATCACAATCCCAAATCTGTTGAGGTTTGCACAAGCACAAGAACAACTTCTCCACAATTCACCGAATATTTGGAAGATGATCACAAGGCACATAACTCATGAAATCGATTACCAAGTCATTTCCTTTGGTCATAAAATTCTGCAAGATCACAACTGAATAATAATGCTTTCTTTAAATATTTAGTTGTTAAAATGATCTCTAAAAACATCTTATGGACTTTTAGCTAACCCTTTCCGACTAATAAAACACAAGAAAAAAAAATGAAGAAATTGACGTTTTTCCAGTTTAATGCTTCCTAACTAACCGATTAAAGAACTTTATTGCGTAAGGGCTTCATGCCAGCGCACTTCAAGGTAAAGGTTAGGGCATGCTCATGGGATATAATTGTGATTTTACCGGCGAAAAAAATTAGAAACCTTTCCTTGAATAAATACTTGGAAAAATTTTCGTTTCCTATTTTGCAAGAGACCTTGATTCTGCTAGGACAAATGTGCTCTTTTAAGTGTATAAAGATTCTGTTACAAATGGATTTACCTATATTGGGATCCATTATTGAATAAAATTTAACACTAGTCATATATTCATCTTAATAAAATAAAATTTTACTTGTTCGAAATGAAATGAAAAGGAAAAGGAATTGTATTTAATAATTGTGATACATACAATGCAAAGTAGAAACAATAGTACAGCTAAATATTCAATGTTAAAATGACTAAACAGAATATCAAGGATGGATATATAATGAATATTTATTGCCTGTGGTACAGTAGATGAATTTTCAATTAACAATTAAAATTAATTACCAAATAATTTTTGTTCCAAATACAACAGTATTTTTGTAAAGATAATATATACAAGTTAATGTTTAACTATTTAGACGTTGAAAGGAAAACTAATAAACAAATATCAACTCAAGTTCAATTGTTAATGAAATATAAAAAATCGGTTCAGTAGTTCCCGAGAAAATCTTGGCACAGACAGTAAGACCGACAAATGGCCAAAAATGGGTTTTTTGGACTCAGGGGGGAAACGTATAGATCCGTCGAAAATTGCATATCGGAAATTTGACCCGATCGTAATACTTTCCTTTACTTTAAGTAATGAATTAAAACATGTGTAGAAAATAGAACAAGCTGTATCATCGGTAATACTGGTTCGATTCCGATGATTTTTTTGTTTGTTTTGCTGGTAATTTAATTACCTTTCAAAAATTTTATTATAAATTTTACCGTACAATATACACTTACCGAGTTAGGCCCCAAAACATTTTTCTTTTCTTTATAACTTTTTTTCCTGAATTTTTTCGGGAATTTAGTACATATAGAAAAATTGAATGAACAATTATTATAACATTATAGGAAAGTTTATCAAAATCGTTAAAGCCGTTTTCGCTCTACCGTCTATAGAAAAACAATTTATTGTGCGCAAGCTATTGCGCATGGAGCACCGAATTTCTGTCACAGGCATTAGTATTCGAAATCCTACAAAATAAAAAGAGAAGCAACAAAATCGGTTCAGTAGTTACCGAGAAAATCTTGGCACAGACGGACAGACAGACCAATGGCTAAAAATGTGTTTTTCGGACTCAGGTTGCTCTGAAATGTATAGATCCGTCGAAAATCGCATATCGATACCGATCACAATACTTTCCTTACCTAGTATAGGCAGGAAAGTAAAAAATAATATCTGATGCGATGCACGCACACAACCGTCGCTTAAATTAGCTGGGTACGGGTATTTTCGAATACAGTGAAATGAGAGTGTAATTATAGACATTATAAGATATTTATTTAAAAATTAATTATCGTTTGCTTTTGCTGTTAATTTTATGCAATTGTCGCCAATTTTCATTTTTTTTCTGTGACTGTACACAACATCATCATTAAATTATTGTAATTAAAAATGGATCAATTGGAAAATAAAAGTCAATCTTTATTAAGAAAAAAAACCGACCACGGAACACGCCGAAAAAAATATTTAATATGAGTAGACATATGATCAGATCTTTAACATTTCGTGTAATTATTTTTAAAAATTATGTATGAGTGAAATATTTATTCAATATTCCTCTTGACTTAGACTTTCTAAGTCATGACTCTTCTTCAGCAGCTTAGAGCTCTTATAAGACGACAGTAGTGATCCTTTTGTTCTCTCTTCTTAGAGATATCCCGGGAACACGTGGTTTACTAACCGGACGCGATCACATTTGACTCCCTTTATTGAAGGATGGTTGGTAATATTTTGCTTCAATCTTCCACCCATTTTTTTTTTTATGGGATAGGGGGTCATCAGCTCTCAACCCCAAACCTGGAGAACCAGGACGAGCTATGGTGCAAGACACAGCAGTCGTTCACCTCCCTATGAATCTTAGAGGGTGAGGATGTTACCGTCTCCATGTGGGAATCGAACCCGCGCCTTATTGATCTAAGTCGAGTAGAGCCTGTATTTATTCATTTTAATTTATCATTAATTATTATTTATTTATTTTTTGTGTTATTAATTTCAGTATAAATGAAATATAACAATAAATTTAGGTAATTTTGTGTAAATCTCCGCTATGTTACTCTTGGTATCTTTTTGTCCCGTGGTTATTCCATTGAAGAGCTTCTTTTTAGATGGCAGCTTTGCTTGAAGTATATTTCAATTTCCTTCTTTCGTGGTGGATAGGAAGTTATATTGTAGTATTCAGTAGTACTCCAGAGCTCTTCGTTAGAAATCCTTTCAAGACACTAGAACCTCAGCACTCATCGCAAGCAGTGGTTATCTTCATTGTTTCATTGCCGAAGTGTAGGACTGATTTTATGTTGGTGTTATACAACCTTCTTTTTGTTTTATTAGACAGTTGCTTATTTTTCCATATTGAAAACAGTTGAGCGCCATTACCTTTTTTGATTCGGTTTTTAATATCTTCCAACGAGCCCCCTTCTTTACTCATCACGCTTCTCTTAGATGGATGATTCTTTATCTCCCTCTACGGGTTTATATTTAACCATATTTTAGTACACAAAGTGGTTACTAATTTTAAATAAAGCGCTCTCGCTCACACCCCACTGGCTTTGGCACCAGTGACGCGGTTGAGAGAGTAGCGCAGTGATCTCTTGGAGTCCTGCTTTTCCTTCTATAGTTGGAGGGAGAAGCCTGGCTTGGGGTTCCCTTCCTAATTGTATATATTGTATATAGGTATGACTGTGTTTTTATATTTTTGAATTTACTTATCTGTCGGTTATTTTATTTTTTTATTGTACATAATTTTTAATTATTATTTTACTTTTGTTAATTTTATATATATTTGGTTTGAATGTGTTCACTAGTGTTTCCCAAATGCGAGACCCAGACTTGGTCTTGCGAATTCAGTTTGGTCATGGTCTTGGTCTTGCACAAGAGTCTCGCAACAGTCTTACAGTACTGTATTTTGTAGATAGGAGAAACCTAACTAAGCCTGAATGAAAAATTAGAGGAATTAAATGCAAAACTATATTGGTTATAGCAATTATTTACATATAGTAACTAAGATTGTAGATTATTAGTAACTATTTTGCCTTAATTTTTTATTAAAAACATCGATTTTTTTTTACCAGTCCTGGTCTTGGTCTTGCAACAGTTAGGCGGCCTTGGTCTTGGTCTTGCAAAGTGCAAGAACAAGACCGATTTTGGGCAACACCAGTGTCCACATCTATAATCTATTGTCCACGTGAAAGATTGTTATAATTTTAAATAAATAAATTTAAAAGATTAAATAAACAAAATTAAATGTACTTCAGAGGAAGAAATTTTGAAAATTCGGTATTTAAGTCTTCTCAGACTATTTCAATTATCACAATACGTGCCTTGTTATTAACGACCAGTCGAGCTTACATTGGCATAACGAGTTTCATAAAAATTGTCAGAACCGATGGAAAATTATATAAATTCTTTGATATAAAGTATCACTTTTGGTGAGTCGATTTTGTTGACAAATATTTAAGGGAAGCAGACCAACGTTGACCGATTTTGAACCCATTTAACCGTGTATTACCGATATGAAAATAAAATTTTGAAAAATCTATTCCGCAGAAGTTTTCAAAAGGATTCAAATAAACTAGAAGAGAGTTGTAAGATGGGCAGAGATGCGAAGTCCTACCTAACTTTATTCAGCCGTACGAAATCAGATTTGTTGCTTCTTTATTCGTGTTGCTCCTCAGTATTCCTTCTGAGGCAGAGAGATTTTTTCGAATAATCCTTCAGATAAGAATATTGTGGACTCCTAAACCAACCCAACCTCTTTTGAGTCTTTGAAAATTTATCTTCTGAAAGGAATGAAAGGTGCAAATTATCATTTGGTTAAAACGATGTTAAAGCGATCTGTAACATGCCACAGGAGAATCGTATAATGCTTGTGAAAAGAAATAATTTTAGAAACAGACTAGGTTTTTGTGTAACCAATCCCTCTAAATTATATTAAAGGACATTATTTTTTTGTTAAATTTAATTATTAAGAAATATAATAATCTGTCACGTGGACAATAATTACAGTGATATATGAACATAATTTATACACCATATTATACAGAAAATATAAAATTAACAAAATTAAAATAATAATCAAAAACTATGTACAATAAAAAAATAAAATAACCTATAGATAAGTAAATTAATAACATAAAAACACGGTCATACCTATATGCAATATTTGAAGTCAGGCAGAGAACCCCAAGCAAAGCTTCTTCCTCCAAATATAGAAGGAAAAGCAGGACTCTAAGAGATGTAAACGACATTAAAATTACAAAAACATGTTTTTGTGTTGTTTTTGCCACAAATATATAATGAATTTTTTTATTAATACATTTTTATTTACAAATTTAGGACTCATAAATATCAGTTCACTTTAACGGATTTTTAAGATGAAAAGTATCAGTTAATGTTAAAGTTTTTTTTTTTTTTTTTAAATTTTATTTTATTGAGATTTACAACTGTATTACATCTGAAATACAATAAGTAAATGTGACATTGGTAACATGACATGTACAACATGAAGAGAAACTACCCATTGGTAGAACTCTAATTAAAGTTCTATATTAGAAGGTCTTCTTCCAGAGAGATTAGAAGATCTTCTTTTCAGACGCCTCGGAGGATTATCAGGGATCGAGGAGGAAGCAAGGTTTGAAACGAGAGGATTCGGATGGTTCTGCAGTTTGTTATGGAAGGATAGATATCTGGATTGGGCCAAATCGGAAACATATGGAACATTAAGGTCTTTATGGATGATTTTATTTGTAACAAAGTAAGGAGCGTTGAGGATTTTGGATTGTAAGGATTGGATACGAGAGGAATTCGATGGTTTAGTGGAGCCCCAAAGCTCAATTCCGTACATCTAAATAGGTCTTATTATTGTCATATATACGAGTCGTTTGTAATTGATTGTGAGCTTAGAGCGTTTGTCTAGTAAGTGCAGCAGTAGTCGAAAACGTCGGGTGGTTTCTAGTCGTTTGTCAAGGTGGAGTCCTAAGGAGCGGATTTGCTCAACAGGAATAAGTGGAGTATTATTGAAGGATACTGTAGGACAAGAGGTCATAGGTTTACGACGGAGGATAAAGGTGATTTGATGGGATTTGTTGGAATTTATTTTTATTCCCCAATTTTTACACCATTCTTCAAGGCTTGTGGTATGTGATTGAAGAGTTTGGGATGCAATTAAAGGATCGTTATTAACTGATAGGATACACGTGTTATCGGCATAGGTGGTGATGACAGTGTTGGAAATGTTAAAGTAAATTTTAAAACTTTTTTTTTTAAACTCATCCGTTTATCAAATAATTTAAGGATTTTTTTTTTTTTTATTGTATATCTAAGGTATTTAAATATATTTCTATATGTTGTAATTTTTTATTTAAACAGTTTTTTAAGCAATGTAGACCCATATGTTTATGTAGAAAAATATAATCATTTAAACTAAGATAAAAATAAATGTCACTGTGAGTAAGTTTTTTTTTTAATGAAAAAGTTAACTATACGGTTATTAAGAATAACGGTTCCTTTGTATTGTAGTGATATAATCGGGAGATCCTTAAAACAATTGTGTTGGAAACGACTGTTATTGAGAAATCTCCTAAAAGATATTATCGGATCGATTGTGCAATGAAATGATTGATGATTATAATTTTTCACAAGGAATTATTTCCATCCTCTGAATATTAAATTCTATGAATCAGTGAAGTTTATTTATAGTCAATTATGCGAGAGGAGGCTTAGCATAGATCATTCTCGTTAAGCTCCTTTTAAATGAGAGGATGCCTTCTAGGGCTTCCAGGTTCAAAGCAACGACCAATTGGAATTAGTTACTCTTGAGTGGAACGGAAAAGGATCAAGACTAGCCTTATAGCCGCATGGAACAACATAAAACCAATATAAGGTAACATCATTTATTTATTTTAGCTACCTACACCAATAATTTAAAATTCATTTTCATTTATACTGTTCAAAGAAAATCTATTGATGAAATAATAGTATTATCAATAAATTCATGAAACTAAAGGGTGCATGTTAGTGATCGTTCCGTTCGTTATCACAATTCATAAAGATTACCATACGTTTTATGTTATAGGGTTCATTAATATAAAATATATTAATCAGGAGGGGAATATTTTATTAAACTTTTTAGGAACGATATTTTACACCACATGTGTTAAACCAAACATGTAATAATAATAATAGTAATTAATAAAATCAAATAGTCCACAACCCCTATACCTCCTAAGGGGAGAAGTAACGATGTACTTACAAACATAGAGACATGAAAGGAGGAAAATTTAACATGCTACAAAAATTAAATTGTTTTAGTCTGTGGTACAGACCCCTTTTTATCGAATTATTAACATCCGCCTGAAACTTCGTAAATAGTTGCATCACATCGTAATCTACAACTATTTTATTTACGAAAACTCTTGGAATCGGGGTGTTTTCAATCTGGTGAAGAGCGAACGTTGTCTATTTAATTAGGTACTTAAAACTCGCAAACATTCATTTGCTTTCTTCTTGTATGGAAGATAATTTGATCAAAAATTCGAGAAACAAGGCAGTCTTCAAAAATATTGAGCCGATTTGCGTGACCTACTCCCACAATTTCAAAATAACGAGGTTATATAGGGCAAACGGGCCAATATTTTTGCAGGCCTTCTTTTTAATCGATTTTATGATCAAATTACCTTACTATTCAAGTGAAAAGCAAATGGATATTTTATATTTTATAGGATATTAGAGTTTTTATTACCTAATTAAATAGACAAAGTTCTCCCCACTACTCCCCAATTCCAACAGCTTTCGTAAATAAAATAGTTGTAGGTTAAGATGAGATGCAACTATTTACAACGTTTCAGGCGGATGTTGATAATTCGATAAAAAGGGGTCTGTACCACGGACTATTTGTATATACACCCTCTTTGACAACACCCTTCTCCCGCTAAAACTGAATAGTTCATCTTTCAAACTACAGAAATATACGACAATACGATATGCGGACAGAATGATACGTGAGCAAGTATTAACTCTAATAATTGGAGCAAATGACATTTGCTACTCAACAAAGTCATTCACTAAAGCGGGGAGTAGGTCGGAAGATTCTACCGGACCTGGTTACACTATACTGCTGAGATTGGCTTCGGGTAGATCTGCATCTATGACGGACCTATGTTCCTAATAATGTTCTTCAAACCCATAGAAGGGAGGATTCTCACACTGAGCTGATGGATGATCTGCTTGACTCGATGAAGGAGGCAAGGATTCCTCTTCTCCTAGGGATTTGCCAATATCTATGGTGGTACTGGTGCTTGAAGGCGGGCCGATTGGTTCCTCCTCTGAAGAAGCCTTGTGCTTATCACTAAGAGTATTATCTTAAGCAGTTTTAGGTAGTGATGATATCCCAGGAATGGATGAAGGGTTGTGAGAGATGGATATGTTTACGTTTATATGTAGTAAGAATATGTTGGATCTAATTTCCCCTTACTAGGAGCCAGCGAGGGATATTGAAAGTAAGACATTTTTAGCATGTTCTCTGGAATAACGTTTTCTAGTCCGTTGGAACATGTTTAATTACCTCACCTGAGTACTGTTAAACATCAAAATTATGTGCACCGATTATTTTATGTATAAGCTCTGCAGCTCGACATTTCTTGTTGAGATAATGCTTCAGGATCCATACCGTTTCTCCAATTGTGAACTTCGGTTCCATGGTACATATTTCAGGCCCAGGAACTGCTGCTGGATGGAAATGTGTATCAACTTTCCCACCTATTGATTCTCCAATTTCATGTTTTTTCTAGGGTTCGTTAATATAAAATATATTGAACAGAAGTCAAATATTTATTACCCTTTTTAAAAACAATATCAAACACCACATTTGTAAAAATGTGTAATAATAATTAATAACATCAAATAGTCTACATACTAAGATTACACATAATAGCCATGCAGTTTCTTTATCTCTCCCTCATTTATACATATATATTTTCTAAGTCTGAGCATGGATATACAGTAATATATATTTATAGTAATTCTCCTAGTAATGAAGTGAAATCAATTTAATGAAAGATCATTTTCAATACTTTCCATAATTACTTGAAAAGAAATATGAGTAAAACACGAAAAGTTAATCCGAATTTTGATATTAAGGATCAATAGAGAAATCAACCATGATATATTAAATTTAATATATCTTTGAAATTAACCAACAATATATTAAATAACCGTAAATGATTTGAATTGTGGAAGTAGTACTTGGATATCATAAGCCATTAGTTTTTCCTGTTAGTATAATAATAAACGTTCTCTTCCTTTCAGAGCCCGTATTATATATTATATAGAAAGGAGTGATATAAGGCCAACGAAAATCTGGGTCTGGCACGACCCAATTAGAATGGAAATGTCCCAAGTGAAAATTTAAAAAAAAAGAAGGAAGTAAAGGGAATAGTAGGTGTAAACGATCGCCAACGAGTTCCTACAGCACCTCCTCCTGATCTGATATCTTCATTAATATTAATAGTGAGGCCCAGCACACTGCCATCAGTTCATGATACGGTTGATCGTGTTTGTTTGAGCTCGAAATAATAAATGCATTTATAGTATGGAATATGTTCCATGATAATTATATGTTATTTGTTATATGTTAATCATTAGTAATATGCTTAAAAAAAATAGCATTATTGCAGTAACACATTTGAAATTTAAAAAAACCAAACCAAACATTTGGAGTAGAACACATAAAAACAAACCAGAGACCATATCTTAGCTCCTAATTGTCCGATTTTGACTATTTTTTTTTGTTTTCTAGGAAATTTCATACACTTTTAAAAAAACATTTTAAATACAAAGTAAAAACTTTTCGAGTTATTCGGAATTTAATTTTAACATCCCTCGTAACATTTTTCCAGCTTTTTTTCGTTGAAGTATGTTATATAAATAAATTTAGGGCGCCGAGAAAATGACTTTAGCGAAGTTTCATTGAAATTTGCACATTCGTTTAGGAGCTACAGTCTATAGCAACGCAGGCTTTTCGGCCGCCATTTTGAAAGTTAAAGGCGGAGAGTAATGTCGATGAAGGAGGATCATCCTCGGGTGACCTCTGATTTTATATCAAAATTTGAAAAAAATCGGTCCAGAAGTTTCGGAGAAAATGAGCGGACGTGAAACCTCAAATTTTGAGAGGGGGTTATGCTTTTGAATTTTTTGGTCGATCACACTGTTTCATTATTGAAAATAATAAACCAAAATTATACTAATAATAAATATGTAAAAAATAGCATAAGAAAGTAATCCGGAAAATTATTAAAACATGGGAGAAAATTATTTCGTATAAAATAATATTAATTAGTATGGACGGAGAAAAGGTGGTTGAAAAGAAGAGATTCGGACGAGACGCTGTAGTTCGGTGGAAGTCAGAAGGAGATCAGATTGGATAGACGATTTAAATCGGAGTCTCTTTGCTATATAGGCTCTTAGTCTTGATAATTTGGTATGGGAACAATGAAAGAAAATACTCGAAACCTGTGAGATGCGTAGAGTCACTTGAGCTCGTCTTAATTTTGAATTATACGCCTATCTCGGTTGACACCGAAGATAAATCTAATTAAGGAAGTCCCAAAACTACATTATGCGTGTATTATAATTATATGTTTGAACACATTAGGATTGATCTAATATTTAGATAAAAAATATTCTTTATTCCTGGACCTATTACTCAAGATAAATAAAGACAATCGAAAACATATTACTAGCGTAGCTTGGCTATCTGTTAATTAAAATATAATCTATTCACAGGTACAAGTTTCTAATTCATCTACTAAATAAGACGTATCTATGTGTGCATGCTAACATATTACTGACACTTGAACGATGTATCTTTCATAGCAGGAAGAATTTCCAATACTTGACTCACATGTTCCTACTAGCACTTTCAAGATTCAGATTCAATATTAATCTTGCTATTGCACTAGCCTCTTTCACTGTCCCACTAAATCTTCGGCCGGTCCTGCGGATTTTGTAACGCCGTTTTCCCTAAAGCGTGGGGCAAGATTACAAACAACAGTTGGGACACTCGGACAGAGAAGGCAATTAATTAACACTTTCACATCGATTCCTTGTCACAGATTCGATATATATCGAGTTTTAGTCGGCCGCCTGATCTCGACTGTCCTTGCGAAGTCGTGATCAAACAATCCTCTGCTTCCGCTGGGTGGCCAATACTTGCCTCACCGAGATCCCGAAACCAAGCGAGAAAATTCTCAATTTGGGCACGAGATTGTACAGAATAATTTCAGTTTCTATCATGATTTTTTTTTCTTACTAGCATGACAATTTCCTGTTAATTAATTTATTAAATGATCTATCTTCTTTATGGTATACATTATTTTGTACCTCAAAATAAAATAAAAAGAAATTTATAAAATATTACACTTTCAATAGGGAGTGGGGTAACTCAGTGTGTCCGGAACACTACTCTTATGTTCAGTCTCTGGTTGGAGTATGTCTATAGCAGATAACAATTTATTTCGTTACATCAGGTATGGAACGACTCTGGGATCAGGAGACCCTCGTGTGGGACACTCAGCCTCTATAAAGTGGGTACTCTTCCTGTTAACCTGGCGGTTGGTCGTGATCCTAATCACAATCGTTCAAGGGTGCCCAGAAGAGGGTTTAACAAGACCTGCAATTGAAATTTTTGAGGAGGGCTCATTTCGACCGGATTATGAATTATCCTAATGAAAAGTTTCAAAATAGCTAACAAACGGAAAATATGGGACAGATCGCAGCGTGTGTAATTGTATCGCAAGGTGAGATAGATAAGCGGACCAACGCCTGTATAAAATACGCGTTGCTCGACAATCTGATAAACCGAAGATTATGAGTTCAAATCTCAGTGCGGGAAGACTTTTAACTCTTGCATATTTCCCCCGCCCTTTGTACTGGCCTGGAAAAAAAACAAACTCGAATAGCCCAAAAGGCGGGTAAGGAAAAATAAAGAATAATTTTTTAAGTTGTACTCTGATTTACACTGTACTTAAGAAGAGGAAAACAGTAAAATATCCAGGATGGGGTGGGAGAAGATTCATGCCTCGACGACTTTAAGGGGGGGTGGGGGGAGGGTGATGGGCACCCCTGCAACCGTTGGCCTTAAAATGGTACTTCTGTAAGAACAAAAAAAATACTAAAATAAAAATTCTATAATTTCAGGTTCTGGTCTACAGCTTTATAGCTTACAACATAATTAGAGTACGTCGATTTACGACACGCTATTCCCCAAGCGTGTTCATATATTAATATTGATGACAAATTAGATTCAATAAAACTTATCAACTTATTAACTACAAAATCAAATGTATTATAAACGGTGTATTCGATGCTATCAGAAATGAATGATACCTTGTTAATGAGAAGGGTTCATTATGAGAAGTGGTGGTCTTATTCGTGACTCGCGTGACGACCCAATTTAATTCAGTTTGAAAAAAATTCATTTAAGTTGTATAAAATTTTGATTACAGCTCTTTTATGATAGGTCACTTGTTTTAGTGTCATTATTTCTAAAGGGTTTTTCACTCATCTATTTTTCTAATATAAATTTATATATGTACTATGTTCGATTTTCGACATGATCAGTAGATGATCACTAATGCAACTCATTTTTATAGATCCCCTTATACCGATGGGCATGTCAGATTTCGGAAACAAGGGGAACAGTGAAACACTTTTCCGTTTTTAATATTCTTGAGTAGAGAAAAACTTTTTAAGGTATATCGTATTAGTCTTTAACTTATCACACAAACATCACACGAATTAAATAATTGTTAGCCTTCATTTTGTTTATCGTACTCGGTAGGAGGGATATCTTGAAACAATCTATAGGACATTTCTTCTTCCTCTTCCTTCTTTTTTGACTTGCACCATGGAGGTACCTACTCCATGAATTTCTGGTTTAGGCCCTATGCTAGAACCTTCATGTCCTTTATTAGCATATCTCTTTTCTGCCTGATCTTGGATATGTTGTCTATCCATGAAAATCTAAGTCTTCCTCTTGGGCGTTTTCCTGTGGGTTTCGCCTTCATGAATTTTTGTGGCTCAAGGCCTTCACACAAGTTTCTTTTGCAGCATTGATGGATAACATGAGTATAACGTGATGATGTGAATAAAAATGTTTAAAGAGTAAAATTAACTCTTGTTTTTATGATAATTACACTTTTATAACAATGAGAACGCTTAAATTGTTGCTAGACCGAGACTAAGAGAAATAGTGACCTGCGAGACTTGAGGTTTTGCAGTAAATTGAAACGGAGACTATTTTGAGATATAGTACGGTGCTTTTTTTGTATAGAGTGAATTAGATTGAGTCATCAGATTTCCGATGTGTAACCCGAGGGTAAAGTCCACTGAAGTCGAATAATGCAAAGTGTGTTGAACGTGGATTAAAATATCTCAAAACTAAAAATCGAACTAGTATATCGTAAGCAAAAGAAATGTTCATAATCCCATCCTCTTTGTAATGGCCTATTATTCAAAAGTGTATTTTAACGAAACGCCTTGTTAGAAAGGCGAAAAGGGAAAAAGTAGTGTTGAATAAGATATTAGAATATCTCAGAAACTAAAAATCTCCAAGCGGGGAAAAAGTTAATGCTTTATTATTTATATTGAATACTTAATAGTTTACCGTTGTATTATTAATTATTATTATTATTAATTAAAATTTATAATTCATATTACTGGTCACGCCTTGTTGATGATTTCATTTCGATCGTGTGGTAGAAAGCGTACACATTACTTTTTTCTTCATATTTTAATCCACACTTGTCATAAGCTTGACAATAAGCAGTGTAGTAATTTTTAAGGAAATTGGGATGATAGGAATGAGGAATAGTATTTCTGAGGAAGAATAGTATTTCTTCCTGGTCTTGATTTACTTCCTTAATTCAGGAAAAGAGATCTCTCATCCAGCTCCTCTTCAGACGTTTCCTGATGGACGTGTCGATGTAGTCATTGGCGATGTCGGTGTAGTTTAAGATAAAACTGGGAGTATATGTGTTGGTTGGTTATCGTATTTCCATATGTAAAGTTTTGCTGGTTAAGTACCACGGAGCTCCTGTGACTAGTCTTAAAACTTTGGATTGAACTTGTTATAGTTTTTGTAAGTGCGTTTTTATTGCAGAACCGTAAATTTGCGAGGCGTATGTCCATGTGATAAAAATGGCAGAGGGGAGGAGGAAAAATTGAGACCCTCGAATGGGCCGTATTTAACACCAAATAAATTAAGAATCTATTTTTTAACCATCCAACTCAGTTCAGAGAGCTGTAGAGGTGGACAAAAATTTAAAAACTGGAAAAAGGGCGAAAACACATTTTTAAATGTCGGAATTTAAACTCAAATTTGCTCTCACTTCTACGGTATTGTTTTTTCTAGAAAACCGTCTTTGTTTGGATACAATAGAGTAATGATAATGCAAAATATTTACTAATACTTGACAATCTCAGTTGCTATATGTTAATAATTGGTATAACCATTATACTTTTGCATATAACTCCTCTAATTTTTCATTACGGCTTAGTTAGGTTTCTCTTATCTAAAAAATGACTCTAATATCTATATAATAATGAGCTAATAAGTAAATGCGAGAGTCTTGCGCAAGACCAAGAACATGACCAAGACTGAGTTTGCAAGACCTCGTCTTGGTCTCGCATTTGGGCAACACTAGTGTAATGAGAATAGCAGGCACGCTGCTGTAGATTCATCATAGATTTATTTTTCTATAAATTTGTAATCAGGTGAATGAATCTAATCATTTATATAAATGTTTTGATTGATAATTGATTAGAATATACTTTTACTGTATTTTTTTAAAATTTAAATCACAAAAAAATACATTAGTTAAAATTTAAGAGTAAATTAAAAAATGATAAATAAACCTAAGAATTGTGAGAGGAGGTCGCCGAAGTACATATAAAAAATATATTACATGCTCAAGCTATACTACATGCAGCATACACTGCCCACTAGGGAATATATGATTTATACCTACCTATCTTATGGAAATTATGTTCATATCTTAATCATAAAAAAGTGAATTTATTAAATTAAAATTTTTTAACAATACTATTTACCTGATAATTTAGCTTTCAACTATCAAATAGTTGCAATGTGTATCATACAAATATTTAAAGAAACTAAAGCCTTAAACAATACATAGATAAAATGTATATATAGTTTGTAATTAAATAAAAAGCGTTTGAATACAATATCACAGTACAATGAAAATAGAAAAAAAAATGTATTACCTCAATCTTCAGACAATAATGATCATGAACATAAATTTCCACTTTCAATTTCACGCAAAAAAAATAGCAAATTTCCACGCAAAAAAAAACATATGCATAATGCTATGTCCGAAGTGGGCAGAGGCTACTGTCTCTAAACATATTTTAGAGAGATGAAATTAACTCTTAACAATAAACATGTAATATAAGAGAAATAAAACATTCTGAATCATATGATAAAAAAAAAAAAACCTAATTTCTAAAAAGACCATTTGAAAACTTAATCTTGTTTGAGCTATGGACCATAGCGCATGCTTAGAACTTGTTCCACTAACCTCGCGGCACACGAGGTCTGCTTACGGAGTCCTGAAGATCTACTAGAAGTTTTCAGACCTGTAACGCAAATAAATATGTATTAAAATAAAATATGTTATAAGTATTTTAACTTATATAAATATCTACGTTATTTTCTTTTCTAGCCAATTCCTCATCTCATTCAAACATCTCTATGTCGTGGAATTGTCTATTCAGTAGCTGTTAACGAAGATTATAACGAAAGATCATTTTCATTACTTAAGGTTAGTACGAGTTTGGTCAGACTAAGGAACCTAACTATAATAAAATATATTTTATAAACACTGATTCTTACCTCGCTGCCGCTATGATGCAATTGGTCCCGCAGACTGCGTGGAATCTGGTGACCTGCAAGCTTCAGGAAGACCGCAACAGTTTCTTGAACCTGTAATGAAAAATACTGCTAAATATAACAATTATAAAGTAAATTGTTTGTTCTTATATCATATCATACTGTATTTTTACATTATGAAGTATTATTTATATGATATGAACCTTATTAATTATATTATTTTGTGTATTATATCATATTATATTGGTACAGTATACAACAACACCAAAGCGTATACTTTGGAAAAGTTCTATCTAATTAATGCTTAAATCACCAATGCCTCCACTCTCATAATGATTTGGAAATTTAAAAGTGTTTTCCTCATATTAGACTTAAACGACATGAAACCCCTCGACGTTCCCGATTACTACAGAACTTACTAGACAAACGCTCTAAGCTTCAAATTAATTACAAAAGACGTACAAATACACGACTATGATAAGGCCTATTTGGGCTTAGGGATTTGAGCTATGGAGCTCCACTAAACCATCGCATTCCTCTCGTATCCAATCATTACAATCCAAAATCCTTCGTAAAATCCTCAATGCCCCGTACTTTGTTACAAATAAAACCGTCTATAATGACCTTTATCTCTTATGCTTCTGTTCTGGACTTCAGATACCTATCCTTCCATAATAAACTTCAGAATCATCCCAACCATCTCGTTTTTAACCTTGCTTCCTCCCCAATTCCTGATAACCATCCGAGGCGTCTGAAAAGAAGATGGTCCCGTGATCTCCCCGTGATATCATTAGAGTGCTACCATTGGGTAGTTTCTTTCTTAACAAGTGTTTTTACCTCATTATATCCATATGTTCAAATTTACTAAATGTATTTCTTTAATATAGTTGTAAATATTATTAAGAAATTAAAAAAATAAATTAAAAGGTTACGCCGTATTTTTCAATATCTTTACTGTTTTCAACATATCTATGTTATTTCTTAAAAATTTAAACTATTTTATATTTACGCGCTAACTTCTACAACTACCATTCCATTGGCATAATAACATCGCGCTAAAAGTAATTAAGATTGAAACAGTGTCTAAAAATGTTCATTAGGAAAATTGTTGGCAATAAAACGATGAAACTTACCGGAATCGACTTAAGGGAAAACTGTAATAATAGTTTACTTATTTAGATCAAGTTCCGGAACAAAACCAGTAAATCTTCCCTCCTACAGCAGGAAAAAGGGATCTTATCTTTCAAGATAGAAGAAGTTTCCGGTCATCAGTTTCTTATATTTTTTTTTCACATAAAATTCTATTATCATACTTTTAGTCAGATTCGGGGATTCATTAATTCATCATTTATAAAGAGGTGTATTTTTAGTCCAAATTTAACAAGGGTGTTAGCAGTGGGACATAGCTAATATGTGCAAGTATAAGATAATCAAGCAATCCAATTAATTTTGATAAATAATTTTGAATTACATCGGAACAAACTAAATTAACATCTTATTTCTTTATTCTATAAAAGATTATTGTATTATTTCCATAGATGATTAAAAAGAAAAAATCCTTTTTTATAAATATTCGAAGTTTGCATGAACATTAAAATTCTGTCACAAAGAAAGTTATAATTATTGCTAACTGTATCTGTAAGCAGTTGAGAATAGACGGAAACATAGTACAATGTTCGAAGGTAACTAGCCACGTGAAACTCAGAATTCATATACATATTTTCATTTACAATTTGTACAGAATTTAACTTATTTATTTTTTAAAGATCAATTAAAATTGTTATATATTTGTAATACACGCTTATATAGAAATATCAATTTAAAGCCGCATTGCTTATTTTTAGATTTAAGTACCTTTTCTATACTGATGGAAAACGTTATTATTATCATATAGATTAAGAACAACAACGAATTAAATGTTGACAAACTGTTATTATATTATTTTTTTAAACTATATTTATTGAGAGATATCACAATCTGTAACAAATAAGGACATTTATAATAGTGTTCAGAGAGCTCATTCACGCTCTATCAACAATAAATAAAGATAAATAATAGAGAAAAAACCATAATACTAAAAGTAAATATATATAAACTAAACCAAACAAAAAGAAACAAAAACCAATAAAAACAACTACCCAGATACACACGCATTCAAAAAAAAAAAAAAATATTCATCCAAGATCTCCGAGCCAAGATTTTTCTCCCACTCGAGGGAGGAAAGGCAGGACTCTAGAAGATCCCAGTGCCTCTAAATCAGCCGCATTGCTGGTACTAATTATTGTATAATTAAAGTTTGCGATCTGCATTGCTACACAGCTGTGACAAAACCACTTGTAAGTTAGAAGTATCGAAGCAGTGGGGTTATAATAAACTAAAAAAAGCATATATCTATTTATTCAACACAACAGAAAAAATAATAAATATGCATATCCCTGCTTGTGCGGACATAAATTAATTTTTCAATTTAATAAGCTATAACATTTATGTTACAATTTGAATTATGTCTGATTTGTGGTGTACGAAATTCAAATTACTCGAGTTAAAATAAAGTAAATTTATTTGTTTATACAACAGGAAAATCGATTAACATTTACTTTCATAGACATTAGATTCTACATAGATATATAAAAAAAATTATAATTTAATAGGCTGTAACACTTATTCAAAATTTTAAGATCTATCTTATTTTTAAACATCAGAAAAACATTTCGAATCCTTTCTCAAATAGTTTACAAATGATGATTTATTCGTAGATGCAGTTTTATATAAATGTACATTTTTTTATATAAAAATAAATTAAATAAAAAGATGTCTATAGTATATTATAAACCTGAAACTTAAGCACATACTACCAAAAGTAAATGAAGTAGGGTACTTGTTTCTTCTAAGTAGTACCGTATAGAAAAATTAAGAATTTTATATTTATAGTTTTAAAGTAATTAATGTGAGTCTGTTTAACGCAGCACATTCGTTATTTAGTAATTATTTCGATCAGGACAGTATAGATGTCTGGCACTCATCGAAATAATTACCCGTTACAGTAACATGGTGCCGACGATATGTTTTGGTTTATGTTATTAATTTTTAATAATGAACCATTGTAGCTCAATCAAAAAATAAATAAAAAATCTTCCCTGCTTTATTTTATATTTACATATTTTAATATTATATTACTAATTTTTCACTGACTAGTAAACCTTGAGAAATATTCGCAAGGGCCAAAAAGTTAATTTTAATTGCGTGACGCTGCAAGACTTGTAAGACTGCTCTGCGAGACTCTCGCGTCTCGCAGTTGATGCAAAGTGAGACTATTTTCAGATACCTATATATTGTATGTATATATGTATATATATATATATATATATACATGCTTGTGTGCTCCGTGTCGATTCTACAAGAATTTTTGCACTTAAACTTTATTTATTTTCTTATTACTTTTTTATATATGTTTTAATTTTTACTAAGATGTAACACATAAATTTTTATTTCTTTATCTTTTACTATATAATAATAATAAAAGGCTTAGCGAACCCGAAGGTTCGATGCCGACACCACCAATCGCTTGTTACACACCTTCCTCCACCGTCCGCCGTCCAAATCCTTCAGATCGGCTTTAATGCAATCTTCCCACCTTTGCTTTGGTCTACCCCTCGGACGTTTACCATTTGGTACAGCAAATATTAACCTTTTAGGAATTCTCTCGTTACTAAGTCCAACAATTTTACAAGCCCATTTGATTCGCCGTGATGAAATCAACTCTATTATATATCCCGGATCTTTTACTCTATCCATGTTGATTGGTGCTCATCAATCAGAGAAATATATCTTTCATTTACTGTTTTTCCTCTTATATTTTTTTATTTATTTATTATTATTTTGTAAATTTTCTAACATCAAGCGCATCCAATCCTTCCAGTCTAAAGTCCTTCGAACAATAGTCGATGCTCCTTCCTATGTAACCAACAAAACCTTACATCATGACCTCAACATCCCATTTGTCCTAGACCTTATCCCAGAAAAATTCTCCAAATTTCACCAGAACCTTACTTACCACCCAAATCCTCTTGCACAATCCCTATCAAGCACCTCCCATCCCTATAATCCTCCAAGAAGGTTGAAACGGCAGTGACCTCGCGACCTTTTGTAGATTGTATAAATTGGAGTTCTGGCAATGGCCAGATTCTTCACTCAAGACATGTGTGTATGTAGCTAAAGTGCTCTCGACCAATCTCCGCTGGCTTTAATACCAGTGACGCGGTTGGGAGAGTAGCGCAGGGTTCTGATGGAGTTCCCTCGCCTGATTGTATGTAGGTATGCATGTGTTTTTCTTTTCTTAGTTTTAATTTTCTTATTTTTTAGATTATTTTATTTTATTGTCTATTGTATATACTTTTGATTATTATTTTGTTCTATTTGTTTTATTTTTTTGTACATATAGTGTGAATGTCATCCTACCTCACTATAACCAATGTCCAACAGACAGATTGTTATAATACTCAATAAAAAAAAAAAAAAAAAAAAAAAAAAATTATAATTTTGTATTTTTAAAAATCTAAGTAGCAATTAATTTGTTCCATTGCTTATTAGTATTGTATGTAGTTCTATTTTGTAAATAGTTTCATTGTTCGATTTTTCAAATATTATTAGTATACTTAAGTTGTATTTTATCTCTATTAATTAATGGAATATTTCTGGCCAGAAGTAATTAATTTTTTTCTGTATAATTGTTTTATTCTTAAGGAGCTTTGTCCCAGAATAAAGTTATTTTTGTATTTGTATTTCTATTTCTGTTACGGTGCTTAAACATTTAAACCGTACCTTAAATCTAAACGGCGTTGTTTTTCTTGTTGGATTGTATATTAGAGTACAGCTTTCCAAAAAAATACAAATATCCTTGATAATATTGTTGGCCAGCGGCTATTAAATTGCCAGAGAAGATGATGTTGAATTTGAGACTTTATTAAATTTATAGCATACTCCTTCTTGTTTTACGCTCAGTTTTACACAACAAAAGTAGTTCGCACCGATTACCAATTCATTGTAACACAAAAATGGTAATATATGGAAATATTAAATGGCTAATACCGGGCTTCAGGTCTTGATGGTCTCTCTTCAGCCGGTCCCTTCCAAGAGATTTACTTTCCAATATTGGATTTTTTTACCCTATCTATCTGCGAGGAGATTGGTTATTCATGGACTTCCGATGTGATGAAGATTGCAGGTTTCCTAGTATAACTCTCGGGGATGATTTGTGATGGTTTAAATTTACGATTCTTAAATACCACATTGAATAAACATTAGAAATTTGAATTTAATCGTTCTGATTCGCAAGAAAGTTGAGGATGAATCTTATCAGAACGTAATGAGATTTTCACTTTGAAAGATTATTTTATTATATTGAGAAAAATGTGTAAAAAAAATAGTTTGAATTACATTTGACAGTGTTGCTTTGTGTTGTTTTGAATTTTAAAATGTAAATTACCTCTATTCGATTAATCAGTGGCTATTTATCGCTTTACAGATTAAATAATGCTTGACAACAAAGACGATGTATTTTGGCGTTGGAGTATGCAAGAGTAAGGAGACCTGAACAGAAAAAATCAAAGCTTCAAACGGGAAAAAACGTTTTGTTTTTAAAAAGTGTCGGTATTTTTACTGTCGGTAGTTTTTAGTTCTATAGTAATTAAAACTTTATCCCTAGAAAAATTTTAATTAAAGATATTACAGAATTTTTATGTTTACTAGTGTAATCCCAGTGGTCGACATTCGACCATAGCCATTAAAAATTTAGGAAAACATATAATTAAATAAAAATAAATTCAATAAATATAGAGTAAATCATGATTAAAAAATCCTCATTAATTAAGATAAACGAAATTTCATTTTTAATTAAAAATCATGCTTAAACAACTTTAAATTATTTATAAGTAATACAAAATAAACTCATTCAAAAACTGCTTGTACGGTATTTAAGTTAAGAAGAAGTGTAACTATAGAATTTACTTTTAAATTTAATTTAAGAGGTAACATACCATTTACATTCAGTGATATCATCTCTTCAAAGGAGATTTGCTGTTTTGAACCAACTACCATTTATATTTTATTTGCATGCTATTTCATATTTTTATTTATAGATAACACTAAAACTCGTCAATAGCTATTAATCAAAAAAAAGAACGATGAAAATCGGTTGAATAATAGAGGAGAAAAAGGGGCTAAATCCGTTTGTTTTTGCCTATTTATATAATGATATAACGTCTAATTAAAAGTTCTGTCGATATCACTCAAAATTCAATTACGAATATGACTTTTATTCATAGCTAATAAAATAAACGACACTTTAGAATTATTTTTAATTAATTCAAGACAAATTATAACTCTGATATAAGCCCAAACACTTTTTATTTTTCAATTATCGTAACTTTTTTATGAACTAGAAGAAATACACTTAAACTTTTACCATGAACAAGAACTTTATTACAAAAAAGTTTCTTCGAACTTCGTTAGGCTTTTGGTATATATCCGCGCTCTAGGACCTGGAATTAAAAGAAAAATTATATAAAACTGAAAAAAAAAAACTTTATCTACGTTTGAAACCGTGTGACATTTTTTTGGCATAAAAAGATCTACAAATTACAAAGCAGTTAAAGAATTGCTTTTATCATAAAAGACAAAGCTCCAGGCAACATGTCATCAATAATTAATTGTTTTCACTCTCATTTGTATTTTTCTATCCAAACTTGGAAGCAATTTCATATGAACACGGAAAACATTTTTATTAAGACATAGCCCAAATGGAAATAAATGGAGAAACAGCGGTAAATGCAATGAGAAGATGCTTGTGCTATCTAATGTTGGGCACGGCAACGGAAGACTATAAAAGGAAAAACATACACATTGACTACGTATAAAGTTATATTATGTTCAGGATTTTATTATATATTATATTATTATATTAAGTATTTTAATATTTGATGCATTATTATTATTCACAAGAAAATAAATAAATGAAGTGAGAAAAAAATAAAGAAGTTTTTTTTTTCAACTTTAACTTCATTCTCTCAAAAATAGTATCTGATAGAATGTTTTAAACTCCAGATTCGAAGTCACACATGAAAAATATAAAATCAGAAACAATTTCTCAAGGGAATGAAAAGTGCAGAACAGAGTAATTTGATAAAAATGGATCTATTATACCAGAGAAGAAGCATTCCTGTAATCAAATTGGCTCATTGGAGGCATTTCTCATTGAGTTTCACGAAATTATCCCTTTCTGTTCAAGTGTAGTTATAGTTATAGTTAAGTAAAGAGGAAATCGCCTTTGCATACGATCCTTGGGCTCATTTTGTTACTAGCGTTCAGCAATTACCACCTCGTAAAAATCAAAGATAGCCAGTGATAAATCCTTCCATTTAAACACTGCGCCTATTCAAGAATTAATTTAGCCTCCCCAACCCGACGCTTGTGCAAGCCTATTGAGAATACTGTTTGTTAGTTCAAACAGCGCGGCTAACTAGCCGAACCAATTACCCAAGAGACCTCTCCATGTGTCGGGCATTAGCAAGACATTACGTGCCGCGTTCGCGGGCGGCTTCTGAGGCTGCGATCCGGTTCTCTCTCTCTCCCTGCTACGAGCTAATGAAAATGATTTAGCCGGTCTAGACATCGCTTGCGACACGGCTCGATCGGGAATGTAAACCGATCCCGAGAGTGTTATGTCACTCGCGAATCAAGATCACGGCTCGAGTAATTACGGGACGCTTGTCTCTTCTAGGTGAGGTTCATTTGTCATTTTTAATTGCCCCCACCAATCAACAATTATGTCGTAAAATAATTTATAACGCTTTGATTGCTTTCTCCGAAAAACGGTTAGCGTATCACTAATGCGATTCTATATACGATCAAGACTAGGACAGAACTGTTCAACAAGGACGCAGATCAGAGAAATTCAGACTCACTGCTAACTCTTCATTATGATTCAGTGATCTAGTAAGAAGTCCAAATCGCAAAAATGGAATTAACTGAGATATTGAATGAGTGTTATATATATATATATATAATATATATTTTCTATTATTTATAGAACACGTCCACTGTATTGTAATGAATTAGGTTAGGAAGAGAGAGGAGAAAATATGAGGACAAATAAGAGAAATATATAAGGGGAGAGACGGACGAAATTAAAACAAGTTATTGTATATTATACTCAAATGTATTGTTAATAATGTATATTTATATATTAGTTTTAAAAAGTTGTCCATAATGATTTATAAGTCTGCTGTGTTTGTAGCAACCCAATTGGGCGGCACTCCATTTATGAATATAAAGCGATTCTCTCTAGTGACATCCTCTCACTTACCAACAAAAAAACAAAATAATAAAAAAAAAAAATATATATATATATAAAAATTAAAAAAAACACCGAATTACTTATATTAATCAACTAACATTTTGTGGTAAATGGAGTACAGCTTCCTCGCAATTTAGGTATGTTATTACCTTCATTGACCCGGCCTGTGGTGACTTGGTTCTGTGTGGCATGGATACAATACAAGAACGGTTCACAGTTGGTGGACGGTTTGAAAGGCGTTTTCCTTGACGTATCATGGGACCATTACAGAGAAATGGTGTAAACAAAATATATTAAAATATAGATTAATGTAAACAATGCAGAGTTAAATGAACTCTATGGTGATATGAGCTCTTTTTTTCAGGTTACATGGGTTGACGTGAGTCACTTGCTTACAATTGAGGAAGAGAGGATGACAAGAGCGTACGAAAACTATCTTGCTGAAGTAAGGCCTTGAGGTAAGCCAAGGATGGAGAGAAAATGTCTTGTATGATCTCAGCAATAATAAGGAACAAGTATATCACATATACAGGACCGAAATAAATGGAACTTGGGGTTTGAGCAGGCCAACGATGGCTTTAAGTATTTGCCGCTCCAATAAATGAAAAATATATAATCACCTTTATTTCAAGGATATGTTTTAGATTAAATAAATCAATGAAATCGTTTGAGAATAAAATCTATGAGTCATCTACAAACCCTTTCCTATTTTCCAAATCCCCACCGATTTTCTGAAATATCAAACGAGTTGTTTGCAATCCATTTCCACACGTGTGCGCAAAAGTAAAGAATGGAATTCGCTAATATTGAATATGAATAATTAGTACATTAGCTCCAATATTGAACCAATCCAGACGAGCTGCTTTCGAAATTTAAGCGGCTTAATGAAAATGCGTTTGAGCACCAATAAACGGAATTTACTGGTAAAAACTATATATAATGTTGATACTGAATCATTTGTAGTTCATTCCCCAAGTATACCTCCACCTTCGGTAAAAATCGGAAGAAACATTTTTAAAATATAGACCTTTCCAGGAAAATAGGTTAAAATTGAGTAAGTAGTGGAAGTACTAAGGTACCAACTTTCACAGTCTCCGAAAATCTCATCATAATTAGATTAAAGATAATTCCTGTCGCAAGAATTTATTTGTTTGACTTCTGACAGAAGGACAGAGCTGAAACAAAATTTGTTTTTAATTTTCGAAAAAGTAAAACGGTTGAGAATTTTTTTTATTATAAGCGAAAATGTGTGTTATATCCTGGAAGAATACAACGTATTCCCCATTTAAGGTAGTCAGATAGCAAAAGTAAACTAAAAACTAAAAGTAGTATCTCTTGTCTCGACTTCCAAAAGATAGTCCTGAGGATGACCCATATGTTTGGGTCGAAACGTCGACTAACCTAATAAAAATTCTTGACTGTAAATCCTAAAAATTTCATCCTAAAAATCAGAAAAAGCAAAAAAAAAAAAAAAAAGATATAACCGATCTATATAGTCGATTCATATGGGAGTTCAAAATCATGTTTAAAAAGAATAATATACTAATACAGTAGATAAGACTTTACTTTAGAGTTCAATAATCAAGTCCTATTTGTATATTTTTGAGATAACTTTCAACATTCATAAAACTTTTTTTTTCTATTGGTTATGAAATATTTTATTGACTAATTGCTTAGGTGATCGGTAAAATTTCCCAACCCAGATCAAATAGAGGCCGCCCCGTAATCAAAGATAATATCGACAAATTGGAGCCTAATCAAGATCACTGCCTCGCAGATCATATACTTTAAATTATACAAAATGACTAAATAGAATTTATACATTATTATATTGACAAATAAATGATTGACACCAAAAGGCTCAATTATTCTTCTCAATATGTTTGATCCAAATAAAAAAAAATAGTTATCATGAAATAAGACATATGTACATCAAAACAATCCCTAGAACATAATTTAATTTATTTAGTGATCTTTTTGATTTATAACATCTACACAATTTTTAAATGTTATATATATAATACGATATATATTGTCAGGTTTCTGCGGAAAGTCGTTAAGTGAAATTTTATAACCTTAAGTTACAATTAACATTGATGTTCACTTTTTCAATAGTTCTATTTTCACTTTGCGAAATGAAAACGCTTGAGCGCTTGTCTTGAGTATATTTGTTCTTGTTGTTTTTTTATCCATAAATAAAGTCGAAATTCGCAAAAACTTTCTTAAAAGTTTAGCTTCATCAAAAATGTTCTTAATGGATTTTTTCAATAAACCATTGATATTATGTTCTCTTAAAATCTGAGTTCAGAAAGTATAAATTTGATGGGTAAAGACTAAAACAATTGTCCTCTCTTGACCCAGAAAAAAAAAAACGAGTTAATAAGTACTGAAATAAGTTCGTAAAATATAATAAGAGGAAGAGATTTTTTTTCTTATTATTTTCTTTTCTTAGCTTATTACTTTACTTTGATTTTAAGTTATTTAAAATAGTGTTCGTTTAGATCCCTCCGCATTGCGGAATTACCGGAAAAGAACAAGCCGACGAAGGAGCCAATATGTCAAGCAAAGCAGGAACAACACCGATGGTATCAATCAATACAATCCCTTAAGAGGATTTCTTTAAACAAATTGAGAAGGGTGTGTGAAAAATGTGGCAAAACAAATTAGATAAAAGGAGTTAAAATTAAAGGAAATAATAACTCAATGTTCAAAATGAGTAACCTCTCACCATTCCTCGAGGAACGAAGAGACAGACCCTCTGTAGATTAAGAATTGAACATTGTGAGCTCTTTCATGCCTAGATACTAAGAAGACTCGATCTTCCGACCTGCATGAGCTACAATGTCCAAAGTACAGTAAAACACATTTTACAAGGCTGCCCTACACTGAAATCCATCAGGAAAAATGTGAATACGGCAGTAACTTTAAAAGAAAATTCAAAAGACAGCGAATGAGCAGGTTAAAAAGCATTAAGATTCTGAAAAGTGGTAGAATTCTATAATAAAGTTTAATTTATTGGGTTTTCCAATGATCCTGCTGGCCATAGACAACAAAAAAATAAAAATAAATTATTTACATTTATTTTTCAACATCTGAAACTTCAGAATAAATCAAAAATTAAAATAGGTCATCTAAACTATTGAATGTTCTCCACTTTATATGATAGATAATTTTAAATCTCAATCCGTAATTTGATTTTTAATTGACAACTTCTATATTTCTTCTACCAAAAGTTTTAATTCCATGGCCTTATTTGAACGATGAGTGAAGAATGTTCCCTAACAAAATCCTAGAGAATTATGGGTTCAAAAGAGTCAAACATACCATCATTTTTATTATCACCACATAGCGAACCATTACTTCACAAGTGGTTCGATATATTATTCATGATATCATAAAAATAATTGGGACGTTGGAAGATATATCAAAGAGGTCCTTGATACCGAGGCGGTGTGAGAGGAACTTAACGGCTTTCTGATGGGCAGGTCGTTTAGGCGAACCCTCCAGGGACCAGCTTTATATTTCTTTCCTAGAAGTGCCTCCCTTCAATTATCTTGAAAATAATATCAAAACAACAATCCCTGATGAAATCACATTATTTCTAAACTGCGGGAGAAAAAACATGTAGCACATTGACATACTTTTTATTAGTTGCAAAATACTGGCATCACAAGGTCATAGAAGTAGGGCTGTTTTTTGACTGAAGGACGTTCAAGGTTGACTTGAAAGTAAAAATAAAACTAACAAATGATTTGTATCGCGCATTGTGGTCTTTCTTTTTAATAATTATATTTAATATATTTTGTATAATAATTATTATTTTATTATTCCCTCCTATAAAATTGTATTATTTGCAGTTAAGCCACAGTCAGAAAACATTTTATTCCATAGATTTCATTTTTAAAGTGACTTTAGCAATTATGATAAAACTTAAACATAATCTTCTCCCTAGACTTAATTGCCATTGTGAAATTCGTATAGTAGTAATATCAAGAAGCGAATGCTCAATATATTGAAGTAAACCTTATATATAATTATTGTAATGGTAATTAAATTTCCTACAATATGAAGAAAAATTATTGAATTCGATATGGAGTGTTCGACTTGATAAACGTTATATTATTTTTACTCCGATTACTGGGTGAGGTAAGTGTTTATTCGAGTCAAACTATGGATGTGCATTTTTAAACAGATCAAATTTTTATTTTCACTTGCCTATGTATGTAACATATAGTAAGGGTAAGTATTGCGATCATGAAAATGTTTCGAGTCTGAGTTTTTTTTTTTTATACCCTGGGTCCAAATAACCAAATCCCGAAAAATGGTCTGTGTGTCTGTTTGTATGTGAACACTCTAGCTCGAAAACGAAAAGTCGTACGAAACTCATATTACGTATTTAAGATAGGTCTATGCGTTAGATGTCCTAGCAACTTTTTCCTTACAATCGGCTAACCGGAAATGCCACTTTATATCATCGGTGAAACACATTTTTACAATTTTCTCAATAACGGCTCTAACGATTTTGATTAAACTCGGTGCATCATTGTATAATTAAGTGGCATTTAATATAATTTAGGTCTTATCCCAGTTGATGTCACTTTACAGGGCTTAAATGCCATTCATATACTTCTTCCTCTAAAGTACCTTTAATATGACCCATTTCAAATAATTAACTATCTCTCATTATTAAAAGTTGCGAAAATATGCTGAATATAACTTTTGAAATAATTTGATAATTGAATAAAGTATTATAAAATAAAAATGCTCATCCAGGTCGAAAATGAATCCGGAATACTCCGGAAATACTAGTCAGAAGATAGACGGATAATATATCGTTGGAAGGCGGAGAATTAAAAACCAAAACAATATATCATATATAAAGTTGTAGAAGGTAAACGAAAAATAAATAATTAATAATTTCTGAAAACTAACATTATTTAATGTAAATCAGATATTTTCAAGGAAATTAAATAAAATGTTCTTACTAAATGTAAACTTTTAAATATTTTTTAAGTTTAAAAATGTATTTAAAACCCACAGATTCAAGGCGATTACATTATTTAAGATATTATTTCATACTTGTGTGAAAGAAAAAGTGAAATATAAAAATGTTTCATGAGTACTTTTATAACCTGAAATATATTTACTATAGTTTAATAACTCTAGATCTGATATTATATTAAAATGATTAGGTATCTATCGTCAATTTATTCTGAAAAATCGTTATGTACCTTTTGGAAAATTAAATTAGTGAATAATTTGATAAATTTTCTCTTTGCGATATTGTAACAGAATCCACTTACAATCAGTGTGACAAGTTTTGATCTGTCTATGACAAAAAATGCAAATCACTTAATTCCGTTTTAGTAAAGTTTGCAATGAAAAATAACAATTTAATAACTAATAGTCGTACAATCCGTAGTCAACGGATCGTACAATCAATAATGAACCGGTGATGAAATAAATAGGAATTTTGTTATTTTAATAGTATTTCTAATTTGTTAGCTGGAATATTTTAGCTTTAGCTAAGTTAAAAATGCAATTAAAAAATTGTATAAAGCCCAACATGGCTAGAAAATAATTTCTATTCAAAGTTGAGCGGTAAGTGAAAGTTGTGTGTTGCGCTCACCAGATTTTTTATTTTTCTAAACGAGCCGTCAGAAATTATGTTGAATGCGATTAAGCCCTTGAGCTGAGCTCTGTCAAAGCGTGCCCTTCGCAGTGATTCCGTTTGAGCTAGGGCAGTCCCCGAGGCAATCCCGTTCCGCTTCAACTCCCCGCTGCCCCACTCAATGCATTATCAAACAAACTAGTTAGTACGACTGCGAATCATTCCAAATCCCTAATGACTTTCAGTTTGTTATAAATTTTAAACTTTCTATTAAATTTAAAACTGACTGTACTTTTGTCATGCAACCTTAGCGATAACTATCTAAATGTAAGTCTTGCTTGTTAAACTCTAGCATTAAAAAAGAGTTTTAAATATTGTGCAATTTCTAGTGTAAGCTCTCCATCATATTTTAAATGAGTTATGAATAAAAAACGGCTAAAGAAAGAGAGAGAAGCTCTATTGTCAAATGAACATTTTTCTGCAAAAAAAACAAAACAAACAAAATCTTTCCTTTCAACAATATTATATTATAATTTCTTATTAATTTTGTTATTTAGAATGATGCTTACTTAGTTTATGGATGTTGGAAGAATACAGAGTAGCAGACAAAGAACTAATAATTCATTTTATGGGATAAATCACCAATAATTTATTGATGCAGAAGTAGAGGAGCGAATTATGGAAACTATTATTTTGCTCTGCAAAAGCATATGAGTGGTGGTCTCCTCTCTAAATCCTCGAAAGTCCGTACAAGACTCTCATCCTGCCAGTTCTTACATATGCTTCAGAAAACTGGATTCTTACCCAAGCACACGAATTATCTCCCCTGTGATTCGAAAGAAGAGTCCTGAGGACGGTCCAGTTATTTTAATGGAGAGTGAAGACACCGTTTCAACAATGAACGGAGGCTGCTCTATAAATAATTGGACGTGGTACAGTTTATGAAGCTGACTTAGGTGGGCCGAACATGTGATTAAGATGGAACAAGACGAAATCCCAACCAAAATCCTAAGGGAGAGAATCTTCGGTGTGAGAAGAGGAAGACGGTCACGACTTCGGTGGGAGGACTGCATAGCTTTAGACGCCCGGACCACATTGGATATCCGCAGTTGGAGAGCAGCAGCACTTGACAGAAATAACTGGTGGTCGACGCTGGAGCAATCCAGAACCTCGAGTCGTAGTGCTCGAGTGGAGTATTAATAGTAATAAATCACGGGTGATAAATATTCAGGATTCATTCATCATAAAGTTTTTATAGGTGCCGACGTTTCAACCCAAAACTGTTGGTCATCATCAGCGCATGTTTCGAGCACTGGGTAAGTTACCTACCAATGTGTTAGTACTTGAATACCTTCAGTGCTCGAAACACGCCCTGATGATGACCCACACGTTTAGGTTGAAACGTCGGCATCTATAAAAAGTCTATAATGAATGCGTTCTGAATGTTTTCACCCATGATATGTAGAACAGTCGATAAACTTCCTTCAATAAGATAAATCACAATTCATCCTATCTTTTCAACTTAAAAAATAGCTAAAAAAATAAAGTATCTGATGTTAATCAATTGAAAAATTAGGTGATTTCAGAGTGACCATAGAGTCATCAATACATTAAAGTTATGAATCATAACAGTGTATTATACTATTTTCTCCAAATGGCTTTCGAGAGCTGTTGCGAGATTGATTAAGTTACTAAAAAAAAAATCGTTATTATTATTCTAAAACATACAAAACATATAAATTTAGTCTCTTATTTCCAAATTTATCACTAATCGAATTCTATGTAAAATCTCTCAATGAATGCGATCATTTTTTTTCCAAAAAACAACCTAAATATCAGTACTATAAGTTTATCTCCAAAGCCGGCCTTTTTCAAGGGGAGTAATGATGCTTACCTTTCTTAAGTATTAAAAAAAAAAGATTTTAAACCGTTTTATTTGAATATAGATTAACAATAAGTTAATTTCATAGTAAATAAAAGTAAATGCTTAGGATTCACTTTGAAATTAAACGACTCAATTATCATATTTAAAAAAAAAGTAATACATAAAAAACGATACCAATCGGAAAAGCTCGACCATAAATCCTATTGGTAATAGGTGAGAGTTTGTTTTTTTCTGTTTGTATTACAGACCTTGTAGAACTTTATTCGCCTTAACAAGCCTATTCCATCTCTACCTATCTTAGGCTATTTCTTTACAGTTATCTGCATGAAGCTCTATTGCATATTTCTTGATTCCAATGATCAAACTTCCGTTTTACTAATCATAAGATATTGATTTACCAGTTTCTGTAAGCAGTTCTTTATTGTTTTTTCTTCTCCAGGGGTTAGTACTCTGAACCCAGATCGCATCGGTTATCGTGCGGAGGATTTTTCACTCGGATCTTCCAATACCTTTTTCTAGAGCGCTAGTTATTGCACAGGTCTCACAGCCATATATTAGAACAGACTTTAATCATAGCATTGCAAACCCTTAATTTGGGATTTCTTCATATTTCAATATCTTTGAAAGAATGCTCTAACTTTGCTCGTGCTATACCCAGGTCTATTTCCGACGGTTAGTCATTCGTGGAGATTATGTATCCAAGGTATTAGAATTTTTCTACTCTCCGGAATGATTTTTCTTCAGGTGCCCAGAAGGTGGTTTCATGGAGCAAGTTGCGCCATCTAAATTTTCGAGGAGAGGCACTTTTTGACAGAGGTTTTGAATTTTTGAGGGGTGCACATTTCGACGGGGTCATGAATTTTTGAAATGAAAAGTTTCAAATCAAAAGACAAATGGAAGCATGGAATTATTGCAGGGTGTGTAATTGTATATAATCTAAGAATTTTTAAATTATACTTTTGTTTGCACTGCTTTTAAGAAGAGAATAGCAATAAAATATCTTGGAAGGGGTACGCAGGGGGTAATGGTTCATGCACCATCGACATTAGGGGGGATGGGCATCCCTCTATATCTATACATATAACTATAAAGTACAAACTCTAAAATATAATAACAAATAACTAAAATGTGGTAACGTATGTTTTGCAAAAAGTATATAAATTCGTATTTCGTAACTTAGTTGTAAAATATACCTAAGGTTCATTTCTATTTTTAAATCTAACAGTCATCACTACGTATGCTGATGACACATGCATCCTGTCAGTTAATAATGATCCAACAATTGCATCCCAAACTCTTCAATAACACATCACAAACCTTGAAGAATGGTGTCAAAACTGGAGGATTAAAATAAATTCCAATAAATCCCATCAAATCACCTTTACCCTTCGTCGTAAACCAATGACTTGCTGTCCTATAGTATCCTTTAATAACATCCCACGTATCCCTGTAGAACAAATCCGATACCTAGGACTCCAGCTGGACAAACGTCACACAAGACTGAAACGACAAGAAACTGCTCTACGTTTCCGCTTACTCCAGCACTTACTGGACAAACGCTCTAAACTTCCAATGAATTACAAACTACTCATATACATGACTATAATAAGACCTATTTGGACTTATGGAGTTGAGCTATGGGGCTCGACTAAACCATCAAATTCCTCTCGTATCCAATCTTTACAATCCAAAATCCTTCGTACAATCCTCAATGCTCCTTACTTTGTCACAAATAAAATAATCCATAAAGACTTCAATGTTCCATATGTTTCTGATTTGGCCAAATCCAGATACCTATCCTTCCATAATAAACTTCATAACCATCTGAACCCTCTTGTTTCTAACCTTGCTTCCTCTTCGATTCCTGATTACCCTCCGAGGCGTCTGAAAAGGAGATGGCCTCGTGATCTCCTCATGTAGACAAATTATTAGAGTGCTACCAATGGGTAGTTTCTCAACAAGCGTGTTTTATGTGATAATATTCCTATGTACACATTCACTTGATGATTTCATTCTAATACAGTTGTAAATATCATAATACAAATTTTAAAAAAAAATTTAAATCTAAAAAATATTTTTATGGCACACCATAAAAATATATGGAATATCTATGCATATAGTAAGATTTTCGATATTTAAAATATATTTTTATTTTATCATACAATTTTAAGATAATGAATTCCTAAATAAATTGAATATTTACTATATATGAATTTTTATATATATTTTTTTAGTTCACTAGTGTAAGTCGACAAATCTTTTGTTAATGAAGCTGCAATGGTTTTATCTAATAGAACTCCGTTAAACAGAACAATAGCGAAGAATCTACGTAAATTTTCATGAACTAGAATATTTCAGATTCGTTCGGGATATTCTATCCACTTCATCTTGCAGATAAAACATAAGGTGAATAACAACTACCTTCCACCTACAAGAATATGGCTCCGTCATATTATGTGGCCTACCCTTCACACTACGCTGGTAAGTTTTGATAGATAGGAAGGAGCAGTCAGGAATATAGAATTAGATAAGTTTTGACTCCGAGGAGTTTCAGAGACATTTCATTCAGATGGTAAGCAGTTCTCAACCTATAAGGCCTTTCAACAAATATATAGTAATATTTTTTTATATGAATTCTGATAATAATGTAAATATTTAAATAAAAAATATTTTACAAATATACTTCTAGCTCTATCATCTTATTTATTAAAAACCTGTACCACTATAACCCTTGAATGGTCTTGGGTTCAGTACTATATAGAAAAGTACTGTTTCATGGCTAATGGTTGTGTAATGAGATTATTTGACGAAGAAGCTTTAATCAAGGGTACTTACTTTATAGAGGCTGGGTGTGCCCCAGGAAGTTCTCTCGACTCCAGGTTCGATCCACAGCCGATAAAACAGAATAAATAATTCATGTCTCATCAGCCGGGTAGAACGAATATCAACTTTGTTTCTCTCAACAAAAATATTTGCTCTAGATACCAGGCCGGATCTGAATAAATATTATATTTGGCAGAAAGCTCCAATATGGATAGATTCCGACGTAGCAATGTGGAATAAATATTATTTAGAGAGAAACAAAGTTGATATTAGTTTTTGCATCTCCAAAAAAAAAAAAACTAAAATAAGAATTCTTATATCAATCGAAAAATTAAAATTTTCTTAAGGAAATTTGTGCCTAGGCTGAATCCTTCGAAATTTTGTTAATATCAACAAAAATAGTGATCAACTTAAAACTGCTCCACCGATTCACACAAAAATTAGAGATTTAGTACACTTTATATGCTGCACGAATAGTAAAAAGCCAAACTTCGTAAACGAATTAGGACCAAATATATAAAATAAAATGATTGGGAAGTTTTTATTGATTTCTGATTTGGGCTGGAAATATAGTGATCCAACTTTCCCACGGAAATATTATCATTGAATTTGGATAAAATCCTGAGAAGTAAAGAATAACTTAGATATTGGCCAGAAAAAAAAAACTCTTAAGAAAATCAAATACTAAAATTTATGATTTTCGATTATTATTAAAATTCTTATTTAATAGTTTCAAAGGAAACGAATCTAACTTTATTTGGGCTAATTTACTGGAAGCGCCCTTCATTTTTTGTAAGTTATGATAAATTATAACCCATCTAATACAATTGACAACATTTTTTTTCTTATTCTACACAAAAAAAAAAGATCGATTGATATATAATACCCCAAATATCTGGGCAAAGTAGAGGCAAAAATAAATAAAATACATTTTGTTTGAAATAATATAGAATATTTCTCTTCTCAGTTTCTAGAGCCCATCGGAATGAACGCCGGGATACATGTCTAATATTTTTCGATTTAGTATCACCAAAACAAAAATTGGTTAAAATGGGAGACCAACATACTGTATCCTTTCCTTGTAAGTTCATGAAAATTCATCTCTTTTATATTGAAGTATTAATAAATTGTCGCTAAATTCATAATTTATATTTTTTCTTGGATTGTATTCAGTTTACCTTTTAATAACTTAAATAGAAACATTTGAGAGATTTCTTGGTGTTATTTAGACTATGGCATCTTTACGATGATTGTAATCGTAGTGGTTTTAAAAGCATTGAATATAATGATTTAGTTTTTTTTTTCTTTGTTTTCTCTTTTCTATCCTATTTTTTTAAATATTATTTCTGTATCTCGCGTCATATTCATGAATATTTACTGAATAATATTTACTGTTTATCCATACTGTTACGATATTATTGCGTTTAATAAAGAGATAACGGTTCACAGGGACTTAAATAAGCGCGCAATCAAATTCACGTGCAATTTCCCTCTGTTATTAACCTGCCTGGCACAGACAGTTTGATTAGCCCATACAGCTCTGTATTCTATAATTTTGTATTAAAATTGGCAGTATTGTCTGCGTTTGTTTTCTTACAAATAATAAAATATAGATAGATATATCTTATATTGTTAAATAAAATAAAATAATAAACGTCTTATAAATATAACATCTCTGAAATTAATACAGATTTTCTTTGTTATTGTTTTTTTTTTTCCTCAAATGTACGACATACAATATTTTCCATCCATCGGATCCTCGCTTTTTATGATTAATAATACTTTGTTTGTCAAGTTTATTTAAACCTATTTTACATAATAATGGTAATTATCTATAATTATAATAAAGAAACATACTATTTAATAATGATAATCACTAAACCAAATTTAATATTACTTTATAATAATAATATTTATATTATTAGAGCAATACTTTCTTTGATATCATACTACAGTGTCTTAGTATTTATAACGTTCACAATAGATATAGGTTAAGATGGAGTAACTTCATGGCAGCGGGTAAAATATAGTTTGTGGTGATTCCGTGGTGGATACTCTGTGTTGTTGTACTGCGCTACTACCAAGCGGCACACTACTCTTAAGCCAAAAGTTTCGTGAAAACCAGAATTTTAATAAAAGTAATGGAAATAAATAAAACCTAAGGCGAGGTAGTAGCGCAGTACATGCCCACACAAAGCACGTAATTTGCTGACTGAACTAATCCACCACGGAATCACCACAAACTAAATTTTACCCGCAGTTCCAAAGTCACCATATCTTACGGTATTGTTTAATGGTATTACGGTATTACCTGTTATGGTTATATATAATTATGCTCAATACTTAAATATCAAGATGGAGAATTTAATTAAAATTAATTTATACAACTAGCTATTTTTTATAATTGGCTTGGACTGTATGTTTATACAATGAGGACCAAATTTCACCGTCAAATATTTCTATAATTTCCTCACGTGATATCATCGATTTTGAAAGAGATAAAAGTCATATCTTTTAAGATTGGACAAACGGCAAAGAAATGGTAGGTGTCTTCAAGGGTATTCCTATTACATAGAGCGCACGTGTAAATTCTATCGCGTCTCCTGAGTTGACAGTTTACATCTCAAAGTTTCTCTTTTGCTAAGAAAATAATCTGAACAAAACTTGGGCTTATATCTCTTCTTTTATATAATGATTATACGAATTATGCTCGAGCTCGGTATAACGAGGACGAAACTTGTTACACCCATAAATTCCTCATAAACTCGTTCTTAGTTTACTAACGCTTTATATCTATTTTTGTTTGCTCTAAAATTAGTATATATCTCCGGGCCATGAAAGTCCAACACTGAATATAGAGACCTGAAGTGTAATGATAGCCCTGAAGGCAAAGTCCAAAAAGGGTCCTCATCGCAGGCGGAGGTTTGAATATGAGTTAGGAAAGTGTATGTTATTTTAAGTAAAATTAATCTTGTCTGCCAGTCCAGAGGCGCTTTAAAATTGGTGGTTAATTTGAAGAATATTAGGCCAGTAAGTGGAATGTCGAAAGGGTAAATATATTCCGAAAGATGAGGTAAAATGTTTATTTTTAAACTTGTATATGTTGATTTAAAAATGTAAAAAAAATAAGTAATGCGGTTCATCAAGGAAAACTATTAACAGCCAAAATTTTGACTTTTTTTCACCTATAACTCCAAAACGGTACACTGTTTATTTATTTATTTATATTTTTAATGATTTTATTAAGTATTAATTTTATTAAGTACAGTCTGCCACACTGAAAGTCGTTGATACTAGGGCTACAGTATTCATTCACACAATATTTAAATACGAAAGGAAAATAAATATAAATAAATAAAGTAAAAAAGAAATACTAAAATATATATATATATATATATATATATATATATATATATATATATATATATATATATATATATATATAAAATATATATATATATATATTGGATGGATCCATAAGCTCGTTCGGTTTTTGTTAGTAATGCGAATGGTTTTCAAATATCTCCATTCCTCTTTGCCTTATCTGACGACAGTGATTTTTAACGAAAAGGTCAAAGTCAACTCTTTGAAACTGTTGTGTTTGGTTTCAATGGCAGTGGTTTTATTTGTGCTACATCGTAATAAATATGTCAAATGATAAAGTGCATTTTCGGCATTTTTATTTTTAAAAAGGCAAGCAAGCTCGGAGGTCCACTGAAAGATATGTAAAGTATACAGGGACAATGCCTTAACAGAACTTACTGTTCAAAAATTGTTTGTCGAATTTCGTCCCGGAGATACGAGTTCCGAAGATGCACGCCCCAGAGTTCGGCTTACCCAAGTTGATTCGAGTGACATCAACGCTCTTGAATGACACAAGACCGGTCGCTACAGGTACGAGAAATTGCGGAGAAACTGTAAATAGGTTTTGGAATCGTTCAAAGGAATTTGAAACAGCTTGGCTACGTGTGCCGCCTCGATGTTCACAAACTGAACCTCGATCAGACCAACCTGGCCAACCGAATATCAATCAGCCATTCTCTTCTGAACTGGCTCGAAACGAATGCGTTATCAATCAAATAGTGACGGGAGACGAAGAGTGGATCATCTACGACAATTTAGCAAGCAGGAGATCGTGGGCAACTGCTGTTGAAATTGTTAGAATGATGGCAGGGGCTCAATAATAAAAACAGAAAATACATTGTAGAATAAAATTCATCCTTTGTATGAAAAAAACATGTTTTATTTCACCCTTCAAAAACCGAAGGACCTTTCCCATTTTTTTTTTTTTTTTATGAGTTAACAATAGGATCCTCTTCAAAGTTTTAATAATAGAGCCTCGATACCTCAGACCAGGGACACACCGACAGTCTCAGCACCGTCCACTAGCATATATATTAAGCTACTGCCTGTAACCAGTAACCAGTAGCCAATAGCCAGTAGCTTAATACACACTGTCGGTGTGTCTCTGGCCTGAGGTATTGAGGCTATAATATTACAACTTTGAAGAGGATCCCATTGTTAACTTATAAAAAAAAAAAAACAGGATCGAAACGTCGAATAAACACAGAAGCAATGAACATTCAGTTGTGTATTGAATAATTAATAAGTGACCTTATTCCCAATTAAATAATTAACTTTAAAGGTCGATTAAAGAAAAGTTATAAATATATATATATATATATATATATATATATATATATATATATATATATAAAGTAAATTAGATAAAGAGGATTAATATACAAGATACATAAAATAATAAACTGAAGCTGAATGATGTTAAAATAAAAAAAACAAATTCACACCTATGTACAATATTTACATATTGGCACAGGGGACTCTGAATGAAGGTTTATCCTCGAAAGGTGGAATCCAAAGCAAAACTTCAGGAAATTACAGTACTTCTCTCCCAGCCGCGTCACTGGTATTTGAAGCAAGTGGATACTGATGGAGTGCACTAGAGAAAACAGGGTAAACTAAAGCGAAAATCTTACTCTTTAGGAAATTCACGAACGTTAAATTATACGTCAAACTAGTACCTAAATTTAATAATTTAGTTAACTGGTATGGCCAAAAATCATTCTTTAAATCAGTCACCATTTTTTAAAGATGCGACTCTGGAATGACAAGTTTCAATTTACTTACTATAAAATACACTTTTCTAATTTACATCGAGACTTTTCGCTACGATGTGGACTCTTTTTAGGTCGAGGGCTATGAGAGCGTATATTGGTCCTGGCGATCTTCCAAATAATAATTTTATGGTCTATTGTTTGTAATTAAAGAAACTGGAGAGTTCTTGATATTAGAGAAATAGTTTATTAAGAACCTTGATCTCATTCCTTATAAGTATGATTCTGAAATATAGCGGCTATATAATTACGACCATAAGTTGCTATTGTTCCAGCTACTGGCTACTTATTCGGTCAAGGATTATTCAGATCATTATTCTAATTGACCTCAACGGAATAATCTGATTTTAATAACATTTGAATTTTTTTTTTTGATGATTTTATTTTTCTATAAGTCTATATTTTTCTATATAACTTTATTCGTTATCAAAATATATATAGTGATGTTTTCTTAAAGAATAATTATTTCTAGAAAAAGAAAACTGAAGTCGCCTGAGCCTTGACCAAAAAAAATAAATAAATAAAAACATTCCAACCCTTGTATCGATTCAATGGAGACAAGTGAGTGGATTAGCCTTAGGCTACATAAGCCCCAAACAAAAACCATGATCCTGCAGCGTGATAGGGGCGTCTTTCTTGTTTGTCTTCGGAGGGATGTTTCCAACTGTTCTAAAACATTGGGTAAAGTGTTCTACTTTGGCACTACTAGTCCAGACATTTTAATTTTTTTTTCATATTTAAAGGAAATATAAAGTTGTTGTTTTTTTTCTCTTAAACTATTACTGTGTAAAAGTGCTGGTTATTTACAAGTTTTACATACAACATGATTGATATATATTCTAAAACTTCTTCTTTTCAGTTTTTTTGAAAGCCATTTTAGCTTTCTTGTGCGGTTCGGAACATGTTATTTTTAATTAATCCGCAACTTTATATAGTGGTATTTTCAGCAGAATGATAGACGTAAATATAAAAATAGTAGATATTTGAAATAAAAGATGCATTTCTCCAGACATAACTTCCTGCAACGAACAAAACAAACGCCCTTATTCTAATCTCATTTATTATTGGTCGTTCATTTATAATGTCTTAATACAGAACTTTATGCTGATAGAGCAGCAAAAGAAGCTCTTACTCTTCCAGGCCGCGGTAAAGTTTTTTTTACACCATCTGAACTTACACGACCTCTGAGAGAAACCATATTCCAAGAATGGCAAAGACGGTGGGACAACAGCGCACCTAGCAAATTAAAAACAATAAAGAAAGAGGTGGAACCGTGGACCAGCTCCAGACGCAGCAATCGTAGAGAAGAGGTCGTCCTCACGCGGCTGAGGATTGGACATACCAGTCTGACACACCTCCACCTCATAACAAAAGATCCTATCCCCAGATGTCAAAAGTGTAACCAATCACTAACTATAAAACATATTTTGGAAGAATGCCCTTTTTACACCGCAAGATTAAAAGATCTCGGAATACCCCAGAATATATCAGCATCCCTGTGAAATCAAGAAGAAATCGTTACCAAAGTCATCAAGCTCCTGGATAGTGAAAGACTTAAAAAACAGATATGACAGGCTTATAATTAATGATCCTTTGCAGGTTTATTATTATTTTTTATTTATTAACTTTTTTATCTATTTATTTTTATTCTATTCTCTCTTATTATTATTTTTTTTTTCATTTGATTTCATTTCATTTTAAATTCATTTGTTTATTAATCTCAATTCATTCATTGATTTTACTGCTATTTTTTAAAGTTTATTTATTTATACATTTTTTATACATCTTATTACCTATGAATGTCTATTATTATCCTTATTTATTTATTTTATTCTATCAATCCATTTCTTTATTTTGTTTTGTCCATTTCTTTTTTTTTATTTTATTTTTTGTACCAACCATCCAAATAGTAATAAGTGATGTTATTTAGTTGATCGGGCGCTTATGGCCTGGATGTTTTGCGCCTCGACATCGAAACAAACAAACAAACAAACAGAACTTTATGCGCAATACGCATTCTCTCTTTTATAAAAGTTTTTCAGAATCCCGAGGTTGGATGGCATATCTTGACTTTTAGGTTTCGTGGTTCTAGCAAGAAATCGATAAAAGATGCGTGTAGACTGATGTATCACAAAAATTGTTTTAACCCATACCTGTAAAAAATATTGACAAGAAGTGAGTTTGCTGTCGGGAAGAATAAGGGAACTAGCGTTGATCGACGTGAGATAGTGGATTGCCCAGCAGCATCCCCACCTGTCTCAATTTTAGGATGGATTTTAAGCGAGAAGATCCCTCATAGATAGCCGGGCGAGAAGATAGCCTCCAATGTCTGTTATCAAATATGTTAATAATCGCCATATCTTTTATGAGAGAGTTAGGATGTCCGTGTAAGTTATCATGAAATCTTTTGTAGTATGTACGAGGTCGTTAACTGTCCGCAGCTGTAGGTCTTTATGTAAAGTAATATTTATGACGAATCTAGGAGCATTAGTTATAGTTCTGAATGTTTTTTACTAAAAAGTTTGTAGTTTTCGAACGTGGCTGTCTCGTAAACCTGTGAAGCGAAGTTTCAAATTTTGTGAAGAATTTCTAAATCAGACCCTTCTTTAATTGCAATTTCATTAAATTGTATGCACTTAAAACAGCAGCTAGATATACTTACTTATCAGCGTGCTGTAAGCTAAACATTTTTATAAATTAATCGATAAACTATGTTACGAATAATGTTAATTTTACTTATTTTCAAGATAAGCCAAATAAAATAAATTCCGTTTTAGATTAAAATCTGCGTTAGTAAATATTTTTAACACTAATGAACAATAATTATACTATTTAACACCCAATAAAAATTGTTTATATTTCTCAAGCAAGCTAGGATCCCGCGAATAATGCAAACGCGAGAAGAAAATGATGTTTCACCCACGACTTCAGTAACTCGGGTAACTTAGATTGGATTGAAATTTGATTTGGCTGCTGGTGCACTTAATCGAAAAAAAAGCAATAGTGCCATCCAGATGGGCTTTTTATCGATGCGAATAAATAACTGATACTACATAAAAAAGTCACTGTTTGATGATATAAAGAATAAGTTATCTAAAAAAAAAACTTTTACATGTTGGTATACTAATTGTAAGTGGGTAGTTACAATATGAAACGGTAGTTTTTGTGGCATTTTGATAGCATGAATATTTTTAAAAATATTTTATTCGATATATTGATCTCCACTAGCTATACATTTTCCAATCACTCATACGATTTATGAATGAACTAATCATCAAGCCATTTTGGTACATATTCATGAAAGTGAAGTGCTGCTGAAGAAGTGTGAATATCGACACATCGATGAAAATAGTAGTAGGACGGAGCCAAGTCTAGTGAATAAGCTACACCACTTATATTTTCCAACTGAAAGCCTCATTTCAACGGGGTACAACATTTCAAAGGCGCATTAAACAGAGGAACGGTGCCTGGAGAAGTAGGTGTAATGAAGGAAGACTCCCTGAATTCTATTGAACCCCCGGATGAGGAGGAAATGGAAAACGCCCTGAGGAAATTGAAAAATGGAAAGGCGCCAGGCCCGGACGGAATCCAGTCAGAGCTGTTGAAATGTGGAGGTGAAGAACTCAAGAAAGCTCTGCATGATTTAATGCTGACCATCTGGGAGAAGGAAGCTATGCCTACGGAATGGGCAACAGCCATTATCTGCCCAATACATAAGAAAGGAGATCAAACAGAATGCGCTAACTATCGAGGAATCTCACTCCTTTCGTGTGCTTATAAGCTGCTCTCTAACATTCTTTTTGAGAGGATCCTCCCGTATTCTGAAAAGGAACTGGGGAAATATCAGGCTGGATTTCGAAGAGGACGCTCAACGACTGATCAACTGTTCTCTCTGAGGATGATCCTAGAAAAGACTATGGAGCGTAAGGTAGTCACCCACCATTTATTCCTGGACTTTAAAGCAGCATACGACAGCGTTGATAGAACGCAACTATACTGTGCCTTGGAGGAGCTAAGCATCCCTCAGAAGCTCGTACGCCTAATCAAGATGACCATGGACAGCTCGAGATGCAGAATACGCGTCGGTTCTGACGACTCCGAAGAGTTTAAAGTGAGCAGTGGGGTTAGGCAAGGGGATGCCCTCGCCTGTCTATTGTTCAATTTGGCAGAGGAGAAAGCTGTAAGAGACTCCGGTATTCAGACCAAAGATATAATCTTCAATCGCCTGACACAGCTTCTTGGTTTTGCTGATGATATTGACATAGTAGGTAGGTCTGAACGGGCTCTCAGAGAAGCGTTTATAAGCCTTGAAGCAGCTGCAAGACCACTTGGTCTAGAAGTCAACGAGAGGAAAACTAAGTATATGAGAGTTGGCGGTGAGGTTGATCTGAACTCTCCATTTGAGGTAGGTTCTTTTAAGTTTGAGAGAGTGAAAAGTTTTATATACCTTGGGTCTGAAATCAATAGCAAGAATGACATGGCTCAAGAAATACAAAGAAGGATCACGGCTGCCAATAGATGTGTCTTTGGACTTGGCCGACACTTAAGAAGTAGGTACCTCTCAAAGAAGACCAAGCTGATCATATACAAGACCCTTGTTCGGCCTGTTTTGACATATGGCTCAGAGGCTTGGACGATGACCAAAAGGGATGAGATGAAGCTGAGTGTCTTTGAGCGAGGAGTCCTCAGAAGGATTTATGGTCCAGTAAAGGAGGGTGATGTCTGGAGGAAAAGAAAAAATAGGGAGCTCAGTTCTCTCTATGCAGACATCGACGTAGTCACGTATATTAAACTGGCCAGACTAAGGTGGGCAGGGCATGTGGCCAGAATGAGCACCCTTGAAATACCAAAAAAAATAATGATGGAGGAGCTGCACCTCGTAAGACGGGTAGGAAGGCCGAGGACGAGATGGTTGGACAACGTGGCCTATGATGCGAGAACCCTGCTTGGTGTGCGGAACTGGAGAGCTGCAGCAGAAGACAGAGCCAACTGGCGGAGGCTCTTGGAGGAGGCCCAGTCTCGGTGACGGGATGTTGTGCCATACATGAATGAATGAATGAAAGCCTCATTCGTTTCCCTCATTGGCACATATGCGATGATACGATATTATGAAACTAAATCATTATTTGTTTGATAATCTGGTCGTTTTTCACGCATTAAATATTTGTTGTCGGATAGTGTCCAGTATTAACAATTTCGACAAGTTTTAGCAGCTCATAATAGATCACACGCACGTTCCCCGTTCTTTATTTGTCACATTGAAACCCCTACTTTTGATTTTTTGTAACTACTCAATTATAATTATTATTATCTCATCTTAGGATATTCACATCTTCGGGCATCCCCTGGCTTTTCATACATTAATTGTTTTGGGGAGGCGGTCGTTGAACAAACCCTCCATATGACCGAGCCACCTCAATCTACCCTTTTTTAATCATCCAAAACATCGGCGTGGTCATGTAATGCTCGTAATTCATTGTTTTTTTTTCTTATTCTTCACACTCTCCTAGAGCAGATTGTTCCGTATATTTTTCTGAGAACACGTTGTTGCTATTTATTACCTGCGATGGATTCGTGTTAAAAGAATTTAAGGGTAGTAGATTATCAGCTCAATGCCTTCGAGTCAGGTGAAGTAAATCAGTCATTGTAATTTACTAAGAAAATGCTCTCAGCCCCGACAAACAATCGATGCGGTTCAGCAGCTGTTTTTCCTAACTGTTAAAACAAAACTCTACATGTTCAACATTACAAAAACGATACTATTGTATGAAACTAGGGAGAGGGTTGGCTCAGTGGTAGTGTACTCCTCTTCTAATGCTAAAGGTCCCAGGTTTGAATCCCTGGCAGAAAATTTATTTATTCTGTTTTATTGGCCGTGGTGTGACCACGCATCGGGAGATCCTCCTGGAGCACACCCAGCCTCTATAAGTGGGTACCCTTAATTAAATAATTAATTAAGGGGGAAAACCTGGTGGTTGAGCGGGATCTCGGTTAAATCACCTCCTTGCACTACCGTTGACCTATAAACAGTGCTTTCCCTAAGTAGTACTGAACATAAGACTCTCCATGGGTTGTAACGGTACAGGTTATATAGGTTATTGTATGTAACTTGCATTGTTGTAGTTGAATATGTTTGCCAGCTATTGAAGCAACGAAATGGCACCAATATTGCAGTTTAACGGTAGCTACATTAATAGCTACTGCCATGATGATTTCCGGTTTAATATTTATTTACAGACCAGGTAATTGATATTTTATTACAATATTTTAATTTTAATAAAATGTAATTCAGCAAAGAAAAAATCCAATGATCTCAACCAACTAAATTTTTCTTCAAAGCGTTTCATTATAATTCATAATTGGGCCATTCAACAATTAACGTTACCAAAGTACTACCATCGGAAAGGATCTTAATTAATAGTAGATTTACTGAGATAATACCCATTCACTAAATTCCCAGGACCCAGAGACTTTAGGGTGTCCTTGGAGAGTGGAGAGCAGGGGATTAAACTAATGTAAAGACCTAACTAAGATCGTTCAGTTTGATTTAATGTCCTGGCATGTATTAAGGCAAGGCCGGTGTAAATTGCGAATTTACTATGCAGGGTCAGGATTATTTCAACGATACATGAAGTAATAATATAAAATATCAGTTATATTTTTCTGTGTTTTTTATTTTATTTTTTTTCTACTTACGACATATGAAACTATTTTTGCTGTATTATTCTATTTCATGAAAAATAATTATATTGACTTTTAGATTGTGAATATTTCTCCTCTTCCTACCTCATTTATTTTATTATTTCTTCAAACTGAAATCATAATAATCGTTTAGGGGATATGTCCTAATGGACTTGTTACGGATCTTCTTCATCTGTCTTGATTATGCTTTTAATATTTTTCTATCTTTTTGTTTATTAAATATAACGTCTTTCATCCTAAAAAAAAAAGCAGGAATTGAGATTGACCGAACTATTTTTCATTTTAAACGTAGAAGCCTAAAATAAAATCTTAAGGAATATTAAATTTTAAAAAATATACCAGCCTTGTTAGTTAAAGACAATATTTTTTGTTTACCAAAGATAAAATGTCAAAGAAATTTTTTTTTATTTTATTGAAATTTACAATTGTATTACATGGAAAATACAATAAGTAAATGTGACATTGGTAACATGATATGTACAACATGAGGAGAAACTACCCATTGGTAGAACTCACATTAAAGTTCTATATTAGAAGGTCCCGAGGCCATATTCTTTTTCTTCTTTTTAAATACAATTTATTTCAAATAGTTATATTAATGTTTTATCTTTATGATTGCTCCTCTTAGTTGTTTTGTAAACTTATTCCGTTCCTACGATAATTATGAAATTCATTATACTTATTAAAACTTTTTTTTTTAAATACGAAAATACTAATTAAACAGGATTCAGCGCACTGTGGGATGTCTTTTGAATCTTACGGGACAAAAGCTATTAGTTAAATAAAATTTATTTGAAATACCTATGCAAAGTAAAATACAACTCGAATCCATGGGTGATTTCACGCTCAGATTAACAATATTTTAAGGTTAAAAAGAATAATTAGCGGCGTATCTTTAGTCTGAGTAAGGGGCATCAGGCTGAGAAGATTGAGATGGACTGGCCATTCAGCTGGTAGGATTGTAATCAAAGAAAAAAAAAATCTCAAAAAATAATGAGTTAAAATATTCATAACGGTACAGGAAGGTCGCGACTTTGACGGCTAAAGGAAGAAACTGAGGATTTTTTGAAGATCTTGGGGTTAAGGATTCGAAGACTTGCCCAATAACATGCAGGCAGACGTAAAGTCCGGGGAACCTATAATAGTATATCGAGTAAATAGAAGAAGGAGAAAGAACCTTAAGCGTTAAAAATAAATTTGTTCGTTGATTTTTCAATTCAAGGGTAGGGTAAATGCACCAGTAGCTGACATGCTTAAGGAACTTTCTTTAAACTTTAACGAGCAAAAACTAAAATATTAATGTTATTATATTTTTCATGGATTCATATCAGAAGTATATTAGAAGTATTTCTTACCTTGCCAAATCCATGAAACATTTATCTAAATTAAAAAAAAAATGAAAATTAACAGAATAGTTTTGTTGAACTAGTAGCTGGCATTGTTTGATTTGGAATGTTCCTTTACCTGACAGAGATGAGAACAAGGATGTATTTAACCTAACTTTCATATTCTTCATTTTAATATTAACAAAAATTATCTTTAACTTAACTAACTTCTTGCGTATTCCGACATACGTTTATCAATAAATGCTGGTCACTGCCAAGAACCAATTTTTGGCAATAGAAAAACCTATTTTTGCTTTATATTTAATAAAAATAATTAACAATTTATTTTTTAACGTCACAGTGATCGATATTCGGTATATAATTATCAATAATCAGGATATATAGAAGTAAATAAATAAAACAGATTATAATATAAAACAGACGAATAAAATAAAATAATAATAATAATAAAAGGCATAGCGAACTCTGAGGTTCGATGCCGACACCACCAATCGCTTATTACACACCTCCCTCCACCGTTCGCCGCCCAAACCTAGTCCCTTCAGATCGGCTTTAACGCAATCTTCTCACTTTCGCTTCGGTTTATTTTATCGGTAGAAATTCTTTCCTTGCTAAGCCCAACAATTTTATAAGCCCATTTGATTCGTCTCGATGTAATCACCTCAATTATATTAACCAGATATAGTTCACGCAATTCGGCATTGTGTAACCGTCTGAACTCTCCTCTTACCTCATCCTTTTTCGGTCCGAATATTTTACGCAATGCTTTATTTTCAAAAACCTTAAGAAGATGCTCATCCCTTAATGCAAGCAGCCACATTTCGCATCCATAAAGGACTGTAGGTAAGATAATGATTTTATAGATTCTGGTTTTTAAGTTTCGGGACAAGAGGCGCGGGCTAAGTAGTTTTGTCACAGAAAAATAACAAGCATTTGCTACCTTCAGCCTAAGCTTCATTTCCTCTAAACTTACGTTTTTTATAGTTATCGAAGACCTTAGATACCTAAACTTCTCTACCTGTTCAAACATATTACCGCCTATATCGATATCAACATAAATACCGCTATTTTAGTCTTATCCGTGTTTATTTTGAGCCCTAGTTCGTTACTAGTTTTCATTAACGTTGTCGTATAGTTTCCGTGTCTTCACTTAACAGGACGAGATTATCCGCATAGCCAAGCACAGGTGTTGTCCAACCCCTTTTTGGTACGCATTAACTTCCTAATGGCATTTTCTTATGCCGAATCGAACAAGACAGGCGAAAGGGAATCACCCTGATTTAAACTCGAACGAACCTAAAACTTTTCGAATAAATAATTACCGACTTTATTGAGTGTTTCCTTCAAGCACATCCTGACTAGATTTAATATTTTATTTTTTTTTTTAAATCCTCTGCTCGTTAAGAATATTATACAGTTTCTGGAGGTCAATAAAATCATAAGCCTTTTTGAAATCGATATACAGTTGGTGAACATAATTTTTTCTAATTTATTAAATAATTTATTTTCTAAATAAAAATATTAAAATCATAAAATGAAATAAATATAAGATTAAACAACTACATAGTGTTAGTATAACAAATTTAAACGGATACTAATTTAAACAAAGAAATAGTATATATAAATAGGTTAATCATTATAATACAATATTCAAATCTACAAATACAATTATTAATTTTATAAATTAATTGTAATAAAACTAATATAATTTAATGAATTAAATATTAAATAAAAGAAAGTTTTAATCTTAATTAGATAAGAAGTTAAGAGCATTTTTTGGAAAAATTTTATTCAGGCAATTTAAATAGATACCCATAGACGATTAATATCGGCCTTACAGTAAATACAGGTTATTGAAATTTATTTTTCTAAATATTCAAATATGTAACTTATGCACTTGTAAGTTATCACTTTTGTACAGATATATATTTGTTATTAATTATCTATTATTTCTTTAGAGTAGAATTTAAGCCAGTTTAGGAATAGGCTGCAAGAGAAGTGTTTCATTCGCAGGCGGTTCATCCGGCACGAAATTAAATTCCACTTCCCAATCTGGGTTTATCTGATTAAATTCTCTAAATGAACGAATCTAAAGGCCCCCCGTATCACCATATTTATTCATTTAAAATTTAATTTACAACACTTGAATGAAATGATATATATTCTTTCCAAATATCTTAACGTAATTTAATATAATTATCTGGTCATATATATTGTCCCACACTGTTGATGATAAATGAGTAAAAAATAAGGGTAAATTTTATATGATTTACAGTGCCGACAAATGTAGAAAGTGATTGAAAAATTTATAATTTTTTGGATATTTTATGAAATGAATTCATATATTTTTTTTTTGTTTATTTAATGAAATTTACAACTGTATACAAATACAACTAGTAAATATGGGCAAATATAAATAATGGCATGTACAGGCTTGATGAGATACTACCCAGTGGTAGCACTCTCTAAATAATTTTAAGTAAGAAGATCACGAGGCCATCTCCTTTTCAGATGACTAAGAGGATTATCAGGAATCGAGGAAGAAGCAAGAGTGGAAACAAGCTGATTTGGATGGGACTGAAGTTTATCATGAAAGAATAGATATCTGGCTCGAGCTAAATCAGCGACATATGGTACATTAAGGTCTTTATGAATGGTTTTATTTGTGACAAAGTATGGAGCATTAAGGATTTTATGGAGGATTTTGGATTGTAAGGATTGGATACGATAGGAATTCGATGGTTTGGTGGAGCCCCAAAGCTCAACTCCGTATGTCCATATAGGTCTTATTATAGTTATGTAGATAAGTCTTTTGTAATTAATTGAAAGTTTGGAGCGTTTGTCTAGTAAGTGTTGGAGCAGTCGGAATCATCGAGCAGTTTCTTGTCGTTTCAGTCTAGTATGAGGATGAACTTATATTTATATTAAATATTATATTAAATTTGTATTTCTAAAATTATTCGAGACTGCTCTGTCTATTATTTAGGTCAGAAGTGTATGTTCTAAAAAAATAATTGAGTCACTCATTTTCAAAGTGAATACTAATCGATTTTATACACATCGAGTTAAGTATCGATTCCCCCTTTTTTAAAAAAACCTTTTGGTAAAACTGTGTGAATAAAAGTTTATTTCTAAAAGCTGCCTTTTTTCTATTAATGTAATTAAACGTCCATTTTTTAAGTATTATTAAAAAAAATATCATAACGTTTTTTAACCATTTTATTTAAATGAAAATTACAAATAAATTTGTTTTATTGTCATCATTATTCTAAAAAACATATATATTTTTGTAATACTCCCTTTCACCGAATCACACACCATTTTTTCCTTTCCAAACCAGACCCTTATCAACTTCTTCCTTTTTTTTTTTTTTTTCAAAACGAGCCTTGAGTTTAATTATATCTAAAAGATAATATGAAATTTAATGTCACAATAATAACAGCAAAAAAAAAAAAAACCTGCACCACTAGAATCAATGAATGTTCTTAGGTTCAGTACTATTTAGGGTATGTACTGTTTCTTGGTCAACGTTTGTGCCAAGAAGTGATTTGACCGAGTTCACGCTCAACCGCCAAGTTTCTCCCCTTCATTAATAATAACAGTAAGGAGTTAAATATTTTAAAGGAGTAGAATCATCTTAGATAAAAAAAAATATAAAAAATAAACTTAATTTATTTTATAAACAATATTTATTGATGAAGCAATGTTTTGTTGCAGAACTAGAACCCGATAGATCGAAGTATTAAAATTTCGCCAGTATTGAATAGCTATTTTAACACCTGCACAAGTAGCTTTGTAAAAATTACTTCACACAGCAACTAGCAAAAACGGTCTCTCATGAATATAAAAAAATAATAAATAAAATAAGCAATTTAAATATTGTTTGTATAAAATTGAAGTCATTAATTCAACTCATATTTAAATAGACGTTATGCAGTTTCTATGAATGTATATTTCTATTTCAGGACATCAGGATATCTAGAAAAACTGCTGTTAGAAGATTAAAAAAATTAAAAAAATCTTGAGATGACAATAAAATAAAATGTAGTTCATACAAAAAATAAAATAATTTTTTTTTTAAAGAATGATAACTTTTTTATGTGAACTGTTATCACGTTTTATTTTACAACCGCTACGTCATTTTCACGGCTAGGCAACTATTCCTAGCCAGATTTGCACTAGTTCTATCACTTTTAATACATTTTCTATTTTTTTTTTTTTTTTTTACATCATGTGTCTCTGCCTGGGACGGGATAACTAACTATATGGTAGAGTCATAAAAGTATTATTCAATATTGATTGGTTGATGACGCTATATACATTGCATACGTAGGTCTGAAAATTGCTCATAAACAAGTAAACTAAAATAAAACGAATTTAATATGATTTTAATTAGAAAAAACAACTAATAATTGAATAAATATATAAATACTGAAGTTTCTAAAATTATTTATTTGTTACGAGAAGCTTTCGGTCCCTTGCACCATATTTATCTAAAACATTAACATTTATATATATATATACATCCCCTTCCCCATTCCCACATATCCCCATCTCCATCCCCACATATATTATTACAGTAAGGCTCGAAATCGGTTTTGTACCAAATATAAGCTCCTGTCATGCTCAAATACCATGGATGGGGTACCGTTGGATTCAGAATTTCATGGGGGGTTAGCGAATCGTATTCAACACTTTTGTTTTTCTTTCTAAAATAAATAAAGTCAATACAAAAATTTTGCTAGGCTTCAATCCCGGAACGGTGGTAGGTCCTCCGGAACCATCGGATCCTGCGTTTTTAAGCCCAAAAACGTACTATTTTCGAGATAACGCAAGGGATAGGTTGCTCATCCACACAACCTTACGCTAATTGTAGTACTGTCAATGAATACATGCCTCATTTCGTCGACTTGACATCTCTATGATCGAGAGCGGAAGAGTTTATATTATTTATCGATGGTGTTTTGATCGGCAAGCCATATCATCGTTAATTCTTCACCAAATCTCAAGATTGAGCCACCGATTTCGAAGGCTTCCTTCTCCTTCAGGCGGGAAAAATAGTCCAATCACCCCGAAAATTCAGGCAAACAAGTTATGAAATAAAACAAACTTTATTTGCGAATAACTAAAAAATTATACACTTTTTCTTTGATTATGTACATCATTATATAAGAGATTACTAAATCCCCTTCAAAAGGAAAAAAAAGTCATGGAAATCGGCCAATTTGTATCAAAGATACAGCTTATTGAAATTTTCAAACATGTTGGTTCCAAACAAAAATGAAGATTTAAATTAATTTTTGTTTCCTTTTTCGATTATTATTTTTTTGTTCTCTTATTAATTTGGCATTTCATTAAAATATGCTGTGCGGATTTTTCGCACGAGCCTACTAGTATATCATAATTCCAATATTTGTTAAAAGTCTTTGTGTGTGGTTAAAAAACTAAAGTAAAATAAAAAATGAGGTAATAAACATTGTTTTCGGTAATAACCTGCTCTATTGTTAAATAATGGTAAATGATAATTATTTGTAGCATTACTCACTATTGGATGTGAGAGGATCTTTTCTGTATATAACGGGTCGTACTTTTTTTAATTATTATTATTATGTATTCATGATATTTACAACTGTATAAAAAAAGACATATATTATCACTTATTCTAACAAAAAAAAAAATAGGACCATATTAAAAGGGTTTTCTTCTATATCTCAAGAATAACAGGCATATCAAATATACATGATAATATTCCTTTTAAGAGAACCTATATCTCAAGAAGACAGATCTAGGAAGAAGAAAATCTGATGACAAAAACGGAATAAGTATGGGTCTTGACTACTAAGGAACTATTACAGGCGAATTCACTTTACTTGGTTCTCTGAAAATACTTCTTTTATCTTGATTATCGGACTGGGGATTCCTAACCGGTTATATGATAGAGTCATAAAGTTGGAATATCCCATTGCCTTTTTTTAAATTGACAATGGAGAATCATTATTGGCCGTTTTCAGGATTGTGTACAAAAACATTTTCTGAAAAATATATCATGAATTGAAACAACAATAAACACGCAGACGACTAGCCATTCTGAATATTGGCAGGTGGAGGTCTTGTCAAGTTAGTGGCCAAGGGCAGTAGAGAATGTATTCCAATGATGAAATGTCTGATATGACTCAAATATGTAGCAAGCCTAACCTGTTTTTCTATCACCATTTTCATCCTCAATTTCCAATATTTAAATTAAATATATATATATATATATATATATAAGTTAAGCGTCGGCGGACTCTAACAATAAAAAAAAAGAAAGGAAAGGGCTTGAAATGCAACACTCACGGTTTCAGAAAAGATACTGATTTATTCCTTTAGTAATCCTCCTTATATACATTTCATATGTTTATTTACATTCAGGACGGTATTAAGGCTGATATCGCCGGTCTCCGGTCTTTATCTCCCCCCCACCAGTTTACGAATAGGATTTTTCGGAAACTTAGATATTCCTAGATCGGAGCTAACGATTATCAGTCTTAACACCTTACAATTGTTTTTACAAGTATAAAGTTGAAAGAAAGTAAAACTCACTCGAGACATACAATAATACAAAGAAATAAAAAAAAACAGAACTAAACACAACACTTGCTTCCAAAAACAGAACTCTTAAAATCCTAAAAAAAAACAGAGAAGAAAAAAAAAATAATACACTTTCCTCTACTGTATTGCTATGATTCTATTTACACATAAAAAAAAATACACCATATTTTTGCTTAGACAACCAAAAAAAAACATATTTGTTATAACGTGGTGAGGGTACTACGAATCCGTTAGTTTATGTTCCGGTTCTATCATTGGGAGCTTCAATTGTTCAATGTGAACCGTTCTCCTCTTTCTAGGTTCATTAACGCTTTCGATCGTTAGTAGATTATGCTCCCTAATAGCAATCACTCTGAATGGACCCTCGTATCGTAACAATTGTTTCCCTCTGTTGGTCCCTACTCTACGGTACACTATTGTCCCGATCTTTAGATCACCCATTTGGTCACGTACGCGAACATTCTGCCTCTCTACCCGCTTCTCCTTTTCCCGCTTAATTTTCGCCGTTACTCTTCCCCACGTCTTTTCCATCTCCACCCTATTGCTCTGGATTTGCTCGACTAATGGTTCATTAACCGTTGTTTCCCCGCAATCTCGCCTTGGCCTGCGCATCCCGAATAGTACTTCCACGGGCGAAAATCCCGTGACGGAGTGAATCGAGTGGTTGTAGGCTGTTACCGCTTTCTTCATTGCAACATCCGGCTCCAACCCTTTTTCCCCCTGATACACCCGGATGTGATCACTCAGCGTGCTGTGCAACCGCTCAATGCCGCCTCTACCCTTAGGATGTCCCGGGGTGTTATAATGCCAACGAATCCCTAGTCGTTTCACCTCCTCCCTAATCGCGGCATTGTCAAACTCCCTACCACCGTCCGATGTGATCCTCTCGGGGACCCCGTAGAACTGCACCCAGGTTTGTAGGGCTTCCGCAACTGCGTTGGCAGACTTGTCCATGACCTGGTGTGCCATAGCTACCTTGCTAAAGACGTCGATGACCGTGACCCACTTGAACCCTCTCCAGGTAAATGTATCAATCTGGAGGTCCTGTAGTGGCATATTCCCCGTCGGTGTCTCTTCCTGAATCCCTCTGGGGGGGTGTCGATCATATTTCGTGCGCATACACACCTCGCATTTCCCTATGACCTCTTGGATGGATTTTTTCATGCCCCACCAGAAATACTTTCGACGTAATGCCTGCAGTGTCTCGTTCACGCCTCGGTGGTTGGTTTTCCCCTGGTGATAAGCTAATGTGACTGCCTGTTGCTGTTCCTCATCCTGTATAGTTTCCACTGCGTACTTACAACGGATGAGTGTTCTGTCCACACCAATTCGCTCGGATCTCCACATCCGCTTTATTTTATCCCATACCGTGTTATTCCCCACATAAAGATGGTGCGTCTTTCCAGGTTCCGTGGCGTCCTTCAGTGCCGTACAAATTTGCTCTTCACTCACCCCGGGTTGCGACCAGATGACGCGAATCTTGCTTTTCCCATATCTTCGATAATCTATTTTCATCATCCCTGCTACTCTCGTTTTCCAGATTACCTGACGATGCTTGTCATTGATGATGTCGTCTATCTCCTCCATTTCCACTGCTCTTTCCTCCGCTGAGCTCTCCTCTTCCGGGGACTCTCCCCTGTCATCTATACCGACGATATCCTCCGCTCCTTCGCCGTCGGGAGTCCATTCACTCAAGAATTGGCGCACGTCTCGCGATGGTCCTCCCCCGTCCTCTTCTACCGCGTTGATCATGATGGCCCTCGAGAGCCAGTCCGCCACCACGTTCTCCTTTCCCGGCTTATACACCACCTCTATATTGTATTGACTAAGGACTTCCTTCCATCGCGTGACCCTAGCTGAGGTTTCTTTAAGTTTCCCTACCCACTGCAGGGGTTTGTGGTCGGTGTGGACTCGAAACTTCCTCCCAAATACGTATGGCCTGAAATGGTCGATAGCCCACACTATCGCGAGTAGCTCCCTCTCCAAAGCGCTGTATCGCGATTCCGCACCCGTAAGCCGACGGCTCGCGTATGCTATCGGTCGTTCACCCTCACTCCCCCCCTGGGACAAAACGGCCCCTAACGCGTATTCGCTCGCATCGGTGGTTATATTAAAGAGCTTCTCAAAATCCGGGAACGCTAACACCGGCTCTGTCAGCAACCTATTCATACATTTTCGGATATTATTCTCCATCTCTGGTGTCACCACAATCTTCGCGCCTTTCTTCAGCAAATTGTTAATGGGTACCAAATACTCTGCCATCTCAGGTACGAATCTCCGGTAGTAGTTCAGCGTCCCAAGAAGCCTACGGATCCCCTTCACGTCCCGTGGTACCGCCATCCTTGTGATCGCCTCCACCTTTGCCGCATCCGGTCTGACCCCCTCGCTAGAGATAGTGTGGCCTAAAAAATTAATCCGCGTTTGTCCCAGCAGAGACTTCTCGCTTGATAATTTCAGCCCGAATTTCCGGAGCCTCTCGAATACTGACCTCAGATGTCCCACGTGTTCGGTTTCCGTTCTGCTAAAAATCAGCAGGTCATCCATATATACCTGACATACCGAGTCATCGATACCCCTCAAAAATTCGTCCATCAGACGCTGAAATGTTATGGGCGCATTCTTCAGACCAAACGGCATTCTTGTGAATTCATAATGCCCCCTTTCGAATGTGAACGCTGTTTTGTGTTGGTCTTCCGGGTGCATCCGTATTTGGTGATATCCCGCCTTAAGGTCCAACGTGCTAAAGACCACGGCTCCACTCAACCTATCCAGTATATCTTCGAATCTGGGGATCGGGTACTTCTCGTCTACCGTGTTATCGTTCAATTTACGATAGTCTACTACCACCCTGTATTTTTCCTTATTATCCCCCGGTGCTGCCTTCTTCTTCACCGCCCACAGGGGACTATTGAATGGTGAGGTGCTATCAACTATGATCCCTTGTTCTTTTAGACTATCTAGCTCCTCTCGAATATGCTGCCTCAACGCCTGCGGGTATCTTCTCTCTTTCACGTAAGTTACCCTATCCTGCTTCAGTGGGATTTCATGCACCGTCCTCCCTGTTACCCCTAATACCTCACCTTCCCTGAAGAAAATGTCCCTAAACTCCTCCTGTAGCAACTTCCTCCAGTCCTCCACTCTGTTCACCGCCCCTATCCGCACCCTTCTTTCTCTCGCGACCCCTATACATCCGAACTTCTTCTTTCCCAACCTAACACTCCAGGCTCCTCTACGATTCCTAATGCTCGCCCCTACCTGCCCCAACAAATCGCACCCCACTATGACCTGGTATTCCCGAGTCATGTTTTTTACTACGTGTACCTTCAGTTCGCCCTCTTTTCCTGCCCACCGATCAAGTCTTATTGTCGCTTCCCCCTCTACGCTACAGGGGCCACCCAGAGTGATTAGTTGGCAATCGCATTTTTGGATCCGGAGTGCCCTCTCACTCCCGCACACTTTCCCTAACGCCCCTCTGGTCATAATAGTGCTCGAGCTCCCGGTATCCACGAGGCACTTTACTCCCCCGTCTACCTCGATAATTGGCAACCAGCATGGCTTACCTCGGATGTTGTTGCATGTTGCTGTGCGGTCGCCTCTCTGCTGCCACACTCCTCAGATGCCGCCCAGCTTCCTCCTCCCCGCCGCCGTTCGTCGCTGCTCGGTCCGTTGGCTGCTCCTGCCTCCTTCGCCTCCACTGCTACCTGGTTCGTCCGTCTCTGTCCCCGAAGTTCCCGACTCCTCGGTTGCCTCTCCCGAAGATCCGTCCTTCCGCTGTATCCTAGCCCGTCTTGTCAGCTTCTGCGTGTTTACTTCCATGGGCTCGTCTTGAGTTCTTTCTCTCCTCCGGAATATGTACGGGCACTGCCTAGCAATATGCCCTTCGGTACCGCACTCGAAACATCTAGTGCGCGGACATTGTGCAACTAAATGTCCTGGCTTTCCGCACCCATGACATTTCCTGTCTTCCCTGCGGGGTCCATTCCTCGGCCTCACTTGTCCGGATCTTTTTTCACCCATCCTGACCTTTTCTCCGCTCGGCTGCACCGTTTCTCTCCTCTTCCAACCCATCGGGGCTGTCCGGGGTCGTCTGTCATTCACCCGGATCCACCCTGGTTCTTCCACGTCCATCCGAGTCTCTTCTTCCCTTGCGCTTAGGTCGATCATTTCCTGGGCACACTCGAGGAATGATCTCTCCCTGGGCAATCCGTCTCTCCTTCCCGTTTCCTTCGCCAACTGGACCTTGAGTATCGTCGAGAGGAACTCCATCCTGGCTTCCACCTCTCCCACACTCATTGTTTCGCGCATTTTCTCCGTTATGCGGTTGTACTTTGCCACTAGTACCCCCGCATACTGGCCCCTCGTCTGACGTTGGGACCGGCGCTCCCTAAACATTTGGAAGATGTCTTCCTCCGGCGTCCATCTGCCTCCTCCGAAGGCCTTCTTCAGTCGCTCCTTAATCACCGGCCATGGTGTCTCCTCATCCGCCTGAATTTGGTTCAGGATGCTCCTCCTTACTCGGCACACCAGAGCCGCTTTCAACGCTTCCGCGTCCCCTAGGTTTACCAGGTCCTCCGCCACCTTTACCTCTATTCTAGACATGAGGCGGTCTCCGCCTTTCAGGAAATGGTTGAGCTCACCTACCTCGCCACCGAAGCGTTCCAGGTCCGCAATGGCTCTTCGAAGGTCCTGCGTGGTCGCCGCTCTTATTTTCATCCATTCCAGCGCGTTAGCGTGCGCTTCTGCCAATGTGTCCCTCGGTAAGGGAGGGATCTCCTGGATCTGCGGAATCTGCGGTACCTGAGGTATTTGAGGTATCTGAGGCACCTGAGGGGCCTGCGCGATCTGAGGTATCTGCGGAATTTCTTGAGGTTGAGGGATTTCCGGGGCGCTCAACACTCCCGGCCTGATTAAGCCCTCTGTTGGCATTTCACTCTTTCCTTATGACTAGGAGAAGAAAAAAAACCAAGAGAAAAAAAAATGACTTTAAAAAAAAATTACTTCTCTGTTCTCCTGTCGTAGTCCCGGGTTTCGGCACCAGTTAAGCGTCGGCGGACTCTAACAATAAAAAAAAAGAAAGGAAAGGGCTTGAAATGCAACACTCACGGTTTCAGAAAAGATACTGATTTATTCCTTTAGTAATCCTCCTTATATACATTTCATATGTTTATTTACATTCAGGACGGTATTAAGGCTGATATCGCCGGTCTCCGGTCTTTATCTTATATATACATGTATAATATATATATATTTATAATATATATATTATATATATATATATATATATATATATATATATATATATATATATATATATATATATATATATATATGTAAATAATAAATTAATTTTACTATCGATATTTTTCTATGGGAAAAAGAGGCGTTGAATATATATTCAAAAATGAAATAGTAGCGATGTAGATGTATCATAGAATCTGTCAGATAGAAAATGAATCCTACATTTTTTAAAAAATAGTTAAATAATGATGCTTGATAAATGTGTAAATACATTTTATAAACTAATGACCTATTTTGGAATATACATATTAGCCCATCGAATCTTATCATAGGTATCATGGAAATCCTTTTTCTTTAACATTTTTAAATTTTTTAAAAACTTTTTCTTAAAATAAATAAATTTAAATTACATTTTAATACTAAAATTTCACAGAAAAAAGAAATATAATTACATTTTAAATAGTAAACTATTTTTACACTTAAGGGTTAGCCCTTTGACTCTATCATGGGTATCATGGAAATTCATTCTCATTGCTTTAGTTTCTGGAGTAATTCAAATACCACACAATAACTTTTTAAATAGTTATTTAAAATTAAAAAAAAAATTGTCTTAAAATAAATAAATTTAAATTACGTTTTAATATGGAAATTCCACAGAAAAAATAAACATTTTAAATACAAGATACATACAATTTATATTGGAAGCCGAAATTCTTTTATTTTTTAATTTTTATTTTTATTAGTTTCCTCGAAGGTAGTTAACACGTTTTAATTACTTTAATTAAGAAAGCGCACGTACTTAATTACCAATTGTAATGCTTCAAAATATTTATTTTTAAAATAGTGTTATCGCTATTATTATATTTCCGAGTATAATAGAAATATAACAATGAACTCATGGTATTTGAATCACAAAGAATATTAATATTTTTAAGATTACAAATTAAACCACAGAAAAGGAGTTTCCCACATATTTGAGACAATTTTTTCTAGATACTTAAAAAAAATTAGAATAAGTAAAAATAATTTTCAATTAATTTTGATCAATATTAATGAATTCTAGGATCCATCATTGAATTTATTAATATTGACCAAAATACTCAGAACACCTTTTTTTAAACCTATAATTTGCTCATAGTAACAGAATGCAAAATAAATACAATTAATACCAACTTGATTAAATAATGTTCCGTTCCATTATGGTTATGTGTAATCAATAAAATATTATTTAAAAATAATTTCAAACCTGAGAATAATAATTTCATAATTGTTCTAACATATCGTCGTGATATTGCAGTATTTTTATAATTAATGTAACCAATATTTATTTTGATAATAGAAATAGTTATCACATTATTACTTAAGAAAACAATTACTTTTGGTTGGAATAAGGTTCAATACTCCAGGTACATATTCGGCGAACCGTTCAGCTCAGTTTGAGGTGTGCCCGGACGCGAATGCTAACATTTCTTTTAGTGTAGACATTCTATGATTGATGGAAATGGTTATTGATTTATGCCTCGTCATTCTCCATCGATATGCACAATCAACATTTACTCCTTGCCTTGCGGAAAAACACTTTTTATCCCAACGGTATAAGACCAACCCAGTATGTTTGTTTTCTCCCTGTCATGGTATTAATCAAATTCATATAGAATCATGGTTCATAACAGTAATTCAAATTTATTTAAAAACTACAAATAGTATTTTTCTTACTTTTTTAGTAAAGAACTTTAATGTCAGCAGTAAAACTTTGGAGGTTTCAAAAAATTGAAGAGAATTCAAGACTTTGATTTATCATATTTAAATTGCATGCATTGTTTCGGAGTATCGATTAAATATCGCATGATGCGAGATTATGTTATCACTTCCCATCTCTCTAAACATTTTTTTTTTTTTGCATGAATCGCGCACTTTGGATTTATACCATTAATAATAGTATATATCAATAATCTTTAGGCTAGTTTATATATATATATATATATATATATATATATATATATATATATATATATATATATATATATATATATATATATATATATATATATATGTATATATATATATATATATATATATATATATTTCTAATGTTTCTTTTCAAGATTTTTGTTTATTTAGTGCTCTCTCACTCCCTCTCTCTCTCTCTCTCTCTCTCTCTCTATATATATATATATATATATATATATATATATATATATATATATATATAGATAGAGAGAGAGAGAGAGAGAGAGAGAGAGAGAGAGAGAGAGAGAGAGAGAGAGAGAGAGAGAGAGAGAGAGAGAGAGAGAGAGAGAGAGAGAGAGAGAGAGAGAGAGAGAGAGAAAGAGAGAGAGAGAGAGAGAGAGAGAGAGAGAGAGAGAGAGAGAGAGAGAGAGTGAAAGTGAGAGAGCACTAAATAAACAAAAATCTTGAAAAGAAACATTAGGAATGCAACAACCAATGAGTAAATAAATCTAATAATGATCATTGTGTAATAAAGCCATGAGTCTATAATCAGGGAAGAAAACACAAGATCACATTTATGCAGAAAAAGGAAAGGGAAAAAAAGGATAAATAAATAAGAAAAAAATTGCTATCGACATCTCATCAAAAACATATTAAGGAAACAGGAGAGGAAGGTTATACAAAATAACTGATTATATTGTTTTTTTATTTGTTAATTTGATCTTACTTTTTTTTAATTTAATATAATTAAATATAAATATTTTTTTCCAGCATCCCTGCTTATCAACTATTTTATATGATATTCCTCACGTTGAGAATTGGCGATGGTGCAGCGGCAGGCCACCCGTAGCTCCATTGCCGAACCCTTTGGGGCCAATCTAGCAGTGTCTTTCCCACCGAATCACTCGGGTTCAAGGTCAATGACAAATCGGCCTAGATCAATGGATTATAGCCACTCAGGCAGCATGAACACGAGGACCTATATTTCTTTCCCCTAGGCAGAACGTCCACGGACCACATCTTAGGGGAGCTACTGACATCCTGGTAAAACACATCCCGATTCCCGATTTAAGTACACGAGGTAGGGTCATCAGTCCTACGCTCGGTCGGTGTGAGTTGCTTCCAGTAGGATGACGGGTCTCACAAACCCGGGAGGGGGAGTCTCGGGCATCGTGGCTTTCTTGGTGGGCGGTCATCCAGATCGGGAGGTCACTCATCCAAGTACTAACCACGCTCGACGTTGCTTAACTTTGATTACCTATTGCAAGCGCCTTAGCCTGTACGGCTGCCCCGGCCCCTTATATATTTATATAACTTAGTCTAGTAAAAAAAACGACATTTAAGTGTAAATAAATGTCAGAAAGCAAGTGATAGTTTTGATTACTTTATTTGAAATCAAAGTATAGCGATTTATAAATCCACTATGGGGATTTAAATGTTTACATTATAATTTATGAATTGAATGTATTAAATCCTGGATCGAATATATATATAAGGTTATAATTTTATTCACTAAATTGACTGTCAATCTTTTTTTTTTTCCTGTCTTACATGTTTCTAGTAGTACAATTATTTATATGTTACATATTTGAGGCTTGGCTTCTTCGTAAAAAATCTATCTCTAAAGGTAATAATTCTTATAATTAAAAAAAAAATCATTTTCCAGGTTCCAGTACAATATAACAATATTCCAATAAAAAGAGAATTGTATTTTTTTTTTTTTTATCATGTCAAAGGAAATATTCTTATTCCGTTTATAATTCCAATAATATTCCTCTTCCCAGATATTTTAGAGGAAATATTTTGATCAATGTTTCCATTTTCATTTATCCACATTCCTAAATACTTAGATTTTGTTGTCTGCGAGAAAATTCCAATTTTCAACTATTGGGGATGTGGCCAATGAGTTTAAGACCATATATTTTGTTTCTTCCTCCTCCAGGCTCCGTCTAGAGTACTTTAAAGTTTTCCTAACATATATTTCAGGTCACATTTTTGGATGGACTGACTTATCTCCTTCAAACTGCAAGGTAAATAAGATATCCTCACTATGCTTTTTTCACACCTATGTATCAACATTTTCTCTTCGTTTCTTCAGGAATTGTTCACTAAATCAGTTTAAGTGGGTACGGGATAAGCAGCAAGTCCGTTTTAGGCCTTGATTAAGTGATAAATTTTGATAACCATCTGAAATTAATTAAAAAATAAATATACAAAATTCTGTGTTCCCATTTGCAAATATAAATTCTTAAACATCAATTCTACAAATTTTTGTGTTTAAAACTTATTTTCTTTAGTTTTTGTATTTCTGATTATTAATTTATTATTTTCCTCTCTATGAAAACGTTATCCTGTTTCGTTTTTTGTTGTAATAACTTTTGGTATTTTCAATTTTATTTTGATGATGACATATCAAAAATCAAGAAAATTGATTCTCTCCAGCAAGGTCCATCACAATTTAGACCGCCCACTATTTGTCATTACGGACCGAGTTATTGTAGATCGTGCCCGATATCGTGTTCAAGTGAAAGCATTTCAACGTTGAAAGGTCAATACCTAAGGGCCGAATGCGCATATTAATAAGATGTCAAAGTTCTAACTTTTGTAAGACGTTAATACGCCCCAATTCGTGATATTAAGTGACGAGATAATGCAGGTTACGTTATTGTAATAATGAATAAGTAACGAATTGTTAGAAAATATAGTAAAAAGTTGAGCACGTTTACATAAGCTTTTTGATTGTTTAATGCGAATCAACATGAAGATGGTTTAAGATAAGTTGTTATTGTGTGAAGCTCAAAACTATGGCTTCAGTAATGTTACATCAATCAATATTGAAAGAAAACATAAGTGAGGAGGCTTTTAAATATATCTACCTTATTATAATACTATAAATATCAGTTATATTTATCTTTAACCTAAAGAAATTTGAATCTCAAGGAATGTCCATTTATCTACCAATATAATGTTTGTACCATTCTCGAATTTTTATTTTAAGCAGGATCTAATAGTATTGAAAGGATAAATAAGTAGTTATTTGAACTGAAAAATGTATCTATTCCTTTATTGAGTATTATAACAATCTGTCTCTTGGATATTGGTTATAGTGAGGTAGGATGACATTCACAAAAAAAAAAAAAAAAAAAAATGTATATATTCACGAATTTAAACTATGTTCTAGAACAGTAGTAGGCAAAGAGCGGCTCTAGAGCCGCATGTGGTTCTTTGGCTCGTTAAGTGTGGCCCTGGCAAAAATATCCACGGAAGGCGCAATAATATATTCATTTTAAAAAAAACTTGGTAAGAAAATAATGTGTTAAATATAGTAAATAAAGTGTTGAATTGGAGATATTCGAGAAGAAAAAATGTGATCCTCGTTCACAACACAAGTGGTCTGCTTTGAATGACTGGAGAAAGAATACATGATCATTTCCAACGCTTGGAATAGTATTTCTGACAGCTGAAAAAGCTCGAGTTTGCTGTTGTTTACCTTTTCGGCTCTAGATATAAATGCGAACAATCTTTTTCAAGCATGAACATTATCAAGAGTAAACTAAAAAGTCGTCTTATGCCTATAATTATAATCATGCCTAAAATTAAAAACAAAAACATACAAAAGTGACTTACTCAAACTTTCCAAGGAGGTACAAGCACATTGTTCGCATTAATAAATATTTATTAAGTATGAAATTTAGTTTTATTTAGTGTACTACTTATTTAGTGTATTTAAAGTTTAATAAACAAGCAGATTTGTCTCCCAATTATTTTTTTAAATTGTTGTTATGTTCATATTTGGCTCTTTGGCTAAGAAGTTTGCCGACCACTGTTCTAGAAGAACAGTGATAATTCGGTAAGATACGTCTCTCTGAAGGTAATTTCTCTGACCGAACGTACTGTACGTGTCTTCGAGAGATCTTCCTTGGCAGTCATATAATGATGGATAGATAACGACTGGTAATAAACAAGCTGTTTTTGCAATTTGTTGTATCACTTTCTAACATATTTTCGAATTATCGAATAATTGAAAGAGTTCCATTAAAAGATTTAAATTGTAGCACTAAAATTGGTTACCTATAAAACTTATTTAGCATTTCTTTCCAATTTTATTTAGTTATTAGTATGCTGTCGTTTTTTTGCACCAATATTATAATATTGTAACCCTTGTAACCATCTGCTTTCCTTAAGATACCCTCCAAAACTATATATATACTCATTTTATTACTTAGATTGTAGTTACTCTTTAATATTTTCGAATTATCGAAGAATTGAAAAAGTTCCGTTCAGAGTTTGAAAGAACTGATAAAAAGAAAAAGTATTAAATATTACGAATGACGGATTATGAAAAAAAAAATTTACAAACAAAAACAACAAAAGTAGTGAAAATTTTCCAAAGAATGAGATATAAAAAATATCTCATTTGTCACCGCACAGCTTGGAGAAAAGTCCAATATTAAAATGATTAGATAATTCGTCTGAATAAGTCTTTATTCATGTTTATTTTTGTAAAAATGAGCTTTGGGGCTCCACGAAACCATCGAATTCCTATCGTATCCAATCCTTACAATCCAAAATCCTCCGTAAAATCCTTAATGCTCCATACTTTGTCACAAATAAAACCATTCATCAAGACCTTAATGTACCATATGTCGCTGATTTAGCTCGAGCCAGATATCTATAGTTTCATGATAAACTTCAGTCCCATCCAAATCCGCTTGTTTCCACTCTTGCTTCCTCCTCGATCCCTGATAATCCTCCTAGGCATCTGAAAAGAAGATGGCCTCGTGATCTTCTTAATTAAAATTATTTAGAGAGTGCTACCACTGGGTAGTATCTCTTCAAGCCTGTACATGCCATTATTTATATTTGCGCATATTTACTGTATACAGTTGTAAATTCCATTAAATAAACAAAAAAAAAAATTTGTAAACAAATTAATACAGAATCTATGAAATGAACATTCCTTTTAAATAAACATTTCTCCGAGAGAAACATATCTATGATCTTTTCTTTAAAAAAACAACAAAGAAATCAATAGAAACGAAGTTATAAAATCTCCAATCGGCCATCGTTTAAAAAATGCAAGGCGGGTGTTAATGACGGATTCCGAGGATCTTTTTGGAGTTGTCCGTGACTTTGGTAAAAAAAAACTGAGGTGCGCACATTAGACCACACGATAGAAGTAGAAACATCAACAAGGCGAGATTAATAATATGAAATATAAATTATAAATAATAGCTCATTATAAAGGGAATGAAATGCTGCGTCACGGTATGATACAATATTTGAGTTGACTCTTCGAGAGTCTTAGTGCCATCGAAGAAGGAGAAAGGAGGAAGAATTTTGTCAATAAAACTCGTTAAGATTCGGTTATGATTAGGTTTTCGACAATATTTTGTCCTTTTCGCCTCTCTGGCACGGCGTGGCATTAAGATACAATTTTGAATAATAACTCATTAAAAAGAGGGTGAAACGATGAAAATTTCCCTGGCTTACAATATGCAGTTCCAATTTTTAGTTTTTGAAGTCTATATGAAAAAACAGTTTAGTTAATCGACTCCAGCCGACTTTACCCGAGCGATACACTTCGGAATCAGATGGTTGAATCCAATTCACTCATCATAAACATAGTGCAAAACGCACTATTCGATTATTAGATTCTACAAATCTCATTATATAAAGTGTAAGTAAAATTTTTAGTGGGATTTATTTTATTCCTTTTGTTTATAGATTAAAAAGGTTTATTATGTTAAAAAAATAAACCAATTGCAACAGACGTTTTGACTATCAGTTCAGACAGGTTTAGCTTTTGATATTTATCTTCTTCTAGTAATAAATACTAAACAGGACCTTATAAATAACGAGTGAAGATCATTTCGCCGAGATATGGGCGCTCAAGATCCATAGCTACTTGAGATGGAGATTCCCATCAGTAAATTGATCACTGATTCCCGAGGCGTATAAATGGCATCAAAAGGAGGTAATTAGGTCATAAATTGTGATAATTCCATCAGCGAGAGCCATGATAAAAACAGTATTCTCCCTTAACTGATTTAAGCCCCTTCACTCAGTAATTACGGAAGTTGCTAACTTGATTACTTGGAACACCAAGTGCTGGCTCGTCTAGCCGCTCAGGGCTAAGCGCTAATAAAACTTTCCTTCATCCTCAAGGCAATTATAATTATTTAAACTAAAATATAATTGAGGTTTAAATCTTAGTTGTTGTATTAATTTTAATCTTCACTAGTTTACTTACGCAATTCGTACGCTTGCATTTGGTACATATAGAAGCAAACCCCTTTGCCTTAGCTTTCCTCTATTTGCTGAACAGCATAAATCAGCATTAGTTTAAATAAAAAATTAATATTAGAATGTTTTCGGCTTAAGTCCTTGTTTTTGAGTACCTCTAGTTCGCAGAATTGAACCAGTTTCAAGCAACTCGAATAAGGTTGCTCAGAAGCGATCGGACAAGAATTACACCCACAACGAGATGGAGAACGAGAGAGAACGTTCTTAGATTCGTGGTTTTGTTGAGTAACCTGATTTTTTCAATGAGTAGATGTGTGGATGAATAAGCGAACTGTAAGTTTGAATGAAATCTTGTATTATATAAAAGCACAGATGATAAAAGTTTGGTGAATGAGGCCTAACTTCAGGATTACAATATTTTTAGTTTAAATTTGACTGTGGTGCTTTTATATCGGTTCCTGTATTATTCTGTATTTGTGACTTGTTCTAAAGGAACACTAGTCCCAGAATAATACAATTATTTTTATTCATTCATTCATTCATTCCTTGTTCCGGTTGTTCTCTTCCAAGTATTCTCTGTATCCTCCATGGCCCGGTAGTTGCATTGGTTTTCTACTCCATGATTTTAATTAGAAAAAGGAAATATAAATCTTATTCAGCTGAACTTCCATCAGCTTAAATATGAATTTTCCTGCCAAATCTGGAAGATTCCTGAGGAGTGCAAGGAGTTCCAAATTCATTCAGCATATTGTAGTACTCTTGCAGTGTTTTCAACCAAAGATGCATTTTCAGGATTTTCAGGGCAGTTCCAAAAATAGCGAATTAACTTTCTTTTTTCAATCGGTTAGATTTTATTTACAAATATTTTTCAATTTCTCAAATACATATATGCCCAAATTTCTTGTTTTCTTTATTATTATTCTAAAGGGACTTCCAAAATAAATAAATTATTATTATTGTGACAATATTATACTGTTTAAAGTTAAAAAAAAAAAGATTTGACTGCATCTCATCGCTCCTCATTTATTTATTTTCTGTTTCTTTGTCCATTGGTTAATTTATATATACATTTGATGATCGCTAGAAATAATTGTTGCTACACCTGTGAAAAGTCGACCTTCGATGGTACAGTTTATTACCATTGACTGTGCTACTTTAAATGAGGTTAAGGAAGTTGGGTATTCCGAATACAAGAAAACTAGTTGAAGAAACATCAGAGATAGCATTGAAACTGGGAAACATTGAACTATATTTTATTAATTTAGAATCGGAAAAATGTTTATAAATCTTAGCTTTGCCACGAGCAGGCTCATCACTCGCTCAGAGTAGACATATGAAAGCTTTAATTTATAAGCGATTGATTGGAAACCCGTTCAGTATTTTTTTTAATGACTTGGAAGCCATGTTCAGTCTTTACATACCATAACAGTGTTCACTTAGTTTAGAAACCAGATGGCGACCATATCCACTCGGGAGGTTACATTAAGGGTGGATTTGTTCCCGTTTAAATATTCTGATAGACCCTCAACAAAAGAGCCGCTCTCTTGCAGAGGCTCGAGGAGATTGATGATTAACTCCAGCATTACTCTGCAAAATGATAAAACAGCGACCATTAATCCTCAAATGATGTATTATGAGGACGGGTCTTGCCGTTATTAGAATTTTAATCAATACCAATAGACTATCATTTTGATGAAGCAGTATATTGATGGAGACTGATTTTAAAAAAAAGTAGTTATATTACTTTTTCCGTGTTTTGAAGAATTGAATACTGATGACCGGCGCATGAGATATCAATGATATAATAATAATTATAATAAAAATAAAACTTTATTTATTCTGGGACGAATCCCTCTTAAATAATACACAAAGATAGAAATGTGGACTTCGGAACCTCAGAGATATCTAAAAGTTGTTGAGATATCTGTGATGATGATAATTAAATCCAAAAATCAAAAAAAAAAAAATGTTATCTACAAAAAAAAAAATTAGTAGTTTGGCATGACCTCCATCCCATAATTTGATTAAAAACCAAGAACGAATACACCCCATTTATGAGAGTTTTCGTAGATAAAAACTTTTTAGGCTACGATTAAATGAAGTCACTCGTAACGTTTTTGACGAGAATTAATAATTTGATGAAAAGGAGTCAGTGCCGCGGACTAGTATACATGTGTTGCTTGTAAACTAAATTGAAAGTCCGCTTTTTATATACTCAATTTTTACGGATAAAAATTTATTTTAATAGGTTAGTGTTTTCGACTTGTAAAAAATGTTTCATCGTCAATTTTCATTTTTCTGTTAAACTTATCGGTTTATTTATAATATCGTTTACATTCTTTTATCGACTTCTTCCACTCTACACCGTTTATTTTACACCATGAAAGTGAAAATTTGACCGAAATATTTACAACCCAACATAGCTCCGGGGTGATAATTGGAGAGAAACTGCAAGTGCATATGCAAATGCTTGGAGAAACGCCACGGACTCTCTACAATATTTCAACTGCCCGCGATATCTTCCCCTTTTCACGGCCAATAGGATTGATGATCGTCATTATTCTTCGGAAATCGGAAATGATCCGAAACCTGTAATTTACTCTGGCATTAGCAGTCTTCAAAGAAAAAAACAATTATATAATATAATATTTTATATGTTGCCTGCAAGGAACCAGTACTATTAATAATAATAATAATACAACGCGAAATGAAAGGATTGATGCCGATGACGCTAAAGAGGGCAATCTGCATATTTTCAGAGAGCTTAAAATATTGGGATGATTGAAATTAATGTTTAATACCATAAATAAAAATAAATTAATCCCATAGGCGAAGACTTTCGATTTTGATTGGGGGAGGAGGTGAGAGGAGAGGGTCGATGGAACAAAAAAAAAATGGTGGGAATTATTATTATATTTAAAATTCAACATAATTATTGTGAAACGAAACAGTATAATATTGAATATTTAAAATTTATTTGTTTATATGTTCGTGTAGTTGTGAGGATTTTTTTTTTGTTTTACTTATTACATTTGAGGTATGTTTGTCTTTATAAGTTTGAGCCATTATAACTTGTCTCATAGTTATTAAATCTGTACTCCGTAGGTAAAATACGACCTGACACATTTTTGTGTTCGTTCAGGGAGCCAATTATTCATAACTAGAGCTATTCAAATTTGTTTTTTTGGTCACTGAATTATTTAACAAATAAAACGGAAATGGTGCCGTTTACATCCGAGGCGCAGATGTATACTTGAAAATATCTTTTAAAGAAATTGTTTAAATTAAACACAGGGTGGAGGAGAGACAGCCGTTATAACAATGGTACATTTCTAGATTTTTTTCAGCTAAAAGTGAATGATGTGAAAAATATCTTTGGTTTTTTACAGTACCAACAACCAGCTTAAATAAAAAATACGTTTTTCACAGCCCAACTAGTTTGCCACGGAAATGTGAAAAGAATGTATATATATATATATATATATATATATATATATATATATATATATATATATATATATATATATATATATATATATATATAACATCGATATAATAGTTACATACCTACTACAAGGCCCTAGGCTAGCCAGCTGGTCGGTCGACTTATTAAAATCGATTTTAGCTTACACATTTTATTTATTCATGTAGCTTATTTATTAAGGATTTTTATTTTTTTTACCTCAAATCAAGGGGGTGGGGTCAAATGATATTCTCGTCTGCTCAACATTCTTAGGAGGAGGCATCGCCCTCCTTGCTCCCCCGAAGATCGGCGCCTATGCTACAACCCAGAGTTCATCCTCGGCTAGTTAAACAATCATAATATTTAAATAAAGTTTCTCTTAACATAACATGTTATTAATGCATGCACGTTTCAATCTAGATGTCAGTTTGACATCGTATTTCACATATAAAGATAAATAGAAAGTATGCATCATATGTATTATGGTCACGTTTTGCACCGTATCTCCAAACTTCTGTCGAATCATCTTTCATTATACCAACTCTTTCACTTAACACTTCCTTACTATAGAAGATAGGGAAGTTTCATATTAATGTAAAAAGTGAAAACAATTTTTTTTTCTACGTATCCATAATTTCCATCCGCATTTAAGTTTTGCGTATCAGGGAACCAATTAGATCCCATTCTAACTATTTAAAGTCGATTTCATATGACCTTGATAACACCCTCCTCCGTTAATCTTCTTTTCATGAACTTTTTAAGAACTGTGCGGGTCGTATACCAATCTTATCAAATTTTATCTATAAGAGATGACCAAATGTTTTTTTCTTTGCCACATCTATATTTCATAAACTACCTGGCACAAAAACGGAAAATTATAGATTAGTTAAAAAAGTATTCAATATTAATTGCATTTCCTAATTTCGATTGCTCAGGCGCAAATATATTTCCTTGGTATGCTTAAATTTGTTTTTGTAATGGTAGGTTTAAAAATGTGTTTTAGCGTTAATATATAAAGTGGCACTTCCGGTTAACCGATTTTGAGAAAAAAGTTGCTGTCACATCTAAGGCATAGACCTATCTTAAATAAGTAATATCAGTTTCGTACGACTTTTCGTTATTGAGCTAGACTGCTAACAAAGAAAAAAACAGACACACAGAACATTTTTAGGGACTTGGTCATTTCGACTCAGCGTACCTCAAAACGTGTATTTCCGTTGAAAACTCAGATTCAAAAATTTTCTTGATCGCAATACTTACCCTTACTATATATTACATATATACGTAAGTGAAAGTAAAAAGTATTATTTTTTAACATTATTTTTATCGAATAATTTTATAATCGATTTCAAACAAGGACTATGGTTATATAAAACAGTTGAATAAAAAACATGTAACAAACAGAAATAAGAACAAGGTGAAAAGGAAATAAGAACAATACAGAATAAGGTGAAATAATAATATATAAAATTAGAAGTTCAATAAAGTAAAATAAACATCATAAACAAAGGAATTTTTCTATACACTATTTAAAATGGGCCTCGGAGTTCTATTCCGAATCACGACCGTCCTCCATCTCTGTTTTCACAATCTTGCATTTTTATGTTGTAGCATCATGACCACGTCGTTCATTACAACGGTTTTTAGTAGAACGAAGAAAATCGTATATGAAGTAAAGTAAACTTTTGAAATCGAATAGAAAAGGAAACTGGATTTTTATGAAATATCTTTAGAGCAACTCGAACGGAAGACTGGATTGAAGATGGCGGAAATGGATTGCAATAGAAATGATGGATTGAAAGAGGGATGGGGATTCCAGAAATGACGCCTGGGAAGAGGAAGCTGCAGGATAATCTTAGCTATATATTGAGATATTCACAATGGTCGTCTGGAAACTGTATCGATTCAAATTCAGGAGTGTTTCAACAACAGAACACATACCAAATATTCAGTAATTTCAGTAGAACATGTTAATATTCGTTTTGAAATTGAACATGATCTTGGTTTACTTAAACCATGACGATAGCACGATAACAAAATTGACATCATTTTAAGACATCTAGAAATTACTGAAGTAAACTGAACATAACATAATCTAATATCGTCGTATGATGATCTGTGTCTGGTTTATACACTTTTTTAGACAGTTGGAATGGGATATAAGTTTATCTGTCTACATTTAATATAATTGTTACTATCATGATGATTGATTAATTTGTATCCATATTTTAGAGGCTCAATGGTGGTTTTATTTCAATTACATCCTAATATGTATGTTTTTCTCCTTTTAAATCTGTTTTTCTTTCATATAATTTAATATCCGAGTTGTGATTATTGCTATAACAACATTTATTTAATGATTTTTTGTTTTTCCCTACATAGTCTTTTCAGGTATACATTTTTTTCCAAGGTCAGAGCGGGGATTAATGCCAGAATAAAATGTGTCCGACACCGGAACTCGGACTCACAATCTTAACGTTATCGGGTTTCCAGGCAACGCATGTACTGTAAACGCGTCAACACGCTAGACCATCCTACTCCTTCCTCCTCCCGTTATTCAATGAATTATAAAATCACGGGTAGCATTATAATGAAATTGGCTCTCTTACGAAAGGTATAAATGTTCATTAGACCTAAACGCTTTACGCATCCCACGATTATCAAACGCAATTACGAACCGCGCACACTTGAACTCCGGTTTTGTAAACGTCTAACCGCACACCGCAAATATGCAGTTGACCCAAACCACTTTCACTCAGGGCTATCTCATATCCGATAGAAGTAACCGCAGCCTATAGAGTCTTCAGATAGTCCGTGCCTGATTGTTATGACAAAGATCAATTATCGTAATATTTACCGATTGATAGTTTACCCACTTATTAAGATTACGATTTGACCTAGTGAAACTTATTTTCAAAGTTTATTCATCCATCGTACTTTTTTATAGCAAGACTCTTCAGTCAGTATAGATCTCAATCTCTTCCTCTTCCTCCCCAATGTTTATTGTTTGGTGCATGTTTATCTGAACAGCCTATTCCAAAATCGAAAAGTTGTACGAAACTGAAGTTGCGTATTAAGATAAGAGCTTGTGTTGCTCAGCAACTTTTTCAGTAAAGTCGACCGACTGGCACTTGATATCGATTGTACATGAACCAACCTCTTAGTATTTTCAGTTATCACTTTCGTACTTCCTAATGGAGTACACGGCTCATTTCTTTGCCTGTATATCATGCGATATCGAATGAACCTGATCGATATTTGATATTGAATATTAATGATAATTGTATTTATAAAATATGGGATAAATAACAACTTCCAGTAGCGTCTCATGTGTAATTTTAGTAGTACCCATACTTTTTTTTTCCTTTTTCTTTTTTTATACCTTTTTTTTGTTCTTTTTCTTTTTTTTTATACTTTTTTTTTCTTATGTACATATTGTGTGAATGAATACTATAGTACTATGCCCTTCAGTATGGTAGACCGTATTAATACTCAATCAAATAAAAAAAAAGTGTTAAATTATCAATATTATAAATATTTAAATTATTAAATTACCTAAATTCTTAATATGAAAATTATCAATGTTTTTTAAATGCTACGTTGGATTATCTAAAATAAATAATATGTTTAGCTTAACAAGCACAAATCTAATCACTATATGATATATTTAAATTAAGAAAATCTTAAAAGACTAAGTCAAATTTCTGAAGTATGCAAGAAGCCAAATTCTGATATCTTATCTATCGTTTCATCAGCGCCCAATATAATTTGCATACAAATTACAGATTAACTTGGTAATATCTGGTCGCTGGAATTGATGCTATTTAAGGTATAGAATTATATTGTGTAATTCATATACTTGCTGTCATTTTACATAATATGCAGAAGAAGTATTCGTCGAACCTGATCGAAGTTACAAAAGTTTAATAAATATCCCAGGACATATTACTTTATTTATGCCCAAAGAAAAATAGTAAAATTTTAAAGTAAATATTAATTGTATATTAATCCTGGATATATTTTCAATATATCTTAAACACAAATGTTCGAAAATTTTACGACTTGGAAGTAACATTTGTTTTTCCAAAGAAAGAAGACAAGATTTGATAAAACTAATTGTTTATTAAACTTATACATACATAAAACTTATAAAAATTGGAGTACAAATATATATATATGAATTTAGTTCTTCGTCACACAAAGCAATATGGGTTGGGCATGGACTATTAAACTTCTCTCGATTCTTCTGGATTTCTGAATAGAAGTTGAACCCCGCTGGGTTTTGAATAAGAGAACAACAATATTACATTGTGGTGTACGAGTCGTCTTTTTTATTTTTTCTGAAAATCGACGATGCCCATTTCTACACCATAGTGAATGTTTTTTTCAGTACAATAATATCTTTATTTTTGAGGTATATAAGTAAGATTAGACAGCAGTATCTATTCACCCAACAATATTTCTTTATTTTATTATGACGTTTCGGGATCCAGTTTTTTATCCCATCTTCAGACTAGAAATTAGAATATTTTTGTTATTTATATTTGTATACTATCAATAAACTATTTTTTAGATAACTCTTAACAAAAATAACAGAAAATTTCCAATCTTACCACTATCTCATCCTAATATCATCTCATCATTTTTTTATAAGATTTGTCATAATTATTTTTTTTATTTTTTATATTGTATCCTCATACAAGGCTGAAACGACAAGAAACCGTTTCCGACTACTCCAACACTTACTAGACAAACGCTCTAAGCTTCCAGTTAATTGCAAAAGACTAAATACATTTTGTTTTTAGAATTACATCTTGAAAATATACATGAATACAATAAGACCTTCTTGGACTTACGGAGTTGAGGTTTGGGGCTCCACTTAGCCATCGAATTCCTCTCGTATCCAATACTTACAATCCAAAACCCTTCGGAAAATCCTCAATGCTCCTTACTTTGTCACCAATAAAATAATCCATAATGACCTTAATGTTCCTTATGTTTCCGATTTGGCCAAATCCAGATACCAATTCTTCCATAATAAACTTCATAACCATCCGAATCCTCTCGTCTCTAACCTTGCTTCCTCTTCTATTCCTGATAACCCTCCGAGATGTTTGAAAAGAAGATGGCCTCGATATCTCTTATTGTAAATACATTTTGTTTTTAGAGTGCTACCAGCGGGTAGTTTCTCAACAACTGATTTCATGTTATTATTTTCATTTATCAAATTTACTAAATGTATTTTATTTATTAATACAGTTGTAAATATCATGAATAAATTTTAAAAAATTATATTGTCATAATTTATTCCTAAAATGCAATAATTTTATATTTTTAAAGGAAGGAGATGGTCCGGGGTTGCGGTCATAAATAGGCTAAATAGTGGTAAAACTATTTTATTGAAATTATTTTAGGCTTTCAATAAAATAGTTTTACCACTATTTAGCCTATTTATGACCGCAACCCCCGGACATCTCCTTCCTTTATAATGCAACGGTCAACTATTAAATATTCAATTTTATATTTTTATTTGTTATATTATTACTATTTTTATTTATGTAGCAAGTTTCTATAATAAATTTATTATTAGTCAGATACTGTACCAAACCTTGAACAAAGAGTCAAATTCCAAAGCATCTTTATTTTATTATGTTTTATTTTATTTGTTATATATATTTAATTTGTTAATTATATAAGTATAATTGCTCCCCATTTTATCTGCATTTGTTTTATAATTTATTGCTTTTTTATTATGTTTAATGATAAATATGGATTCTATTATTTTTCTATGTGTACTATTTGTTTCTTTATAAAATATGCTAGAACTGTTTTATTGTCTATTTTTTGAAACATTAAAATGTTGGTTCATTTTTTTTTCTATATTTATTTATTTATTATATTTATTTTTCTCCTTCAGCAGTTTTTATTCTGTAATAACAGCAATTTCAAGGTAAGTAGTTGATTAAGATGAGGGTAATCGTTTTGAACGTTTTCTAAGACAAAAAATTTCAATGCCAATTTCGTCAAAAACTAGATCTGCTTCTGGAATTTCAAAGTGTTCCTTTTCACTTTCTGTGAAAACTACTTCATATAAAACAAGTTTTCAAAAAGTTTGCTACCAGAGTCTTCAATATAGCACCATCCAGTTTTATTTTTTTTTCACAATTTCGAGTAACAATTTCACAAATGTTTGTAAACATTAAGATTTTTAGTGAGTAATGTTTTAATTGGAAGAACAAATACTTAAATGTAAACATGAAAATATGTCAAGACTAACCTTTACCAGCGGTGAAAAGGTAATGAAGGTCTGGTGTCAAAGAGTCATAAACATGTATACATGTAAACATATGAGGAAAAAAATCAAAACCAGGAAGAGTGATGGGGAAAGAGGAAGAATAAGGGGGCTACTGATGGGGGAGAGGGGATGGTACTGTTCGTCAAAGCAAAAAATCATCAAATCACATAACGTAACAATTTCCAAAATGTTATTTAAAAAGGAATTTTTACCATAAAAAGACAAAAAAATTAAATAATAGGTGTGTTGAACCAGATTGTTAGCTACTTTCTGTATTAAAAAATGTCTATAACAATTTTTTTTAAATTAATGAATTATTTACACATGTTTTTTTTTTCTTCCTCGAAAGTCCCATGGTAAAAGATGTCGATCCATATCTGTGACAGCATGATTTAGCGTCTGTTCCTTTGATGGGATTCATTTTGTGAAAGTTATTTAGCGAGCACTCAATTTCGAAAATATTATAAGTATTTCGGATTGACACAAAACATTTACGAAAAAAATTAACCAATCACAACTTTTACAAATCCATTCACCTGATTTAAATATCTTGTTTCCTTATAATTTTTCCAATACTGTTAATACATATTTTACTCGATTATATCATTTATATGCAATACACTTGTAATTCATGTTGGTTACGTGATGCATAATTGATAGATCAACTCCGTAAAAAAATATACATAATGGTTCATAATTGAATACAACCAATAATGCTAAATAAAATCTGTAAACAATAATGTTTAAGGGTAGAAATTAAGGCTTGACTAAAACAGGTAAAAAAATGTATTTATTATTTATTTTATGTAATACGTTATATTATCCATTTTTATTTTTTTTTATTTCTTGATTTTTTTTAGAACGAAAGATGCTTACAAATTTTATAGATCTAGGGTGAAATAATTTTAGGTTATTCAAGTTAAATAAATTTGAAAAAGAATATAAAGATTGAAGTTAATATGTTTCATAGGTATCTATAATAAGATAGAACTGACAATGTTGACAATTAAACTACAACGAACTGTAATTTAATTGTTCTAGTACTTAAGTAAGTTAATGTAAAAAAAAGTTAACGAAACGAAGATAAATACATCTTTAACCCTAGAGTATAAACCATCGTAATTTTTACACTCACTATAAATAAAACAGGGTATTGTTTCATGAAAGGAGTTCTCTCATCTAGCTCCTTTTCAGTCGCCTCCTGATCTATTGTGGCCATTTCGGTTAAAAGCTGTTAAGTTACTGTAATTTACTTAAGTACGTATGTGTTGGTCGGTAGTTGGTTATCGTAAGTCGGTATGCAAAGTTTTTTTTGTTTATTATCTATCTGGTAGCTGTTATTATTAGTCTTATAATTTTGCATTAGCTTTACTTTTGACTTATAATATTGAAAATAGTTGTAGCTTTTTTTTGCAAGTGAGTTTTTCTTTTTTCTTTTTTTTTTTGGTGTACCGTAACTTTGGGGTCCCTGTAGGTATGTGTATATATTTAGTTTTTGTACTAGGTTTGTTATATTGAAGTTTTAATGACAAGTTAATAATAACATTTTAAATATTTATTAAAATAAATATTATTAAAATTCTTTACTAGTTGTATTGGTTTTGGTGAGTAGGAAGGAATCATTATTTTTGGTTGTTTCCTTTCTGAAATTATAAAAAATAGATGTTCTGTACATATATATTTTCGATAAGCTAACAGACCGTAAACGGAAAAAATAAATAAAGAAGTAACAGATGTTTTCTAATGCATTGCACATTTCTGCAGTTAAAAACTAAAATTTGAAAATGACACGTAGGTTTTGAAATAGTCAAACCATTTGTATTGCAGCTGACTGATGCTTCATCATTATACAGTGACTGAGTGAAGAAGAAATGGGAAAAAGATAAAGTTAAATGTCAAACTTAACATTGAAAATACCGAATTCGAAATAATGCCTGGTCATAAGGAAAGAAATTTCAATGAGAAGTTGCTACTAGGGAACTTTCCATTACGATGTACAGCCAGGACTTAAACAATTATTTTAGAAAACCTTGTTAGTTTTAACATTATTTTATATATCTATAATTATTGCTGAGGATCTTGGGTTCCGATTAATAAATATATTCTTATATTTTAACGATGTTTTGAAACTTTATTCCTCTCACATTATTTTCATATAGTGAAAAAATTAATTTGTAGACAATACTTTCCGAAAATAAATTTAAAAAATTTCCATATATTATATATTTTCTTCTCTAGCGTCACTAGCGGATCCAGGATTTAATTTTGGGGGGGGCTTCAGCCCGAAGGATTTTTTTTTCATATACGTATAACAATAATTAATTAGAAAAAAAAGAAAGAAATTAACTACCTGTATGAGATGGTGATTAAGTGGTTCTTGAAGTCCTATTAACTGTAACTACACTAACAAGAATACTTTAAGAGATAGTTTTTAATATTTTTTTCTGTAAAGCATAGTAGTATTTTACCATTTTGGGGGGGGGGAGGCTTCAGCCCGAAAGCCCCTACCCTCGTAGATCCGCCTGTGTCTAGCGTCACTGAATTTTTCTTGAATTTAATTGGAAATTTATTATGTTTCCAAATTTGTTTTTTCATATTCTCTTTTTTGTATGTTTTTTTGAGTGCTGTTAAATTTTCTGTCTACTTTATAACCCTTTCACTGCGAAAAGCATTCTGTGTTTTGGGTATATGAATTTTTTTTTTTGCAAGTTTTATGTTTATCTCTCAGAGGCTCTCCTCTGAATTGACCTTTTAATCTAACTCTTACAACTTAATAAATCTAATACAAATTTATTCCTAAACAACACCGTTCTAGTTCAAATAATATATTGATCTAACCGATTCATCCCGATGGTGATGTCGAGTTCTGAGGATCCATCTTGTGAGACCTGTTATGTTGTCGCTTTATCGAAAAACTGGCCCTGAAGTTTTGCAGGAAAGCCGCTACAGACAAACGGACTGATATTTTTTTTTTTTTTAATTCGATTTTTGCATTCCACGTATCTTGAAACTAGACGTCAAATTACGAGAGAATCACAAAACTTATCTATTGGTAACAATAAATCATACTGGGAGTTAGCAGTTTGTGGTAGAGAAAACGGCAACCGAACGTATTGTTAGCATAGGAATAAGTACTGTCAGTAGTTTCTTTCAACATTATTTTAGTATTGATTTTTAAATCAGACAGTACTTTTACTTTCACTTGCCTATATTTTATTTTATTTTTTATTTTTTTATTTTTTTGGGTCCTCCCTTTCCTCGCCGTAAGGCTATACGGGATTTTCCCGGGAGAGGAGGTGTGGGGGGGGGGAGAGGATTTAAAAGACGCCTTGGCTACGGTACGCGAACTCACGACTATTTTTATAACATTTGTCATATATCAGGTTGCCGGCCAACGGTGGTGCTGTGCACACGCGTTAGCCCAATCGGCTACCCCGCCCACACACTTGCCTATACGTGAAATATATAGTAAAGGAAAGTTTTGCGATCGTGAAATTTTTTAAATCTCAGTTTTCAATGGAAATATACGTTTTGAGGTCCCCTGAGTCCAAATAACTAAGTCTCGCTATATGGTGTCTGTGAGTGTTAAAAGTCTAGCTGAAAAACGAAAAGTCATACGAAAGTGAAATTGCATATTTAGAGATATTACAGTAACTTTTTCGTCAAAATCGAGTTGCCGGAAGTGGACCTTCATATGGCCTAAAAACATTTTTACAATTTTCTCGGAAACGGCTCTGACGATTTTGATTAAATTCATTATATCATTGTAAAATTAAGCAGTTTTAAATAAAATGTAATTTTTTTTCTGATTGATGTTCTCTAACAGGGCTTCAATGGCTAATTTTCAATATTAGCTTCCTCTAAACTACCTTTGAATTGTTTGATTTTAAATAATTGCCTATTTCACTTAAATCTATAATATAAAATATAGTTAAATATAAAATATGAAAGAATTTGATAATTAACTGAAGTTGAAATAAAAAATCGTAACGGAGAATAGTTGTAATTGATCAAACCCGAGGTTGTCCTAAAGATGATAACGGGCTTCCATACGTAACATGAGCTTAATATAATACGGACTCCGACAATATTATATAAATATAAATATGCGGTTTACATAAATCCTATTGTTGATATTATTTAATATTTAATTGCATAGATTACACCGATATAAATATTAACATTTGTATATAAGGGTACTCATACAAATAAAAATACCCACAATGAAATATAAATAATTATAGTGTCTATAATTTTTGCTTTCACTTCTCCTTTGTCTGAAAATACTTATTTCTGCTAAGAGGATGGTAAATGAAAGTTGTGTGAGGCGACACCGCACCAGAGTTTTTTTTTATTGTACCGATATTATAAAAAGCAGAAATCTCGAACTGGATAATCATCATTCTATAAATACTAAGGTGTCAGGTTACACTAAAACTTAATTAGCCCGTCGCAAGAAGATCTAAACCTATAATCTTGGCCAACTTGTCAAAATCTGTATAATTATTATAAATATTCTAGCGGTGAGGGCAATCATTATATTAAATAGCTGAAATATTCCCCTTATGTAAAAAGGTGTCGCTGAGTCTGCATTCACCGATCTAGAAAGTAATTCCGTTCTGATTGAATTTTCGTAATAATTTTCGGGCTAAATATTTCTGAATTGGTTAATATTCCACTGTCCTTGATAAATTATGACATAAATTCTTTTAAAAGGTATCCAATAAAAAATCAAAAAAATATTTATATAAAATGTATTAGATATATGTTCCTTTCAGAGTCACACCATTAAAAAAATATAACGTTATTATATAACATATAAAAATATTACAACAAAATTCGTGTGATTTCGAATATTTAATAGTAAGTTTAGACATTTCACAAACTACAGCTAACAAAATTATCTAAATGTATGTTTCTCGACGCTAGTGTATTTGTTTCCTGTTTGAGTCCATTCATACTTTTCATAAATTATTAAAAACACAATTATCTAAATGGCGGTGTCATTATGAATGTATTTTGGTTGCAATTCATGAAAGGAAGTTTGAGCAAGCAATAGTGTCACTGTTAGATAATTAGATCTTACGCGGTCAGTCAGGAATGACAGTATCAATACTGACAAGAATTACTTCAGTCACGATAATTTCTACATGTAAAAAATGGATGGGAATCATTTTAGCTCAGTTGACATTGAGACACTAAGCAGTATGGAAAAGTATTAAATATTTTAATTTATTTTATAATTGAATGATTTATCATTTTTCTCATTTTTCACTCAATTTCTCATTTTTTATTATCTTTTTTACCATCATTACTTATGTTTCTCATACCTTGTTATCTAGTTATTTTCTTAGCCCTGATAAAGGCCTGAACTTCAGGTCGAAACGTCGGCATATGTAAAAAATAAATATTATAATTTATTTTTTGCCTTCCTTTTTGACTGAGCACCCCAACTATTCTTCTCTTCATTATCCACGACAGTCAACCAATTACCAATTATAACAACATCAGGATATTTTTCTTTTAAAGAACTTTTTATTTTATATATCTTACTGCATCAAGTTGTTACTCATGTTCTTCAGTACCTGTATAATTTTATTTCGTCCCCTTAGTTAAATTTTATAAATTCAAACTTCCTAATAAATATTTAACGTCTACTCTATAATATAATCCTATATATATTTTTTTAAAAGGTGTTCTTTTGTCGGTACGCCATAACTTCGTCAATTCTTCATCAAATTCAATGATTAAACATTCATTTCGAATGATATTCTTCTCCTTCACATGCGAAAAATTGTCCTATCACACCGACATTTATGGAAAAAATGTTATGAAGGAAAAGAAACTTTATTTGCGAATAACTCAAAAATTCTTTTCGTGGTTGTACCCATGATAATCAGGAAGATTACTAAATTACCTAGAAAAAAAAAAGAACGTAAAAATCTAATAGAAATATGTATAATTTAAACAATTTGTATTGACGGAAGGAGTAAAGTGTGTTGAAATATTTTTTTTAAGGAGAAACAGAGTTATATCCATGATAATTAGATAGATTACTTATTTCCTACATAACAAATAAAAATCGGACAATTATCAACAAAGATACAGTCCATTAGTTTTGGTATACTTAATAATATATTCCTGTTTTAAGATATTGCATTTAGGAGTAAAATAGTCTACTATACTTTTTTCCTGGCTGATATATTAACTTTATTATTTCTTAAAGACATTTGGTTGTTCTTACATTTTTTTTTTTTTTTTAATAATTTAGGATATCTTATAATCGAGGCATTATTTTGTCTTTATTACTTTTATTATGTTTCCAGTCAGCGTTTAAAAATAGGTCTTAGCAAAACAATTTGTATAAATATGTTTGTCTATTATGTTTAATGGAATATTGTAATCGACCAAGAAAAAAATATTAATTCCTTCCTTACATAATAAATAGGAACAATTAATTAATTAATATAATATATTTTATAACATTCATATTTACATAATTGCATGATAATTTATTATTGGAGGTTTACTTTGGAAATTCCATTAATTGGTACCACACCTATGACAGTTCTATGGAACTAGGTCATGCGGTCACTTTCTTTTCAGACCGCTTGGATGGTTATCGGTTTTAAGAATGGGGAGACTATGAGGAAGTTGTGAAACACACTGCCAGTGGTCTATGATAAATCTGTAATATGAAGGAATCATATCTTTTAAGTTTGTTAATCTTAGCTTGAAGGGGAACATTAATTTTGGGCAATAATCAAAGGAGTATTGGTCACAGTATTAATTAGTGAAGTTAACTATTTATGATAAGTAATAGTATAAATAAAAACGTATGTTAAGTAGGTTCGATATAGCTTCCTTACCATTTACATTAATTTTTTATTAATATGTATTATTCAAGGGTTATGATTTGGGAATAAAATCTATAGAAGAAGCCGTTTTTGGAATAGATTCTTGTCATGAAAACACAACATGTCTCTCATCGAAAGAAGTGGATAGAATTTGTTAAAATCTAAATTAGATTTTTTAGGTATTCCCTTTGTAATTTCTGAAGAAAATTTCAAATCGAATTTACGGCAGTAAACGTTATACACGTAAGATTGATTTGGCTGTAGAAAAACAGGCGAAGAGAATTCTACTTTCCTTTCCATGTGTTAACTTCCTATCAAATTTCTTAGTTATTAGGCATATCACTAAAATTTTCATTAATTTAAATTTTTAAATGAAATTTGATATAATTAATTCTAAACAATAGTTCCAGTATTGTCCAATTTCGATCCAAATCGAACGAGACGTATGGTTGAAAAAAACGTTTCCAAAGAGAAAGGAGTGAGTGGATGAGATTGGATAATATTCATCACTACTTAATATTTTTTCAAGTAGTCCTTTACTTTCTTCCTATTTGGGCCAAATCGAACGAGTCAAAAATATCTTAGCCAAATAAGTGAATGGAATTCGATTAAACTAATAAACAACCATTTCTTCATTCAATAATCCCAACTTTGAAATCTTAGACAAGTGCTGCTGTTTAAGTTTTTAACTCTAATTATTATAAATATAATATTTTGATATATTTTGAACTATAATGTATTGATATTCCTTATGTTTAATATATTATTGGAGTAAACGTATGTACTACACATAATTAATGTATTTTTTCATCTACCTTGAATAATTAAATAAAATTGTTTCCGAGTAAGTCTCTTTCTCTTGAAACTTTATAATAAAAATGTCAATATTAAACTCTCTATATTTACATTAATTTGCTACTAAGTGAATTTAAATTAATACCAAAATATATAACATAATTTTAATAATACTAAAAAATTCAATATCAGTTGAGAACATTACTAATAGATATATTTATATGGCATATATCATTTCGTATGTCATTGATTTCAATGCGAAACAGCGTATAATAATAATAATACGTTTTGATTACGGTTTACTTAATTTATTATTTTTTAAATTTTATGAACAACAATTAATGTGTATAACTATACTTATACTTCATATTTGTCATTTGCTTTTTTTTTCCTTATTAAAATATATATATATATATATATATATATATATATATATATATATATATATATATATATATATATATATATATATATATATATATTTCTCATTTACATGAATCATAATTTATTTTTTCAGAGCTTTTTTTTTTGCCTAAAAGGTTGAAAGGTATGCTTCAAAATGAGGCTGACTATATATATATATATATATATATATATATATATATATATATATATATATATATATATATATATATGGGTATAATTTTCATAATATATAGATTTTTAAACATTTCATAAATAATTTTATCCGAATACCACAAAATGTCTTTAAATATTAAAAATGCGTTTTATCAATATTGAAATACTATATTCTAGTCTAATTCTCCGAGTAATGTGATTGTTCACACGTTTCCAGTGCATTTATTTAATGTCTGTTCATACCTTTATCATACAAATAACACTGTAAAACATACTTAGCTATTAAAATGATACCAGAGAGAAAACATTTATCGTAGATAAAATTTTTATCCATTACGTTACTTAATTTTATTGCTGATTATATTTTTTTTTATTAGTATCTCTTTACTGCCGGTTTTATAGTCGGTTTTTATAGTTATCATCTTTTGAGAAAAATGCTTGTTGATATTCTCAATTCTGTGCTATTCGTGTAAAATTAGTGACGAAATGAGCAAAGATGCCATGAGTGATATTTTCTTAAGATATTGGATTAAATTATAAGATTAATAAACTGAGTAAGAAATCCTTTTGATAGGTAACTTAAGGGAATGAATGTTCAGAACATTACATTTAAATAAATTATTAGAGTAACACTCATAAAAATGAATCAAAATCCTTTAAATTAATTAAAATCCATGTGATACCGGTTTCTAAACATATATTTTGAAAAATTCTGAAAAACATATAACACTACTAGTCTTGTCCCAATGCGAGACGGAGACAAGTCTTGGTATTGCAAGCTCAGTCTTGGTCTTACGCAAGAGTTTCGCAACAGTCTTGCAGTTAATTATTAGCTTACTTCTATAGAGCATTACTGTAATTTTTTAGATAGAAGAATCCTAACCAAGAACGAATGAAAAATTAGAGGAGTTAAATGCAAAAGTATATTGGTTATACCAATAATTTACATATAGTAACTAAGGTTGTCAAATATTAGTAACTATTTTGTCTTAATTTTAATTTAAAAATATTTTTTTTTACCAGTCGTGGCCTTGGTGAAAGGTGCAAGACCAAGACCGATTTAGGGCAACACTAAACAGTACTGAAGTAACAGTCTTGACCAACTTTAAGGACAGTAATACAATTTAATAACCTGGCATTGTTTAATTATTTTAATTTTTGATGATATTTTGAATATAATATATGATATATTGATTAAAATAGAATAGATATTTATTGAATAATATAATTTATTATGATATTTTGATGTTCTCCAAAGAACGTATTATTAAGCAAATAAAGATGTTATAACCGGGTTAAGGACAGAGTAAAAATGAGTCATGAATAAAATTATATATATATATATATATATATATATATATATAATATATATATATATATATATATATATATATATATATATATATATATATATATATATATATATATATATATATATATACATTTATGTTTGGTTTGAATATTGTGTTATATTGTGTTTGTGTTGACGGGGATTGAAATGAAATTTTAACTTTTATTATTAAACATTTTCGGTATTAATGGAATGTTTTTGTTTTTTTTCGTTATTTCGGAACATGAATTTTTGTTTTTTTTATTTAAAAGTACTTATTAAAATATTAAAAATTATTTTTATTTTAACTATGCAAACAAACGACAAATTACAATAAAGTAATTAGTTTAAGATAAATTATAAATCTAATATAAACCCAATCATTGTTTATTTCGCATTTAACGTTACTTTTTTTTAATAACTTAAATAAATAACAGTTAAACTTTTACCCTATACCTAAAACTTTATTACAAAAAGTCCCTTAGAAATTAAATTTAATTTTTTTTTCTTAAATTGGTTCACAGAAACTGCTTAATTTAATGAAACTTAAAAAAAATAATACCATAATATTTTTAACCCCGGGTTATAAATACTTTTTCCTTGTCAGTTGGATTTAAAATTATCTCCAAAGCAGAGATGGGCAAATGCTACTCTGAGTACCGATTACCAAGTATTTTATTCAAATTGAGAATTCAATCATTACTTCAGTTAATCGTTTGACATCAATTGAAGTAGTAATTAAATTCTTTGGTGCTAAAAAAAAGTCAGTATATGAGTAAAATACTTGGTACTCAGTACTCAGAGTCTGTACTGAGTACTTGGCCATCTTAGCACCAAAGTAAAGTAGAAAAATTGACAAATAGAAACATCATGAACAATCCGAAGTTACGTGATTTTTTTTTACAGCGATCCAGGAGTGATTGTCTAAATTGATTGATGATTGACAATAAAGGGGAACTGCTTGAAACTCACAGATGAGAAATGTCATTGTGTCAGATGTCTGATCCTCCTAACCTGTTACATTGAGCGTAGCATTTCTTCCTGCGTAATTCAAGATGTTGTGGATATGTGCGGAGGCATTAATACTTTGGCATGATGAAATTGCAAGAGAATCTCCGAGAAGAGAAGGAAATGACATTCTCCCATCCGCTAATCTCTAAATTCAGGCCCTCGCCCCTAATGTATGGCATAAAGGCCGAATTAGAACGTAAAATCCTGAATGAGCCGCTCCACTCGCAATCCGATCCTGATGCAAAGCATTCCTTACGCAATCGACCGGCGTGGGCAACTCGATAGTATCGATAATAACAAAGATGAATATGATTAAAGTATAGGCGAAAGTGGTTTGGGCGAGAGGCTGAGTCAGGAGGTTTCGGAGGTGTTCCTTCGGGAAAAGAATTCTTTAAAAAGTTCCGCGCTAACTAAACATTAGCATGCATAATCACCGCTGCCATTGGAACAGGTGCAGCCTTGACCACATTCATACAGTAGCATCTAGGATTTAATTAAATTAAAACAACTTTATAATTTTAATTTATAATATTCATAACGGATGCTACAACGTTCCACTCTTTAATTTTAGCCTAAAGATTGCGGGATGGATAAATAAAGAAAACAAGAAACAAACCTAATTAGATAAAAAATATTTATTAAATTAAGTATAAAAAGTCAACAGATGAACACAAGTTTTTTAAGATAAATATAAAATGGTTTTTTCGGTGTTAAACATCCGTTACCGATTATCCATTTAATCCGCGATACCCATTTCCATCAAATTATCAACACCCGACTAAAATTTCATAAATGACTTCATTTTATCGAATCATACAGTCTTTTTATTTATTGAAATTATCGAAAACAGGCCAACATTAATAAACTTTGTCAATTTGAGGTACAAAAACTCCTGAATACCCATTTTCTATCCACTGAAATCGTAAAAAAGTTTATCACAAAATCAAGAAATAATGTGACTTACAAAAATAACCCGCCCTATGGCTTGACCTTCATCTCCAACACCTCAAAATAAGGAGTTTATATACGCCAATAATTGGGAAATTTGACAGATCTCTAAATTGAAAACACTTCTTCCCCAAGAGTTTTAGTAAATGAAAAAGTTGTAGGCCACCATAAAATGAAGCCTTACAAGAAGTTTTCGGCGGATGTTGATCATTTTATAAAAAAGGTTTCTGTACCGAGGACTATTTTATAGTTTGAAAATTTAAGTAGAAGCTTGCAATACTCAAGTAGATATTCTTTATGGAAAATACAATATTTTTTTTTTATCGAATTTAAAATAAATTGAGGCTGTAATTTACATAAGGGCAAATAAGCCCAGGTATACTCTGGAAAATTCGATTCAACCAAGACAAATCACAACATATACTTCTAATCTTCAACGTGAAACATGCTCTCCTATTTACCTCGACAATGCCAAATTCCTCAGACAGATAAAATTCAATATCTTGGAATGACATTCGATAGAAAATGACGTTGTGCCCATATATCAAAAACAACACAAGCACACTAAACTGCTGTATTCACTCCTTTAAAGATATTCGAAAATAAAATTCAGTCGAAAGTTGAATACAAATACTTACTTACTTAAGCCCATTCGAGCTTGTTCTTCACAGATATACGGGACAGCCCAAAAGACTCACATTCGTAAACTACAGACTTTTCAATAAAAAACTTTTAGGACTATCACCAAGGCTCTCTGGTAGGTCAGTAACATTACTTTACACAAAGACTTACAGATGCCAACAGTTAACGACCGCATATGAACATACTACAAAACATTTTAACAATAACTTTCTGATATTGTTTATTACTGATATACTAACAAACCAACTCACTGATTCAAGACGTGGCCACAACCAACATGCCCGATGGCACCCGCACCCATAGGAGCCTCAAAAGAAGCTGGATGAGGGATCTCCTCCACTAGCTATAAACATAAAATCAAGTTAGGACGCGGGGCACTCCTTTCCCTCACGCCTAACAACCTCTTAATCTATACTCTTTCTGACAGCTCGGTCGCTGGTTGTTGGTATTCCCAATAGATGTTAGTTTAAAAATAAAGTAAAAAGAAATGTTTCGTCTTTTTATATTTTAGTTTACTTCTCACACTGAAAATATATTTTATTGAACTGGAATTAATTTTTATTTCCTTCTCCTTAATGTAACTTTATTTCTATTTTAATTTTATTTGAAATACCTAATGCTATATTTTAATAGAAGAATAAATATCCGATGGAATGCCTAAAAAAATTTCCATGCAAGAAGAGCCCTTAGAATAGATGTTCTCTGTAAAAAAAGAGCGGTTAAAAAATGTACCTATGATGTTTCTTTAATCGAATTGGCTCTCTTTGCTGTAAATTTTCATTACTGTTCAAGTTATTATTTATAACTTTTTTTTTCTTGTACACCTCTATCATATTTTTCTATTTTTCTGGGTTTATAAGATTGCTTTGATATTTTATTTAAATTAATATCAGCTAAAAATAGTTTTTAATGAATATTGTCTATTAAATGGCCCAAGTTAATATTTTATCCACATTGTTTCTTTTCAGTTTTTGTTTAACTGAAAAAATTACATTTTTAGATATTTTTAAATTACTACATATAGATTACAACATTTTTAAATTGCTTATTCTAATAGATCTTGTCAACAAATGATTTTTTTTTTGTAAGGCTATATTATTCTTGAGGAACTTTATCACAGATTGATTACGTTCTAATTTATTTGAAACTTGAAGGATAGTGCAGAATAATATCAGTTGCCAAATTTGTTTATATCTTGATTCTTTTATATATCATTCTTAAATGCCTTGTTACTTGATTTGATTTTTGTATCCTCCAAATAATGAATAAAAGTAAATAATCTTTTTAAATTGTTTTTGTTTATGTCTGACACATTTATATGCATACAAAAATAATAAGTAAATACAAGAATAAAAAATTAATCTTAATGTGAAAAATTGAGATCAAAATGAAAAGTAAAATAAACTACAAACTTTGTCTCAAGGATATACCTAAGCTCTTATAGTTTAACACTTCATTTAATATTTAACGACGTTTCGAGCAGTTTGCTCATTTTCAAATTCTCTCTTTTAAAATAAATTACTATTTTTTTTTTTAATTTGTTTATTTAGAAATATAATAATCTGTCACGTGGACAATAAAATTATAGTGATATATGAACACATTTACACCATACATACAGAAAATATAAAATAAACAAAAGTAAAATAATAACTAAATAATAATAAAAAAACTATGTACTATAAAAAATAAAATAACCTAAAGATAAGTAAATTAAAAACAAATGCTAAAATTAAAGATAAAAATTTAAATAAAATTTAAAAAAGTGTGATAAATCTTAAACAATATTAATTTAATTTACAATATTAAATAACAAGACATCCTAATAATGTTCAGAGCAAATGTAGCTTTAACGGGCAATGTTGGTACACGTGCCGTCAGCAAATGCATCCCGGAGATACAACGTTAATAACGTGGAATTAACCATATGAAATGAGCTTCCTTTCCTATATCTAATACCTCCAACTACCTGCGAGCTATGTTTGGCAAGCTGAACTTGGATTTATGAGCTTATTTACATCAGGTAAACGTATGTGATTAGGAAGAATTGCCTATATAAAATTTATTAAAAAAATTAATCATAAAATAATTGTATAATTAATCGCTCAATACTAGCCACAAAAAATACAGTTACATAATTAAGACAATCCAAAATAAAAGCTTTTATCTAGGTGTTTTTTTTATTACCACGTTACAAGAAACTTTTATAATCAATATTTCGTTGTATCTGTTCACTATCAGAAAAATATAAAATAAGTTTAGGAATTTACTTACGTATATTTATTTCGTTTTTTATCATTACGAAAAAAAATATTCGACCCAAAAAGCTAAAGTAGACAATTGAACTTTCAGATAATATGACTTAAAAACTGTACACGATTATTTTCTCTAATCATCATTATTTTTTTTCCTTTCTATTTTTTTTTCAATAGATTATACAATATGTATTCAAATCTTCTATACATTAAAAGTGTGTCTAATATTGTACGCTGTAAAAAAAAAAAAAAAAAAAAAAAAAAAAATAGCTGAAATCGGCGACTCACAGACTACGACCTCTCCTTTTAAGAGATAAACAATTGGAGTGCCAATCTTTATCGAGTTTTTTTTTAGCGGTGAGACCAGAAAATTTATGTACCAAAACATGTTGTACCTTCTAGTTCGTTTTTGGTACATCCATTTGGTTCCTGTTTAATGCTTATATGTTTTTTTTAAAAACACAACAACCCATGAAGGGTTTTATGTTCTGTACTTTGTAAGGACGTACTGTTTCTAGGTCAATGGTAGTCCAAGGAGGTGATTTGGCCGAGATCACTTTTCTACCTCCAGATTATCCCCCTTAATTAACTATTTAATTAAGAGTATCCAGTTAATTGGGACTGGGTGTACCCCAGGAGGGTCTCCCGACCCCAGAATAAATTCACAGCCGACGAAACATAACAGATAATTTATTTGCCAACAGCCGAATTCGGACACCTTGAGCACTGAAAGTCGGCGCCCTACCATTGTAGTATATTGAATTTTTAGAGTTTATTAAAACTTATTTAAGAGGGGAAATATATATATATATATAAATATATATATATACATATATTAATCTTTATCGGAAGTAGCTAAAACAAATACGTAAAAAACTAAAAATCACTGGAAAGATTTCCTTTAAAAAATAAAAAAATTATACTTACGACAAACCTCACGGCTTCAAAATTTTTAAATTAGAATCACACACAAATATTTATTTAATTATCACAATTTTTTATTTAAAAATACAAATATATGTTATCTTTTTAAAAGGATATTTGAACCTTACATTAATAGTGAAATATATACTTTACATATATATATATATATAAATAAATCAAAAAGTTCATGAATTTATTGAAAGAAGCTAGTCGACTGTTCTACATATCATGGGTGATGAATAGTCAGGACGCAGTCATTCTAAATTTTGTTTTATATATTTGTGCCAACGTTTTAATCCAAACATGTGGGTCATCTACAGGGCCGAAAATTTTAAAATATCATCAGGGATATAATATTATACGACCGATAATGGTAAATAATAAACTATAATGATCGATGGTACATGAACCTTAACTATTATTACAATACACAATATTACATATTTCATTTTAATATTGCGTATTGTAATAATAGTTAAGATTCATGTAGCATTAATCATTATAGTTGTGGGTAAAATGGTTGACTGCCGTGAATAATGAAGAGAAGAATAGTTGGGGTGATCAGTCAAATAAGAAAGCAAAAATAAATGACAATATTTATTTTGACTTTTGCCGACGCTTCGACTTGAAGTTTTGGCCTTCATCAGGGCTAAGAAAAGAACCAGGTAACAAGTTATGAGAAACTTAAGTAGTGTAGGTAAAAAAAAATTAAAGTAAAATGAAGTTGTTAGAATAATGACAATAGTAAGAACTAAGAGATAAATAATAATAACCGTTACAAAGTGTGGAATGATGAAGTAAACGTAATCAAGAAAGTATTAAAATGGGAATCTTATAATAAAATGTAAAAATGAATATGAAGTTATATAAGAAATGAAAATAAGCAGTTAAATAAAGACATTGCGAATAGAGTAGTTAGATAGAAAATTGATTTATTTTTGCCTTCTTATTTGACTGATCACCACAACTATTCTTCTCTTCATTAATCATTATAGTTTATTATTTACCATTATCGGTCGTATAATATTATTTCTCTGATTGTATTTTAAAATTTTCAGTTCTGAAGATGACCCACATGCTTGGGTTGAAACGTTGGAACGAATAAATAAAATTTTTTTTTTTAGAATGACTGCGTCCTGACTATTCATCACCCAAAAAGTTCATGAACTATACAAACACTCTTTATTATTGTGCAGAGTAAAGTATAGCTACGGAACAGCTTCTCGAGATAAGGTTCAATACTGCTCATAATAAGGTATCATGTGTGGTGATTTCATAGCCCTCGACCTGGCTCTAGTTATTTTCTTTTGGGTACTATTTTCTAAAACTACAAGACAATCCCAATTTAGCCAATCTCCGGTAAGGTCGTGAGTTGGCTAAGAGTACAGTCAGGGCAACCTGTCCTAATCAGGAACCTCGGCATTACTCAACATGGGAAACTCCCTAATGTGGGGTTGGGAAACTTAGTTCCAAATTTCTAATGTGACGGCTTCGGTTTGACCTGATGTTCAATTGTTTCAACAATCAGTCTGTGGTCCCTCGACCAATGTAAACTGCTTGTAAACCGGGATCAATACTACAAAAAATCACTGAATAGACAACGTCAATTACGTTTTTCCAACTTTTGACCGGATATTTTGTTACTTGCTACTATAACCAGATTAACTATAGAATTAATAAAAGTCATACGTTATTTATTGGAAAAGAGAAACTGAAATACTTGCCATGGTTTGAAATCGCAAATAAAAAAACTCAAATCTGATCAAAAATTTTATTTGGAATTTTTAAAAATCATTTGATGATTTTTATTTTTAATCATAAGTAATAAAAATCTTATCCTGATCATTATTTTTCAACAAAATTTTTACAATTATCAATAATAATAATTCTTGAGTAATACTTCATTAAATCTGAAATATATAATTGGTAATTGGTTGACTATCGTGGATAATGAAGAGAAGAATAGTTGGGGTGCTCAGTCAAAAAGGAAATAAAAAAATAAATTATAATATTTATTTTTTACATATGCCGACGTTCCGACCTGAAGTTCAGGCCTTCATCAGGGCTAAGAAAATAACCATCATTACTTACGTTTCTCATACCTTGTTATCTGGTTATTTTCTCAGCCCTGATGAAGCCCTGAACTTCAGGTCGAAACGTCGGCATATGTAAAAAATAAATATTATAATTTATTTTTTGCCTTCCTTTTTGACTGAGCACCCCAACTATTCTTCTCTTCAAATCTGAAATATAAATTGTATGTAATTTTTAAGATATGTTTTGAGTCTTTAGTAGTAGGTGAAGAATATTCTTGTCAGCTATAAGCAAAATATCATCTTTAATTCCGAAATTTATTAGAAATTTTAGTTACCAAAAGAAAAAAAAACTACATGCATTTATAATGTGCAGGTATCGCACATGCACCATTAAAGCTATTTGAGAAATATAATATTAAAAAATGTGTATTGAAGGAAGTTAACCGACTGATCATTATTTTTAATCGAATCAATAAACATCAAAGATAGATTTAAATTTCTATTTATAAATCAGCCACCACCTAAATCTATAGTTGTATTTATGTACTTGAAGTGCACAGAATCTCTCCTAAATAATGAAACATGTTTAAAGAGATTTCAGTTGTCTCAAAATTAATAAAAATGTTTATTGCGATCACGTTCTGAGTCCGAACAAAAAATCAACAAATAATCATGCACTGTAATTAAGTTTGTTCAAAACAATAAAACTTTCAAAGGACAGAATTCCGCAATTTGTTTTATAAATCTTTTAGCGATTTTCAACTTATAAGTTAATTAATTTAGACCTGAATTGTATTAAACAAGAGAGTTTTTTTTAAATGCGGGATCCACAATCCTATTGCAAGGTTCATAAAAAACAAAATAAAATAAATTAATTAATAAATTTTATATAAAAAAAACTTCTCAATTTAAGCTCCTAAAAATAGTTTGTTGGTTGTTTTCAACAATGATAGAATTCGTATATTTTAAGAAATTATTGTTTAGTAGTAATTAACATAAATATGCTGCAATCGGTGATCCCTCAATATGTTTTTAGATATCACTTTCTAATAAAAATATATAAATAAAAAATTGCACTTAAGAAAACACAAAACTTAAATATCCTATTTTTCTATTTAATAGGACCATATAAAAAGCCTGGACTTTTATGTTGCATACCAGCACAAATATAACATTAAAATATTTCCCATCACTCATGGTACAGCATGTACACCTAATAATATTAAAAAATACTAATCCTATAATGAATAATGATAATGATTTTGTTTCCAAAATTTATGTTGATTTTTCGCTAAGGACAAAATGAGATGTTTACGTCCCTAAAATTCAAAACAAGATGAACTGTGGTAACAGAGTTATGATAATTATAGGCCAAACTGTAATAAGATTTGATTTTTTTTTTTTTGCATATGGTACATTTTCAGATTTCATGGGGACACAGGAATCCTAACTTGTGATCTTTATTTTCTCCACTGCTCCCCCCCTCCCTTCATTATATATAATAATGTATATTAATATCTTAAATAAATAAGGGGCGACCGAGTAGGCTAACGTGTGTGCACTGCACCGCCGTTATCCGGTAACCTGATATATGAGTTAATTTGATTAAAAATAATTACGAGTTCGCCTTCTGGTGCCAAGGGAGTCTTTTAACTCTGGCATTAACCCCCACCCCTTTCGGAAGGAAAAAAAAAAACGGAACGAATCGCTTATAGCCTAAAAGGCGAGGTAGGGGAGGACAAAAAAAAAAAAAAAAAAAAAAAATTTAAATAAATACTTGATATAAATAATTAATAATAAACTACTTTTTCAAATACTCATTTATCATAAAATATACAACGATGCAAATTTATTTACAAAATGAATGATCATCAAAATATTTCTGAGCTGTCAGAAGCCTCATCAACGTTCGACTATATTTCATGCTCGAATCGTACAGTCATCCTATTACTTTCGCAGCATAAAAAATAAAAATATTTTCAGGAAACTATTTAATGTATAAAGAGAAACTTATTGACAAGTTGCCAATTTCGTTTCGATAAACTTTCGATGACAAAGTGAGTTCCTTCCATATCACTAATGGATGACTTTCAAAAGATTGAATTGTCTCTGATATGAGATGTGTGCTTCTATGTTAATGCACCTGAGTCAGCCCTTTTCAAAACTAAGCTACGCCATTGTGAAATGCCGAATTGATAATCTCTTCCAAGATATAATTTCGTCCTACGACCTCTTGAATGACGATTCCTATCTATGAATACGAAATACCGGTTTTAAATGGTAAAGGAGGAAATTGATGTTTGACGTTGATAATTTAATATCAAAGGAAAAAATTGACGCTATCTCTTTTTTTTGTTAAATAATATTTCAACATAACTGTCATTTCATTTTTTGATTCTTCCCTTTGAGGTCTTTTAATTTATTAACTGAAAATAAAATGCCTTTTATCTCAAAAGTTTCATTTTATTTTATCAAAAACACTTCGTTTGTATTATTTATAAAATTGAGCAAATGTTTTTTTTTTTTATACCTGGATACCCTTTTCATTATTTTTAGAATAAAGCTTTTTTTAAAATGAAAAAAAAAAAATTAACGATGGGGTAGTTATTAGTATATAATGTTCTTCTTCAAAGACTCGCTTCCAAATAACACAATTTGAATAATATTATGAATATATCTATAGTATGGATCTAATAAGAAAATTGCTAAAATAAAAAAGAGAAAACTTTCTATTTATGTAATGGAATGAAACAAAAAAATAGCTGCTTGAACGTTTTGATGCATGCATGTAATAAATAAAAGTATATATATATTTATTAATTAATTAATATAAAGTACATTTTAAATATAGAAAACACATTTTTATTCATTTGAGAAATTGACGTACATTCTCGTCATTGACAGAAACTGATTTAATTTTTTTTACATTATTAGCACTTGGGATGAGTGATTTATTTTATAAAAATTCATAATTCTGATTCATTTCCCTATTTTTCACATTTTTTTTTATGATACACTAATATAAAAATATAATATTGGAATTCATATCAAACAATGCTGAAATACAAATTTCCCAACATTTTATGAAACTCATGACCTCTCGCACGAACACAATGCTTCCCAAATTTCGGTAGTGAGGAAGCAAAAAAAATTGTTCTGCTATTTGAGTACTAAAATCACAAACAATTAGAATACATTTAACAATTGAGATTACTAATTTATAAACAAGGAAACTATAGACTAAGTACAATTTAATCTCAAATTTCCTTCCACTTAATTTATTTATAATATCTTTATACTTAACGTTAATTCTAATTGCAGGATCAAATGTATAAACGGTTCGTTTTAAATTCTTATAAAACTGAATTTAAATTACCCTTTTTTTTTTTTTAATTTTCCTACCTTTTAGTTATTTTATTTTTATTTATTGCATATACTTTTTAATTATTATTTGGCTTCTCTTTATTTTATATTTTATATATATATATATATATATATTATATATATATATATATATATATATATATATATATATAAATTGTATTTATTTTTTTAATTTCCATATTTTCAATAATTGGTCCAAAACCGAGTTGATAGATATGCCCTTTGTCAATAAATATCGGAGTTATTTATTTATATTCGGTACAGTATTTTATTTTTATGGTTTTTTTTATTAAGTAATATAACATTCTTTCACACGGAGAATGCATTTAGTGAGGTAAGACTTGATTCAGAATATATATATATATTTTATATATACATATATAGAAATTTATATATACATATAAATATGTGTGTGTGTGAATAATTCGTTTTACCTCTTTATTATTAACAATAATTCAAGTTTTCCTAAAAATACACATATCCATTGTATGTGTTTGGAAATCATTTTCAAGAAATAATGACAATGAACATACTTTACTTTTCACTATAAGGTATATCAGAACTATATTAAAGATGAATATGACAAAAATAAAATCTGAAATCATCGTCAGAATATAGGTGTTTATTTATTGGCTGAACCTCAAGATCGTTAGAAAAAAAATCTTATTTCATTAAAAATTTTAAAAAGGTTTCTATAAAAAAAATTTTATTATTATTTTCATAATTATTTTTCATTTCATATGCTTTCAACTTTAAACAAAATCAGTTAGTTGAATATTATTAACTGGAATATTAATTTGGTTAGTTTTATTTATTTATTTATTTATTTTTATGTTATTGAATATTAATACATTCTGCCACATTAAATGACATCAATATTAAGACAACATTAATCATTCACACAATACGTAAATACCAATGATAACAAAGGTAGAAATAATAAAGAAATATAGATAAATTAAATAAGTAAATTGATATGTCTGTGCACACAAAATGAAATAATAGATAAAAGCTAAATGAAATTAAAGTAAATAAATCATATTAATACCTATATACAATATTTACAATTTTGGCTAGTAAGATTTTTTTTTGCGGCTTCGGACGATTCGCCTCACTGTGCGACCTTGTTTAATGTCAGACAATTTACATTTTCACTGACTAATCTATATTAATAATATTTCTTAAAAACAAGGATAGTTGTGGATTTGTATATGCTAAATCATTGCTTATAAGTACTTTGAAGGTTTGTTGTTCATATTGGTCTTCCAGATTCTGAATCCAATTCATCAATTTCGGCAACATCAAGGAAATTCTCGACGCTATAGTTTCACAAGTTGTTTTCTTATAAATTAAAAAAAAAAAAAAAAAACAGAGAAATTCTATCTTGACTTCTACCGGGCAATTATAAGATAATTATCAAAAACTGGCTGGATCTAGCCAGAGAACCTCTTGACCATTTATGGGTCGTTCCAGTTTGAAAGACAGGCATGAGGTAAATCTCTTTACTGAAACTGCCATTAAGATGGCAATAAATACTGGAACAGCCACTATTCCACCGATTTATAGGGCTAACCTCTGCCTCAGAAGGCTCTTTGCAAATTTATTCGCATCTTCCAAGTTTATAGGCAGGTGCAACTAGACGGTAACAATTATTGAACATTAAGAAAGTAGGTCGACGCGTACTGACAATAACACTGATGGCAACGTGAGGCAGATTTTAATGCAGTACGAAAAGCACAGTGATGTGCAATTTTCAAGATTATTTTTAAAAACAGTTAATTTTTACTCCTTATAACTTTTAAATTACTTTCGATTTAAGAAGTCGTGAATTAATTAATCTCTTAACCCGTAAAAACGTAACACTAAATTTCCGATTAAGAATATTATATTCCATATAACAAAGAAATTTTAAAGTACCCCTTAGAAAAAAAATATAACGTTAACTTGAACCTAGTGTTGCCCTAAATCGTTCTTGGTCTTGCACTTTGCCAAGACCAATACCACCGAGCTGTTGCAAGACCAAGACCAAGGCTGGTAAAAACAAAATAGATTTTTTGAATAAAAATTAAGACAAAGTTGTTACTAATATTTGACAAGTTTAGTTGATATATGTTAAGAATTCGTATAACCGATATACTTTTACATTTAACTATTCTACTTTTTCATTCAGGATTAGTTAGGTTTCTTCTATCTAAAAAATTACAGTAATATTTTCATAGTAATAAGTTAATATGTAACTGCAAGACTATTGTGAGACTCTTGCGCAAGAGCAAGCCCAAGCCCAAGATTGGGCGCTCAAGACCAAGACGTTGCGTTCCGAACGCGACAAATCAAATTCGTATGAATTACAAAGGGTTTCACGAGTAGGACATATCAATAAATTCACACAAAATATCTCAACAACTGATGACTTCTGATGTATTTCGACTGAAAGACTGAAAAGGAGTTGAATGAGGGACTTCCTAATTCAACAATAAAATTGCCCTGAATTCTAGGAGAGAGGATGACTCTCTCATGCCCATCCATGGCATGTTTAATGTAAATTGGCTTAATTATTGATTGTAAAAGTTCACAGATGCAAATAAAATATATCAGTTAAAAATAAATAAATAATCACAAAATATGGGGATCCTATCAATATCCGGAGAGAATTCCTATCAATTAGTACAACACTATGATGTCAAACAATTTGCGATTTAATTAAACAAAAGTAGAAATCTGCAACGATACTTAGAAATATTCAATAAAAAATACTATTATGTAATATAATATTTTATATATTGATCGCACCCCCGACTAACTTATATGTGGAATATTTAGAAATGCTATATATACTAGATAAACATATAGACTAATATTAAGTTCAGTGAAAAAAATATATATATTTATTTAAAATACAAAATCAAACTGATAATAATTATTGAGTAACGTAAATTGGCAATAGACACTAGTTCGTCTGTCGAGGTTTCCAAGAATTTTATCCTATTAATTAAAAACACAACTGGAATTTATAAATTTTCAAGAAATTGTTAACAATACTTCTAAAAACATCCTTTTTTGAATCGAAAAAAATATTTTCAAAATAAAAGAGTTAAATATCTTTCTCTGAGAGGACGTAAAATAGGTTATACTATTATTCATTGCATCTGGCATAAGATTGAAAAACTTTTCGTGAATGAAGCAGCGATGACGAAATCATGTGTATAAAAGGAACAGTACAATGATAAGCAATTATTAAAACACGATTATTTAAAAAAAAATGCTGTAATATTTGTCTGACTTAAAAACAATATTTGATTCCTATTCACTCATCTCGTGCATTGAATGCACAAAAACAAACAAAATGGTTAAAATATGAAAATTAAAATTTATGGCAATATCGCGTAAATAATCAAAATAATTTTAGTATGATTTATAATCAAGAATAAAGTAAAAATTATTTAAATTTCCGGTTGTCAAGAAAATAAGAACATTATCTGAATATTCATGTTGACGAGAGAATGTGGAGCGGGTTTCTACATATTCCTCAAATTACCAGTCTCAACCTATAGTTATCTACATTATAATTCAGTGGTTCCTTAATTTTAAAACCCAACACTGCCGTTTAAGATCAATAATGTTTTAGTGTTTGTTTTGAAATCTGATATTAGTTAATAGACACCCAAAAAAATGTTTTCGTTATTTATTTAATGAAATTTACAACTGTATAAACAATACAACTAGTAAAAATGCACACCTTAGAAATAATGAATGACATGAACAGACTTGAAGAGGTACTGCCCAGTGGTAGCACTCCCTATTTAACTGTAGGTAAGAAGATCACGAGGACATCTTCTTTTCAGACGAATCGATCGAATCGAATTTATATTAGGAATCGAGGAAGAAGCAAGGCTGGAAAGAAGTGGATTCGGATGGGACTGGAGTTTGTCATGAAAGGATTGGTATATGGCTCGGGCTAAATCAGCGGCATATGAGATATTAAGGTCTTCATGTATGGTTCTATTTGTGACAAAATATAGGGCATTAAGCATTTTACGAAGAATTTTGGATTGTAAGAATTGGATACGATAGCAATTTGATGGTTTGGTAGAGCCCCATAGCTCAACTCCGTATGCCCATATAGGTCTTATTCTGGTTAAGTAGATGAGTCTTTTGTAATTATTTGGAAGTTTAGAGCGTTTGTCTAGTAAGTGGATTTGTTCAACAGGAACAAGTGGAATATCATTGAAAGATATTGTAGGACTAGAAGTTGTAGGTTTACGACAAAGATTGAAGGTAATTTGATGGGATTTATTTTTATTTTCCAGTTATGACACCATTCGTCTAGGTTTGTGATATATGATTGGAGGGTTTGGGATGCAATTAAAGGATCATTAGTAACATATAGGATACAAGTGCCATCTGCATAGGTGGCGATGATCGTGTTGGGATGGGTTTGGATGTCAGCTGTATAGACTGTATAAGGAATAGGACCGAGTATTGCTCCCTTGAGGAACACCAGCAGACTGGGAAACGAGGGATGAACATGTATTATTATGATTTACTTTGAAATATCGAGCAGTAAGGTATGAACGGATAATGTGGAAGTATGTAGGTGGTATAAATGTGCAGAGTTTGTACAGCTCTAGATGACATACTCTATTGTGGGAAACGTCGAGCAGTTTCTTGTCGTTTTAGTCTAGTATGCGGATTCAAAGTGAGACGTTTATCCAAGTGGAGTCCTAGGTAGCGGAATTGTTCAACACCTCTCCCCCCCTCCCAAAAAAATATATATATATGAAAGAAAATTAAATTATTTAAAGACAAGTTCCTCTAGCTCTATACTCCTATAGCTCTAAACACGTTTGTTTCCATATCTACAGTATAAAACTAACTAAAGAAAGGATATTATAATCGTGAAGAAGAAAATTGTGTAAGGGATGTATAACCGTTTTGAAAATCAAAACTTTGTGACAAATCGAAATTGCCGAAGGTAGAGCAGTTCTTGGATGAGATCACAAATATATTTTATGAATTCTTAATAACGTTAATATCTAATACCAAATATGTGACTGGGAGAAAAGCATGGGATGTCTGCTTTGCCTTCAATATATGGACAAAGTTGGGTCGGAATTCCCTATACGAATAATACGACAAAAAATATACGAATATGACAATGAGGTTAAATATTATATTACAGCGCTAGTCAAATACTAAGAAAAGGTATTCACGATCATCTTATTATTAATTATATATTGGTTAAAATTTTTAAATATCAATCATTGTATGTAACAACTACATACGGACAAACTACAAAATATTTCACAATAAGTTACATCGACATACTAACATACTTATACAAAGTATGCCTACAGATAACATGTCCGAAAACACACTTAGGCACACTCAAAAGGAGCTAGATGAGGGATTTCCCCGGTTAAAAACCTTGAAATTTAAAATTGAAAGAAGTAGTACTGAATGATAATTACAACTAATTCTGATATTATGGACCTTCCTGATTCGTCTAAAGATATATCTTATAGATAACAATAACTTAATTAATACATAAAATCTTTTTTTATATACTGGAAATACCTTTAAATATTTAACGAGCTTCAAAATCTGTCTTTTACTTGTTTATTTTTTTAATATCTATATAGTTTAATTATTTTATCTGTTATTGTTGAGAAAAAATATTCAATATTATTATATCTTTTTAGTTGGTACTATTAACCACTTATCTTCCAATGCTCAAGGTCACACAGATTCGAATCCCGGCCCAGGGTAGAAAAATTATTTATTCTGTGTCATCAGCCGTGGGGCGATCCTGAGATCAGAAGATCCTTCTGGGGCACACAAAGCCTATATAAAGTGGGTACCCTTAATAAAACAATTAATTAAGGCGGACAATTTGCGGCTGAGCGTGATCTCAGTCAAATCACCTCCCTTAGGACGGGGTGGCCGAATGGGCTAACGCGTTATGCACAGCACCACCGTTGCCCGGCAACCTGATATGAGCCAAATGTTATAAAAATACTAACGAGTTCGGGTCCCGGTACCAAGGTGTCTTTTAAATTCCCGCCCACAACCCCTGACCCGAGAAAACCCCGTACAGCCTTAACGGCGAGGACCCAAAAAAAAAACACCTCCTTGCACAACCATTGACTAAGAAACAGTACTTTTACTAAATAGTACCGAGACCTTTCATGGTTATAGAAGTACAAGTTTATTATATATATATATATATATATATATATATATATATATATATATATATATATATATATATATATATATATATATATATATATATATATATATATATATATATATATATTTTATTAAGCAGTAAGAGTAAAACAAATACATTTTTTTGGAAATTAATCAATATTAAAATAATAAACTATATTATTAAAATAATAAGTTCGATAATATACTAACTGATTGTTTTTACAGATCACGGTAGTGATATCAAATATCATAAAAGATAGACCTACGTCACGCTTGCAGTAGAAGGCCGTTTTACTCGCGTTGATGGATATCAGGTTGGCAGGTCACGAATAACATGTTATCCTAAGCCCTCAGAAAATAAAACAATAGATATGATTGTTTATGTCACATAGAATTGCTATAAATATTATTAATTACCATTTAATTATTAAAAATACGATAACATTATTTTTTTAAATATTTTATCATAAAAATTTTATTTGACTATTCTAAAATCATTTTCTTTCCCTCCCTACAACAATTTCTACTATCATTATATTAACTCATCGACTAGAAATTATTTACGTTATAGTTAGGCTTATCCTTAAAAATAACATAAACTATTAAACATTTCGTTCGTATGGACTTGCTAAAAAGAAAGAATTCCCCTTTTCCTTAGGGAGTGGCTGTTTAGTATCCTAAAATGGCAGAACTTCGAATGCACTAAAATTATTCCTTCGATAATTTCATCCCAGTTTTTACCTACCGCCATTGGGTGTAGGCTTTCCTGAGAATATTTCTGAAGTGGGCACGGATACAAATTAACACGTAATGTTATAATGCTTTTATGTTTTCAAGCTGAGGATTGATTCAGGTGACAGGAGACGTTCAAACTGTCAATGATTTTCTCAGGTCAAGTTAAAAAACAGTTTTTTGAGGTAATCGAATTAGGTAATCAAGTAGGTGCTAAAGCTATTGTATAATTTTTGTTTTTCTTTATGGAATGAAGTATCGTTTTGACAGCATACGAGTACAACAAGAAGGAGGTTCTCACAAGATTTTGTTTTTAGTTACTATCTTTTTTAATTCACAAAGTTGAATAATTATAGCGTCAGCTTGGCATATATTGTGCTTCACACATTTTTTTCACTTTATTTTATTTTTTATTTTATCGACTTTCATATTATCTTGTTGTTTTTTTGTTTTTTTTTGGCCAAAGACTTGTCAAGCCTAAGAATTAAGTTGTTACTTGTTAATAATTGTTACTTGTTGAAATTAAATCGGAAACGCAAATATTTAATGTGAAATTTATAATGGTTATATTTAATTCAAAAATTCCATATCGATGGTTACACAAATTTCTGTTTAACGTCATCTTCATATTTTTATTAAGTGCTCTTTTTTTTTCAATCTATTCATTGACGAATCATTCCTGAACCCTATTTATTTTGTTCTAGGGAGATGTTGGTCACTTGTTAACGAGCCATATTTTTGTATGATATACTCTTCTTGCGAACAACCAATAATAAATAAATAAATTTTACTAATGTAAATTTTTTCTTGAATTCTACTTTTATTGCTTGAAAGTTTTAAATATAATTGTGTATCTCCACCAACAGAAAAATGTCCCAAATACAGATAGTAAACAATTACAACAAATTCTAGTTCATCTAAAAAATAAAAAAAATAATATACATAAACAATATAATGAGATAAATTATTACTGTAAAGACATGTTGAACAAACAAAAATGTAAGTAGTAATATGGCATTGGTCATGGTAATGTATGTACTAAAAAATATACCTTATACTAAATAAATATATACTAAGAGATCCAATATAAAAGAAACATACTCAATATAATTTCTTAAAACTCTCTCATAAATATATTTGATATTATTTAAATTAACAAACGTCTTTATATCTCCAATTATACCTATAACTAGTTATTCTTATTTTAGTCATTAATAATGACTAAAATATAAAATTTAGAAAATATTTATATATTTAAGATGCGTAACTGTTTCCACCGTTTTTTCACTCATATTTACGTTATTTGCGAAATCTGGATCAATCTTTTTTTTTTTTTTTTTGTTTGTCCCATACCATTGCAAGATGTATTATTTATTATTAGATTTGTATGTCGAGTGTTGTTCCTAGCATTGTAGGAACCATTTCTTAGTCTACTTGAAACTCCCCTACTCGGAAAATGAGAATCACCTTTCCCAAGTTTAATCGAATGGATCAAATCATGAATCAAATTTGATCCTTAGCTAAAGAGGAACCCCGAGTATTTTCACTTAATTTTTTAATAGAAATAGAAATAGAAATAGAAAAATCATCTTTATTCTGAGACTAGATCCCTTTAGAATAACAGTATTGTTCATATATATTAAGTATAAATCTGGTCAAAAGACTTATTACAATGAATAATAACAAAATACATGTAATACATTAAGTATTAATTAAGCTCTTAGGATAAATTAACGAGGACAGTTGGGTAATAGGGGTTCAGTACTACAATATTGGAACTAAAACAATTGCATAATAATCACTGAATGAAATTAGAAAGGAAAGTAAAATCTATTTTATAGGTAAAGCATTGTAGTGATGGAATATAGAAATTAAAAAAATAATAATAACTGTTAATATGTAGGGAAAGAAATTGTAAAAACCAAAACAAAAAAAGTATTAAAAAACAAATAATGATATACATATGTTCCCTAAGATATTTAAGTGATTATGCTTAAAGATTAGGAGAAGAGAAAATAAAATAAAGTATACATATACACATAGCGAGAATTATGTTGAAGATAATTAGAAATAAAACACCTTTCACTGAAATACATTTCATGAATAACAAATTAGAACTTAAGAAAAACAAATTTTATCTACTCACAATGCTTAGTGAGTGGTGATGAAAACTCACGTGTGAAACAATAAAAAATAAGAGAAAAAAGAATAATGTCTAAAGAAAATTAAATCCTTATAACATAGTATGTATTTAACCAGCGTCTGATTGGATTGTGAAGAGGAATTGGAATAAGAGGGTTTTAAAGGTGGATAAGGATGATGCATGGCGGATTTTTAGTGGGATGGAATTCCAGAATGCAGTAGAACGGACAACGAAGGAATGTTTAAATGATGCAGATCTGTGGAAAGGACAAGCAAAATGTTTAAGTATTTTAATATGAAAACTTTAAGAATTTTTTATGTTTTTTTTTTCTATCTGTGAAACCCCCTTCTTTGTACTTGAATAAAAAACAAGAGATCCATTTCGATATGCGTCCTTACTATTACAATGATAAAGAGCAATCGAGTTTAAATCGCCTACGTATAAGAAGCTCTAGCGCAAAGTAAGTAGGAAAGAAAGTATTCTCAGCGTATAGTCGTGGGCTATTAATAAAACATTAAAGCTATAACTGCAAGCTGCAGAGACCTGTTGCAAAACTGCAGTCGTTTGCAGTGATATATTGCTTCACTGTTGTCATAGCTATCTGCTGCTTACTCGCGTCTATCAGCTTGCAAGGCGCTACTTTTTTATCAAGCAATAAATTTCTAGTCGGCACGCGTGTTGTCATTGTTGAGGAAAATAGGTGATAACACTATCGTTAGCGTATTGAACTCTTTTTTTCTCATAAGATTGTTTTATTTGTTATTGACGAACGTTTTATAATAACAGCCCCTATGATTGATTCAATAATTGTTTAAGTATACGTTATGTACAATAAGAAGGCAATCAGCTGAAGGAAATTAATTATCAATATAAATCGAAATGAGTTAGAGATGGTCTTGAATGGGATCGATGCTAACTATTTTAAACAGGTAAGACCAACCATATCTTGGCCAATCGAAAATAGAATTTTAAAAAATATTCTCTACACGAGGGTTTTATTTACCAACTGCACTCTAATCATCGTTGACAATGTTTGTGAAAACGTAAGTTTTTTTGTCAATTATTTATTAATTAAATTACAATCCGTCTCAATTAAGAACACTTATAATAGAGTTCAGAGAGCACATTCACACCATCTTTACAGAATAATAAATAAATAAGAAAAAAAAGCGAAATAAGAACAAAATAAAATATCATAATAAGAAAGAAAATAACATAATTATCATAAATAAATAAAATAAAATAAAATGTTCTTTAAAAATAAAATAATTATCATAGGAGCAGTGATAGTTAAATCAAAGCCAATATTAATTTAAAATAAGAATTTATGACACAGGCAGTAGTCAAAACCCAAAATAAAAAACGAAGCAACAAAATCGGTTGAGTAGTTCCCGAGAAAATCTTGGCACAGACAGACAGACAGGCAGATAGGCCAATGGCTAAAAATGTGTTTTTCGGACTCAGGGGGTTCTGAAACGTATAGATCCATCGAAAATCGCATTTCGGAAATTTGAACCGATTGAAATACTTTCCTTACCTAGGAAAATAAGTATAGGATAAAAAATAAATAAGGTAGGAAAATAAGTTAAAAAATAGAATAAGCTGTATCATCGCTAATACTGGTTCAATTCCGATGATTTATTTTTGTTTTGTTGGTGATTCAAGTACCTTTAAAAAGTTTTATTATAAATTTTACCGTATAATATATTCATATGGAGTTAGGACCCCTAACATGTTTTCTTTTCTTAATAACTTTTTTACTGATTTTTTTCGGGAATTTAGTCCACGTACGAAAATTGAAAGGACAATGATTAAAACATTGTAGGAAAGTTTCATTAAAATCGTTAGAGCCGTTTTCGCGATACAGTCTACAGAAAAACATGTTTTTCATTTAACCTATACGCAACCTATACGCAAGGAGCACCGAATTTCTGTCACAGGCAGCAATAGTCAAAACAATACAAAATAAAAAAAGAAGCAGCAAAATCGGTTGAGTAGTTCCCGAGAAAATCTTGTCACAGACAGACCAATGGCTAAAAATGTGCTTTTACCTAGTATAGGCAGGAAAGTAAAAAAAAAATGGCTTTAGAAATTACCGACCCAAATATTGGAAATTGGTTTTTCTTTATAAAAAAAAAAATTAATTTTTGATAAAATACTTTTGGTAAAGAGAATAAAAAATATTTTTTTCTCGATAAAATAACATAAACAATTGTCGGTTGATGGACGACTGTAGTGAATAATGAAGAGAAGGATAGTTGGGGTAAAAATATTAAATATTAAAATAAATATTATTATTTAATTGTTGCCTTTTTTATTTTATTTTATTGATCACCCTAACTATCCTTCTCTTCATAAATAAAATAAACATATTTGAAATATAAAGATGTTCAAACGTCATTTAACTTTCACTTGACATCAATCTCCATTGTATTTTCCATAATTCATCTATTTAAAAAAAATAATGATAATCAAATTCTTCTATGTTATGTTTACTCATGTTGGAATAACAGGCAACGAACTGTCTAACATTGCTGCCAAAGAGGTACAATACTTTCTGTACCTAAACTTATCATGACGCATTATAATCACAACACGGCTCCGTAAGATAATTACAAAAAAGCGTGGCACTAGTTTAGGTTCGAGGTTCCACAAACTAACAATCTGATGAAATAATACGAAGACACTGGAAGACTGCCTCAGATACTACCGAATCGCAGGGAACGCACTATCATTATTCGTCTCCAGGATAGGACACACTAAGCTGATAACATGGACGGCTCCTTGAGGGGAATCCTTCATTAAGATGCAGCAGCTGTAACAGAGGCTTAACTATTGAACATATCTTAGAATAATAGACGCGCTTGCATTCAAGAACTTCACTATGCCTCTACGTCAAGCCTTAAAACATAAAATCAGAAGAAGTCTTGCAGTTTCTTAATGAAACTTTTTTTTATAAACTGATATAATATAATGAGGCAAGAACGCTAGTTTATTTTTGTACATAATACTTTAAATTTCTACCAAATAAATAAACAACTTTGACTTGAATTTACTCAAAGAATTTGCAATGCGGATTGGTTCTATTTTGTTAAGTTAAATGCCATCCAATCGCCAAGCCCACTTAGTTTTGAATTCCATCATTAAACTACTGTATTTAAATAATAAATAATTTCATTTTAACAAGCAAATAATTTTTTTATGAGAAATACATTGACACTATAGACTGAAGTACCTAGCAGCTTTCTTGGCACGAATCAATTTTAAATTAAAATGCATTTCTGAAAACGCATTGAATTTGGTACAAAGTCAAATAATTCCTACTTTAAATAATTAATATTTCAGTTTGCTATCTTCCTTACATTCATATTCTAAATGTTAAACTTCAATGTTATTTTAATTTCTTTCATTAATTTTACAAATATTATGCACATGAAGTATACTATCAATAATATATTTGAGTGCATCTAAAGTTTAACATTTAAGAGATCATTGTGAACTTATTTCTTGTATCTCAATTTTATATTTTTAAAGGTATTTCCATTAGTATATCTTCATACGTATTTGTAGTTCCATTAAGATTTGAACTTGAAGCAAGACTAAACGACTTATAAATGGTTTAGACAAATTTGTTTTCGGGGTCGTCAGCGCCCATCCTACTTAACATATAGGAATCCTGGAATTTAAAGGTTTCATCTAATCTTGTCCAATCTCGCTCTTCTGACTTCTACTCTTCTCCCCACTGAACTGCTACGTTTGACAAGTCCTTCCTGACTCGAGCTCTGTCCCTCTGGAACTTCCTACAGCTCATCGTTCGTCAAGCTCCAACGTTCTCCTTATCAAATCTCTCCTTTTCAACTACCTTTTCCTCGACCTAATTAATTATATGAAATCCCTTACATCTATATTCCAAATGTTTTCCAGATTAGATTACTCTGTTCTATGTATTCATTACTATTATAATTGTTTTTGTTCAAATATAGTTTTATTACTTTGTTACATTTTTACATAATTTCACTCCTGTTAATGCACATGAATTCATAGTTAGTATAAAACAGTACGATCATACTGGTTTGGCCACTTTATAATGTTCCATTGATTTTCTTCTAAAGAGGCTTTATATACAAATAATAAGGATATTTTTTCATTTCATAATTCTTCTCTACCTTATTTTCCTTTTTCATTGTTATTCGTTATAATTGTTCTTCAAAAAACATTTAGTAATAATAGTTTTATGATTATCTACGTAGGGTGGGCCTTCAGCAAATGTGTTCAGGCTGAGGATCATCAACCTTCCCTCTTTTTCTTTTAGGCAATTGTTTTCGAAAAGCTTGGGAATTGAAAGGACCAGCTACAGTGTATGAAGGAAATCATTAGTTTTGGCTCGCTGGTAATCCTTCATCATCTATATTAATTTTGGCTTTTTCTTTGCTAATAGAAAGAAAATCTTAATAATGTGGTTATAGCCCCTACAAACTTTATCCTATTTGCGTTGTTTTATGTTCTTAAATATTATCAAATGGGTGGGCATTCTGTGTTAATTGGTAACTCAGCCCAACTGAGCAGCTTAGCAATTTTATTTTAGTTATCTTTTGTAGGATAATGAACTGGTAATAACGAGAGATCCCAACTTAAAACTGTGTCATATTGGCCCCTTACCATTCATTGGGAGTAACGCACGTAACTTTTACAGGTCCTCTAATTCGTCCTTTTGTTACTGCTTCCAAGGTCCGTACAAGGGTGTGAGCTTTCACTAGGTTGTGCAAGAGGCTACGAATGTGTTGGAATTAATGCAATTTGGGGCTGTAGGACCGCGCCATCTAACTACAGGTTCCTGCCGGCTTAATTGCACGCGCTTGTCAGTCCAAAATCAATGAATCTGACCTCAAATCTGCCACGAGCAGGAATCTGACCTAATAAAATTTGAAATTCTTAAAAAATATTTTATTGAGGCATGTTCGCAAAAATTAAACGAAATATTAAATTTTAGTTTCAAAAATTGTGCGATCGATTTAGAATTCTGTTTTAGCCTGATATCTACAAGTTAACATCAAAAAGATTACAAATTGCATTCGATTGGATTACAAGTTAAACAATTTTCAATATAAAAAATAAAAGTATATTAAAATGTGAAATCTCCTTTTGAAAACCAATCTTTCCCTGAGCAACTCGTAATCACACATCATTCAAAATCTGTATCAAATGCTAAGTTACTGAGACTTAGCAAGGTCTCTTACTTGCAGCTAATAATTTACTTGATATTGCTAAAAGTGAAGGCGATCTTATAATCTATGGTCTATTTCTATGAAGGCCATTTTCGTCACAAAGCCATTCTATAATAAGTCTAACACCTACCCTGAAGGTTCAGAAAAGAGCAAAATATTTTGTAATAAGATCTTTGGCTCGGAGCCTTCTAATTTTTTTAAATGTACAACTGATATTGTCTTGTGGGATCATATAATTAAAAACTCGTAAATGATAATTAAATAATCGAATATTTAATTCCTGTTTGTAAATACTGGAGCAAACCAATATTGTTTTAAGTTTTTGTGTAATCATTTGTATATATATATATATTCATACATATATCCAACCTCATGTAGCTACAAATCATAGTTTCCATGATGCAGCTGCAAACTTCCCGTAGCTTTCTACTGGAACCCTTTGGGGTCAATCTGGCTGTAACCTTCCGACTGACCCACTCCGGTTCAAGAACACTGACAAAAAATCGGTTTTGGTCCATGGATAATGGCTGCTCAGAGTCAGCAGGATGAACTATATTTTTTTTTACCCAAAAACAGAATGTTCATACACCAAGTCTCTGGGGGACTACTAATATCATGGTAAGCCACACCATGACTCCCAGTCGATGTGAGTTGCCTCCAATAGTCTGACAGGCCTCACATACCCGGAGGATGAGACCTCGGCCTGGCTTTCCATGCCTGCTTGGCTTTCCTTCCTAGGTGAACGGTCATATAATTCGGGCGGTCACTTATCCAAATAAATAACAAGCTCGACATTGCTTATCATTACTTATTGTAAGCGCCATATTTAGTTCAGCCATCTTGTCCTTCCGAAAATGATACGAAGCCTGTGTCTTCATAATGTCAGAAATGGGTTCAGGTGATAGTCAGTATCTTAAAGATAAATTAATTAATAAGTAAACTATTAATAGACAAACACTTTATAAATGGTGGCACTTATCTATATTTGGTTATTATTAGGTCAAACTACATCAGTTAGACAATCTTTAAAACAAAAAAAAGAATTATAGAACCATTTCATTGTAAATATAATACATAAGTATTTTGTTGTTCGTTTTATTCCCCCAATTAACACTCTCATTAACTTTTATTTGAACTATTGAATTCTATATTAAAATTCTATCAAATTAACCTCTTTTTGCTTCATTGAACTAGCTGTTAAGGCTTGCTTGCTTCTTAAGGCTTGAAGATTCTTTTCGATTTCTTAAAGAAGAGCTAACCATTCTACTTTTGTAAATTATTGAACCAATTATGATTGTAAAAAAAATTACAAATAATCAAATGCCACATTTCCAAAATATCGGACCATGTGATAAGATAATGAGTTAAATAAGTACACCATTGGTGTATTCGAATGGCAACATTGTTTTCGTGCAAACGGGCCCTCGTAACAAACTATCACCTGTACTTGGGAACGTACTTGAGTGTCAGTGACGGGTTTCCTGAGAACACCAATCGCCCTGCACACGTTCCGCGAGTTCCAACAACGTGACCTACGTTCAAGCACTAATCTCGTTGGCACCTTTCAAACCATTCCAAACGCCCATCTGTTCAGCCATTGCTCAATGGAAACCAACTCACCGAAATCGTTAAAGATACGAAAAGGAAGTGTGCAAACATAGGCAATATCCCCCTAATGATAGTGTGTTCCTAATGGAGACGTGATAGAAACAGAACGCAGAGTATAGTCTCGGCAATCCTAATTTCCGGTATGTCTAATCCTAATTTTTTTTTTTTTTAAAAGCATAATATACCACAACAAAGAAGGAAAATTGGGCTTCATTCATTTTATATCATTACGGATTGGGTAAAAAAATATATATCAAATCCAAATCAACAAGACTAAAATAAAAACTTAGCATAGCTATATTTTACAGTTATAACAAAGTGATTCCAAAAAAACAAAACTACTCAACAACAGTTTTCTCCATATCAAAACACTACTTTTTTCATGCCGGAAACAACTAGGTAGGTTTTATCATCTGAACAATGGAAAATACATTTTTTTTTTCTAAAGAAACCAACGAAATTATAAAAACTTCAACAGAAAATTAGAGAGTTTATTATAATATAAGTTTTATTTGATAAGTCTAAAAGTTTGTCCAAACACTTTAACCTAACGATTACACTGACTGATGATGGTCCACGACAAGGAGCTCCAAACATTTTAACGAAACGATTACATTGATTGACGACTTACAAGAAGGGTATCGAAACATTCTGTTATTTGCAAGAGTTATATAAGACAAATGTTGGAGGTTTAGTGGAAACAATAAATTTAAATTACGTCAATTCACAGACTCTGAATTACTATCGTATGGAAATAGAGCTCTATGATGAATTGTATAATCAAATTTGCTGATTTTATAGTAAAATGCACAATAAAAAAATATAAAATACATAGCTCTGAGTAATATTTGTAAAAAAGATTAACTTATTTCTGGTATAAAGTTACTAAAATGTTAGTTCAGTAAAAATTGTGACTGGGATAGAGGTTGTACTGCGGTATTGCATACATGTCACGCCTAGGTATAGATACATTTATTGTTAAATAATTGTTTTGTATTATTACAAATGTTTTTTTGTTTTGTTTTTTAATTATTCTTCTGATCAAAAACAGGTGCTGCTATGTGCTATACTTCCTGATGCCCATAATGCCAATCATTTAATTTATCACAACAAATCTGATGATTGTCACCCTTCATGAAAGGTATATATATATATATATATATATATATATATATATATATATATATATATTTATGAAGTGAAAAAAAAATTGTTCCTTATATCCATTTCTGTATTATTACTTTTTTTTTTACCGATATCCCGATTGAAAACGGGAACCCAATTCCGATAATTGTCGTAAATAAAATATTTGTAGGTTACGATGAGATGAAGCTATTTACGAAGTTTCAGCCGGATGTTAGTATTGTAATTTGATAAAAAGACTATATTATTTCAATAGTTGAGTCTTAGATAAGTCTTATTTTTTCTTTCTTTTTAGCATATTTATGTGTCTTTAATTCAACATATAATACATAAAATATTTATATAAAAAAAATATATTTTTAGGAACATTCGTTTATTCTACGAATGTGGGTACCGAAAACAAGTAGTGGAACTATACATATTTTATTTATTAATGGCATTTGCAGTGATATATAAATAGATGCCTAACATCTTTCTAAATAGGATTACTAAAGAAAATCTAATACTGTATTAATGACTGCAAAGCTAGTAATGACAAATTTTGAAATAATTATTTTCTTTCTGTACGGATAATTGAAACATATTCTTAACAAATGTTGGTTCAGAGATTGCTTTGGGATTAAAACTTGAATATTGAATCCGGAATAAGAAAAAAATCATGGAAGATGGGTAAGGGAAAGGGATGGATATTAAAGAATATTGAGGTCAGCTTATCGGGAAGGGAAGTATGGTCTATGGGAAAAACCGATACACGTCACTGAAATATAAAAACCTTTTCTCCTTTTCTAATACGTAACTATGAAAATTACTTGTAAAAGATTCCTTTTCAAAGTATACGTCGAAGTATTCTATAATATACCCTTGTATAGCTTATTTTGAAAAATTATTCGGATTGTCTGATAAGAAAACTATTTATTTATTCGAGACATTTTAGTCTAAACTGTTCTACGTATTTATTAAAAATAAAATTATTAGTTTTTACAAGATTTATTTCTTACTTAATAGAAAAAAATACATATCAAATTCTATAAGATATAAGTATTTGTTTATATGTTTCTGTTTTGTTTTTCTGTAAGCATTACAGATCTTCTTGATTTGAATGAATATTGTAAATATTCTATAAAAGCATGTGTGTATCTGGGTATTTATTTTGTTGGATAAGTTTATTTTTGTTTAGTTTAGTATCTTTTAGTTTATATACATTTACTTTTAGCATTATTACATTGCTGTTTATTTATTTTTATTTATTGCGGATAGTATGAATGAGCTACTCTTTATCACTATTACTATTGCCCTTAAATGTGACAGACTGTATTATATCTCAATAAAAAAAATTTGCTAAAAAAAAACTACTGAGGCATTCATTGTGAAAAGACTGCCAGTTGGAATGATCTGAGCATTGCATATGGCTTATACTTCAAACTATTTATTTCTTTATTTCTCTCTCATTCCTTTACCTTTCTAATTTCACTATTCTGATTCATTAGGGACTCTGCGTTTAAGAAAACAATAAAATTTGAATTCTTTCTCTATATTTCTATCCAGGTATCAGCCCAAATTAAAACTGATGAAGTTTCCATCTTCTAAGTCTTACTCTCATATTAAAATTGGCTACAGAGATAACTAAAGTTTATACTAACTAAAGGGTACAGACCCCTTTTTATCAAATTATTAACATCCGGCTGAAACTTCGTAAATGGCTTCATCACATCGTAACCTACAAACATTTTATTTACGAAAACTCTTGGAATTGGGTCGTTTTAAATCTGGAGGTCATTGTTTATTTAATCAGGTATTAAAAACTAGTAAATACCCATTTTCTTTACACTTTGATCGTGAGATAACGTGAGCACAAAATCGAGAAAAAAGATGGCCTTCAAAAATATTTAGACGTTTGACCTATATAACCTCGTTATTTTGACAATTTGGAGGTATAGGTCCTGCCAAACGGCTCAATATTTTTGAAGGCCACCTTTTTTCCTGACTTTGTGCTCAAGTTATCTTACGATTAAACTCAAATGAGTATTTACGATTTTTTAGTACCTAATTGAATAGATAAAGTTTGCCGACCTGCAGATTGAAAACACCCCAATTCCGAGAATTTTAATAAATAAAAGATTTGTAGGTAACGATGAGATGAAGCTATTTACGAAGTCTCAGCTAGATGTTAATAATTTGATAAAAAGGACTCTGTACCACGGACTATATATTTATAGAAATTAAGAAAAAAGATAATTATACATATTTGAGCGAGACCATCTTACAAAACCATTGTCTTAGAAACTATTCTTGCTTGCAAAGTACGCCAAGACTTTCATTTTTTTTTTTAATTGAGTCAAGAGATGACACAATATCCGTCGCTTATATCAGATTATTTTTCACAATTAGGCAAATTACTCGTTGTCAAAAAAGGACTAAGAAATGGGAAGGGTCTAGCTAAGCGACTAGATGGGTCACGAATATGTTAATAGCTTGTGGGAGGATTGTGTAGGTGCTAACATATGGTCCATTAATGACGTTAAAGATAATTACAAAGTTAATGATGAGAATGGACAGTTTTCCTAAATGTTCTTTCTAAAAAAATATAAAAATATTAATAATTGTTAATATATTTTTTAGTTATCTACTTAGATATTTATTCAATATTTCGTATTCAATAGTCATTTATAGGAAGTTGGTCTAACATCTCATGTTCTATTTTGAAGAACAGAGTCTCGCCGGTTACTCCGCAGATTATGGTGCACTATCAGCCAAGATGAGGATACAAATTGGTATGCTGTTATGTTTACAGATGAGTCGCGTTTCTGTAGTACAGAGATATTAGGCGTCGCAGAGTCCACCACAGGAGAGTACCTTGCCACAGTTAGTGTTTCCTCCAATGCTGTCTGAAGGTAGAAGTGTACTTGTATGGGCCACCATCTACTCAAGAAGGACTCTACTTCATATTGTAGATGTAATTTCACTGCAGTTTGTTATATTCAAGTAAACAAGGATTACATCTCTTAAACGAAAGCCACAAGTGGCCCATGTTTCCATTTTCTTGACGACAATACGTGACCTCATAAGGGTACAGTTGTTCATCAATGTCTTAGAAAAATCTAGACCTTTATACCTGCTTCCCGCATTATCTCCAGATTTCAATCTCACTGAGCACATATGAGATGCACTGCCATCCGCAGTCTCTTACTTACAGCAACTGGAGGCAGTTTTACCATGTTTATGGAATTAACTCCCTTATAAAAAGGTGCAGAGGTAGTTTTAATAAAATACATTACACAAAACATTAAATTTTACGTAATTCTTGCAATTCGCAATTATAAAAACAAGATCACAAAAACCTTTAATTGCATTGTTTTTTAAAACATCTTTATGGAATTTCCCGAGGTCAAATATAATGTTATTTTTATTAATTTTTAATGAATTTTATAATAAAAATTAAATTAAAACTCGGAAAATAAATAATACATAGCGAACGATATCCATGATAATTTTTGATAATATTGTATATAAACTTGATAAGCGAAACTTGATGTTGCTTATTTAAAAAAACAATAAGAAAATTTAAACATGGCATGAGATATCCCAATTTAAAATTATGTCATATTGGTGTTTACTTGACACTCTTTGGGACTAGCGCACGTAACTTTTACAGGTCGTTTAATTTGTCCGTTTGTTACTTCTTTTATGTCCTGTACAAGGATGTTAGTTCAAAAATTAGGTTTTAATTAATGCAAATTAACTTCATAAACAAATAAACAAATAAACATTTGTCTGTGACCATTTTTAAGATATATATATATATATATATATATACATATATATATATATATATATATATATATATATATATTATATATATATATATATATATATATATATATATATATATATATATATACATATATATACGTCCGATGTGATACGTTGAGTATTTTTGTAAATTAGCGCTTATAGACTTGATTGCTGAATAAATAAGATCTTCTCAATAATCAGGAATCAGTAAATTTTTAATCAACAGTTGTTGTTATAGACATAACCAACATCAGAACTTTTTTGACTGAGAAACCGGCTTTGATGGAACAGGTCAGAGTCCATATGGTTGACCGTTATGGTCAAATTCCTCTTCAAGATTTAATAAATTAAGAAAAAAACAAATTTTAATCACTTATGTTTTCTTGGATATCATTTACATATATGGAAAGTATTCAATATTAATTTGTATAGGTCTATTGAAGCGGTGGAATTCGTTTCATAACAATCTTTCCCAATTTGACATAGATGACCATATAGAGTACTAAAGGCATGTTCAATTGAATCTATAAAATTTGGTAAATTACATCGTCCCTTCATTTTACTAAAATATTTATATTTATAAATTATTAAAAATTGAGGAACAGTTACACAACTAACATACACAAACTAGCGGATCGTTTATTTAAAAAAGATTATTCTTTGAATTACATTTAACCCTTCTTTTTCAGTTAAATATTTTTCATTCATGTCTTACAAAGGCGCGTTTAGACATAACTCAAACTATGGGAAATACAATCATTCAACTTAACATAATCAACTTGAATCTAGTTTGATAATATACCACAAGCCAGCTGTGAGCTGCCCGCTCTAAAAAAAAAAAGACTTAATTTTCTATTTCAGCAATTGTCTAATCTTCAATAGCAAATAGAAGGAAGATTGAAGGTACCACGGAGCTATCCATAAATTGTGTGGAAGCCACCTTGAGAGCAGCAGACAACGAATTTCAATAAAATATATCACTGTTACCGTTGTTGCTTTAAACTAGGAAACTTATTATCAGGCTGAGAAGAAATGGCTGAAGAGAAACCCTAAGGATCTTTAAAAACAGGAAAAGTTTTGTTTCATTGTATTGTTTTTAATGATGGAAATATAAATGTATACACATATGTATATTTTATGTTTTATATCAATGAGGATGTAGTTCCAAAATAAGTTTAAAATGTCATTTTAAGAATTACAAATAGTTATTTAAGTCAACTTCTTGCTTTCAAGTTTTGTACTTTTGAGCTATAAAAAATTATTATAATTATCATCATTATTGTACAACTGAACTGCTGGTACTGGTACAGGCGGGGGACTTAGTCCGGCAAGTGGGGCTATTGGTCGTTTTTGCTAATCCCAAAATTTGATACTACCAGTGGTTGTCTATTGTACCTCTATTCTGTCTCAAACCTTTTTGCTCTTCTAATGAAGTTCAAAAGGTTGGATCATTTAATGGAGGCAGCTTTGCATACTCTGTCTGCTCCCACAAGTCTGTATCTGAGTGAAGCAAATCAGTCTCATTCCGTTATGAAGTGAAGTTCAGTTTCAGGTGCACTTCTGCAGAGATTGCAAAGTTCATCATCCACTATCCCACAGATCTTTAAGTGTCTTTTAAATCTGCAGTGGCCTGTTAGTACTCCGATGATGAGTCGGATTTCTTTTCTAGTTAGGCCCAGCAGCCATTTTGTTTTGGAGGAAGAGGGGCTTTTAATAAATTACTTTGCTTGTCTAAGCCGATATTAGCGTTAAATTCAACGCTAAGCACACATTGTTTATTTATTTCTCTTGTAACTTACTATAGAGAAAAAACTTATAAGAAAAAAAAAACTAACATAACGAACTAATCATAAAAATATTTATGTTTCCTATAGTTTTTAAAATATCGAAAAGCACCTCAAGACCTTCTTTACCAACAGTGTGGTACACGTACCGTGGTTCGGGAACCTCTGATGTAGAAGGTGGACTTGCGTTCTCTCATCAGATTGGATATCTTTCATCTGCAAATTATGAAAAGGCCTGCTATTAAATAGCCGTACATCATTTGCTCCCCGAAGCTGTGAGTGTGTGGAGTAGCTTGGATTCATGAGAGTAATTGCTATTTCGGGGCCCAGAACTTTCTAGAGGAGAAGAAATCTGGCCATCTACTCATCAAGCACATTTCCTGCAAGAGGTCGAAATTGATGAGCCCACTTTACAGGAAAGCACAAACACTCCACGCACAAAGGTTCCTTTCCCTCAATCACTCTTCCATAAATCAACTCTATTTAGTTTCTTTACATAAATGGGCGATTAGTAAAGATAGTTAGCAGTTTGAAAATTCATGATACAGGAATAGAAGATGGAAGCAAGCGGTGGTGAGTGGAAACAGATTGGACTGTTTGGTTAGAGGTTTTCTGAATGAATTGATAGCAACAGGTGAATATATCAAAGATTGTTCGGAACTTCTACCGGCTTGAATTTAGAACATTGTCGATATAATATTGTGTCTGATAACTTATTCATAAGACAATTGATGCATATGTTTATTTTTAAATATATTTATACCATATATGAATATTATTTTTATATACATGTATGTGATAGATCGAACCTGAAGAATTATAAAAATGATTATCGTGTAATTTTTCACAGAGAAGCAGAAAATATATGATTTTTTTTTTAAGTGTAACGTTTTTTGTTTAATAGAAAACAATAAAAAAAAATTCGCGGATGGCGGACGGCGGACTAGTGGTGCATATATAAGAGAAAGTGATGGACAGAATTCAATAAAATTGACACTACATTATTTTTTCACCAAATTCTACCTTTTATATAACTTTGAGCCAAATAGAACGAGCTCTTTCTGAAATATTGGCATATCTTAAAAAATACGTTTGCGCGTGCGTAGGCGGAAGTGCTTCATGGAATTTGATAAAATTGATATGGAATTTGATAAAATTGCTAAGCACCAATCAGCATAATCTCTAAAAATTTCATGATGATTGGATGAACGGTACTAGATGATATGCACGTCACATCGATTTGACTACAGACAGACACCGAACCAAATTTGATCCTTGATGTCTGAAACGTAAAACGCGAATGGAGATTTTCGATTCTGAGCAAAAAAAAGTTTTTAACCTCTCGCACGAACACAATGCTTCCCTACCTTCGGTAGTGAGGAAGCAAAATGTTAAAAGTTGCTTCATAGTAAACTGCACACAATTAAATTTAAGTAAAAATTTTGGTTAGTTTAAACCATTCAAAAAGGCAATTTTAATCATCTTGACTACGCTAAGTTTTGGTTTCACAATGATTACTTAAATTCATGATTACTCTCATTGATTATACGAGGTTTTTTTAATCACCCATTACCTATTTTATATTATTATTCACCTTTTCTTGAATATACTGGACTGAATTACAATAGCTAGGTATGAGTACCAGTTTATTCACTATGCACAGGCAAGACTTATCCATCATGCTTTTAGCCCTGGGAACCAACAAGCTATAATGGAATATCCCTTTCAATACATCAAATATGTACCTAGTACTACACACATTAGGTCATTCTATATTGATAGATTGCATTATTCACATTGTAAACGTTGTTCTTCTCGTAATAGAGATCACATTAACTTATTAAATTTAATGTATCAAAAATTATACTGATTAATGTAAAATATATTAAGAATGAATCGTGAATATATAAACCTGTACCACTACAACCCATGAAGTTTCTTGGGTTCATTACTATTTAGGGAAAATACTGTTTCTTAGTCAATGGTTGTGCAAGTAGGTGATTTGACTGAGATCACACTCAACCGGTTGTCCCTCTTAATTCATTATTTAATTAACGGCACCCACTCTATAGAGGTTGAGTGAGCCCCAAGAGGATCTCCAGACTCTAGAGTCGATCTACGGTCGATGAAGCAGTGTTTTAATTGAGAGCACAAGAAAATTAAACAGAATAAAATTAATCCTGAAAAAAGTTTATCCTTTATCATGGGTTTGGAACAAGATTTTGTTGGTCATGGTTGCTTTTGAATGAAATACACCAAAGTCTTTCTACTATAAATTTCTAATAAAGAAATCGAACCCCCACCGTACTGGTAGAGATCGTGAGAACTAGTCTTAAATGTAGACCAATTCTACCTTTTTGCCAAACTCTGACAGATTACATAGAGGTTGGCGACTAGTCCTGACAAGGTTGGGAGTGTCAAGATTTATTTCGTGGGACTAACAAGAAATAAATATTGAATGATACAAGTGGGAACTGGACCAGCTCTAATTCGAAGCAGAATTTTTAAGACCCTCGCCTCAACAGTCTCATGAATCACGAAAACAACTTATCTCAATGAAACGGCGAAATTGACAAATTCACCCAATAACTAACTCTCTCGGCTTTTATCAGTAGCAGAATATGTTTTGCCTTTCACAATATTCCACGCAACTGGTTCATTGAATAGTCGGGTGTGTAAACTCTTTTATTTTTGTTTAGGAAAGTGTTTAATTATATAAAAGTTTTCTAAAACTATCCATTTTTCTTTAATTAATTTTTCATTTATAGTTAAATGTAAACATGCATTATTTCTTATTCTATTTTGTTTGTTTTATTGATATATTAATTTATTTATTTTTACTAAAATTACTATTATTTTTAAATCTGTTTACTTTTAATTTTATATTGTCTAATCTTTATTTTGGTTTATTTGAATGTTAATTCTATAAAATTATCCATTCATTTATTATAATTTATTTGATTGTTACCTATAGTTAAAAGTATTCACAATTTTATTTTTGTTTAATTGAATATTTAACTGTACGAAATTTCTTGAATAAATAAAATAAACGTAAAAAGTTATTTATTTTTATATTAATATGAATAAAGTGATATGATGCCAAAAAATATTAAAAGAATGTAAAGAAGAAGTTTATTTTTTTTTTATTGATTTAATTCAAACTACTTCTGAAGGTTTTAATAATGTTCAAGTTAGATCATGAAAATATACCATTCGAATTGGTTTAAATTGAAGGTATGTTTCAAAAATTTTCTTTTTCCCAATTTCTTAAAAATGATAGATGTACTTCTTTAATTTGAGGTCACTCATTTATATTTATATTTTTTTTTATTTTAAAACCGTTTGGTTCTAATGCTAATGTATTAATTCTGTTTATTTTTTATATTAAATATTTAATGAAAGAAACAATTATTTCAAATTATTAGTTCAATTTCAATATTTAATTCAAATTATTTAAATATTGGTCTTTAGTTAAATTATTAACTGCATTTTTTGTTTTATTTTTGTTATTCCAGTGCTTGTCTAAATAAAATTTCTTTATACTTTTCCATTCTCTTATTTAAATTAAGCCAAATTTGTATTTTTACATAACACCTTTTATGATTTTGATTTAGTACTCCGTCTCTATATTTAAAATGATTTTATAATGTATTCACATTTTTTTATTCAATTATTTTATTTTCCTAAAAATGGTAGATGTCCTTTAATATGAGGTCTCTCATTTATTTTTTAAAAATTTTTGTATGAAAACCGTTTGGTAATAACTCAATAATGGTAATAACCGTAATGTTAACGTAATAACTCTATTATTTTTGTTATATTAAATATTTAATAATAGAAACCATTATTTCAAATTATTCGTTCATTTATTTTATTTATTTAAAATATTTATCTGTATTTACATTTTTAGCTTTCTTTTTTATTATATTTTTGTTATTGGAGTCTTAATCTATATAAAATGTCTTTATACTTTTCCATTCACTCATTTAAATTAAGTAAAATTTGTATTTTTACATAATACCTTTTATGATTTTGATTTATTATTTCATCTCTATATTTTAAATGGTTTTATAATCTAATCACATTTCTTTGTTCAATTATTTTATTTTCCATTCTATGTATTTTTTAACCTTTTATATTATTCAATAGTAATTATATTCAAAATATATTCTTCCACTTCTATTCTTCTTTTTAATTTTTTTGGGGGGTTAATTTTAAATTTTGGGTTTACTTCTTTATATTCATATTTTTTAAGCTAAATATTACAACAGCATAATCAAACATGTAAACTGTGATTTATGGATTCGGTTTGAGTATGTACACCTTTTTAATAAACTCCTCTTGTATTAGTTTAAAATGCAAGGAAGAAAAAAACATATATATTTTTAAATATTATGTCAACTTGGAAATAAATGCATAAGTCTTAATATTTACACGTTTATATTGAGTGAATGTTCAATATAAATGAATTTCCATCTCCATATAGTCTACGTGAGTAATTAATACTTTATAAATCTGTTGAGTTGGGAGAAGATAACCTCCAGAGATATCGTGAAGGCACACACATGCCACTGAGATATCTCTCGGTGTTATTCATATCATGGCCAATTAGTTTGGAGAGGCAGCTGGGGCTAGGTGAATGAATTGCTTGATTCAATCAAGCCATATCAGAGACTGTTTTCCTCCTGTTGCGCCAAAACGCCTCGGGCCTCTAGATTGATCACGTGCTTCACTTGATCCCACCATTAGCCTCGTTTTATACAATATTTATTTACATTTATGAATTTCATATTATGTATATTGTTTTTTCGCTTCTCTGATGAAAGAGTGTAAGTTATTTAAATACGCTCTTCAAATAAAAAAAATGTAAATACCAAGACACGTTAATTTATTTTCATAATATTTATTTTGCTTAAAATAAAAAACTTTATTTTGCATAGGTAAATAAACAAAAATAAAATGAAAATACATTAAACTATATATAAATATTTAATTAACCAAAAATAAATGGACGGATAATTTAAAAAGAATGTATGTATGCATTATTAAATGTTTAACCAAACCGAAATAATAAAAATAACACATTAACGTTGAACCATTATTCCAGAGTCTTGTAAATATTGTAAACAAAATTAAATTTATATAAAACAAAAATTCATTTTAGCGTTAAGTTTTTCATTAAACTTAAATACATAAATACAAGATGAAACTAGTAAATTTATTTTTTTTTTTATTATTATTTCAATGGAATTTACAACTGTATTACATAGAGAATACAATAAGTAAATGAGAAATTTGTAACATGGCATGTACAACATGAAGAGAAACTACCCATTGGTAGAACTCAACTAGTAAATTAAATTAAAATTTATTTAATTTTTATTTTTTGTCTAAATATTATGTAACATCCACGATTCTCTATCTTTTTGTATCTCGTCCGTTCTAGCTCTCAAGAAGACCTGCCAAGTCGGTTCGAAACGTTGGCTTTTAATAAAATAGTTTCACCACTACTTAGCCTGTTTATGACCGCCAGCCTTGACCATCTCCTTCCTTTTTAAACTTTTTTTAGTTAAATATTTAATTTATCTAAAAAGAAAGAATAAAAAGCTATTACATTCATACAGTAAACTAAAAATTAATAGTTAGCTAGACTATAATAAATGAATAAGTAGCTTTAAAGAAATTTCAATCAACTCAAATGAAGATTCAACATAAAATTAAAAGCATGAAGGTCTAAAAAAGGAATTATTTTAGGAAAACTAAATAAACAAAAACATTAAAAATAAAAAAAAGTCTGCCTTACCAATGGCATTGCACGGCCATTGTATTTTTAAAAGTTATTCATATTAATTTTAATTGTTAAATAGAGTTCAATGAAATTTATATTAGGGAATCACTATACTATTTTTCGCTCCTTCAACTCCTTCAACTTTTGGCCTGATCGAACGAGCCGTTTTCAAAATATAGGCGTGTTAAAAACAATACGTTTTCATATTAGAAAGCCGAAGTATTTTCTGGAAGAAGAGGATGAAATTTTCTACAATGGATATCAACTTTATCATTTTTTCAATCCCTAACTTCCCTCCAGCTTTGAGCCAAATCGAAAGTGGGGTTTTTAAGATATAGACGTATCAGAAAAAATACGTTTGGGCATATTTTAGAGAAAACAGTTGACGGAACGCTATTAAATCGTTATAGCATTATTTTTTTACTATTACCTATCTTTCTTCCAGCTTTGAGTCAAACGAACGAGCCGTTTCTGAAATTTAGCATAGTCAAGGAAATAGACATCCTTGATGTCTGAAACATTAAACGCCAGTAGAATTTTTCAGATCTGAGCACATACTTTTTTTTAACCTCCCGCACGAATACAAAACTTCTCTCCCTACCTTAGGTTGTGGGGAAGCAAAATAGATGTTTTTTCGTTTTCCATGAAATAAATATTTAATTAAACTAAAATAGATAATTAAAATTAATGGATAATTCTCTATGATTACAAATTTAACAAAACAAATATAAAATAGTAAATACATTAAAATTAAATGCTGTATGTTAAAAACAATATTAATAGAAATGAACAAATATATAATTGAAATAAACAATAAATAATTTAAATAAAAATATACATTTTACGAATTATGATAACTATTATCAGTAATAATTATTTAAGTTTGGATCAGTATAACTTATTTTAAGATCCAGGTTAGTGAAGAAATTTACCAATTTCTTTTTGTATTTTATTAATATTTAGTCCTTTCAAAGTGGCCAATTAATAATAATAATTATTTTAAATAGGTTTCATAAATTATTTCAAATATATATTTGTTCTGATGGTAATTAAGGAACCATTTATATAATGTGCTTTTGCGAAGATAACTATAACTAGTTAGTAGAATTCCAAAACCAATCAGCTCCATTTTATTTAAATATTTTAATTATCTGTTTTGACATTATACTGAGGTAACGAAAAAAAATTCTTTCAAATAATGCTAAATTGTATGTGACAACCATTTTTGGAAGATATTCTGCCGTTTCTTGATGGTTTTGTGACGAAATTATTAATTTAAAAAAATAAAAGTTAAATCCAAGAGTTCGATAGCGCTGGAATTCCGCGTCTCAATTGCGACTGAACGTGGAGAAAGCCAAAACATCCTTCTGAAGTATCTTTCTAATTGCCCCTCACTTTACTGAAATAGCCTAACTATCGACTTCCACACCTCTGTCAAAGAATTCAGAGTCATCTTTGGCCAACTTATGTCTTCGAAGGAATATCTCCACTTATTATTACCCGATCTTCTTATGGCAACCTAATGTATGTTGGACTGCTCGTATGCATAAGATGAGACTAATTATAAGCACTATAGAATATAGAAGCACAGTTGGACAACGTTAAGTTTGTTCTATTCAGGTTATTGATCTTATATTTATTTTCTTCCAGATCCTGATATGTATATCCTACCTTTGCTTGGCTTACCTCTTTTTTAGTTTCGTTTAGACATTTCACAAACTATGGGGAAAACAATTATTTAAATGGTTGTTTCTCTATGATAGTGTTTTTTTTTTTTGTTTTTTTATGTTTTCCATGTTCTGTTGGTAAAAAGGAGAATAAAAAAAAAAGGTTTGGCATGGAGCTAATGTTGCTGTTACTTAAGTTAGATAATTGTATTTAACATAGTTTATGAAATGCCTAAACACACCTTAAGAAATCTTTACTATTTACTAATCCTGACCGGATCTGATCCTATATTCCTTCCTTAAAAACCCACTCATTTCATCATTTACTGAGTTATTATTTTTATGTTGTTCTATAAACGGTATGTGATTAAGTTTTAAACAATTAATGTCTGTTACTGTTATAATATAATTAATTTACTAACGACAATTTTTGTCTCTCAATCTTATTTTCAGTAATCAGCCGTTGTGATCGATCAAAAAATTCAAAAACTTAACCCTCTCTCAAAATTTGAGGTTTTACGATTCAGGATGCGTAGAATTCGAAAAACGAATAAAAAATTTTGTTCGTCCGCCGTACGCCGTCCGAGCATTTTTTCCGAAACTACTGGACCGATTTTTTTCAAATTTGGATATAAAATCAGTGGATGATCCTCCTTCATCGACATTACTATCCGCCTTTTACTTTCAAAATGGCGGCCGAAAAACAGTCGTTGCCATTGACTGTAGCTCCTAAACGAATGTACCGATTTTAACGAAACTTCACCAAAGTCATTTTCTCGAGGCCCTTTAAATTTATTTATATAACATACTTCAACGAAAATTAGCTGGAAAAAAAATTACGAGGGATGGTAAAACTAAATTCCGAACAACTCAAAAAGTTTACAGTTTATTGTCGATATTGTGATACGTATGTCGATATCAATGTATGTCTACCTACTTGAATTGATAAAGCACGTGTATTTAAAATTGCTCTCAAGTACATTCTTAACGACGGTCAAACGCAAAAGAAAAAATCTGGTGTGCGCAACACCCAACTTTCATTTACCTCACTACTTGGAATAGAAATTATTTGTTGGCGATGTTGGGCTATTATAAAAATTTTGGAGTGCATTTTAAAAGGTATTTAAATTTCCTAAATAATGAAGGGAGTTTCATCGAATTCAAAGCGCTATTAATAGAAATATCGCGATTTTAAAATATTTTTGGTTTATTATTTTCAATAATCAACCATTGTGATCGACTAAAAAATTAAAAACTTAAACCTCTCTCAAAATTTGAGGTTTCACTTTTTTTTTTCTCTAGGCATTACATACATACTTTGTTAGCCTTGATAGACTGATTTGTATATCAGAATATATATTCATGTATGTCTTTGTTTATATACTGTTGGATTTACATTTTTACTGTTTATAATATTTAGCATTATATTATAAGTTGCTTTGTATAAATAATACGGGTCCTCTCGATCTCATCCTGTCCTACCCCTTCTCGAAGACGGGGGTGCCTTATCTAAGAGTCAGCAGCTTGACTAAGCACACGGCTTCGTCCGCACTTCATCTGAGACAGCCACAGGCTAGTCTGAACCCTCACTTGCTTTGCCGACTTCAAACAGCTGTCAGCTAACTACAGAGGGGCAGCAGAGAGGACACAGTCCTTCGGCTACATAATATGCACCAGAAGAAAGCGAACAGGCGGCTTACAGGAGCCAGGAGACAGAGGCGGCACAAGAGAGAGGCAACACCTATACGGATCTGAGACTGGCCCTCCGCAAACAATTGTATGTCACATTAATAGTTAAAATATTAACATACTAAAAATAATTGTCCCTTTAGGGAGATATTTAAAATAAAATAAAAGGGAATTAACAAAAGAAAAGTAGTATCATTCACAAATTTCCTTCTAATCAAAATCTGCATTTCTTATTTTACAATAAAACTGCTTCCGGTCATATAACGTGTACCGGACCCTCCAATCTTGTACATATACTAAACTATAATTATATTCAATGAATTAATAGGTCTTGGAATAAAATTCCTTATTACATAATAATAAAAATTCAAAGGAACCTAGACTATGACAATAAATAAAAAAGGGATCGTTCCCAGAATACTTTTTGATTTCTCAAAATATTTTTTCAGTAGCAATAGTCATTAAATGACGCAGGGCGGACACTGACGTAATCTGAAGACCGAATCAGCGAAGCCGTTTAGATTTCGTCATTGTCGTTTCTTCTCAACAATGGTGATTGAAAAAGGTATTGGTTAGGAAGGAAAAGCTGAATAATGAATAACAGTCGTTTTAAGGATGGATGAAGTATTCTTTGTTGTTGATGGACAGAGCAAGAAAATTACTAAAAGCATTATTTTTTTTTTTTACTAAACTTTCAATGTTAAGCAGAAATGGAATGTGAAAAATTTTGAAGGTAAAGGAATATGGCAACCAAGAAGGGCGTTCATTGTTGAGGAGGAATTATCTTGCATCCAAAAAAGATCTTCTTCAACCAAATTTTATATCAGAAGATTAAACAAGTATTTATTATTATTAACATAATTATTTCCTAACCCTGTATTGCTAGTATTGGCAATTTCCCTCAATGCTACCCTCAACTCTACCTTTGGTTAGGGGTATTAGCTTAAGCGGATAAAGAGCTTATTATACGAGGGTAGAGAGGTACCGAGCTGCCTAACTTATGTATGGTGGAAGATGGAGGAACAGATTAGTATTAGGAAGGCAACATCATTTCGTGGTTAGGGATTTATTTGGAAAGTGTTCGTTGTTCTTCGAATAATAAATAGATGAATTATACACTCTTTTGTTAATAATTCGAAATTCGAGGGAGAATTGGAAAAATCGAATTATCCAGACTTTGAGTTATCAAGAAGTTTGAATTATCAAGAAGAAAGAACAAAAAAATCGAATTATTTTTTATTGAGTTTTTATTATATGTATGAGCTCAGATAAATTTATATATAAATGGCCTCATATAAAAATAATTACTACGAAAATATCGAATTATAAAGGAAAGGAAAGTGGTCTAGTTCAAATAATAGAACGTTTTCTCCCCTTTTGTTATCTAGCTATTCAAATACAGCATTTTTTCGATTTACCGAAGTTAACGGCTGAAGAGTTCGAATTGTTCACAAATTCGAATTATCGAGAGTCTTCTGCATCTCATACCTAACCTTAACTATTTGTGAACATAAATGGGAAAATTCAAACCATAACAACTTTACAGCTATCCTGCCAACGTTTCGCCAATTCAGGATAATCAGGACAGAAAAAACAAGATCACACACAAGCAAGCAGAGAAAAAGGAAAAGAAAAAAAATGCATTTACTAGATGAAATCTCACCAAGCTACCCCAAATACAAACCGAAGGAAGGAGGAGGTTTCATAAACGAAGTAGATAAAGGTTATATTTAACATCTGATTAGAAAAGATGTGATAAAAAAAAACTACCCATACTAAAAAACATAAAACTATAGTAAAATAAAAAGTGTATTAAAGAAATGAAATTAAAATTAAAACTATCACACAAAAATAAATTAATTCGGTATAAATCAGTAGTAAGACCAATCTTAACGTCTACTCCATATGGAATCGAGTTTCCTGAATGGAGTTTCATAGCGCAAGTTGCTCCATAAAAATTTTTGAGGAGGGCACATTTTGACTGGTTTTTGATTTTTTGAGGGGGGCACATTTCGAGGGAGCTATCTATGAATTAAGAGAAAGGTTTTAAAACAGAGAACTAGGAGGAAAACATGGGATAGACCATACCAAGTATAATTGTATTTGATCTACGATTTGTCTAATCCTACTTTCGCTTGCGTTGTTTTTAAAAATAGGAGAGAAATACAATTTTCGGAGACGGGAGATGGTTTATACGCCATCGACCTTGATGAGAGAGGGATGGGCACCTCACTAAATGGAACTTCACTATCAAAAATTATCAGATGCACTCCGAATTAAATATGAATACAAAAATACATTTACGATACGACCTTAGCATTCTTTCAGTCCCACAACACTCGTCAAACTCATTATTATCAGAAATAGCAAATTATAAAAACAACATATAAGGCAACTAATTTTTTTTTCTCACTCCCCAAAAAGTGTATTTAATTAAATTACATATATAAGTATAACAATACTAATATATACAAATAACAAAGTCCTTCCATTGCCTGGATTGGGAACGAAATTATTATATAAGTGGATACAAACAGATAACAAATCATTAATAACATTAAAATTACAAAAAGTCAATTTATTACATCGACGGCAGGCAATAAAACTTTAGTTACTCCATCTACTTTTATAAAGCACACAACTTCAGTCTCTCAACCTTTCAGCTGGCAGAATGACTAACTCCAATTTCAACATTTTTGAGTAATGTCATTTTAGTGATACTTATATATTAATATATTATAACCATGAAGTTTATAAAGTGCAAAGGCAGAACACAATTATATTAAAAAAATTATAATTTTTTTTTATTCCTGGCTTATCACCAGAATAAGTTTCACGGAAATCGACAGACCCCTCTGGTGGGTTAAATGAGTAATTTAAAAAACTAGAGTGAGTGTTAAACATAATAAGTAAAAGCACTACTCTCTGTATTTTTTTTCAATTATTGTATATCATATTTAATTATCACCTTCCCCTCCAAAATTAAGTTATCTAATGGGTTCACTCTTTTTAGACCATTTCAATCCAGCTTGCAGAGACATATAAAAAACAGACATTAACAAAGACGCGTAAGTGAAAAATGCACATTTAACTGAATTGGCAGCTAAATTAAGAATCCGCCAACTTCACGAAAGGAATTTCCTTTAAAATATATAACTTACCTAGTTAATATACAATAACTTTTATTTCTATATTTGATCATCGGCTGACATTATAACCTGAACATCATTTATAATACAGTTCACACTGTTATCTATATTTATTAGTAGAAAGAAGTGAAATTGATCGAAAATTATAAATTATAATCAAAGTAATTATAATTCTGGAGTTCGGTCGACTCCGGACAAACTCGACTAATTTCGGCATCCCAGAAGATCAGAAGTGTGATCGAAGTGATCTTGGATACGCGTGTATTGATTTAGATGGAGCAGCAACAATATATTTTCAAAATATACTGATTGCAATATATTACTTCTAAAGTTTTTCATTTTCTCTTTATAAATATAAAATCGAAAAAAGAGTGTTTCAGTTCTTATGATATATTTAAAGTAAGTACTCAAACATAAATGCTGTTAAAAAAAGAATCTATTAAATTAAAACGATAATAAATGTATTATACAATCCGAACATGGAGAAGAAGCCTAATAATATAATTGTATTAAGTTATTTCAACAAATTACTTATATAATAAACGGTTATAAATAACAACTAATATAAAACAGTTATTGAGAATTAAAATCATATGATAAGTTTTAATTCGTTCGTAATAAGTTCGTAAAAGAAAACATTAAAAAAATCATTCCTAAAAAAATTAAGAAATACCATGCATTATAAAAATTTAATTCATAACTCACAGATGAAACTTCCAAAAAGGCTTTCTTTCTTGAAATTCCCTATTCACTACTTGATCCGATAATCAATTTAATATTTAAGGAACACAACTAATGAATTTCATCACATTTATAACACTTTACACATATTTAGAATAAATAATTAAAAAAAGGTACAAACCGAAAGGCGCCAAAGTTAAACTAATATGGAGACCGAGGTTGTGTACTGTAGGGCTGGGACAAATGCCTACTTGATCATAAGAATACTATCTGATTGGCTGTGATTTAGCGCCTTTTCTGGCCTAGACACAGTAAGAAAAATACTGCTAATATTCATGTTGATGCGGTTTGTAACGACGGTTAGTTTCAACATCTTTAACAGGTATTTTATTATTATTAATGTTATTATCAAGTTACGTATGTGTTAACACAATATAAATAATTCAAAATTATAATAGAAATAGAAATGTTTACACCATACTTATCAGTATACTAAATTTTATATACATAGATATTATTTAACATTAACTACATGTTTAAATAAAATATTCTAATGTTCCACCGAATATAAAAATTATATTAAAAGCATCAATATCGGTTATGTTATAAAAAGATATTACTATCTTTATAGATATTAAAATATTTTAGTTATTATATGAAGTTTATTTCTCACAATTGGTTTAGGTACAATTAAATTCGACTATTCAATAGTTTATTGAAATTATAAAATATTTATAATTTATGATGAAATTAGACAATATTAGAGTTAATTAAAATCTGTTTTACTTGGTTCTCTAATTTTGTATCTTTATCTGCAATGTTAAATATTTTCTGCCTAAATGCCTTGTTAAATATTATAATGTTTTAAAGAATTATTAAAGAATATTTAAATTTTTAATGTAGTGATACAGGGCTATTTTTAACACATCACATTTTTTTTTATATTAACTATTGCATGGGTTAAATATAATTTAATATCAAGTTAAAAAATAATTATTAATTAATTTAAATAATTTTAATAAAATCAAAGATTTTATTGATATTTTGGAAAAAAATGTATACTAAAATTATGACGATATGAACATATTTGATCTCCGAACATTTTGATTTATAAAAGTTATAAATGTATGGTATTAAATAAATTTAAGATGTTTTTGAGTTTTGGAGTGAATGCAATATGACTTAATAGAGAAATTATTAATGAAATATCCCAACTCCAATTTTCAATTCCAAGTCGGAAATAAAAAAATATATAAAATTCCCAATTAACATTAATAAATGAATAATTTCATACCGTTTAAATGCATATAAGTATCCATACAGTATCACTTATATTTTAGCACAATAACACACACATTTCTAAATTTATTTTGAAATAGTAACGAGTGAATTAAACACTTCCTATTTGAATATTCTAAAAACTAACAATGTTGAAATATTTTAATATTATAACAGAACTAGAAGCAATGTTAACCGAACCGAAGCCAGTAGAAGACTAACTGGAATTATATTAGAGACAAACCCAGTGCCATATGAATATCGAAGAGTATAAACATTGCCACAAGTAATTAGATTGCTGGGTTCACGACAATGAGGATATTAGGTTAAGGGAAGAGCTTTGTTGTTTTCCTATTTCAAATTATTCAGTCTATTATTCAGCCAGTTAGCAAGGTTTCAATGATATCAACTATAAATGATCTGTAAACATTAATAGTAGCATTTATAAATATATATATATGTGTATATATATATATATATATATATATATATATATATATATATATATATATATATATATATATATATATATATATATTTATTTATTTATTTATTTATAATAGTTCCTTAAGCTCATCGATGGATTCAGCGTGTTTCTCAGTCCACTGATTGGATCACTGATTTCCCAACAGTTCCATCGGTTATAGGGGTCGATGGTTCCAATGAATATATCCTGACTTAAATTATTTTAAAGAAAACGTTAATATTAGGATCAGGAACATTTAGTTTGTCACTTGTAATACGGGTCAATTCCTATAATATAGAGATCTGGGTGAAAAAACCCAGTTTATAACCAGTGTTTTGGAAATTGAGTTTATTAATAAACAACCCAGATCATGGAAATACAAGAACTTAAAGCTTTGCAATAATTTATTGTAGTAATTTTTGTTGAAAACAGGGGTACTTTTACTTGACAGAATAACAAAACTTAAAAAAATAAATAAATAAAGCTGAATTTCAAGTTTTTTCCCTCATAAACCTCAATTTAATTAATACAGACTTACAGATTATTAAACTAAGAAGTTTTTGTAAAAGTGGGGTAACAGTAAATTTGTTGAATGATCATAAAAATAAAAAAATCGCGAGTAATTTATGATATTTCTAAAAACAGAACTAAGCTTACGTCCAAAAGTGCTCTGGAAATAGTTTTACCAATGATAAAATCTATGTCCATTTAAAGGAAATTTTATCTTGTTTACAATGAAACTATTAATAATTGTTTAAATTAAATAATTCTTTAGTTATTACTTTCGATTCAGTAAAAAACACGAAACACTTTAAAAAAACATGGATTTCCTACTTTTCTGCAGAAAATTAGCCTATCATTCATATCAACTTTTTGGTAGCTCTTGAGATTCGCTATCACTCCTATAACAAGTTTCCTCTACTTACAGGGCATCCTTTGTATCCGCAAAAGTGTTTTGCAAAGTGTTTTAAGTAGTTCAATTAACCCAAACTTGGAGAAAATTTGGAAAATAGTTTAGAAATTGTCTTGTATCAATTCTATTAAATTCCATGTTATAATTGCAATTAGTATAAATAACTGTTAACAATATAATGGTTGTGAAATGTGGAAGTCGTTAATCACATGGAATGGGAACGGTTAATACATTATTTTTTATCAGATTATAAAATTTTAGGTTTTATTCAAAAAATAAATTTATACAGTATTGTTTGACCGATTCCAAACATTACTAGCATGGTACTTTCTTCACTTAGATTTCATGTAATGTTCGGTAAATTTTATTTAATTTTTACTCTGTGCTTGTAAAAAAAAAAACCTTGTTTGTGATTGTGTTTGTTTCTATTGAGGTTCAACTTGCTCGTCATAGTCTCGATTTCCTCCTTCATCATCAAAGTTGTATGAACTTCAATCATATTTGTATATTCCAGCTTAAATTAATTTTGTTTGGACTGAAGGTAAATATTTTTCTCGTTAACTCCGAACAAACTAGTTGAATTTTTCCTATGGATTTTTTGTTCCATCCATTTTACTAGTGAAAATATACATATTAAGTATATATCGGTACTGTTAGTGCAAAAGGTCGTATGTGAAAATTTTTCCATTTTTATTCTATTTGTGCTAAAGGTGACATATCGTAGTATACAATCAGGTAGTCAGGCACTATGGAACATAGCAGAAGTTACACTAGTAGATCATAAAGAAATAATTAGTTTTTTTTACTCTCCAGTAAAATATTCAATTTTTATATACTACTTATGACAGTAGCGATATGCATGTTCAGTATGTACTGAGATTTTTTTTTTTAATCAGGATTAATGAAATATGCGATTTTCAAATGTGGAACGTTTCGGCATGTTAGTATTCGCTGATGAACAAAATTCGTGGATATGAAACCCACGAATGTTAAGGGATCACTTTATTTCCAAAAACGGCGTCTTTCGGAGATTTTATTCTCATACGAAAAATTATAGACTTTGAAATATAGTTTTTTGTTAAAAATGCTCTTTTTTCGTATAATTTACAATACATATTCCTTATCATCGTTACATATTGGTCCATAAGTTTTTCAAGGTAGAACCAACTTAAATGTACAAAAGTATACTATCAAATTTTATTTTCATTTTTTTTTTTTTTTTTTTTAAATTAATACATTCTGCCACATTGGAGGGCATTAGTATTAGGGCTACATTAAACATTCACACAATATATACATACAAATGATAACTAAAATAGAGATAAAAGCAAAAGAGTTTAACATACATAGGTAAAAAAAAAAGAATAAAAAAAAAAAAAGAGAAAAGCTAAATGAAATTTAAATATGTAAAACACATTCACACCTATGTACAATAATATTTTCATTTTAAAAATTATTATTTCAGTTTCACCATATTTTAAAAAGTTATAAAATTATTACGAAATGAAATCTAATTAAATGATAACTTCAACGAAATTTAAAAGGATTCTGTTTGCCATTAAATGAGTTTACTGATGAATCTAATTTAAATTTTAATTTAAACTGAGACAAGTAAATATTAATTAAGAGAAAAATGGAAATCATAACAACTCTTAATTTATACTGAAAAAAAGGAGTTTTCTATAATGAATACCAGAGTTTTATCAGACTACTGTTCATTAAATGTAAATTTAAAAAAAAAAGTAGTTGTTTTCATTGTTGAAAGGGAAAGGGGATCGCAAGCCTTCGTAAAAGATAAGCGGGAAAATCGGGTTTGAATCTTAATGAACAACAGTGAGAAAAAAAAAGTTGAATGAATTTCTGCTTTAGACATTTTGTTGTAAAACGTAAATAAAAATTTCTTTTCCAAGATAAAATGGTGTAACACACTAGGTTTTAGATCGTTGTTAATATTTTGATAAAAAGGGGTTTGTGCCTTAGACTATTGTATTTTAATATTCTCATAATGGGGATGTGTGTATTTAAAATGAAAGCGATGAAAACCATCGTTGCAGATCTGCGAGTTGCGACATGGCGGGCCTTGTCCATGTTCCCGAGTGCGACAGCTGGTGCAGGCAAATGTCCCGCAACACTAATTGTTATAAACAGTCCCCGTTCAAGCTTCCATCTAGGGCAATGCTCGTTATTTTTTGCATTCGAGGGAATGTCCTTTTCAGTAGCTCAAAACAGTAGCGCAATAGATTAAATTAAAATAGACTAAAGTATAATATATTTAAAATAAGTAGATTGACAACCTCGATCTGTCTCATTTTCCTAATTGGCAACCATTTTCCTTAAGCGGTCATTGAAAACGGACTCCAAAGTTTATAACGTTATATAAATATTTAGAACATTTTATCTGTAACGGACCAGTGGTTCAACCCTCTCCGGATTGATATGTTCAAATACTGTTAATATTTCTATGATTATTTAACAATTATCGACTATCACTCCCAGCCTAATATAAGTAGGTTCTGTATTTTCATTAAATGAAGACAAAAATATAAAGAGACAATAAACTTATGAAATACTTCCCATAATTAGTTCTCTGTTTAAATTTCAATTAATTTATTGATTTCTTTTAACTCATTTATTTATCTATTCTATCTTATTATCTATAAGTATTCATTATTATCATTATTTATTCTATTAGTTATTTTATTTTTATTCATATCCTTTTTTATTTTTTTTTATTCTATTAATTTTTTTATTTTTGTTTTTACTTTTAATTTTTTTTGTATCAACCACCTAGTGTTATTTAGTTCATCGGACACTGATGACAGTTTTGCCCCAAGACATCGAAACAAACAAACTATTCTCTGTAATAACAATTATTTTATATATTTGAAATTGAATCCTCGGTATTTTTTCCATATCTAAACGTTACCTGCTTAAATCGTTTAAAGTAAAGTTGTAAATAACGTTATACAAATTAATCTTTACAAAATAAAATATAAAAACAGTTTCATTTTATTTCAGTATAATTGTGTTGCATCATTATTTTTTCGTTTCTCTGGTATAAATACCCTATATAAAGGAAGTAACTTCAGAACTCAATAATGTCGTTTTCCTGCAAAATACTAATTGTACGTTTTACGGAAATACACTTTTGAGTAAAAGTTTGTGAATTTCAATATTTATCAATTACAAAATTTATTACGTGCGTCGAAACAATGCTAACCCAATTATGTGTCAATAAAAGTTACATTATGCAGCAAAATGTTTTGATTTAAAAGGAGTAAAATTCATAGCATTACTTAGTGAGTCAACAGATGACAGAATTAATTAATTAGTGAACAGGCGGAAATATGGGAAGGAGGACTTTTGGGCTAAAGCCCCTCTCCCAAAAAATGATAAAATATAACCATCTCTAAAAGTATTATTGTTCGTGTAATTAGATTTAATAGGACTTCAAGCATCACTCAAAAACACCATTTCATATAAGTAGTTAGTTTCTTTATTTTTTTCCCAAAGCATTTATCTTTAGATATATGAGAAAAAAGGCTTTCGGGCTGAAGTCTCCTCCCAAAATTAAATCCTGGATTCTCTAGTAAATTAGTCCATGTATTTTCTAAAACGTAACTTCATGAATTTTTCCTATTTTATTACGATATGCTTTGTAAAATAATATTCATCATAAAGATGTAAAAGAACGATTACAATATATAACATAAAATAAACAATATATTTCGGCTCATTTTCGTTCCAGTTTTCACTCTTAGGTAGTGAGGCAGATGTGGGGGAGCGCCTAGGTCACTTTTTTCGGGTTTTCGCTGATATCAGGAAAACTATCCATCGCATCGACAAAGACGCAACATAGAAAATTTAAGCTGATAAAATTTTCAATATTATTAATAATATTTCTTTTCCAGCTACCTCGCTTAGTTTCCGAGATATCCGTCCTACACTATCGCTAAGGTGGAAAAAAAAAATTTACCTCATGCTGTTTACTGTATTTGGCTAGCTGATGACTCTAGACTGCTTCTTTCTACGATTAAGACGTGAAGCGGAAAGTTTTTAATAATTAAATTTTCCTCAAGAATATATATTATTTTACTAGTTTATCCCCAGCGGTTTAGACCAATTATAAACATTATATGTTAATTCCGAGAATTTGCAGACAAAAAAATGATTTTTATAATATTCGTTATTATTGTATTGCTCTAACTCTCTCTCTCTCTCTCTCTCTCTCTCTCTATATATATATATATATATATATATATATATATATATATATATAACGTGTTTTCATTGTTCCTTATTCTTTGTCAGTTTAACAGCTGATAGTTTAGGATATGCAAAAATGGAGTGCTATACGAGGGAACAACGTGTTTTCATTGTTGAACAATATTTTAAAAATAATGAAAGACTTGCGACTACAGTTTATATATATATATATATTTATAAACTGTAGTCGCAAGTCTTTCATTATTTTTAAAATATTGTTCAACAATGAAAACACGTTGTTCCCTCGTATAGCACTCCATTTTTGCTTATCCTAAACTATCAGCTGTTAAACTGACAAAGAATAAGGAAACAAAAGAAGAAAGAACTATGTTTTATATTTAATTTAAATCTTGCGTTAATTTTGGGAAACCCTTTATAAGATGTTATCTAATGATACCTACGGTTGAGGAGGGGATCGAGTATTGGTAGAGTGTGCCCATTGAGTTGGGTCGTTGTTCAGAGATTCAGGCGAGGCAATAACGAAAGAATTGTTTGCGGAAGATATAAAGCCGGGAAGAACCCACGTGGCTCAGGAACGACCATGTTAAATCGGCGTAAAACTAGGATATGTCGGAATAAATAGCGAAGATAGCGATTCACAGACATTGTTTGCAGGGAAGTAAAACTAAAGTAAACTTTGGGAACGGCCTCAGTTGCTTTAGGACTGGAACGAATCGGAAAATTAAGGAAATGTGGTCCATTCACAACAGAAGTGAAAATAAAGCCCTTGTTTTTTAATAACAATTACTTATTATTCTTGGAGACTGGCTGTATTATAATATGCCACTATAATAAACTAATATAACTATTTCTACTGCAAATGTTGTCAGTTTTAATTTCACATAAACATTATTACAGATAGAACGCATAGTTTTCCTAATATAAGTGAAAACCGAAAAAAAGTAAATCCAGGAGTATGGGGTAACTGACTATCATTTCATGTCTGAAGACTGTAAATACTACAAATTGAAAGGGTTGGTAGCTTTCTATATCTATAAGCCCTTTTTATATATAAGTTTACTACCTATATAGTGTCTCTATCTTCACCTAGCCGCCATTTTGTATTCCAGCGGCTATATGCAGTCAGATGAGCATTTTTCTCTTCAGGGCTGTGGATATGGTCAATTTATAAGGACAAACCTTGGCATGAAATATGACACCTTTTTTGATAGTGGCTCCCGGGCTATCATCAACCTGTCACTAAGAGAGATATGGATATACTACTGCTTAAGTGGAAGAAAGAAGACTATTCCTGTAATCTTCTTTCTAGTATATTATTCTTAACTTCCATCCTTTCTCAAATGGTCTCATTTATAATTCTTGCATCCTCGAGACTCTAGGAGCCGACCTACCCCAAAAATCCATCTCTAAAGCTAGAAATCTTTGGCTCTGTGATTCTCAAGCGGCCACATTTCCGAACTATAGAGTATTACGCTCTCTACATATATTAATTTCTGTACATTATTATAAATATTTGCGATCCAGAGGACTGAAATGCGCATACCAATTGCTTTCTTCCCGTTTGTCAATCTTTTTTCAATATCCTTCCGAAAAAATTAAATAAATTTCTTGGCCGTAACGTACACATAACCGTTGTGACAGGGGTTTTTAGTGTTTTTGCAGCTTTATAAAATAGACTTTAATGATTTCAATAATCATAAATGGTCCTAATTAACATAATAACTTTACAAGATAAAACTTCTCTATTCTGCTCACTGTCCGATACAATGCTTAAAATACATAAACCACTGAAATTTGTAAATTTTATGAACCAGGAGAGAATGTACTTCCTTACCTAGCGAAACATCTTGGTAGATTGAGAAGAAAATTGACATCCACGAATATTTAAACTTGGTGTAGTGATCGGGTTCCTTTCACTACACATTACGGCTCCAGGAAAATATATTTCGTCTCGTGTATCGATGCGTGTCAACATCCGAAAGAGTGTTGAGGTGCGATGGGTCAGTTTCCTTATCACTCTACCAAAATGTTTCAGTAGATTAAATTTCCCAATTTCCGTATTCGGTTTTTTTACTTTCACTTACGTATATATGTAATATATAGTAAGGGTAAGTATTGCGATCGAGAAAATTTTTGAATCTCAGTTTTCAACGGAAATAGACGTTTTGAGGTACCCTGAATCGAAATGATCAAGTCCCGAAAAATGGTCTGGGTGTCTGTGTGTTTGTATGTTAGCTGTCTAGCTCAAAAACGAAAAGTCCTACGAAACTGATATTACGTATTTAAGATAGGTATATGCCTTAGACGTGACGGCAACTTTTTCCTTAAAATCGGCTAACCGGAAGTGCCACTTTATATCAACGCTGAAACACATTTTCACAATTTTCTCAAAAACGGCTCTAACGATTTTGATTAAACTCGGTGTATCATTGTATAATTAAGTGGTCTTTAATATCAATTAGGTCTTATCCCCATTGATGTCACTTTACAGGGCTTGAATGTTCATATACGTCTTCCTCTAAAGAACCTTAAATATGGTTTATTTTAAAAAGTTAATCATTTCACATTATTCAAAGTAATGAAAAAAATGCTAAATATAACTTTTGAAAGAATTTGATAAGTTAATAAAGAAGAAAAAAAATGTAGAAAAACCTGCGTTGCTATAGACTGTAGCGCCTAAACGAATGTACCGATTTCAATGAAACTTCGCCAAAGTCATTTTCTCGACACCCTTTAAATTTTTCTATATAACATACTTCAACGAAAAGAAGCTGGAAAAAAAGTTACGAGCGATTGTAAAATTAAATTCCGAATAACTCAAAAAGTATACACTTTTTATGTTGATGGTTTTTTAAAAGTTTATGGAATTTCAAAAAAAAAAGAAAAAAAAAATGCGTTAAAATCGGACAATTAGGAGGAAAGATATGGTCTCTAGTTTTTTCCCCTGAAGAGGCGAAAATTTGTATAAATTTAAAATATACTTTTTTAATTGTTGAGACTAAAAAAAACCATTTTTCTACTAATACAGTATCTTTCCTAAAAACATTTTTCATAAGAAATGAGTACCTAAATTTATACCTTTATTTTCACTTCTATATTTCAACATTGCAATCACCACCTCCGGAATCAACTTACTCATATTCTGCATAGATAACTTTTTCAACTAAAAATATCACTAAAATGACATCAATTAAAAATATTGAAATTGGAGTTAGTCATTCTGAAGTTCATAAAAGCAAAGAATGTTGTGTGGTTTATAAAAGCAGATGGAGTGACTAGATTTGTATTGGCTGTTGTTGATATATTAAATAGACATTTTGTAATTATAATGGTCTTAATGAATTGTTATCTGTAAGCTTTAAGCTTTAGCTCTGTTTAAAATGCACTTCAAAAAAATTTATAATAGTCCAGCATTGCCAGAAAATAATTTCTATTCATAGTCGGTAAGTGAAAGTTGTATGTTGCGCGCACCAGTTTTTTTTTATAATTAAAATATTTTTTTTTTTTATTTTTTCAAATATTAACAATTCATTTTCATAACATATATTGATATTGATGTCAATAACATACAGTATATATTGATTTCATTTCAAATAAATTAATAACCGAGATATTTAAACTACAATAACATTTTATTCAGTATTTTGAGTTCCATAAATATTTCAAACCCTGCTTTTTAGTGTTTTTACAGCTTAATAAACTCGAAAAGAAATATTTTAACATTCGTTAATAATCCTAATTAGTACAATATCTTCGCAAGATAAAACTTCTCGATTCTGCTCACGGTCTCTGTCACTCAAAGTGTAAAATACAAAAGCAATTTGACTGAAAAAGATACCTGTATTTCTTAGTTGGTAACTTAGTATTCGTATCTACATAAGAAGTTTTCAGAGTATGAGAATGATGTACAGTATGTTCAGCTGGTACAATATTCTAGAGTTTTATTGCGGAGAAGAACATTTCTATTCAATGATCCATTAAAAAAAAAAAAAAATTAAATTACTCTTTTTTGTTCTATCTCTGCTGGCTATTAGTACCAATTACGCGGTTGAGAGAGTAGTCATGAAGTCTTGCTTATCCCTCCACAGTTGGATGGAAAACCTGTTTCGGAGTTCACTTGGCTGATTGTAAATAGTATATATAGTATGTAGTATATGCAGTATATAATAATATTATATTTATTTTTAAGTTTTATTTTGCTTTACTTATCTTTAAGTTACTTTTATTTTTATTTGCTATTTGTATAGTTACTTTGCTTTAGTTTTATCTCATTTATTTTTATTTATGTAAATACGATGTGAATGAACTCTTATATTACTGCCACTGTTATCCTTAGTGTGACAGTACGTTATGTTAAACATATGAATAGTTAAAATTTTGATTTATTTTGCACGAAAACCAGATCTGAGATAGTTGAATTATCGGTAGAAGTCCCCATTAAATTTACAGAACTGCTTACAGAAAGTGGCTAGTTACAATTCTGCGGAAAAGACAAGTCTACAAAATGATAGTTTAAAAAACAAAATTATTTAAATTGTACTTGTTTTGTACAATTCCTGATTAGAGATAGTATCATAGGCAGAAGAAGCTCCAATCATGTTCGAAGAACTGCTTAAAGAGAATGGTCTATCATCAGAATACAAGGAATTTGAGATATAAGGAACACTTAATCCTGTCTGAGGACATCCCCTCACTTCAATAAATGCCACAGTATCGATCGCGAGAGCACAGAAATCCGGTGGATTGGTAAAATAAAAAAATATGTTGCAAAGCTGCAAGCAACAAACCGGAAAGTAGTATAGTCACACATCCCTTTTTATAAAATTATTAACATCCGCCTAAAGCCTCGTGAATACCTTCATCTCATCCTGACCTACAAATATTTTATTTACAAAATCTAGAGATAGGTAAACTTTGTCTATTTAATTAGGTACTAACAACTCATAAATACCCTTTTGCTTTCCACTTGAATAATGGAATTCGCTAAAACTCTGATAAGAGAGGCAGAGCAGATCGGCCTAAATGAAAACAAAACAAAATATATGATAATTAGCCGAAAACTCGACACAAATAATAGAATCAGATAACACAAATAACAGAAAGAAAATCATTCCTGTGAGTTGAAAACTTCAAATACCTCGGCTCCAGAATAACCTCAATGAATGACCGACGGGCAGAAATAGACCGGCGTATAACTAACGCAAACAGAGCTTTCTTTTCCCTTTAAATGGTATTGAAATCCCGAAAAATCTCAAATTAAAGGTGTGCAATTCTATGTTAAAGCCACTAACCAGCGCCCTAGAAAAAAATTATTGAAAGAAAAATCCTCTGCATAATAACCGGAGCGATCTGGTTAGAGGACTAACACAAGGAGAAGAAAGAACAATAAAGTACTGCTTATAGAAACATATCAATCATTATCTCATGATATGAAGGCACGGAGGTTAAGATGCTTTAGATGCTCGTAGCAATCCATCTGGAAGCCTCTACGTAACAATGAATGCCTCAATAGAAGGCAAAAGACCACATGGAGGCCCAAAAAGCAGATGGATAGATAGAATCAACAAAGACGAAATATAGCTGCGTGCAGATAAATTGAAAGAAACAGCCAGAGATGGAGACAGAGATGAAGCAGGCTTGTTAAGGCGGCAAAATATCAACATGGTCTGTAACACCAACAGAAAAAAAAGTGTAAATTGAAACATTAAATATTACAAATAGTAGAACATGAAGCTTGTTGACGTTTATTCCAAAATGGAGAGATATATTTTGATTTACCGAAGGAAGAGAAGAGCACTTGACGCCGGCATTGAGGTAGAACGAGGTTCCGCGCGTGTCCCAAGGGCCGTTAAGCTGATACTTGATTTGTTTTATCGGCCCATAAATCTAGAACTGGAACAGGTTCCGGAATAGAATGACCGAATTCAAATGACCACCTACTCAGGCAGCAATTTAATGGCTTCTCAACTATATTGCGTAATCCTTATCATTTTTACGAAAGTTTGTCCCTTAAGGAAACTGTGGGAGAAAAAACTGGTTTGCCGGTATTAGTAATAAGTTTGTAACGATTCATTACCAGAAGTATGCAACCCAACCACCAGCCTGAGTAACGGTGTAACTGATGTCAAAGTTGATAAAACTGTTTTTTAATTCAGAAGCATGAAAATATTTAGATTAGGAAATGTATGTTTCGTTAGTACGTAATGAAGTTGATCATGCAGGCATTTTAATTTTTTATTCTGATTTTATTACTTTCCTACCTATACTAAGTAAGGAAAGTATTGCAATCGGGTCAAATTTCCGATATGCGGTTTTCGACGGATCTATACGTTTCAGAGCTCCCTGAATCCGAAAAACACATTTTAGCCATTGGTCTGTCTGTCTGTGCCAAGATTTTCTCGGGAACTACTTAACCGATTTCGTTGCTTCTTTTTATATTTTGTAAAGTTTTGACTACTGATGCCTGTGACAGAAATTCGGTGCTCCATGCGCAATAGCTGCGCGCAATAAATGAAAAACATGTTTTTCTATAGACTGTAGCGCGAAAACGGTTCTAACGATTTTGACGAACTTTCCTATAATGTTCTAATCATTTTCCTTTCAATTTTCGTATATAGACTAAATTCTCGAAAAATTCAGCAAAAAAAGTTATAATGAAAAGAAAAATGTTATGGGGCCTAACTTCGTAATTGTATACTATACGGTAAAATTTGTAATAAAACTTTTGAAAGATAATTAAATTACCAACAAAGCCATATAAAAATCGTTCATTTTGGACAACTATTAACAAAGTTAAAGCTATTCAATTTCCAATGTAAGATTACGGGTTCATACATATCCTGGTGTCAGAAAGGGGTGAATGAGAGAATAAAGTGAAAGTAAGAAAATCTGTTGTCCGCATCACACAAGCTTCATTATTTCCTCTACTTTTAACAGAAATTATTGTTTTATAAAATTAAGCTATGACAATGCGTTTTTGATCAGAAATATTAGAGAGTATTGAAATATTGACAGTGATCTACCTTAAGCCGGTTTACATTGCTTTAGTTTATCCAATAAATCGTACTCAAATCTTTTGTTTGATCAATTTTTAGGAAAATAAATCTAGTTCAATTCTTTTTTGTTTCTTATGTAAAGATATAAAAAATTTTCTGAAATAGGTAGGAAAGTCATGTGAGTGGACACACCAGATATTTTATTTTTATATATATTTTTTTTTTAAATTCTACACGGCCCCATTTTTTGATTGTTTTATGTTCTTATAACTGATTCTAATCTTAGGGATATAGGCGGAAATGAAGTTTATTACTTGGAAGAGTGAAAAAATTATCCAAAATTAAGTCCTAAGAACATATTATACTTATTATCTCTTCCCCCTCCGCATCTGACGATTGTCACTCTAATATGTGAGATATGCAAATAAAGCGACAAAGTTTGAAATTAAAAAGTTGGTGAAATAAAAACGTCATATCATAATTAAATTTATTTGGGTAATTTTACTTTAACCCCAAAAGGTTCCTATTGAGAGATATGTTGAAATAAGCCAGATTGATGATATAGGTCAGGTGCCTTTGAATATTATATTGTATATAGTAGCCAGCACACAAGAGGTAAACGCATTAGCTTTAAATCAAACAGATCTGCATCTGCCTCTCCCATTGTTCCATGCGAAATCCATTAGCTCTTTGCGAACTACCTTCCTTTGTTGATAGAGATCTCTATGGGAGCGTGACCACATGCCCTGCCTTAGAGGCAGCTCAATTCCTCTCAACCGATTGTCACTAATGTAATGGAAACGATCGACCCGAAAGGTATCCTCCCGAAGCAAGACAGCGTCATTTCGGAACTAACACCAGGGCAGGAATGAATGTGCTCATATGTTTAGGAACGGATCGAGGGAATAAGGAATCACAATCATGGATTGATTGTTTTCTTTTTTACACCGACGTTTCAGGCCTTAGGCCATTTTCAAGGGATGAAACCTTTAACACATAAAAAAATCATCACAGCCTCATTATACTTTTGCATTAATTATTATCATTTTATACTTATTACCTCTTACCTATTGAAAACAATTGTCCTTTCATCCTAACTTAATCAGTCAAATTCTAAATCTCTCTCTATCGTTATGTTTATTTTTATATTAAACTTCATACTTCAAGCTAACATTCTTAACAATTAAAAATTCCAATATTACACTATCTTTGCGCATTATTAAAATAGTTCACAATATCATATTATAAATAAATAATTTTTTTTTTCTTTTTTCTCGCCTCTACCCTAAAGGGTCATTGGCGTTTTCTACATAATTTATACTCTATTATAGTAGTTGATAATCTTTAAAAATTTAAACAGGATAGAGACTCTCTCCTTATTGTCTTGTAGTATTTCATTTAGGGTTTTTCCTAGTTCTATTTTTTCTCTGTGCCTTTCGAATTGGGAACATTCTATTAGGTGTTTCACAGTTTGCGGTGTATTATTACAGTTTTCGCAAGTAGGAGCTTCTATGCTTCTTAGAAGATAGCTATGAGTGAACTGGCAGTGTCCAATCCTAAGGTGGCACTGTATAGTTTCTTCACGCCTGGACTTTCTGTTGCTAGTGAGCCATTTATCGCAATTGGGTTTCACTTCTTTAAACTTAAACTCTTTGATCCTCCACTCTTTTTTCCCACTCTGCAAGTTCTTTTTTCTTTATTTCGTGTACCCAGTCTTCTAAAGTGATATATTTCACTCTAGTCACTTCCTCTTCTTCTCCTCCACTTCTTGCTAAATGGGCTGCATTGTCAGCTTTTTCATTCCCTAAAATTCCACAATGAGCTGGTACCCATACCAAGACAATTTAATAATTTATTCACAACTCTATTAGTCATTGTATGTATTTTTTTAAATAACTATAATTTCTATATGTATTTTTTTTTTAAATCATTCAATAAACCAATTTTTATATTTACAATTTAAAAAAAAACATTTAAATTTTCTCTCCATATTGTCCAGTATGGTCCAGTTACACACGTGACTCAAACTATAAAAAAATAGAACAGTACAAAATCTGTGTATGAGAATTATAAAGGATTATCCCACATACACAAGAATAACCAACATGTTAAACGATTTTTAATAGCATTATTTTAATAGTTGTTAAATTTTCTTTTCTTTTTTTTCTGGCATTAGAATTTTCCATACAGCCAGTATAAAATTATTTAGCTGTGCTCTTCAATATTTTCATTTTAAATATATGTAGTTATTGAATACAAATATTACGTAACATTGATAATTTCCGAGGGGTTGCTCCACGTTAATAATTTTTTATATAGATTGTCATTGTATGGATTTAGGAAATTTCCCTCGCTGATTTTTGTAGGCAGGGGCTTTCCATAATGACATTTTGGAGTGTTTCATTTTGCCTAAATTTATATTACTTTTTAAGTCCAATGAGCTGCAGGTATACGTTGCATATGATTTTTCTAAATCTAGCGGAATTGTGGGAGACTCGTGATATTGATAGCATTTAAAAACTTACTCCTCTCAATGTTGAATAATTCATAATTCATAATTTTGAAGCGATTTTAACAACAAAACCATCATAAATATTTTATTTAAGCTCGAACTAAGTCGACGGCTAAGTTCATAAACGCATTCTAATGAGCCGTTCAAAGATTCGATAGGCTTTCGCAACAAGCAGTTGGGGCCCCGTTTGGTCTGAATAGATTCTAAATAAGGAACAAGCTAACTAAGTCTTTAATTATCTTTCATCCATTATGAAATTTAGGGCGGTTTTCGGAATGCAGTCGCCATTTTTGGTATCTTAAGCGATGGATTTCTTTTGGTATTCTAAATCAAATAAATCATCGATACAAATGCTATCAAATATGAAAAAATTGCTATTTTCAATCCTTCGCTCTTGCGATTGTAATGGTAATTACATAATTTTAAACAGCGCATACAATTTGTTTTTTGTCTCAAGATTTTACGCGAAGTTCTATTTTGCCAGTAATTTATCTTTTTTTCAATTATTAAAGCCGGAATTTATTTTTTTCTTATGAATTTGTTGAGTTGATTGTTTCCCCTTCGATTGTGTCCTTTTATTATTTTAGTAATATTGGGCGCTGACCCCTCGATATATTTCCTCCTTTCGTTGCTAAACCGCTTGCAGTATATCGCTAAATGTAAGTGGATCGTAGACTTCATCACATAGCTCGATATTTGATGTTAGTCCAGTCAATAAATGATTATAAAAAGAAATGGCGGGGACATCATTTTTGACTTTAGGACATTCTTTGGACTACTAAGGAAGCAAACATAATAAAGGTCTCCATTCCTAGGTAGTGAGAAAGATGTGAGGTGGTGTCTAGGAGGTCACTTTTTTCAGGTTTTCGCTTATATCAGAAAAACTATCCATCGCATTGGCTAAGACGTTCTGTACAAAATTAAAGCTGATAAAATTTGCAATATGAGTGATTACATACATGCTTTCGCTATCTCGCTTAGTTTCTGAGATATCCGTCCTCAATTATCGCTAATCTGGAAACAAAAATTTACCTCATGTTGTTTACCGTATTTGAATAGCTTACCTAACTCTTGATTGCTTCTTTCTATGATTAAGTCGTGAAAAAAAAAGTTTTTAATAACTGAATTTTCTTCAATAATATATATTATTTTACAAGTTTATCTCCAATGGTTCATAAGCTAGATCAATTACAACTTTATATGTCAATTTCGTGAATTGGCAGAAAAGAATAATTTTTATAATACTCGTTATTATTATGTTGCTCTAACTCATATATATAAAAACATACAATAACATTTATTATAAAATTTTCTCCAAATTCTCGAAATCGACGTATAAAGTCATTGATCAAACTTTTGAACCATTTAAAATAAACTAGTAAAAAAATATATATATTCTTGAAGAAAATTTAATTATTAAAAACTTTCTTCTGCATGATTTAGTCGTAAAACGTAAAGGAATGAACAGTTAGCTAGTCAAATACAGGAAAAAACATGAGGTATTGAAATTGTTTTTCAATATTAGCGATAGCTGATGTCTGATATCACGGAAACTAAGCGAGATAGTGAACATATATATATAATCAATCATATTGAAAATTTTATTAGCTTTAATTTTGTAGAGAACACTTTTGTCGATGCGATGAATAGTTCTCTTGATACAAGCGGAAACATGATGCAATTGTTTTTTTCAAAATTAGGCATAGTTGAGGAAAGATATTTCGGATTTCGGAAACTATGTTAGATAGCTAAAAAAGATATTTCATCAATCATATTGGCACCCTTCCCCCTCTCTTGTCCTCCTCCCCACATCTGGCACACCACATAGAAGTGAGGAATTTTAGATTGTTTACCTCCTTACTAGGGGAGCGGGGTAGCTCAGTGGTAGGGCACTGAGCTTCCAATGCAAAGGTCCCGAGTTCGAACCCGATAAATTTTATTTATCTGTTTCATTGGCCGTAGGGCGACCTTGGGTCAGAAGTCCATCCTGGGGCACACCCAGCCTCTATAAAGTGGGTACTCTTAATTAAATAATTAATTAAGGGGGAAAACCTGGCGGTTGAGCGTGATCTCGGTCAAATCACCTTCTTGCACAACCATTGACCTAGAAACAGTGCTTTCCCTAAATAGTACTGAACCCCAGACCCTTCATGGGTTTTAGTGGTACAGATTACCTCCTTACTAATCCTAGTCCAAACAATGTCAAAAAGTCAAAAATTGTGTCGTCGCTATTTCTTTCTATAACCCTTTTTTGAGCTTTGACTGGACTAAGTCGACTTTATTTTTATTACCCGTCAATTGGGTTCTTAACCTCATTAAATTTGTCACCTCACATTTTTCCAAACATATTCCGGTATACAAAATATTTAAACAGGCAGGAGATGGTCCTGGGTCCAAGGCTTTTAATAAAATAGTTTTTGCCACTATTCAGCCTATTTATGACCGCCACCCCGGACCATCTCCTTCCTTTATAATGCAACGGTCAATTATTAAATATTCAAAATATTTAAAAATTCATAAAAGCACGTATTACTGTGGAAATTGAAACATCATCGTTGTTTGTGCTTTTTATTGTTTCCTGAAAAATGGTGATTTCCAAATTCGATACTTAGCATTTTGTAATAACGAAATAAGTGATTATAGATAATTCTTAACCAACCCGAACAATAACAGGAAAACTATTAAATCTATGCGAAGCTTGAGAGTATGAGTAAATATTTGGTTGGCAAATAAGTCCTTCCTGTTTTTCTGTTTATTTTTATGTCACCATGATAAACTTTTTATCTGATTTATCTGATTATCTGAATTAATCCCTAAGGTGGATTGTTTATCCTGCTTGTAATATGCCAACAACTGTGTCTAACTCTTGTTGGAACAAGCTTAGTATTATGTTTACTATTGCACTGTGAATATGGAAGAAAATATCATTCATTATCGGCATATTATATTGTATTACTTTTAAAATAGATAAGAGTGCTGCAAAAACCCATAGGAAAAAGTTGCAGTGTTTATGAGGTTGATGCCTTAACCGAACGCACCTGTCAAAATGGGTTTGCCAAATTTCATTCAGGAAAGTTTGACTTCAATGATGCTCAACAGTCTGGTCACCCCCGTGAAATTGAAACGAGCAATGTTAAGGCCATTGTTGATCAGAATCCAACACAATCAGTGCGAGAGATTGCTATGGCCCTAAATGTGTCGCACACCATTTACCATTTGCAAAACCATTTGCAAAAGCTCATCTATGTTCACAGACTTACTGTTTGGGCTCCTCACGATTTTTTTTTCGAAAATCAAAAACAATTCCATAACTTCAATACGATTTTAGCTATCTTCAATAAATTTAGCTGGAATTTAGAACCACATCAACTTCACAAAATGACACTGACATGAGGAGATTTGTTTATTTATTCCTTATGTAGCCATTAAATAAAAAAAAACATTCATACGGATATGAAGAGCAATAATTCAGATTTCCAATGGATATAGTAACATCGAGTTTGGAGAACATCCTGAAGAGTCATGAATGATTGTAAGGGTGTTGTATTCCACCAAGATAACTCTAGGCCCCACACCTCATTGGTCACTGGCAATAAATTATTCAGCTTTGGATAGGACCTTTTGCCCCACCCTCCCTATTCATCAGACCTATTCCGGTCTCTGCAGAACTCCATGAATGGAAAGAAATTCCAAGAGAAAGAGGGCATCAAGAACCACTTGGATCAGTTTTTTAACAATAAACTCCAGACATTCTATGAACATGGCATTATGCAGTTGGTGTGAAAAAGTCATATTAATTAATGGTCAATACATTGTAAATTAAAATTAATTTTATGACTATAATACATTGAGTTTGATTTCACCCTTAAAAATTCAAAGGACTTATTTGCCAATCCAATATATATTCTATGCATTATTATGTATTAAAATTATAACTTTTTTTCATGAAATATAGTGCTTTTTGGATATAAGGACTTTTGAAAACCATATTGATAAAAAAAAAAACACATATGAAGAAGTTAATGATGTTTTGATTTTAACGGATTTCAAGTAGTTTTTTTTTTTTTCAGCAAGTAGTTGAAACCTCTTAAATTTAGCTATATAGTAAACTTCGTTAACAATAATAACGTTATTATAGATAACGATTATCGCCTATGAACTTCGATAACCATTCCTTATGTATTATTCAGATAAAACAATAAATAATTATTTCCTTAAATAACAAATCTTCTTCCTCGTTTTCAATTCAACGTTTTACCGTCGCAGTTTATTGATTTTCTTGTTACAATATAATATTATTTTATGATAAAAAAATAAAATAATATGTATATGAAAGAAAAAGGGGAATATTTTATTGGCCTCTAGGGTCAGAGAAACATGATAAATATGAAAATCATTTCCGTTAGGAGAATTTCAATAAGACCTTGCCGTTAATAAAGTGGGACGGATTATAGGACAGCTAAACAATCCTTGATACCAATGGCAGTTTTGATTTGTTTTTTAAACTATTGTTTGTTGATTTGAGAGAGGTTGAGTCAATAATACCCGGTAGGGCAGGCATACTGATGTTTGGCCAATATTCGCAATATTAATGATTATATATATATATATATATATATATATATATATATATATATATATATATATATATATATATATATATATATATATATATACATAATTAAACATACAATACGTTTTAATACTTTATTATTCTTATCTTCATGCTATACAGGCTCCTTTTAATCATTTTTTTACGCTGTAGAACACGATTATGAGACCAATAAAATCTCGAAACATTCCCTAAATATAATTCAATTTACTCAGTATTTATGATGTTATTTAAAATAATTTTGGAATTACTACTAATCTACCTATCTGGTCCCGTTCTCAGATTATAAATAATTTAGTATATGTTAAGATGTTTTTTTTTTATTTATCGGCGATTAGAAAAGCTAATCTAAGCAGAAAATATTTGTTTTTTTAGTAAAACATTAACCAATAGGTACCAAATTATTTTGAAAAAATATGTAAATATGTGAGGTTTACATTTTTTTTTTTTTCGTTTTAATGTTGAAGACAGTGACGACGATTAAAGACCTATGGATTACATTTGTTAAACAAGGCACATACCATCACCTCATATATAATAAGAATAATAATTCTAAAAAATATATTAATATTTTTTTAGCTTATTTATTGAAAAATATTACAATCTGCCTCAAGGACATTTATAGTAGTGTTCACAAAAATAATATATATACAATAAATAAGAAATGAATAAAAAGAACAAATACATACCTATGTACAATATTAAAAAAAATAATAATAAAATTAAAACAATAAAATAGACCTTGTACAATGGCTAGGCTATTATAACCAGTAGAAAAAGATAAGGCAGAAGACATTTGATCCGTTAAATACAAAAGCAGTGTGTCATTTTCATAGTGAGTAAATAATTTATCACAGACGGTATTAACTTCGTACTTTTCTATTGTCAGATATGCCTGAATGAAGACTGAATATATTTAACTAAATGTGAAATTTATTAAACTAATTAATAAATAATATCTTATTTTATCAAACTTTTTATTTTACTTATACCTAGGACAACATCTTCTTTCTCCAGATCCTTTGTGCCGTTAAGCGTGGAGCTGCACTCCCAGCCCATCTCTATCCCTGGCTAGTCTTCTCATCTCCGGTATGGTGCTTCCTCTTGCTGTGCCCAGTTTTCCAGGGCCTGCCACGAGGTCTTCTGCCTTCCGGTCTGGCTTCCATAAACCACCTGGCCCTTCGATTTCGTCCATTCTGCAGATGTGTTCGAACCATTTCAACTGTGATAATGTTATCTCCAATTCCTCATGGATTCTGTCATTTCTGAAAGATTCCCTCTTAGTTTCACCAGCTATTCTTCGGAAGAATCTCATTTCCGCTGCCCACGTGATTATCGAGGGTTGTCCAGTTTTCAGATCCATATAGAAGCACTGGGAGGAGCATCGCCTTATATACCGTGAGTTTGACTTAGAATCTAGGTAGGTTGAGTCCTACGACACCACCTGAACAAACTTCTCACTTGGAATCCTTATATTAGATTGAACCGATAAGAAACTACTTGTCGTTTCGATAACATTTAGATAACATCTTACAGGTGTTTTTTGTTTATTTTCTCTTCTCGTTTTTCATCAAACGAAGAGGAATCCTAGACTTGATGATATCCTTCTTTCACACCTTACAATCCATGTCTTATACAGTATTACGAATCCGTTTATATGTTGTTTGTACCAATGGGTACAGGGGTTTGTTGGAAAAAAATGAATTTCTCATTTAAAAATAAGAATATATATATATATATATTTCAACTTTATATCTTCATCCATACCTGTCATAAGCAATGACAATTAGTGGGTCTGCTTTTGGTAAGAAAAAGTAGTGGCTTGATCGGCGTGAGGGAGAGGAGTGCCCAGCGGCCAGAGATGGGTAAATGTTACTCTGAGTACTGATTTCTTCAAATACTGATCTTTTTTGAGTACCAAAAAAATTATTTACTACTTCAGGTAATGTCAAAAGATTTACTCAAGTAGTCATCTAATTCCCAATAGTGATTCAATTTGAGTAAAATACTTGAGTGTGTGAGGTACTCGGTACTCACAGTAGTATTTATCACCATCTATCCCAGCGGCATCCCTTCCTGTCATGAATTTGATATATTTTTAAGCGAAGAAATCCCTCATCCAGCTTTTGAGCCTCCTCAGTGTGTTTCTGGGCATGTTAAATGTAGACATACTTTGCATGGATGTGTTAGTATGACCATGTAAGTTATCGTGAAATGGCTTGTAGTGTGTCCGTATGTGATCGTTAATTGTTGGCATTTGAAGGTATATATGTAAAGGAATTTTCATGATGTACCATGGAGCTTTAGTTATGGTCCAGAAAAATTTTTATTGACAATTTGGTAGTTTTCATATGTGCGTTGTTTTAGCTGTCTCGTAAATTTGTAAGCCGTAGTCACATATGGGCTTAGGTAAGTAAATGTACGTGTTTAGTTTTTGTTTTAGGTTTAATTTTGAGTGTCTTGAGATAAATGAGTATAAATGTCATACTCCGAAGGTTAACGTTTTTCTTTTTTTGTTGATAAATAATAAATTGATTAAAAAGAAAAACCTGATGGTTGAGTCTGATATTACTTCAAACACCGCATTGCTCTCTGCAGGGCCGTGGGTTCTGGAACTGTAAAGAGTACTGAAATTAGTTAAATTTTAAAATAAAAAATAATTCTTCCAAAAAAAAAGGATGTATTTTCACCGAGAGTTGTATGGGTATGAGAGTAATATGTGGTTTATTAATACTTAAAATAAGTTATTCAATTGATCCTAATTGCTTGATTTTCTTGATTTAACATTTCCTTTAGTCGTAAACCTATGACTTCCTGTCTTACAGTATCCTTTAATAATACCCCACTTATTCCTATTGAACAAACCGATACCTAGGACCCCACCTGGACAAACGTCTAACTTGGAATCCTCATACCAGACTGAAACGACAAGAAACCGCTCGACGTTTCCGACTACTTCAATACTTACTAGACAGACGCTCTAACCTTTCAATTAATTACAAAAGACTCATATACATGGCCATAATAAGACCTATTTGGATCTACGGAGTTGAGCTTTGGGGCTCCGCTAAACCAACGAATGCCTCTCGTATCCAATATTTACAATCCAAAATCCTTAATGCTTCTTTCTTTGTAACAAATCAAATAATCCATAATGGCCTGAATGTTCCATATGTTTCAGATTTGGTCCAATCCAGATATATATCCTTCCATAATAAACTTCAGAACCATCCTAATCCTTTCTAACCTCGCTTCCTCCTCGATTCCTGATAATCCTCCTAGCCGTCTGACAAGAAGATGGCCTCGTGATCTCCTAATTTAGAAACATTAACGACCTCATGTCATTTTTATCACATTTACTGAATGTAAATTAAATGCAAATTTGTTATTTTCATAAATAATAATAATAAAAAAAATTTCCTTCAAATATCATAATACATATAAGAAAGGATTCATCGTACTAGTTTTCAGAAATGAACCTTCATCTAATCCTGACTCATATGCATATTATGACCCGCTCAACAATGCATGAACTAAGGTCATGCTCAACTATAATATAAAATTAAAAGAGCTTTGAAGTTTTTACAAAGCAAGGTGATTTCACAATAGCCAATACTGGGCGTGCAATCCAGTAAAAGACATTTGGAAGGAACTTGGAAGGCTGTTTTAGTCCTTCATGGCCAAGGGCGTGCTTTCTAAATTGATCTGACCCCATGTCAAGGAGTGAGCCCGCCTGTTTGTTTAAGATAAGTCCGAGTTGATTGTCTCCTTGAGATTTATCACTTACTATTCACCCTTTCCTAAAGATAAAATCGAAACTAACCGTGCCGTAATGGTTGGTAATGTTCGGTTACGATCCAGTTGTCAAATTATTCTGATTTTCCACTTATTCTGTTCAAAATATGATTTCTTCCAAGGAACATTGTATCAGAATACGCAACTGTCACGATATGAAATGCCGTAGGATATATTTCGTTCCATGTCAATAGGAGGTTTGCCTTAAAATTAATAAAATAACAGTATAGTTTAAATACAATTTTAAGAATGTTAGGAGGATAATATATTCATTAAATATATAGGTAGCTAAGGACAACTATTTTTCCCAATTTTACGCATATTTTAATTCTAGTTTATCCTGAACCTATTGTTTCTGGTTGGATACATTACATTTTAAAGATACTATAATGATAGTCAAATGTATCCATTTACATCTATAATGTTAATTCTGTAAATTAAAGAATGCCAGAATTGATGAGGTGTCCTATTCGAAACTTATGTATTCTTGGAAAGTAGAATGGCCAACTCAAGTTCTCTTTGCTATTGTCTACAAAATATTTAAAATTCTTATATATATATTAAGAAGGGCTTTTTTAGTAGGCCAGGGATAGAAGACTCCGATTCGCAAATTAATTGCATTTGAGGAACCCATCGCTGTCTTTAATGAGCTACAACTAGGCCAAAAACTAGGTCTTGAATAATTTGCCACCGAACCTTCGTATTTAAAATGTCTAGCGAATTAAAAAATTACCGGTACTTCAGATTTCAATCTTTAAAAAAATCATAACGTTTTAAAATTTCAGGTCTTGTATAGGAAATATACAAAGGGAATTTCATATCGAATGAATCAATAAAATTTAAAAATAAATCGAAACGACATTGATTTTACTATAATTTACTATTTAATAAAGAGCCAGGAATGAGTCTACCATTCAATAGGTCTAATAAACAGCCAAACTTCTTTGCAGAGACACCACTAGATCTAACGCAACCTGTAGGAAAGCATCTAACACCTGAATGAGAAATGAAAGCAATAGGTCTGGAAACAATAAATTGTCACTATTTCGAGCGGAATTGGCTCTGCATGTAAACCAACTGCTCCGCTTGAACAGCTACGCGGAATGCAACTGTAGGAGAATACTGCCAACAGTCTGCTCGATCCATCGCTGCGAATCGATGAAGAAGTCAAAGTCATTTCGGTAGGACTTGCTAGAATACAGAAGGGACTCAGCTATCTTTATATTGTGTTCTTAATTGATCCACTAACCGCTATAAAGGCGATATGCAATAGCCTAGATCATCCAGATGCCAGGGACGCTAGTGATCGGATTAATGATGTAATTAAAAAATTAATCCAGGTGACATTCCAATGGATTTCAAGCCATTAGGCTCTGCCAGGAAACGAACAAGCTAATGAGCTTGCACGGATCGCCTCGGAAATACCGCAAACCAATCCTCCGCTGCCCTACAAATCTGCTGAAAACATCTTAAAATCCGTTTAGAAATAGAAGGAGGTTAGAGGTAAGAAATTGGAGGAGGTTGGAAATTGGCAAAAACAACAGGCAGCTGAAAAAAAAATAGGAATCTTTAACGCAGGTTAGTGTTGTCCAAATGCGAGACCAAGACGATTCTTGGTCTTGAGCATTCAGTCTTGGTCCTGGTCTTGGTCTTCCGCCTGAGTCTCGCACCAGTCTTGCAGTTACCTATTAGTCTATTACCAAAGAGATATTACTGTAATTTTTCAGATTGTGGAAACTTAACTAAGCTCGAATGAAAAATTGGAAGAGTTAAATGCACAAAATATATTGGTAATAGTGATAAAGAGTAGCTAATTCATACTACGCACAATAAATGAAAGTAATAAAAAGCAATAAAATAATACTAAACATAAATGTATTTATCAATTTAGATAGTATATTAGATTGTATAATAATTTTATAATATGGGCAAAGAAATTCAGAGTAATAACAGAAAACTCGGTGCAATCATTCATGTGCTTACAAAATCCATCAATGGAAAACCTGATTTTGTGTTAAGGAACTGACTCTAGTTTTAAACTTAATATACCTGCATTTGACTTTTACACCAGAGCAAAGTGATGGAAGGTTGATTGGGTCAAAATTAACTAACTTACATCTTTAATTAGCTAGCGTATGTTATGTGTTGGTTCCGGTAATATTTCCTTATTAGTAATTTCTTATAGTCCTATCAACAGTCAGAATCAATTCAAACCATCCTGTGGGATTTTTTTAATACTTTTTCTCAAGTTAGACCAAATTTTTACTAAAGTCCTATAAAGAGTAGTAACCGTCAATGTTAAAATAATCATGATCAAGTTTATTTAATAATTGTAACTATGAAACATAAAAATCGAATCAGAAAAAGATTTACTGAAAAAAAAATATTTTTTTTTTCTCGATTATAATGGACTAGGAAAATGAGACTACAAATTTAGGGCATACGATGAGAATGGATAGAAATAAGTTAAACAAACTAATATTTAATAAAGTGATGGGACTGAAGAACATAAAATGATATCCGAAAAAGAAAAAAAAAGTGGGTATCAAGAGGAAGAATGCCAAGATAAGGAAAATTGTGAAAAACATAAAGGTTCTTTTAGAAGAAGAAGAAGAAGAATGAAGAAAGAATGAAATGGAAGATGGAGAGATGGGAGAAAATTATGAGAATAATTTGGGAAAAACAAAAAATATCTAGGTATGATATGATATAGGCAGGGTTCATATTTGGTCTGCATTTTGATAAATAAAATAAACACACAGACATGCACGTGCATACATACACACACACACACACACACACACACACACACACACACACACACACATATATATATGTATGTATGTATGTATGTATATATATACATATACATATAAATGTCCAAGTCCGATTTCATATGTTGATTTTTTTTTTTTTTCCTAATTTTCTATTCATACCTTAAAAGCAAATATGCTGACAATAACTGAACAACAAATGACTTTTCATGCATGAGGGATAGTATCCGACAGCAATTCTTCCTGACCATAATTATGTTCATTGATTGACGAAAGGAGGTATCGCATCCAGCACGTTTTCAGTCGCTTTCTGATAAGCTTGTCAGCTATGTCCGTTCATCAATCTGTTGTTCTCGGTATGTAGGGTTTTATTATATAAGTACCATACAGCGTCTGCTATTGTCTTAAAATTTTGAATTAAAAAGATTGCAGTTTTTGTAATTGGGTCATTTTTGCTGATTCATAAATCTGTGAAGCGTATGGGTTGAGTCTTTGTATTTATTTCCTGCCGAGTTTTTATGATTTGAAAAAATAGATTACAGTAATTTTTTCAGTGTTTTTTTGAAAGCATTATATTATAGCATTATATTTTCATTTTGATATGTGGCCCGTATAATTTATAATAATTGGTGTAATAAAATAATTTATACATTATTAAATAATAAAAATAATATTTTGAAATAAATTTTGCGAATTGAATCATCCAATGATATAAATTCTAACTAGGAGCGTTGCATTAGGAATTGTCTCGACGGGATGTTCAGTCAGAAACCGGTCCCGTAATACTATGAGGAGTATCCCGAAGACCTGAATGGGACCTGACTGCTGGAGTAAGGCGGACCTTGAGACCATCTGACGGATGTAAACAATGCACTCAGGAGGGGAGCTTGCATAACTGCCGGGGGTAAGGCTCCTATAAAAGCCACGCTCACCACTTGGAGGGGGTTTAATCCACCTCTCACGGGCGAACTGCAAGGTAACAACATTAGCACTATTATACATTAATCATATAGTGTGCGTCGCACGGGTTTACAGTGCAACGGTAATCATATTTTTAAAAAAACTGGATAAGTGTGAGAAGTGTCATCGGTTCGGACTTTGGACTGGAGACTACTGGGACCGGCTCGTGGTATTTCTCTGGATTAGTGTTTGCCTTTTTGGTGAGGGTACTCTAGTTTTTCCTCATTTAATAGACATTTCAATTCTTGTCATAGTTAAATAGAAAAAAAAATTAAAATAAAAAAAATCCTTCTCACACTTATTCTGTGTATTTATCAACTATCTATTTTCAATATTATTTAATTCTTATTTAATGTTGCACTGATTTCCAATATCATTTGTTAATTAGTTGAATTTTTCATATATAATGAAGAAGAATCAATTTAATAATCTCTATCAGATGGGCTTAACAATTTATTATTTTATTTTATCATTGTAAGCTTTCAAAATTAATATAGTACTCTGTGTCAATTCAGAAATAGATTTTTTAATTATATTATCAAAAATAATACGAACCAAAAAAAATATTTATTTTGAATTAATTATAATTGCGGAGATACTTTAATATATTTTTATTATAATTAATCGCAAGTACTCTACATAATAATTAATATGCAATGATTTTCAGTTGATGTTTCATGAATTTTATTATTATAATCTTATTGACCTCACGATCATTTATTAGCCTAAAAAATGTTTTTAGGTTTATATTTATGATACATTACTATTAATTTTTTTATACATTAACTATGCCAAAACTTTATATATTTGACTTGGGATTAATACATTAAAATTTTTTTTGTTCTGCAAATTTGTAAAACCTTAGAAGAGAGGTCAGAACTATTTTTTTCTTAAATCAAATTCTAATTCTAAAGCGCATAAATTATTCATTGAAAATCAATATATTTTGAATAAATATAAAATTAATCATGAACTATTAGTTTATTATAGTAATATTATAATTAAAAATCATATTCATATTTTATGTAAATATAATATTAAACTGTTTTGTACCAAAACTAATTAATACGACATAACTCCTTTGATTTATTATGAATTTCATATTATCATATATTTTTTTTAATGTATTTTATAGAAATTAGAAGTACTGGTAGATAATCATTAGGCAATCTTATAATAAAGAAAAAATGCCCTAACCAAGGTCAATTCGATTTCTTGATCGACATTGGATTAATTTTATTTCTGTTGATTTAGAGTAGGTTCTCTTATCATTTCTGGTAAATTCTCAACAAAGATGATTCGACTTCTCAAAAATATAACAAATTTTCAATTGCTCTAGTCCTGGATATAAATAAAATTCAAGAAGTAATTTTCTTCTAATTATGTATGAACCGGAATTAGTTGGATTTGAGGATTCATAATATTAATAATAATTTCAATATCGCTAAAACCAAGATATTAAAACGATTTATGCATAAAAATATCTTATTGGTCGTATGGACCTGATTTATATTAACAACCCAATAAATAATTTCAGTGATACTGTTAATTACATCAAAAATTTAATAACCAGATATTTACTTTATTTTTTGACAACCCTCAAACGGTTTTATTATACAAATTATAATACATACATATACTTTTATTATATGTGTATTATATATATATATATATATATATATATAATATATATATATATATATATATATATATATATATATATATATATATCATAATTTTATATATTGTACATTTGTTACAAATGAAACATTGTAATGTGCATTATAAAATCATTTGAGGATGGAAAAAAAAAATTACCAGATCTTAGAACATAACAATAAATAATATATTATTTGAACTGAGAATAATTCTGTCACGACCAGATATATTTTTTGTGCAAAATATTTGAGTGATTTTTGCTACGATTATGACTTTTATTATTAAATTAATTGATATTAAATCTACAAAAAACATTTTTTGATTTTTTTTTTCGTAGCTGCCTGAACTTATGAATGGGTCACATTTGTTTCGGTTTATTTATTTTCAATTTTCTATTGTCTATTCCAGCTTATAAAAAAATATTTTTTTTGCAACTTTTTACAGATAGTAAAATTAATTAATCAATAAAACATTTTCGAAATTATTATTTTATTTTTCTGCTTATAAAGATCCTCAGTGTCTAGATAACTTAAGATCTCAAAAATTATGAAAACTTTAGTTCGAATCTTTTACACTTTAATAATATATAATAATAATATCTATATGAATCATCTTTGCTAATTCTTCATACGAATTAGCTGAAAATAACTTAGCACTTTCTTTTTGTATATTACAGGCGAGGAACCGTTTTGTTATCGAAAAACGCTTAAACATTCTTCCGAATATATTACATTAATTCACAGTCGAAGAACGATTTAAGTCGATATAAATATCGACAAGCTGTTTCTCAGACATTTATAGACCCATTAATTCTCCTTATGGCTTATTTAATAGATTGTACTAATAATTGGGTTTGAAAATTTTATTAGATGTTAGCTATAAAATTTAACTTTTTTTTTGGCATTCTCCAAAGCATTTAAATGACCTTTTTTCGTTTCCTTTCTGACATTCCTTGCTTACCTCAATCCTACAATGATCTCTGTAATCCTCTCTGATGTGTTGACGTGAGAAGTACTACCTCGGTTTATTCGATTTTAAATAGATTTAAGCAATCGCTGGGATGCAACGCTAACAAATTATTTCTGAAAGCTTGGATTCGGTGATGCGATTTAGCAGTGAGCTGTTTGACGTGATGATGTCTGAATTGGCGAAACGTCGAGTGGTTTGTTATTAACTGTGATTTGGGAGACTAAAAGCTTTGATTCCGAACCTTCCGATAATAACATAAATTATTGCCAGTAAATTATTGATTTTAAAACTTGAATCAAATTATAACCACTTTCAAAGTCATTAGGATTGTGAGTTGTGTAGTGATTTTAAAATAGTTGTTCACTTTGCAAATCATATATTATATAATTCTCGATCTATGCAGAGTTTAATTTGACTAAAAAATAAATAAAAAAAGGAATAATTATAGCCCACCAATCGTCACTGTCAAATCATTTGGTTTGAAAGTTGATTGCTGAAATGGTGTTTCATTTATTTATTTTTTAAACTTATTTATTCAGAACTATTACAATTAAGGACATTTATAATAGTTTTCAGAGAGTACATTCACACTCTATTTACAATAAATAATACAGAAAAATAATAATACTTAAAGTAAAACTATATAAACAAAACAATTAAAATAATTAAAATAACAAATAAAACACGAGCATACTTTTATACAATATTTACAAAATCCATTCACTCAGAAGAACTCCGAGCCAAGCCTTTCTCCCCACCACTAGCGGATCCAGGATTTAAGTTTGGGGGAGGGGGCTTGAGCCCGAAAGATTTTTTTTCGTCATATACATATAACGATAATTAATTTGAAAAAAAGAAAGAAATTAACTACCTATATGAAATAGTGTTTATGTGGTTCCTGAAGTCCTATTAAATGTAATTACAGGAACAAGAATACTTTAAGAGATAGTTTTTAATATTTTTTCTGTAAAACATGGTTATATTTTACCATTTTGGGAGGGGTGGGAGCTTCAGCCCGAAAGCCCCCCCGTAGATCCGCCTGTGCTCTCCACTCGTGGAAAGAAAGGCAGGACTCTAGGAGATCCCAACGCCTCTTACTCAGTTGAATTACTGGTAAAAAGGACCAGCAGACATTTAATTAAAAAACAACTTTAACAAGATCCACAAAAATGTAAAATTGCGTCGTCATTAATAAAGATAAACCGATGTATTTGTGATATTTTTGGACAATGCAGCTTTCTTAAGTGATGTTGAAGGTTGAAAACTTGTAAAAAGAAAACTGTAAATATTTTGGAGAAAAAAGTGTAACAAATGAGCCAAAATAAAAGTAAAAAATGAACCTTTTTTTCAAAATTTGTGGGTGTTAGAATCATTTGTGAAGTAGAGCTTATTCCTTAAAAGCTGTAAAAGCTGATGTTTTAAGATTAATCAAATGTCTAGTAGGCCCCCATTAATTAACTCATTAAGAAATCCTTAAATTAGCTATAAACTTCATTAATTATTTTCTCCCCCTTCTCGCCTATAGATCTAATTAAATAAACATCCAATCTGAATTTATTGTTATATTCTTTATTATTTTTATTTGTACGTTTCTGGGTTTTTACGAAATTTAGTTAGCCTAATTTTTTAGCAAGTTTAAAAAAATTCCAATTCCCAATCTACTAATCAAGCAAGCTTATTCTAGAAGAATTTCCCAATATTGAAAGAAATTATATGCTGAGGATAGAGGCAAAGTTTTCCCGAAACGTACAAATAAAAATAATAAAGAATAATAATATAAAAATGGAGTGTATTATTTAATTAAAGTGAACTCATAGGCAAGAGGTAAGAAGAAAAAAAGAACAACTTTTTTATCACAAGGTGGTATAGCTCAATATATGAGCCAATATACTCCTTTACACTTGGGGCTGGATTCGAATCAACGTGTGCTAAATAATTTATTTATTCCATTAAATCGAATTCATTCAACTGACGATCGACCATAGGATCAGAAGTAGTTTTGGTGTATACCTAACCTCTACTGTATGAAGAGTTTACGTACAATTTATTAAAGCGAGGGAAAGCCCTGGTTAAACGTAAATAATGACCTGAGTTATCAAATATTGAACCATAGGTTGTAATAATTGATTTTTTTCTTTATTAATTCTCAGATACCACGCGATTATTATAATTACATGTCACAAAATTTTCAGGAATTTCAATTCCTAAACTGCTTTCAATTCCAACTTCAAGGCCATCACTAAATTGTCGTACGTGTCGAATTTCGACTTACGCAAGATTTTGACCTCCCCTTGAATAATAATTTCTATTTTGCAATCCAGACAGCCTCAAGTTACGGATAAATTTTTAATTTAGGCTTTTTGCTGAAAATTATCCCTCCTAATCAATAGTTTTTAATTTCTTCGGACGGTTGACTAATATGACCTGTATTTGCAATTACTAACCGAGTTTTGAGCAATCTCAAAGTGAACCTATGATTAAAATATCCTACGGCGCAAGGACATCCAAAACTTGTCAAATCTACTGTCCATCGTATTCAATAATGTTGACTTACTTCAAGACATTTCCGCTATCAATAATTTATAAAAATGTCTTTTCTTCGTCTCTAAAACTGAAAAAAAAAATCATTTCACGGAACTCATTTTTCAATGTATGTTTTGGGATCTTTATCTATTTTTGATCTTAATTTATACGATTTTTTAAAAACAAAACAAAAAAAAAAACTTCATTGATACAACAAAACAATATGATTCGCTATAGAAATATATACATGGTGTCGAAAGGAACTGGACAAACTGCAATAGTGGGCCAGGAAAAAAATCTGTTGTGTCCACTCACACGGCTTTCCAATCTATTTCAGAAAAGATTTTATATGTTTACATATGTACATTAAAAGGCAAAAAAAATTTTAATTACATTAACTTTCCTGAAAATTTATTAAAGAAAAGATCTGAGGATGATTTATTAGATAAACTGAAGCAATGTAATACGCCTTAAGGTAGATCAGTGTAATACCCTCTAATATTGCTGATCAAAAACTGTTTGCCATAGCCTAATTTTGTCACATGATCATTATAGTTAAAAGCGGAGGAAATGATGAAGCTTGTGTGATGCAGGCAACAGATCTTGCATTGGAAATCGAATAGCTGTAACTTCGTTAATAGTTGTCCGAAATGAACGATTTTTATATAGTTTTGTAGAAAATTGTATTACCTTTCAAAAAAAAAGTTTGTTTGTCGCTTATATAATATCCGGTGATTATAGCTGATGGTTCGAAATGCGTTATTTTACTCTTCCACTTTCTCGTATACTGATAAGAATTCCGATTAACCTGTGCTGTCTGTAATCTATCTCGAATCATCTAAGCTGAAGAAACAAGTGGCTCCCTCAAGGATATAGATTAGTCATTCGTTGTGCTTCAATAATTATGATGTTCATTTATATGTAATTTTTACTTTATCCTTTTCTTCATAAGACCAATACGTATACACATAAGACCAATGACTGAAAATGTGTTTTTCGGACTAAGGGGGCTCTGAATAGATCCGTCGAAAACCATATATCGGAAATTTGACTCGATCGCAATACTTTCCTTTCCTAGTATAGGTAGAAAAGTAAAAACTTATATGTCCTTATCCGATTTTCATATGTTTACAAATAAACAAAATTGAGTATATGTATAAGCATTTCGGTATTAGCCTTGTGAATTTGTTTAAAAGAGACTTTAAATAAGTTATAAGTGTAGTATGGTATTATCGAAGGTTATTTAATCGGCCCTTTCATCTTAAAGAATCAGAGGAGACTTACTACTTAGATTTTTTACGATTAGAATTACAAGGAGCGTTAGAGGATGTTTCTCTAAACATCAGAATGCAAATGCACTTTTAGCATGACATATATCCCGCTCATTTCGCTTGTCAGGTGAAGCAACGTTTGGATAATAGGTTTCCAGATCGTAGGATTGGTCGCCGAGGTCCATTTTTTTTAAATTTGTTGAAACATTATTACTACGATCTAAATTAAAAATCTTTTCTTTTTTTTTAACGTTAACATTAAGATAAATTTTTAGAGGCTTTAAGAGACATTTTCAACATTAATGTAATCCACGATTTTAGTTCCGACGGTGGATCATTGTAAATGGGTTAGTTGCCAGCAAATTTAGTCTTTTACTGATATTTTTTTCTATATTATAAGTTAATTAATTTTTCATGAAAAACCAGGAAATTTGGACAGCGTATATTTCACTAGCTATAAAAACTTAGTTTTAGGAGTTAATAGGTTTTTCCTGGACAAATTCTGCCCAGTTTCAAACTATGAAATCGAAAACAATAGATGAATGAATCAAAATTTTAAACTTATCTCCTAAAGAAAAGTAGTAGGGGGACCTATCTGAAACAAAGAACTAGAGCAACGCTCCATTAAAAAATCCACTTCCAATCGCCAATGGACGTGCTTGATACCACTAATAGTCCGAGGTACAGACTCATTTTTATTCAATTATTTACATCCGCCTAAAACTTCCTCAATGTCTTCATATTATCATAATCTATATTTTTTTTCATCTAAAAAAAATCTCAAAAATGGTGCAATATCTTATTAAAGTAATTAATTTAATGAGGTACTAAAAATTCTTAAACACTATTTTGCTTTCCACTTGAATCGTAAGATAATTTGATCAAAAAATCGAAAAAAAGGGTGGCTTACAAAAATATTGGGCCGTTCGGCCTATATAACCTTGTTGTTACGACATTTGGAATGTCATGCCAAACGGACCAATATTTTTGTAGGCCACTTTTTTTCTCTATTTTTTTATCATATGATTCCGTTGAAAAGCTAATAGGTCGATTTCTAGACTGAAAACGTCCCGATTCCGAGAATTTTTGTAAATAAAAAACTTACGACGAGATGAATCTGTTCAAGAAGTTTTTGGCGGATATTAATAATTTAATAAAAAGAGATCTGAATAACGGACTATAGATTCAGTCATCACCCTCTTAAGTGTTCCAGCTGCAAATCATCTGATATTTAGGCGTATTAAGCTTATTATCTGCTAATCTATTGAAAACTATACATAACTTGTACAGTGTCTATTACTAGTAAATTAACTTTACATTTTATATAAAGATATATTTAAAATTTTAAGGTATAACTAAATGCTGTATATGTTTCAATCCATTATTTTTAAAGTGAAAACTTCTTTCGGTGCGTTTTGAACTTTTTTCGGGTGAGTGAATTAGATTGAGCCGTCTGTTCTGCGATGTGTAACACTCTGGTATAGATTAGAATATCTCAAAAACTGAAAATCGGGCCTGTATATAGGTACTGTAAGTGAGGGAAATGTTCAGCATTTCAACCTCTCTGTAATGGGTTATTATTCAAAATTGTATCTTAACGCAAAGCCTTCTAAGTGAAAGAAAAAATAGTCTCGAAAACCATACGGTGACGAGTTTTATCAAAGAAATAGTTTAAAATATCTCAGAAACTAAAAATCGGAGCTGTATATTGTAAGGGAGGGAATTTTCAGCATTTCATATTTTTCGTAATAATCTATTATTTAAAATTTTATCTTAACACAACGCGGTGTTAGGGAGGCGAAAAATAAAATTAGTGTCGAAAACCAAATGGTAAAGAGTTTTTCCTCAATATGGATTAAAATATCTCAAAAACTAAAAATCGGATCTGCATTCTGTAGTGAGGGAAATGTTCAGCATTTCAACCTCTCTGTAATGGGTTATTATTCAAAATTGTATCTTAACGCAAAGCCGTCTAAGAGAGGGGAAAAGAGAAAAATAGTGTCGAAAACAATATCATAATGAGTATTATGAAAGAAATGGATTAAAATATCACAAAAACTAAAAATCGGACCTGTATACTGTAAGCTAGAGAAATTTTCAGCATTTACAATAAGCTATTATCTATTATTTATATTTATTTTTTTTAATATCGACTTGTTAATGTTTTCACTTCTATCGAGTGGCCTAAAGCATAGACCTTAGTTTGTTTTTTTACTTTTTCTCCTCGAAACCATGAATATTCCTATAGCTACCTACATGAGCTCATTACGCTAATTATTAATTAAGCCATGGATTTAGCGTTGCGTTAGATAATTTCTGGTGCTTGCTAATAAAGGGGCGAAGATTCGAACCCCGTATCCTTTCACTTGGGACCAGTTATTGGCTATTAGGGCGCTCTAATATTGCACATGTTCTCCAGGGACTGGAAAATAACGAGATCGGTGTACCACTTAGCCTATGGCTATATTCCAGTTGCGTACGTAAATGTTTGCGAAAGCTACGTGCTGGAATCAACGGGAAAAAGAATATTAAAATTTAACACAGCAAGTAGAAAATTTTTAAAAAATAGTTAAAATACCCAACGTTATTAGTGGGTAAAATGTACCAATTCAACTTCCTGGGATAGAAATAGGGGAAGCGATTCCTTCTATAGTGTACTTTTACTAACATTAAACTTTTGACCTTTTTAAAAATCATTTTATTATATCAACCGCAAATAAAGAACATAAACTATCTGTCAGATTCAATACTTGTTACTATGATCATTTCTTATTCAAAGACTAGATTAAATTGGGAAGAAAATCGTTGATAATATCAGTCTGGAACAATACATCTCAACTGCAAAGTGATTTGATTAATACTAGTAAACGCGTTGATTTAAATACAACCATTATACTATTTAATACTGGTTCAATTGGACAATCATCATTCCCTATTTCAGGAGTTCTTAATGTTATGTAATCCGTGGATTCCTATCTTGAACATCTTTTTTCGTGGACTCTCAGAGAGGGATTCGTGAATTCTAGTTTAAACCTTTGCCCTATCATACAGTGTATGATTTTTATAATATATATTTATTTAATAATACAATAGTGATTAAAGCGTTAGCTCCGGTTACGGTCCCCGGCGTTCGAGACCTTTATACCATACATAATTATTATTTACCTTTACATCTATCTTTACCTCTATCCTCTTCTCATTCAAATATTATTAAAAATTACCGTTTTAGAGACTTCGTATGATTGGCAAAATTCGAAACAATCCTGGCCGAATATCGGAACCCGGGTACTGTAGCCGCAGCTAACGTGTTAAAATACGGTTAGTTTTTATCTCTATATTATAAAAAAAAAGTTTAAGTGACCATGTAATATTTTATTTTACAAATTAAAAAAGTAAGAAGAACCGTAACGAGGACACTTCACTTCTTATTCCCAAAATTATTTTTCCCCTATTATGGTTACAACTTGGCAATAAGTATAATTATATAAATTTGCAATGAAACGCGCTGTACAATATAGATTTTCGAAGAAATAAAAAATTTGTCTGAACTGTTGTTTCGTTCCGTTTATTTTATTTTGATAACAAATAATACAATCTCAACTACAGAAAGCATGTAAATTACAGTTATACAATTTGAGCAACGAGTAGTTCAATTAAATGAACAATTGTATAATTTATAAAAACAAATCAATCATAGTATTTATTTCAATTTAAGAAGAAAAGAAAAACAATTAAAAAAATTACTTAATAAAATTAAAACTGGTTTAAGTATGTGAATAATATATTTCTCAGTACTGGTATAAAAAAAAAAAAAAATTCTATAGCAGCTGGTGACCCAGATTTCCTTATGAATATAAATAATACATCTGTTAGACAAAGTTTTGTTTTTAGTGATAGTAAATATTTATCTTAGAACAACTGTTTTAAAACAATAACACACTTCTATCTTCGTCGCTCAAACTATTACCTCCTGAAATATTTTGGAAATATCAAAAGAAATTTCTTTCAATACTGAGCATCGAAATTAATATAGACTAAGATTTATACATTTTTTTTTTCTTTTAAACATTCGATGCAACATTTATTACAATAACAAAATATATTAATAAACTATGTCAAACCGTTATTATTATTTACTCATCTAACTTAACAGTTTTAAAAATATTAGCAGTGAGTTAAATAACTGCACGCTACTCCGTCTTAAAAAGAAAGCAGAGTTTATTCAATATAAATGAGGAATTTTCAAACTAAAATCATTGTGTATTTATTTATAAGTGTACCATATTTAAATTAAATTAATTAAGATTAAATTAACGGTATTATGTATTTTTTTCTATTTATTTATTTATTCAGAAATATAACAATCTGTCCCAATAAAAAATTAAAATTTTATAAAAATTTAAATCGATCTTTGATGTTTATTGATTCGTTTAAAAATAATGATCACTCACTGAGTAATATAGTATTGTATAAATAATAGTAATTATATAGTGATAAAAAAAAATCATCTTTTATATAAAAATTGGTATATATTCAAATTAGTATAGTATACAAGTCATTTCTATGTATGTATTCCTTATTAATGTACACATTTTTTAATATTATATTTTTGAAATCGATTTAATTGTGAACACGGTACCTGCGATGAAAATTCTCATTTTAAAACGAAACCCTTTCAGCTCCATGTAAGTGACATATCCATCAATATTTTGAAAATAAAGATATTCTGTTGCTAATAGTTGTCCACAATATTCTCTATCTACAATTGCAGGCTCAACGTATATTGTAGTGATTAAACAAAAAATTGAAATAGCTAATTTAAAAAACATTATACTACAAAATTGTTATTATTGTTAATTTAAAAAAAAAAACGATCAAGATATTATTTCATTATATCATAAATCACTTATGATGCAAAATAAAAATATATATTTTTTTTTTAAATTGTCGATTTCAAAACCTAAATTATAAACCAAAATTTTATCAACTTCCAAACAGGGACCGACTTATATTGAAATTTTACCAAAAAAGATTTGCGTAGTAAACTACGAACAAGTATAAATGCCAGGAGTTTACGGGACTACAGGCATATGATTTACGACTGGCGAATGTTTGAGACAGAACGCTTTTTCCTGTACCTGAAAATCACGTGTAGGAATCGAAAACAATAGGGAAGTTTTACAAATAAAGCAACAAAAAATATTATAAAAATGTTGTTATTTTATATTGTATTGTGATATTATATGCAAAATTCTGAGATATTTTAATCCATATCTTCAACAAAACTCGTTATCGTTTGATTTTCTACAGCGTTGCACATCGGAATCTGACGGCTCTATCTAATTCACTCTCCACAAAAAAAGAGAAAAACGCACCTAAAGAAGCTTTCAATTCAATAATTTAATTTAACCTGTTCCTTAAATAAAATATTTAAAAATCGTTACTATACCGCTTCGAAAAAATAATAATAATACAGATATAGATTCACATATATAACGCCTACACAAATACGAGCGTCATGATACGGTATTACAAAACTTTTTTACACCAATTAAGAATCTAATGAAACACACGAATTACTACAACAGTAGTTTTTAAAGGTCAACGAATAAACTCTGAACAAATTGTCACCAATCTCATGCGAATCGTAATTAGAAGACTGGAAAGAGCACAAGTGATTTGTTAACCTAACCAAAGAACACAAATCAAATAAAAATATTAAAAATTAAATAAGAGATTTCTGATTTTAATTGTTTTTTTTATTGACGTTGCTACTAAACAGGCCTCAGTAAATAATGGAAAAGTTGGGATTCAAACATGTAAAAATTAATTAACAATTTAACAAGATAAGTACTTTTTCTCTAGTGGACATTTTAAAAACCACAAGCGCTGAAATTATGTTAAACAATTTTTATAAAAAAAATACTATTACGAAAAACGTAAAAATAGAAACACTTTCCATTAAGTAATATTTACGTTACGTATGAGAGAGTAAGATCTGAATTCTTTAATGATTAAATAGATCGATACATTCTTACATTTGTTTCTGTAAATATAATTATTTCTATAAATATATATTTATAGAAATTTATAGGAATAAATTTTAAAATACGCTTTCTCAAATAAACTTTTAGAATAATAATTAGGAGAAACTCTAGCACGCATGGATAATCCTTACAAAAATATTAACTCATTGATCTCTGTAGTGGAAAACTATTCGTCCTTGGAATTTTTTAATCCTCAACAAAAATGATTTCCATCATCGCCATACTTATTAGCTTATGAGGCCATTTAAATATTATATTACAATTACTCAATAAATTTATTTAAAACGTATTATAAGTAAATAGAATATCATCGTAGTCTCTGGTGCAGACCCCTTTTTATCGAATTATTAATATCCGGCTGTAACTTCGTAAATAGTTTCATCTCATCATAACCTACAAATATTTTATTTACGAAAATTCTCGGAATTAGGGCGTTTTCAATCTGGAGATCGGCAAACATTGTCGATTTAATTAGGTACTAAAAACCAGTAAATACCCATTTATTTGCTTTCTTAATGGATTGAAAGATAAATTGATTCTATAACAACAACAAATTCTATAAAACAGGTGGCTCACAAAAATATTGAGCCATTTGTCCTATATTATCTCGTTATTTTGAAAATTTGGGGTTGTAGGTCACGCCAAAAGTTTTTTGGAGGCCTCCTTTTTTCTCGATTTTGTGATCAAATTATATTACGGACCATGTAGAAAGCAAATGAGTATTTACGAATTTTTAGTACCTAATTAAATAGACAAAGTTTGCTCCCTCCAGTTTGATAACGCCCTAATTCCAAGAGTTTTCGAAAATAGTTGTAGGTTAAGATGAAATGAAACTATTTACGAAGTTTCAGCAGAATATTAATAATTCGATAAAAAGTGGTCTGTAGTACAGACGAGTATTCCTCATAATTAATTATGGAACTGAATATATAATTATTATTAATATTTATTTGAGTATATATATATATATATATATATATATATATATATATTCTTATAATTGAACAATGAACTTGTAGAATTTCGCCAATCTGAACTAATTTTAACTAAAGGAAATTCGGATCAGTGAATAATAATTTGAACTATCGGATGAAAAAAAAAACTTTATTAATAATAAATCAATTTAAATGCACTATCCAATACAATGTAGTGCAAAAAATGAAATTTCATTTCGTCTCTCTCTTTTACCTTCGTATTAACGGCGTTGTAAGACACATATTGTTGTAAGATAGATATTATTTTTAGTTTTTCTATGGTATATTATACAACTATATTGCAATTCTTATTTCCGGAAATCAGTTTTCAATATGCGCTATTGTTTCTCCCATTCCATTTACTTATTAATTATAAATTTCTATAATCGTTCATATTTATCCATTTCATATTACTAATAACCAGTAGAAATCATTAATTATTTTAAATAAAAAAATTAAAGATACTTCAGAAGCAGGGGTTTGAAACTTTTATGGAACTTTTTAAAAAAGTTACATATTAACAGTTTCTGTAAAATATTTTAGAAAAAAAAATTTCTTAAAATAAAGGATTTTTTTTCGTTATAAAGATCCAGATTTATGGTAAAAGTTTAACTTGCATAAATTAAAGTTCTTAAAAAAAGTTCTGTTAAATAAAAAATAAACAATAATTGGGCTTAGGTGAGAGTTATAATTTGTCTTAAATAAATTACACATGATTTTAATTAGTCAATTATTTGAGCAGCTATGAATAAAAGTCATTATTATAATCGGCTTTTTATTTATGTAATCTAAAGAACTGATAATATTTTTGTAAAATAAAAATTCTGCAAAACCTTCACTTGAAAAATTGTAATGAAAAAAGTTCTAGTTCAAAAATAAATGAAAAATCTATCGACAATAAAAATTCCTGTGGTACCGAAAAGTTTTAAAAATAACAGTTTTTTTTTTTTTTTTGTTTTTTTTTTGTTTAAAGCCCTGTTTAAAGTTCTTCCAATAAATCGATTTTAGCAATAACAAAAAAATTTTAATAACATCCCAGACTTTATCTCTCTTGAATATATATATTCCATTGTCGTCTCCGCTGTTCATTTTCGGTTCGCGCGCTGAGTGTCAAATCCTCGTACATCCTAGTACAATTGCTCATTGAAAATTCATCCTATTGTAGGCTCAATGTTATTAGTTTTTCTTGGACGAATTAAGTCAGAGTTTTGCTTATTTGTTCAATTCGTAATTTAAAAACCTTTTTGCATTAATTTTTCTTTAAGCTAATGGGTCAAGAAGTAGAATGAGTTTATTAATTTAAGATATAAAATGTACCATATGTCGCTGGTTTAGCTCGGGCCAGATATCTATCCTTTCATGATAAACTCTAGTCTCATCCAAATCCCCTTGTTTTCAACCTTGCTTCTTCCCCAATCCCTGATAATCCTCCTGAAAAGGAGATGGTCTCGTGATCTTCTTACTTAAAATTATTTAGGGAGTGCTACCACTGGGTAGTATCTCTTCAAACCTGTTCATGCCATTATTTATAATTTGAGCATATTTACTAGTTGTATTTGTATACAGTTGTAAATTCCATTAAATAAACAAAAAAAAAGGTATAAAATAAGTTTGAAAAATCATAAATAAAAGTACCTATATTTTTATAAGCTATTGGACATTTTTGTATCAAAATTAAAACAGCAAAATAAACTTTTTGAAATATTCAATATTCCTATCATCATTAAAAGTAATGTGAAAACACATTATTAATTTCGCACATGCATTTGGGTGTGTGTGTAGATTGCTTGGAAATTGATGCAGATTTTTTTCTGGTCTTGACATTTTATTAAAGACTAAATTATTTTCGACTATTGAAATGCTACAGAAGATTTTTAAAAAAGTATTTATTTAGTAGATCATTAATAATTATTGACAACTACAAAAAAAAAATCTCTCAAAAGTAAATAGGTTGTAATATAGAGTGTTATATAAATAAAAAAAAAAAAGGATCCTGCATTATTTTCCGAGCAACTTTGTATATTTTAATATATATGGTCCTATTCTTCCATTAACTTTAGGAGAAAAGTAATATATGATATTAAGGGTAATGTACGTTACATATTAAGCATTTATATTTCATATCAAACATGTATATTCCACTAAGTGGATGTAATAATGTTAACAATAATTTCAAGAATAAGTAATCTTAAAGATTTACTACAACAAACAGTACAGAATATAAATTTCGTTCACATCAATCGTGTCATAATTTGTAGTGTTGACAACTCGCAACTATAATCAACATGCCAATTTGCGAAAATTTAAATTGATTCGGTCAATAAATTATTTTATCGAGTAAAATATTAATAAAAACAAATTCTCCGACTCCTTGGAGATTGGTGATCGGAGATTGACCAACGGAGCGTTGTATAACGTCATCCGGACCGCTCGCCCTCAGGATGAATTATGGCCTACAACAATAATTAATTCTTCGGTAATATCAATCTCCTTCGATGAGGAAGCTGTTTGGCTCCGGCGTTTTCACGATAATTACTCCGATTTCTCTAGTCTTCCCCTTTTAAATAAATATTTTTTCCGTTTTATTACCATTTTTATAATTTATTGGTCTAATTAATTTATTAATTTTAATTATATAACCCACTAGAATTAATTAGCTGACGGAATCTGGCCCAATAACTTCACAATTTTTCTAAGATTGCTAACGTTGCTATATATTTTTTTTTCAGCATTTGAAATTCATAAAATATTTTAAATGATGATTTAATAAAATTGCGTTATTAACTTTTATTTATCGGAAGATTGATCTAGAAATCTGATTAACATAAATTTAAAAAAATGAATTATTTTATTTTTATTTTTACCTAACAATTTTGCTGTTAATTTAAATTTAAATTTATAGCCCATATCTTGTGTTTCTGATGTACTTCGTACAAAAATAAAGTTCCCTGATCAATGCTTAAACGGGGAACTACCACCGTCATAAACGAACTTATATCCAACCACTTTATAGCTTAGTAGTCCAATAATTAACTCCAAGTAGTAAATTATATGCCAGCAGCCATACTCGACTATGAACCAGAGATGAGTAAGTGCTACTTTGAGTACCGAGTACTATTTTACTCTCAACGAATCACTATTGGGAATTTAATCACTATTTCATTTAAGCGTTTAACATCCAGTGAAGTAGTAATTAAATTCTTCGGTACTCGAAAAAGGTCCGTATATATATATATATATATATATATATATATATATATATATATATATATATATATATATATATATATCTGCTATGAACCCGATGATTAAGAGTGTCTTACCGACGAAGTTACATGGGTAAGAAACTCTTTAAAGTAAAAACTGTTACTTATTCATAAATAAAATTAAAAATATACAGATTTAGTCTATAAAACAGAAATTATTCTATTCTTAAGTTATTAGTTACAATTTTCTTATTTGGACAAAAGCGGATTAAGGCGGTACACGGACTAAGCAGCCGCAAAGAGGCCCCCCTCACAGGGTAAATATCTCAATTTAAAGATTTGTAAAATGAAATCAAAGCTTAAAAAAAAAGCTACATAAAAAGACCGCATAATTCAAACTTGAAATGTTATATGAGACTTTCAGTTGATAGAATGACTCAAATATCAATTTTTTTTATTATTAATTTTAGAGATATTTTTATTGGGAAAATGTATACCTTTATTCACTGTTCTATATTTCAAAATTGCAATCATCTACTCCCTTGGAGTCAACTTACTTGAAATCAACTTTCTCACTCTCCCTACAGATATTATAAATTTTTCAACTAGAAATATCACTAAAATGACTTTCCTCAACAATGTTGAAATTGGGGTTAGTCATTCCGTCAACTGAAAGAATCGCATATTACTGCCATTGTGTTATATTCTTTAACTGTTGGTCTGTATTTCTTTTTTTTAAGTGTGTATTGGGGGGTCCCAAAATGCTTTTCTTTTAGGCTTTCTCCTTATATTGATCTGCCCATGGATTTGAAAATGTTAAAATAAGCTATTGGGGATAAAATTCTAACCACGCAAAATCCGTATACAACCAAAATATTTAGAAACAGTACCTCCTTAACACGGTCGGATCTACAGGGGGAGGTTATGGGGCTGAAGCCCCCTCCTCAAATTGGTAAAATATAAACATATTTTATAGAAAAAAATATTTAAAAAATATCTCTTAAAGTATTATTTTTCTTGTAATTACATTTAACAGGACTTTAGAAATCACTTAAACACCATTTCAAATAGGCAGTTAGTTTCTTCCTCTTTTTCCAAAGTAATTAAAGTTATTTATATAAAATGAAAAGCTTTCGTGCTGGAACACCTCCCCCCTCCAAAAAAAAAATAAATCCTGGATCCGATAGTGCTCCTTAAAAAGCCCTAAACTTAAAAATAGTTGGGATTATTTCATATCTAAATTAATTATGTGCTGAGATTTGTCTTGGTTGAGTCGAATTTTCCATAGTTTACATCACTCATAAACTTTTATAGATTTTTAAGCTTTGTTTAGAGTGTTGTGTCGTCTATATAAGTCACGATCAGTGTTTCAGGACTGTAATAATGGTAAGTCTGTGATTTGTTCGACAAAAAAAAAAATTCAGAAAGAAATTATTGAAGAATAAAATAATTGGTAAGAGGGAGTGATAAATAATCGTTTAACTAAAGTTCTGTAATTACAATTAAAAAACAAACCAGTGTATTAATAATCATAATTATTTTTATTCTAATACGCATCAGATTCCATTGCAATTATTCCTACGCTCTGCGAAAGCGTGCTTGAATTCGTTCCTCGAGACCATCCCTACTTTGCATTAAGCAAACTCCTAAGGGCGGAGTATACGTGAGATAAATAAATTACTACGAAACAGAAATGAAGCGCTCTTAATGCCCCGCTCATGAGCTATTTCCAGGCTCACGAACTCTTAATTAATCCCGGACCCTATGTGATTGACGGCAGCGAGTGATTCCTAGGATCCGTGAGAGAACTTTCACAGGGCAATTTGCCGAGTCTTCAGTTATTATTTTTTCACTGAAACGCGCCGACTAAAGGCTTTCGAAGACTCATATTACATATAGTTGGAGTGGTATTCGCTTTAGCAAGTCCAATGGAATGGAAATAAGTTATATAACTTTGATACCACCTGGGCAACTTTATGACTAAGGTAGTTAACAAGTTAAGACTCCTTGCATGTTAATTAAAGATACGTCGTCCAAAGTTAAAGTACTATTGATTAAATCTGATCTTCTGTTTTTTAAATATTTTATGTTAATTTTTCCAAGATGTATTTCTTTTTTAAAACTTGTCAGAAAAATCAAAATATAATAATTATTAAAGACATTTTCTTAAATTAATAAAATATACTTTCTCACATTACCTCGTAATTACTTAATTTAATTTTTTGCTTTAATTTATAATGATTTTCTAAAATCCATTTTTTTTTTAATCTTTAACATATTTATATTGAAATGAAGTTTTAATAAATTGCCTCTAACCCATTTAGTTTCACATGACAAATAAATAATAAAGTATATATTTTTGTTCACTATCCGCATGAAAATCTTCTTTTCCGAAATCTCTGTGGATTAAAAATGCCGGAAATTAGTACTCATATTATTTTAAGAATTTTCACTAATGTTTAAACTATCTATGAACCATCTATGAAGGCTAGAAATAATAATACAATAAATTATTTCATCACGGAACAAATTTGTTAAACAAAATATTATTTTTTTGTTATAATTTATTCATTTATTTTTAATCATCCCATTGTTAAATATATATACGATAATTAATATGGTCAGTTAGAGTACAATATTTTTCATGTTTTATATAAAAAAAAAGGTTTCTTAGTGCCTGTAATCCAATAAAATCTTCATTCTATAAATACTTGAACCTTATACCAGAAGGCCTACAGAGACCATATAAAAAAAAATCTAAAATTTAAAATAAATTAAAAATTCGTAATTAAAATAAACTTGGAGATAAATTAACCGTACGTTTAATTTTTATCTGTGTATCTAATATGTTTGCGTTAAAGAAATTTATTTTACTTTTTCTGTTTTATTTTGTTATTATTAATAAGTATTTTATATTTCTATTATTTGAGTTATTTATTTATAATTTCTGTAAATATGATTATTGTTTTCCTTAAATAAGGCGGAATGTAATATTATTCAATACAAAAGTCTTAAAAAAAAATCATAATTATTTTTTGTTAGAGCACATTAAATAGTCTTTAAATTATAAGAGCACCTCATGACACAGGAATATCCTAATAAAACTGCATATTCGTTTTTAATTATCACGAATTAGTTACTGGTTAATTAGACTAGATTAGCTAATGTATGTTATCATCATGCTAACGTTTTTATTATCTCTGACCCTGAATGTAGAAAGTAGGTCAGGCCAAAATTTTCGTAAACCTAACATCTGATTATTAATAAGATTTATATCTCATTGAAAAATATTTCCTTCATGTGTTCGTGTTATGTAACCTGCGCTATAGCTGTCTTAATTTCTTTAGAACTTGTGAAGAAATATTTAATAAACTATGTATTTGAATAAAAGAATTTAATCTGTATTAACATTAAAAAAATAAATAGATAGAATAGAACCAGTCTGTCGAGGCATGTGTATTATTATTTTTATTACCTTTATTTTATTTTTATACGAAATAAATAAACAATTATCTTTGAATATCTACAACTTAAAAATAAACATATTAATAACTTACATTTTTTCTCATTACAATGATTCTTCAAGCATATATATCTACTTGTACCAGCTTGCTACATAAAGCGTATTGAGATAAATAGTTAGGTTAAGTGACATAATACGGATACATTTTAATACTTTAAATTATAAGAAAATAAATGAACATAAACAAATTATAGTAATAAAAGAAAATTAATTAGATCTATCCAATATCAAATAACTGTTGGCTATTATAGTTTAAATTTGTAAGATTCACTAGCTGTAATCTCCCACTGTTCTTATTTCATTTTTATTGTCATTAACAAGACTTTAAAAAGAATTATTGTTTTCAACGTTCTGTAATTCAAATCTATTAAAAAAATTAAAAAAATTAAGTGGACCACAAAACATTTAGTAACTAATATTGCAAATATTCTCGGATTTTTGAGTTTTACCAACATAGAAACTTGGGAAGTAGTACTAATTTATTTTAAATAATTACGTTGTCAGTCTCTGATTGTTCTGGGGAAATATTTGCGAATTTCTTAGTTGAGGACTTCAAGGTTTTCCGTGGCCAACTTCGAAGTGCATAATTATTAATCGTGTTGAACTGATCAATGCTTCAAAATTAAACATCCGAATCTATTATTTGTTGTGATAACGCCTATAAAATATTATAGTTCAATTAAATATCGGAATGCTGCCGCCAAGTTACTTTCCCAATCCCTCAATGCCACGAAAGCACTGCCATTTCGCTAGCTCCGACAGCCCTTCGAGCAAACAATGGCACACTACAATGAGCGCCCAATGACTGGAGCCATTTACTGGATCGTAATACAATCGCCTCTATTTGACACGGCCCTAAAATGCCCGAGAAAGTGAATCATGTCAAGGATAGAAAATATTTCGCACTATAACTGGTCACCTGTCATTAATAGCTTCAATAAAACAGTGATGACGGTGGCAATAACGTTCTTGATTTACGTAACCGCTTCCAGACGAAAAAGTAACGAATCATATCTTTAAGGGCTCCTTACTCTTATTATGGTCAACTATAATTCCATCATCATATATATTTAATTATAAATATACAATATATTTATATTAAGCAAGTTCCTAGTTTAAACATCCGGTGACATCGATCAGCTCAGCGCTGAATATAGGCAATTTCACATTGCTTAAAGATGCTGTGAAGTTATAGTTAGTTGCTTATGTTCTAAACAACTAACCGATGCACCCGTCGTTGACGAGATTCTACTCCATATTTTGTTTTTATTCAAAGCCTGTTTTAAGTCAAACAAACCTAAATATAATGCAAAAATTTCAAAAGTCTACCATTAGACATTTCTGCGATTATCGCCGGCAAAATAACAAAAATAACATTGGACATTGTCACCTATATCCGTGTAAAATTAGAACTTGATCTGAATATTGTGACGGGCGGGGTGACATTTTTGGGATTTTTTTTTTCTGAGTTCCGGCTAATCCGTTTGGTTAATCCTTAAAATACGACAACATTTGTTAGGCTCGAGAAGTTTAATCAAATGACACCTTCAACGAGAAGATCGGACAAAGTTGAAAAATGAATGTGTTTTACCCCTGTTTTAAGCGACAATGCGTTAAAGATGTTCGGGATTTCGGATTTTTCCCGTTGAGTTGTGATAATTTTTTCATCATTTGAATAGTACAACTTTTAAATGTGCGATAGAGTAGGTTGGGATGAGAATCGAAGTAAGTAACTGCCTAACCGATATCTCAAGACAAATTACTCAAGAATTCATAATTTCGGTTCTACTCAATATTATGTTTTCATTCAAAACCTATGTTTTAAGTCAAGCAAAGCTGAATATTATGTCAAAATTCTACCATTGCTGAGCTTACTTCTGACAAAATTTCGTTGGTTGCGTTTCGACAAAGTTTCGTGATGCGGACATACAGACAGACAAAAATTTTTTAAAAGTGGATTTGGTGTTTGTAATGTATGAAACGAAAAGATATCATGAGACGGGTTGATTCTATTCAATATACAGACAAAAGCTTTATTTTATTTACATAGATATCTATTTCAACTTCATCTGGAATTTCTGATTTATTTTTTCAGATAACCAGAACTTAATTTTAAAAAATAAAATAAAAATGTGGGATTATAATTGGAAGCTTCGATCTTTTACCTTTGTTCTTTGCGCCAATTCGGTATATACTAGACCCGTAAAACATAAAACTACAGTAGCGCTCATAGAGATTGCATCACCTATTTCTTTTGATTCTAATGCTGATAACTTATATTCCATTAAATGTTTTTAATTTTATTTACTAATTAAGGTTAAAAGGAAACTTTAACAGTATTTCTCAATTCAGTTTTAACTAATGTCAGAATTAAAGTTATGATTATGACCTGTATCAAAAACCGTCCTAGTCAAAAACATTAAAATTTTGTCGCTTCATGAAGTAAAGGAATCTTAACGGGGAATAGTAACGAGGAAAGAATACCACCAATCAACTTCAGTCATAGTTTTGAAGAAGAAAAAAAAAGGCACCATGGAGCGAAAGAAAGAAATGGGAGGAGAAAAAATAAACAAACGATTTAACCGCTTAATGGTGTGATTGTTTTTAGAATATCGTTTTATAACTGGCAATGAAATATCCGGAGAATTTTGCAGTAACATCTCGTAAATAAAATAAATTTTTTTCTTGGTGATGCAATCTCTGTGACACCGAACGTACATACTATTTACATATTATGTACATACTATATACATGTAAACAGTACTAATGTACTGGATATAATGCATCTATAGTCTTATTTAGGATAATATATATTGCTGACTTGTTTGTTTGAATACACCAATTTCTGAAACTACAAGTTCGATTCGAAAAATTCTTTTTGGTGTTGTATATACTGTTTATTGAAGAAGACTTTAAGCTTTATCATAGGAATGAAGCGAAAATTATCTCAGACTATCATAGGTTTCCGTAAATATTTTTTTCTGTAAATTAAAATAAATGGTAGGTACATACGTTTGAAAAAATTGGAGTCAATTTGAGATAAAATTGTCTTTCCATAGACAACAATATTTTGCCTTATCTAGATAAGGTTTTAAAAAAGTTAAAAAGATCGTTTGTATTATTGTGGTATATTTTTTTCTATAATTACTTTGATAACGTGTTACTACAAAAAAAATTGTTAATATAGTCATCAATGATCTCAGGGCTGAGTTTAAGAACTTTCTCAAGCATTTATAATCCAGTGGTGAATCATTCTATCTTTAATAACTAAGCATTTTTGTTAAACCTAGTAAAAATCTGGAAGAGAATTAGCATTGCTTAGGAGCGACTTACGATATCTTGTGAGTCAGAAGTTAGAGTGGGGTAAGATATCTCTAATCTGCATTAAAGTGAGTAATTGGGTCTCGGTATTAATGATTGTTGAATTGGCGAAAGTTGTCCGTTTAGCTATCAACTGCTGCCTGAGAGAACATAGTCTTTGTTTAAACACATCAAATAATAATTTTAATCACAGGCAGTTCTACGGAGGAGGGAGCTTTCGGGCTGAAGTCCCTCAGAAAATGGTAAAAAATAATCATGCATCACGAAAAAAGTATTAAAAATTTATCTCTAAGAGTATTATTGTTCGTGTAATTACACTTAATGGGACTTCAAGAATCTTTTTGTGTTCTTCCCTGCCTCGCCTTTTAGGCTATACGGGATTTTCCTGGGCCAGAGGGTGAGGGCGGGGAATTTAAAATCCTCTCCTGCACAGGGATGCGAACTCATACTTTTTTAATCTTCTCAAATCTCTTATCCGGTTGCCAGGCAACTCGCGGTGCAGTGCACACGCTTTAGCCCATTCGGCCACCCCGTCCCCTGGACTTCAAGAATCAATTAAACACCATTTCATGTAGATAGTTAGGATCTTTCATCTTCTCCCAAAGTTAGATATAAAGTAATCGTTAGATATATATAAAAAAAAAAGCTCTCCCCTCTCCCCCCCAAAAAAAAAAAATCCTGGATCCACTACTGATTCTAATATTACTTAACTATATGGTGGCAGCTCAATCATGGGGTTGCTAAACTTACTGTCCAGTTAGCCAGGGGTCAAACAGCCCAATTTATATTTCCATCAGCCGCTAAGACAGGGATTGAATTGCATCTTTAGCATCTCATATCCTCCAGCTTATAAATAGTGAGGCAGCGTGGGTCACGACTCAGGACACAAGGCATTTACGATTACTAAAAGGCAAAATTCTAGTTATTGATTTGAAGTGTATCTTTTGTCTATATTTTCACGCATTAAAATAAGTTTTCTAAAGAACTTTTCCAAGTTGAAAAACATACTTATAATTCCTTAGATATAATTGAAAATACGTCGATAAGCAAAGAAATGTGAAATAAAATTCCTTTCCAGCTAAAACGATGTCTAATGTTTGTATTTACAAAATTGCTCAATATTTGGTCAAATCCAGCTTAATAATGAAAAAAACAAAATATTTTCAGGTCATATTTAGCCGAAACCTTCCAAGTTTCCAATTATAAATAGATGTCAGGTAAATTAATGTCCTTATGGCTCTCGTATCGAAAACACGGGCATATTGATTTGAAGTGTAATTAAACTTTTAAAAATACGCTTATGATCAAATTTAATCAGAAAACATTTTAACAATTCTTTATTTTAATAGTTGTTATCATAACGCTAATCCGGTCTAACAATGAAGTAACTGCAAATTATAAAATTTTATAAGAGAGGCGACAAAATTAAAATTATTATTATATACATAACATAATCTTTAAAAGTTGTACCAGTGTGAAATTCTAAAAAAACACAACTTTAGATTATATTTTAGATTGAAACGACAAGAAACCACTAAGCGTTTTCGACTACTTCAGAGCTTAATAGACAAACGCTCTAAGCTTCCGATTAAATACAAAAGACTCATATACGTGACTATAATAAGCCCTATTTGGACTTAGGGAATTGAGCTATGCGGCACCAATAAACCGTCGAATTCCTCTCGTATCCAAAATCCTTACAATCCAAAATCATTCGTAAAATCCTTAATGTTCCTCACATTGTTACAAATAAAATCATCCATGAAGACCATAATGTTCCTTAAGTTTCAGATTTGGCCAGATCCAGATACCTCCCCTTCCACAATAAACTTCAGAACTATCCCAACCATCTCGTTTCTAATCTCTCTTCCTCTTTGAATCTTGATAACCCACCGAGGCGCCTGAAAAGAAGATGGCCCTGTGATCCCCTAACGTAGACGTATTATTTGAGTGTTACCAGCTGGTAGTTTCTCAACAATTGTTATCATGTCATCCTATTCGTTGTTCACATTTAATAGATTTATTTTTTTCTTAATACAGTTGTGGATATCAAATATCATTGGATAAAAAAAATAAATGAATTTAAAAAAATAAATAAATATTTTATATCCATAACGTTCATTAGATCAAATAGGTCTTTCTGACAGTTTAACGTTCTAAACATATTTTCCAAAAAATTTAAAGTGATATAAGATTCTGTAATTAATTGTTTCAAATGAATAATTTTTTGTCATGTATAATTGTTTCTATGTTTGTAAATACCTATTTTTATTCATAGTAGGGTGATAAGTAAAAGTTGCGTAAAACGCAACTAGATATGATCCCTTTTTCTTTTTTTAACAAATCTATGCATCCACTTTTCATCATGAGCCTTCTATCAGCTCTGTGCAACCACGTCGCAAAAGTATCAACAATTTTATTGGAAGCTACATTTTTAAGCTTACCAGGGAAATTTTGGTCTTGCACATATTTAGAAATACAATTTTTTCCCTTCTTACTGGCTTTTGCAACGTGGCAGTCGAAGTGTAAAATGATAAAACAAAACTAAATTTTATATATATATAAAACGATAAATTTAAAAAAACTCAAAAAAATATATATATATTAATCTATTTTTTATACTTTAAATGGTGTTAGTTGTTAATGAAATTTATTAATCATCAATATTTAAATGTGATAATATACTATATGTATCATTTTGAATTAAGTAATAAATAATACATATATTTTTTTTTTTGTTACAGGTGAGTTCAAATTCATATTTAACAGTCTCATGAATTAAATCTCCTAACAGTACGTAACAAGTAACAGAATTTCCTTAATGTTAAAAAGTTATTTATAGATATTAAATTTTTAAATTATGAGAGAGGGGTTACAGAAATATCTTTATAGCTTTAAAGTTGAAAGAATTTTATTATGTAAGTCCCGATACAGTGAACTCGCTGACCCCAGTACATAAATCTTGAATACGGTTCTCTAATATATTCCAATTTCACATACTGTCATATTACTCTACAAACGATATTCATCGTGACTCGGCAATATGTAAAGCAACCAGGAAGTTTATAATTTTCATGCTTACAGGTGTTATTCAATGTTGATAAATGTTAACGCCAATCAAATTTTATCGATAAGCATGCAGTAATCAAAACTAAATAATAAATTGTATTTTTACATGACATAAATATTCCTAGATGGAAGATATTTAATTGATATTTTATTTTTAATGTCATTTATTTCTGTATTCAATATCAAAGCCGAAATCCCGCAGATATATATATTTAAAAAAAAAGACGTAATTAATTTTTTTAAATTTAATATTTTTTAATCAAAGCGTCACAGTAGGTAACTGATTTGTATTAATTAGAAATTCCTTTATAAATAAAGAATCAATATTTTTAACTATATTATAATTATGCAAAGGACGTTTATTGTATTTTGTTATTTGTAAAATTATATAACTGAGTGTCGAACCTACATTTTTTTAACACTAATATGGCCATTTCCTTTACATATATTGAATCTTCCAACTTGTATATATGTGCTGATAATTACACAATTTTCTTGTATTTAATAATATGGTCACTTTCCTTTTCTTATATCTTGCATGGAATATCGTGCATATTTTCTCATAAAATCTTCAATTTTTTCCAAGAATATATATTATTATATAAAATATATCATTTCGAAAAAAAAAATATTCATCACTTATTTATTTATTGAAAACCTTTATTTCATTTTTATATTTACCCGACTTTTCGGACGATTTTGTCCATTTTTAATTAAAAAATTATTCTATAATCCACCAAAAATATATTTCATATGATTTAAAAAATAAAATGTTTTCTTAAAGTTAACATGTCATATAACAAAAATCGAAACATACTTTTTCAAAATTCAAACCTGCGTACAGTGAGAAATTAAAAAAATATATAAAAATTCTTCAAATGTTAAAACATTTTTGTCTTATTTCATCATAAGTCTATAATAATATATATGCTTTAAATAATTTAAAGATTTTATGAAAACCAATGAAATATGGAAGAAAAAAGTTACCGTATTATTAAATACAAGAAAATTGTGGAAGAGTTATCAGCACATATATACAAATTGTAAGGTTTAAAATATGTAAAGGAGTTGGCCAAATTATTGTTAAAAAAGGTAGGATCGACACTCAGTTAAATTATCTTTAAAAAAACGAGATAGACAATAAATGCCCAATGCATATTTATAATACAGTTAAAAATAGTCTGTATTCATAAATGAATATCTAATTATTATAAAAATATGTTTTCTATTTTTAAATCGTATGGTCTAATATGGACGAAATAGAAAGGAAATACAACGTAGGTATCTTTTGTTGTTTATTCAAAAGTGTTGAGCAAACTGTTGTGATAGGTGCCTCGGCTTTGTTCAGATCCCAGCTATTTGAAGGACATCATGGATACAGGACAGTATCCGTCCAATGAGAAAATATCTGTACCTTCACTTTTACGTAGAAATTATAGTTTTAATATTCATAACAATAAACCTTAAAAGTTAATAAAATCAGTCTAGGTGCGGTCAGCGATGAAAGTACCTATAATACTCATAAATAATCCTTAATAGCTTATATCTCAGCATATTAATTTTCCAGATATTATTTATTGAATCATTTTGAAACTGATTCGGCAATAAATCTCATATAGGTAATTAAAGGGGTTTTGAAATAAAATAAAAAATCTTAATAAGTCACACCAATATTTCTTGTTGTTGTTTTTTTTTCTATACAAATTTATTTATGATATTTTTATTTTATTCTTTACCTTTTATTTAATTGTTATCTTTATTTTATTCATATTTACAGTTCTTTGATCAATTCTAAATAGGATTTATTAAGTTACACCTAAACATATATGTAACAAATCAGTGTAAAGGATTCGAAAATCCACTATTTTTTCCAGTTATCAATACATAATTTTCTAGGGTTTCCTTAACAGCTCTGAAAAACAATAGAAATATTCAATCATAAACTACACTGCTCGTACAAAAATTAATAATAGGTACAGAAACAGAATAATAAAATTAATTTATAAAATTTGAAATCGTTATTCGTTTTATTACTATAAAATATTGTATTTTATAATTTTTATTTACATAAATAATATTTTTGTGAAACATTTTTTTTTTTTTTTTTTTACTTATCTATTCACAAATAAGTAAAAAAAATCGAGTAATAGTACAAAAATTAGTCCTTGACAATTTTGTTTCCTTAACAAACAATAGAAAAATCCAATGATAAAAAAACACTAGATGTACAAAAAAAAAAAAAAGAATAGTAAATACAGAAACATAATTATAAAAATAAATTTATAAAATTTGAAATGGCCATTCGTTTTATTTGTGTAATATATTGTATTTTTTTAATTTTTATTTGCGTAAATATTATTTCTTGTGATTAAGCATATCAATAAATATAATTTTATTGTTTCCATAAATAATTTTTTTTTTTTATGAAAGAAATCGACAAATTTAAGAAGCACGTTATGAGAAATATAAGCATGTACGATCCTTAGATTTAAGCATGTGATCGGCTTTTTAAACCTTTTTTTCTTTGTTTTTACTTATTTATTCACAAATATGTAAAAAACATTGAGTAACATTACAGAAATTAGTACTTAACAAAGTTGTTTCCTTAACAATTCTGACAAACAATAGAAATATTCAATAATGAACAAAACTGCATGTACAAAAAAAATAATAATAAATACAGAAACGGAATTATAAAATAAATTTATAAAATTTGAATTGTTATTCTTTTTATTAGTGTAAAATATTGTATTTTTTTAATTGCGTAAATATTATTTCTTTGCGTTTTTTTATTTTATTTTTTTTAATTTTCATTTATTTAAATATTTGCGTAAATATTATTTATTGTGATTTCTTAGCATATCAATAAATATAATTTTATTATTTCTATAAATATTTTTTCATGGAAAACATCCAACAATTTTAAGAAGCACGTTATGAGAAATAAAAGCATGTTCGATCCTTAGATTGCATGATCTGCTTTTTAAACCTTTTTTCTCTTTTTTTTACTTATTTATTCACAAATAAGTAAAAAAATAAATAAATCGAGTAATACTAGAGAAATTTGCGCTTAATATATTTTTTTTAACTACATGTTTTGTGGGTTTTTTTCATCACACCTGTTTATTTGTGTGGGACAAGCAGTTGATGTATGTAATTTACAAAAAAAAATTACATAATAAGAGAAATTACATTATGAAGAAATGAGATTTGAAAAGAAGATAGAACGAATATATACTATTTGTAATATAGAGAGCTTATCAGACGTGCATAAAATGTATGTAACATAAGTCGCGTGGACATGCAAAAAACTTTGAATTCGTATCATGAATGTCACATTTTGTTTCTTTTTATTACGAAAAAAAAAACTGGAGCTGACTGTTAAGTATGAACTAGATAAGACCTGTACATACGTTATGGCGTTCAAAGTGGGGTCGCGACCTGCCATTGCGAAATGCGGGACCATTATTTTCCTGCCAAGCACTCCCCAAAAGGAGAATTTTGCATCACAAAGTGTTACCTAGCGCCTTCTTGCCCCTTTTTCGAAAATTTCACAAAATCACAAAAAAGAGAAACTTAGTCCCGAGACCTTACCCTGTTTTGGGAAGGTAACACCACATGTGCTCCGAGATAGCGGTCAGCAGGTTCGTGTAGATAAACCGTAACGAGGGTCACGAATACTGAGGTAAGAGGTAAGGTCAGGTCATTACCTCAGGACTCTGTAACAGCCAGTACTCGTTACTTAATGTAACAGTGAGTACTCGTAATCAGGCACCAGTAAGTACGTACAGTTCTATCTGAAATCAATTTGGAACTTTGAGAAATTTTGAATCAATGAATTCCTATGAATTTGCTAACACACTACTGTTTTACTATTTTAACTGCGTTGTCACGTCTTTCCATCGTGACTGACGTCACAAACAAACAGTGAAAAGAATGTTATTAGTTTGGAATTTAAACATTATTAAATGTGTAGAAACTTAAAAAGTTTCTTTTTAATATTTTTTCCTAAAATTACTGAGAAAGAAGATTTCTTAATTTTTTTTAATACTTAATAATAGATTAGATTGAAGCAACGGAAAATATCCCTCCTGTTTAATATTTAATCAAAACACACAGTTGTACATAAAAAAAAAATTAAAAAACTTGTACCACTACAACGGTTTCTAGGTCAACGGTTCTGCAAGGAGGTGATTTGACCGAGATCACGCTTAACAGCCAGGTTTTCCCCTTAGTTAATAATTTAATTAAGGGTACCCACTTCATAGAGGCTGGGTGTCACTCTGGGTCGGGAGACCTAACTTTTAGGTATAAGTTATACCTAAACTTATACTAATTTCCGTTGTCATCGCTCAATACTTATTTCTTTGATGCAATGCCCTTGGTTTGTGGTTCTCTCATTTATTAAGAATAAAGAAATATATTACTGAGAATATATTATATAAATATCCAAAAGTTTCTTTATATATGATCCGAATCGACTTTTTTGTTTTCTCTCGTCACCATTTTTTAAAATTTGTTTTCCTCAAATTCAGTTAGAATTTGATAAATGCACCAGTTGCTGACATGCTAAAGAAAATTTCTTTGAACTTTTACCTGTAAAAATTCAGGTTATAGAACTATTTCTCACCTTGCTAAGACATATTTCAAATCCATGAAACATTCTTCAAAATTTGAAAATCATGAGAATAGTTTTCTTGTACCGGTTGCTGACACGGTTAGATTTGGAATGTTCCTATAGCTGAAAGGGATCAGAGCAAGGATATAATTAAGCTAAATTTAATATTCTTCATTTTAAGATTAATAAAATTAACTTTAAATTATTACAAAACTAATTTCATGCGTTTTCTGACTCATTTTTTTCAATAAATGCTGGTCTCTGTCAAAAACTTATTTGGCAATAGGAAAACTTATTTTTGCTTTATGTTTAATCCAAATCATTGGCATTTTTTTAACGAGGCAGTAGTGACTCGTTATGTTGAGTATATCTCTTTGAATTTGTGAGAATATAGGCCTGTCACCTACTGGCAAAAGCCCTCATTAAAAAGCTCCAGTAGCTGACGCTCATTAAATATCCAATTCCTTCATCAAGATAAGTTAAAAACAGATAAAACATAATTTAAAATCAATCCAAAAAGTAATCAAACAAAATTTTTGGAATAAATCAGAAGAGTCAAAGAGAAAGAAGCAATCCTAAGGTGTGGTGCTCTTACTGACTGATGGGTGTTTCTCGGACACTAAGTGGACCATGAGGGACCTTCCTAATTTGCCACTCATTAGTTCGGTTACGATTTCCAGCAAGACTTAAGCAAAATCTACAGATATACAAAGAGAAAATATAGAAACTAAAAATATATGAAATAGAGATCTAGGAGGTCCTGAAATTTTATTATTTCCATTTTTCAAGAAGGGTGTCAGGTATTGGTCAACCATGGGTGCTTTTACCCTTGTTTTCACCCTTTTTCATAAATCTTTTACTACTTTAAAGCGAATTGATAAAGAAGGGTTATCATGTCTTCATCTTAACTGTCATATAGATTCCTAAGAAGTAATTTCTTTCTTGTACTATCAAAAACATATCGGTATTCCAACAAGTCTTCTTGAATTTGCGTAAAATATTTAAAAAGTTAATGATTTTTAACTATGTTATAATTGTTTTTTCAAATTGCAATAAATTCATTTCACACATGAGACGAATAGCTTCTGAGCTATTGCTGTGTCAGTAGTAACCTTAATTCAATTATTTCAAATTATCGAATTTCGATTTAATGGATTCGATGACCTCTTCCTAAATATTAAGTTAACAATCGTAATAATAATAAATTGAATTCTCTGTTAACCTGAAAATGAAAAGTGGATTTCCATGGAATTCATTCAATCGCATTTTGTTGCTCAAATCCACTTTCATTTCCAATTATTTCCCTTTTTCCTCCTAAAATTGCTCGTTAAATTAATTAATATCTGTTTCATGTATTATTTTACATGAACATTTTAATGTTTAACAAAAGAAAATCCAAGTAACATAAATTACTTTAATAGTTATTCTGTAGTGTATTGATTCATTTCATAAGATCTCTTCTCAGTATAATATACATTATAAAAACAGATTTTTTAAAAATAAGAAATTAATATATTTTTTCTGTAATGAAGTTTAAATTAATATTAAAAATATAACTCATTGTACACTGTCCTTTCCCATATTTCTGTTATTCGCTTGATCCCATGCAGGTACTACTCTTTCGAAAAATTCCTGAACAGCTGTTTCGACTTCGTCAAATTTTATTTTATAATTGTATTTTTTTTCTCTCAAAAAGTGGACCATGTAGAAAAATAAATTAAAATTTGATGGAGCAAACTCCAGAATGTACCAGTGGGTGTGGAAGAAGTTCGATAGCATCAAGATTTTAAAATTGTTCCTAGTTCTGTCGGGAATCATTCGACCAGGCATTGTCTTGCTGGAACTCCTTTGCGGGGTGCACACACAGTGTCTTCTGACACTCCACATTCCAGGGTAAGATCATGAGTATTTGTAGATGGATGTAGTACAACAGCTTGCCGAAGAATCTCATCGAACTCGAGTGATGGTCCCACTAATCCTTTCTTCCTTTCCAAGTGCCTATATCTAATAGAAAATATTTTAAATCAACGCTCGCGGTTCGCTCATCAAGGATTTTTCCTTCGCTCCACATTTTCCTTCAGTTTTTTTTTTATATTACGAGACGTTTCGTTGGCTGAATAATGATAATAATAATTCTTCCAATAATGTCCTAAAATAACGAAAATTTCGTAAGACACCGTCATATTGATTTTATAATAACAATTTTTTGAACGAAGTCTTTATCTGTCCGTTCTTGATAAATAATCTTAGAGTAGTGGTCTAACGTGATATATAATTTTTAGTTTTTCTCATTTTCCAACGATTTAACATACAAATTACAATATATACATATACTATTTCTGTTTTTTCCTTGTACTGTTCCAAGGCATTTCAATGTAGGAAGAGGACAGATATTGCTTTGCATCAGTAGCTGTTGTCGCACGTCTTATTACTTAGATTGAGCGAGGAGTGTCTATAGAGATAATATATTCTTGTAAACAATAAATAGGATAAAGGTGTTTAAATTTTTGAGGTTCATGTATTTGACGAAACGGTCTTTTTTTTTTACAGCCTATTAATTATAAGCTTGATAAACATTTATGTCATGAATAAGGTCCATCAATTTTGTAAGGTGGAATTAAGAACATGAGAATTTATTAAAAATTCAAATATTATAATACATTCAAATACATTTAATTTTATAAATAAATATTATCATTTGAGCTCTCATAAAAATGATTTATTACTAATAAAATTTAAATGCATTGTATGAATAATCTAATTTTTTTTTTTTTTTTTGTATATTATTACTATGAAAGAGCTATATACCGGAATTGTGAATTAAACCGTATTTAATGATATCTTTTTCTTTTAAATTTTTGTATTAGATGATAATAGAGCGGCCTTAAATAATAATAATAGACTAACCAATTGAAGAAATAAAATAATCTTCATTAAACCATCTTAAGTCACAAATATTTCGTATTTAAGCAATAATTGTTTTTTTAATACCATTATATAAAAATATATATTTGAAAACAATTTATTCAAATTTGTTTATAGAAATAACAACTCAATTCAAATTATCCTCACATTTGTTATAATTATGGTGCATCATTATTATTATAAATTACACACACAAATATATGTATATCAACAACTATGGATTTAATAAACTTTACGAATTTAAATTTTAAATAGGTGAGTGATAGTGGATTCGGAAAAAAATATTTGTATCACAGCAAATCAAATTACTGGAATCTTAGATAATGATATCTTGTGACACGGAACCAAATTTGTTTCTTTTTACTTTCCTGCCTCTATTAGATAAGGAAAGTATTGCGATCGTGTCAAATTTCCAAGTGTAGTTTTCGACGGACCTTTATGTTTTAGTACATCCTGAGTCCGAAAAATACATTTTCAGTCGTTGGTCTATCTGTTCGTCTGTCTGTCTGTGCCAAGATTATCTCGGGAACTAGTAGACCAATATTGTTGCTTCTTTTTTTATTTTGTAGGGTTTTGACTACTGATGCCTGGTGGCTCAAATTGGATGCTCTCTGCGCATTTTTCAATATATTATAGCGCAACAACGGCTCGAACGATTTTGATCAAAATTTTCTAATTAAATCCTTTCAATTCAATCACAACTAATGACCAATCTATATCTTTGTTGACTACTGGTCCCTTACGCTTAGCTGGTTCGGGATAGATTCCAGTCTGCGCAGGCTAATCGGAAGCCTTATCAGCATACGAGAAAGTGGAAAAGTAAAATAACGCATTTCGAACCATCAGCTATAATCACCGCTATTATGTAAGGACACGCCTCTGCTTTCTAAAAATAAAAATTATTCCATTTTCGTAAATGGCTGATTCATCTTATTATATCCTTGCAAGTATTGAGGAACGGATGTTTATATTATCAGTGAAAGAAAAACATTTTGATCACCGTTATTAAAATAACCTTTCCCGTAGGCTTTCTCCAATAGGCTTTTGATCTCCATTTGAAGCGAAATGAATACAGTACAGGGTCATTCAAACGATTTGGTATGCGATACTTGGCTTGTGATAATAAAAACTTTAATAAATCTATTTTTAAAATCATTGAATGTCATCTAAGCTAACGGTACATCGGCATGAGAATATCGATGTTTTTTGTTTATTTACGGAAGGACTTTTTACAACTGATTGTTAAAAATCAAAACATTAACGTACTTTTTTTATTTATCCAGTAGTTTTTTTAATCTAACAAATTTCAAATTATATCGTGACCTTAATTTTAAATTTTCCCAACATAAATCAGTAATATTTATTCCATCCACTTTGAAATTAGTAGAAGAAAAATTGATTTTAAACTATTACTATCATCTCATACATTTATAAACCGACATTGGCCTAAATTTATATTATATATCTGCTTTCAGGAAATTTTTAGTGTTCTCAAAATTATTAATAAATCCTAAAAAAAAAATACCATCTTAAAAATACAACTTAAATTTTCGTTCAGCTATTGGTGGACGTTTAGACCTAATATTTGACTAACCAACTAAAATAATAACTAACTTTAAAATCATTAAATTTAAATGTTCTCTTTTGCGGTTCAATACTAACTAATAGCCCGCATTCGTTACCGGAAAAGACATTTTAAAACCACACAGCGTTAGCTTTTCAATTTCATTTTTTCAAGGACCAGAACGTTTATAACTCAGTTAAAAAATAAGCCATATATTCAATTTTAATAATATTTATTCATTAAATTTATTAATTTTTTATTATAAATACGTTAAGTTTCTTCATTAATTTTTAAGTTTATTAAAATAAAATAAAAACTATGAATCATTTAATACGTTAAATATAAACTATGTATATATCGTAGGTGGAGAACCTTTTTATATATATTACTGTTGCTATTTTTATTCATAAATAAATATATACATACAAATCCACATTTTCGACTTAATTTTTATTTATTTTAATCTAAATAATTAAATATTAATTAATTATAATGCTATATTAAATAAGATTGCGGAAAGACATATATAGGCCGCAGATTATCCACCTATGCTATATCGCTACTGGTATATATATATACATTTTATTCTATTTATCCTAAAGGTGACATGTTGCAGGCAGCAAATGTATAAGTAGTCTGGTAAATAGAGGATAGCGAGGGAGAATATCAGAGAGAAATAAAATATGAAATCTTACAAAAAAATATTCAGCGTTTATGCACTCTTGCAAAAAAACTCAATTTTCACTTACGACCTTTTGCACTAACAGTAGCAATATATTATATTTATTTAAGTACAGATGTAAATCCATACCTGTGATCTATTAAGTTATTATATATAACGAAATCTGCTGATGGAAAATCTAATATTTAGGTTTGATCTCAACGGTAAAAGTGTAAGGATGGTTTTCCAAAGGGGTTGTGCTTTTGATTAATGGAACTTGCTGGAAGTCAATATGTTGGGGAAAGTACCAGCGTGTGGGATATCGAAAAGTTTGTCTTCGATAACTTCAAAGAAGTGCTTTATTATTTTCAGTAATTGGAATTAAATTCTAATTTTTTTACGAAATTTTATATTTGTTCGAGCTAGACAAATTCAACTGCTTTATTCGTTGTGTTATATTTTGAGATCTTAATTAAACTGGTTGTGTGTAGGTGATTTATTATTGATAAAGAGTAAACATATAAGTTCTAATCCACAAACAAAAAATGTTGATGGTGAATAGATTACAATTATTTTGATATATATAAGCTACAAAAAAAATAACAGTTATTATGACATGGGGATTTCATATAAAAATGAAACTTGAGACACTTAACATGCGACTCAAACAACTCTGCCCTCTTTTTTCTAAATCTTCAAAATTTAATACATATACATACTTACTTAAATCCATATTGACATACTCATCACAAATATACGGTATTCCTAAAAAGACTACAAATCTTCCAATTAAAATTATTGCGACTCATAACAAAAGGGCCTTGTTATGTGACTAACAAATCTCTACCTTCACTTTACAACAGTTGCCAACATATAACGACCCTTTACCAACGATTTTACGCTAATTCAAATGGACATAATAACAGATTAATAAGAGACATGGCCACAGCTGACGTACCTCAGGGCATGAGGAGGAGACTAAAAAGGCGTTGGATGAAAGATATCCTTCCTTAAACAACCTAAGTAATTAAAACAAGTTAGGGAAGAGGTACTGCTGAGTTCTATCCTTCCTCATGCCTGCCATGTTATTATTTCTTGTTTCTCTAGCTCATTTGATGGTGGTTAACAGAACAGGCTCAAATGCATTCATATAGCCAAAACAAAAACAGTTATTATCTAATTTCTTAATTAATATAAAAACTTTAAATACCATCTAAGTAATTTATCCTATTGCAAATACTCCTACTGCAAATACTTAATTTCCATATAAGGGAATAAGTTAATTGATTATGGGCCAGCGAGGCACTTTATGACTTGACTCTCACATGACTTACTCACACGAATACATAAATCCACTATCTTAAGGTTTGTTCCAAAAGAAGTCATGAGTGAGTAAGATCACGCCACAGAAGCCGTGTTCGCCGAAGGCCTGGAATCGAAAGTTCGTATCCTCCCAGTCATTACTAAATTAATTGATTGAGTGAGTTCCCTTGAACTACTGCCTCAAATTACGTCGTTCCAAGAACCTAACAATATTTACCTTCAATCTAGTCCAACAATTACTATATTCTTATCGCTACTGTTGATTATTTATCTATGAAATCGATCACGGGATAATATGACTTCAGTAAACATACAAGTATGAATCATTCGCCATTCTATAACTAAAAATAACTATGTTCAAATATAACGCAGATTCTGCTAATGAAATTGCATTCAAAATAATTACTACTGATAAGAACCTTGCTGTAGTAAAATTTTTCTTTGAAAATATAAAACAAGAATAATTCAAGAAAAATGATTTGCAATTAAAATTCGTAGCTTTGATTATCAATTACATTCCATTTGATAAATATCAAGGAAAATATATTACACCAGTCTGTAGCCTTACATCACTAGAAATCGAATGCTATTTTTTGAAGTTTTTTTACAAATAAAAATAGATAAAAATGCTAAACATTTAAGTAAACATTTTTATTTTTTAGCTTAGATATTTGCATCGTTAGAGTTTGTCTAATTCATTACTCAAATAAATATTGAAAAGTTAGCTTTATTCCATCTTTTTTTCAGATTTTTGTTTATAAGCGATATGATTTAATACCTTACCCATAAATACAAAAAAAAAAAAAAGGCGATATCACATTCAACCGTCAGGTTTCCCCCCTTAATTAATTATTCAATTAAGATCGCCCACTTTATAGAGGCTGAGTGTGTCCTAAGAGGGTCCCCGACCCCAGGGTCGATCCTCAGTCGAACTCGAACATGGGCTTATGAGCTCTGGGAGTCAGTGCTCACCCACTGAGCTACTCCGCTCCTTATAACTACAACATGTCTGTTAAATAACTTCTATACTGTCTGTATAATGAATAAATATCATTATATTAGAACTATATTTATTTATTATACAATCATTTATTAAAGCTATTAACTGAAGTTATGCGGTGAGAAGAAACACAAACAATTAACCTTATTTAAAAATATAGATATCCAGTACACACAAAATTTTATTCACTAGAACTTTTATTCTGTGATTTTTTTCTCTCAAAAAAGTATTTCCAAAATGCAGTCATTCATAGTATGAGTATCCCAGATCTTACACATTATGTAAAAATCCTTGTTTGATGACGGTGGTGTTCGACTATACCACTTAACGAAGTCATTAAGTTTTGGTATTCATTCAACGGATAACTTTACGTGTTTTATTTTATTAAAGAGTGCATTGTAATCGTTCGGATGCTATTCTTAGGAGTCATAGGCGAAAAGTCCTAATATATCCAACATTTTTAATCGACATAAATATTTCAATAATAAAGGAGTTATTAGTTTTCAACATTTAGTAACTTTCCAGTTTACATTACATTTCACTAACTCAGGCATCATCAGGATAAAAAATAAGATCAGATGTTATAGTACATCCTATATCAACAGTAAAAAAAAAAGTTTGTTCAACATATAGGGAACCTGCGAATTGGCGAAATTTTGATTGGTTAATTTTTTTATTGGTATTCCGGATACCTTTTTTTTTCTGTAATCATCTCATTACTATAATTTCTGTAATATTCAATATCCAAACTATAATTTTGTCTTTTTTATTTTTTTTTTTTAATCATTCAATTAATTTAATATAAACGAATAATTATATATCTATATCAAAGTTTTGATGAATTTCCTGACTGTTTGCCTTAAAATTCAGTAAAAATAAAAAAATAAAGAAAGAAAGGAGATGGTCCGGGATTTTTTTAGATGGTCCGGGAGAGTTTCATTTAGAACTGAGTTCTATCACAGTTTCAGGAGTTTCAGTTCTAAGTGAAACTCCTAGCTGAACACACCTCCCTGAAGAAGACCTGGAAAGTCGGGTCGAAACGTTGGCTTTTAATAAAAATAGTTTTACCACTATTTAGCCTATTTATGACCACCACCCCGGACCAACTCCTTCCTTTATAATTCAACGGTCAACTATTAAATATTTAAAAAAAAATAAATATAAACTTGGACAATTAAGTTGAAGCGCCTGTTATGATTCAGAGACAATAACACGGTTTAGCAGAGGAAGGGAGATAATATTGTTATGTGCCCCTGCTAATTGCTAAGCTGACTAAGCACTAGAGCTGACAGATTGCCGATACGCTAGCTAAGGCCGCCATTATCACCGGCTAGAGGCGGAAGCTCGTTTATCCTCGGCCGAAGAGCGGAGTATTACAGACGAGGGGTCACCACTCTGAGAGGCAGCTTCCCCTTCACTGCTAAACGTTCCTCCCTTTTAGGGCTACATCTCGGTTTAGAGCTCGATGTAGTAAATCCTGTCTGGGTCGAAGGAAGACCCTTCCTGAGCTGAAGAACTAGAGGTAGGATTGATGGATCTAGCGGAGTACTCCAAGGCTATGCAGCCAGGTCTTTTGTTTTATAAGTATCATAAGTTTTTTGTTCAAAAACTAAGGCCACAGTTCCTTATTAATTTGCAGTAATATCGAAAATTATATTTTATTAATTAAAATCCTCTATCCATCCCACTCACAAAATCTGGTTCCTAGTCAAATGTTGAGAAATTATTTTCTTTCCCACCATTATTCAGACTGTATTCTTGTAATGGTCTCTCATGATAATTCTAAAATTATTTCAACTTTATCAGAAACCAAAACTCCATCAAACAAAAATTTAGAACATCACAATAAAAAATGAAGCCAAACTCAAATACCTCAGATAACTGATGCAATATATATAAACGTTGAATAAATGTTCGGGATAGGTAAATACTTAATTCACATATAAAATATTAGGAAGCGAAACTATTCAACAGCTCGTTCCGTAACACAACAAAACGGAGGAGAGCGATGAGGACAAGTCAATTTGAGAACATAGGAAGAACTATTCACTACACCACAAACTTTCAGAGTTGTAGAAGAATATATATTCAAATTGGTGCCGAAACTGGTCCTGGTCTCTTAATCCTAGATATTAAGAGATTTTATTTTTTATTGAAATTTTACATTGAGTAATGTAACATTTTGTCACCTATACTTAAAATGAGAAAGAAGTTCATTCGTATCATATTTACCGAAAATTAAAATAAATATAATGAAAAAGTAAAACGATTACTAAGTAATCAATAATATTGAAAACGAAAAATCTATACAGTAAACCAAATAAACTTAAAGATAAGTAAAGTAAAATAACGATTAAACGCATACATACCTATGTACGATATTATATATATACTCCCAACCAGGCATGTCACTCCACATGTGGAGGACCCCAGGAGATCCCTGCGCTGCCCTCCTAATCTTATTACTGGTACTAAAGCCAGTTTAAAGTTTGAGCAAGAGTTACATAAGCAGAACTATAATCGAATAAACACGTGTTCTGAGTACAGAATATGGCCATTGCCATTGGAACTCTAATATATAAATATTTACGAAAGGTCGCGGAGTTCCTGCCGTTTCAACCTTCGCGGAATGTAATGATGGGTGGATTATGGATTGTTTAGATAAAGATTGTCCTGGGGTATTTCGATGATATGTAAGGTTGTGATGAAAGTTGTCTGGGATAAAATCTAGCACAAATGAGATATTTTTTTTTTTTGCTTATTTATTGAAAAATATTACAATCTGTCTCAAGGACATTTATTATAGTGTTCACAGATCACATTCACACTCTATGTACAATAAATAAAAAAATTAAAAAAATGGGATATTTAGGTATTCATATTGTCTGTAACATGGAATTAGGCTAAGAGAGATTTTATAAACATTGAAAGATGAGCTCGGACCAAACTGTTTTAGTGTAATTTCTCGAATTGGAAATAAGATTTTCCTTTTTTTTTTTTTTTTTTTTTTTTTTTTGCCAATATCATCTTCTTCACAGAAAATATGGAATATTTTTGAAAAACATAAAGCTACTCCTATACCTCTTAATAGTATGTTTTCTTAAGACTAACGACCCTTACAGAAAGATATGAATTGAAAATAAATTAAACAAACTGAATATTATCAAAATAATATGGCTTTAAAATCATTTATTGCCTCTCTGACTCGAAGGTATAAACTTCAGATCACATACTGATAAAATAACAATTAATGTTTCATCAATTAACAAAAATCAAAAATTCTCTAATATACCAGTTTCGGTAAACAGTATCCGATTATTTTGGTTGTTTTGTTGCCTGGAACAAATTTTTAAATCATCTGTGCTGTTTTTATTTTAAAAAATTAAGATTATCACTTTTCAATTAAGAAAATATAAAAATATATAATAATTGTATTTGAACAAACTAGGTTAGTAATAAATACACTAATTAGAGGTATTAGTTTCTAATGAGGAGGCTTCAGCCCGAAAGCTCCCACAACTCTCTTCTCCTCTCCTCCCCTCCTCCCCGTAGATCCGCCTTTGCTAATTTGCTAACGACAAATTATAGACTTTGAATTATGGGTAATTATGCAATGAATACTAATAATGAAAAAGAAAAGGTTATAATGAACCTATTTGGGAGATGTTTTTTCTAGAGTCATGAAAATATAATTGTAAGAATTACTTATAACCATTAGATATTACAACAGATATATATTCAATCCACAGACGGACAACGACTTATCCACACATGCAATAGCTCCACCATAGAGTGATCACTTGCAAATTTCATGGAAACTGCAGCTTATTAGAATAATGGCGGATAGTGCCGTAGACGAGGCAATCAAAAGCTGTGTTTCGGCCGAGCGCTCGCGCATGGAATACATGAATACACAATGTGCATATCGCCCTTTATATTTGCCTTAGATTCCTCCACATGTTTCCTGTCTACCAGAACGAGGTCTTAGGCACCTGAAGGCGCTAATACCACGTTGTACTACGAGCTGTTATGTCATAACTACGTTATCGAAATAAAAAAAAATTACCATATAGCGCTGTTCCAATTTCTTCGTCGATATGTTGAAATCTAAAATAACAAAACAGATTTAACAGAAATGTCGAAACTCAAATTCATTACGAAACTACATCTTTTCAATCATTAATACTAAGATAATCTTGTCTTTTATATATTCGTAACCTGTAATTTTATGTGCTGAAATTTGAGTGCCTTCAATCAAGATCTAATCCGCTTTTATTTAGTAAGGAATTGCGTAATGACCAGTCGATGCCCAATGTGTTGGTATCTTTAATCAAATTCGGTATATGATTAACAGTTTAATATCCATCTCAAACTGGAATATATCCAATGGATTATTTTTTCCCTTATGTTGAATATTTATAAAAAATCTTAAATATTGTCTTCGACTCCTTTTAGATTAATATAAGATATACGTTGATCTCGTATTACAAAATACGTAATTATTCAAGGAAAGCCCTAGTAATATCAGAGCTATCTTCTATAATCTTCGACCATGGTTACTACTAAAACAATCTGTAGCTCATGAATCTCCGCCGTAGACCCATGTTATAGGCTGTAAAAGTGTCGTACTTGAAATGGTTGAGCTGCAACCTCCTCAACGGTTTTATCTTATTTTAATGTTTTTTCCACCCTTCCCTTGGACAATAGGGTTTTACGATTTGCCCTTAAGGGCTTCTTCTAAATGAAAACGTTTTCCTTTAGGATTTACCTCGGCTCTTAGATTAGTCTAGTCCGCCTACTTTCTTATCTTCCAAGAACTTTATTACTTACTCCTTTAAGTAAGTGAATAGTAATACAAAATACTTAATACTTACTTCTATATGTTTAATGTGTAGTCCCCCTTCCTAACCATTGATAATCGTGTCCATTAATTTTTAAGTGAATTAATTATTATCCTTGAATTGAGTTAATACGGATGATAAATAATTCGACTGCTTTTTTAAAATTTCTTTTATTGACCAAAGTTCTTTCAAATATAAAAATAAACCCGAACATACCATTCCAGCTTCTGTGCCCTCTTGAATTCTACTTCCTTGCTTGAATCCTGCTTGCGATTTCATGATATTTTTTTTCTTGTTTTGGAGGTATTACAGTATTAATGAGAAAATCTTTAAAGACTGTTTGTTAATAATCTTTCTGCCTTTCGTCAAATATATAGTATTTTAATAATAATTTTCAATTAGCATTATAGATATATCATACGTCATAGTATGAATGGGAGGGCAGGTAGCTCAATGAGTATAGCACTAGGCTCTTATTCTCAAGGACACAGATTCGAATCCAATTGTGGCAGATTGTTATTTATTCCGTAAGCCATAGTTCGATCTAAAGATAGGGAGACTCTTCTGGAGCAAACCAAATCTCAAAAAGTAGGTATTCTTAAATAAATAATCGATTTAATCTGGCTTCCGGACCAATCATTTATCTGCAAAATCCTTGGTATAGAAACAGTAATTCCTTGTAAATTACTGAACCCAAGAACTTTAATGGGTTTTAGTGCTACACATTTTTTTTTCATAAATGTGATCAATGAAAACTTCTTATGAAGATTCCCCTTGGTCAGAAAAAAACGATACAATAATACTAATGTGGAATCAGGATTCAATTTTTTTTTTTTTTGAGGGGAAGTTTATTTATTTTTTATTCTGTTCTATCAGCCATGGTAGAACATTTTAGAACATGGTACAACATTGCAGGATGTATAAATCAAAAAAAAAAATTTTTGATAGATGGTTACATTCAGTAGCTGAATTACATACGATGTTATGAGGGCAGTCACACCAAAGACGAACATCTGCCATTTTTAAGAATTTAAGAAAATACAAATTTTTATAACATCAATTCAATTTGAACCAATTATAGTAATGTTTATTCATGATTCAACTTACACTAAATAAAATAAAATCATCAGAATCAATATGAGTTGAACTTTTTATCCACCTTCTAGAAATCGTGGCCTTGGTTTGAGAAGATTCTAACTGCATTTATTTACTACAAATTTTGAGAAACAGAGCTTCAAAGTTATAATTAACTGTAGTATGAATATTTTGTTACACTAACAATTTTGTTTGTAAAATACCTTGAAGAAGTGAAGTTATATTCGTATACGTTTATGGCTTAATTGTACCACTTATTAATATCATTTTAATATTGACTTATTAAATTTTAAAGTTAGAACCTTCTAAAACCTATTACTTTCAAGGTTGTCAGTATTTGGGACAGATGACTTTGTTGTAAGTGATTTCTTAGTGAAAACTCAATTTTGTTATTTAGAACCTTTTCAAACCAAGGCGACGGAATGACAGATTTCCATCTTTGATATGAGCCCACTCACATACTAATTATTTAAGTATTAAAAATTAATTTATTATTTGGAGGGATTCAGCCCGAAAGCTATCCCCTCCACACCGTCATGAATCCGCAAATTATTCGAAGGGATAGATGACGGCGCTTAGAAAATGTTTGTAGAAAAGTTTCGGGATTGGCCATTATGCAGATTGAAGCCGGTGTGAAAGTGTACCATTTCATAACCTGTGCTACCCCCGCGCGCCACTCTCTCTCTCTCTCTCTCTCTCTCTCTCTCTCTCTCTCTCTCTCTCTCTCTCTCTCTCTCTTCGCCTTGCCCTGTTATTAGAACGTATTAAGGGATGAGTTCGTGATGGTCCTGAAACGTCTCTCTGCCTTCGGTCGATCATCAGCGATTAGTGGCCGCTTTTTGGTAATGGTTAGATAGCTGTTTAAAACATGAGATTTATAAAGCCTGAGGAGGTTCTATGTTAAATAAGAAAATATTTTCTCTTGAAGAAGAAACTTTTTTTTTTCTTAATTTTATTGAATAATAATATGATCTGTTCCATTGGTTCGCAATAATCATTAAGCCTACAGATGTTCATTCATTCAATGTATACATATGATGAAGAACAAATGTAGATTTAATACTGAGACATTTAGTCCTCGAAGAATAATAATAATGAACTATAGAAGAGTCATTTATCTGGCCTTAAATGACGAGAAATGATTGAATGATAGAGTAAGATGTCCTTTTTTTTTTTTTTTGTTTATTTAATGAAATTTACAACTGTATACTAATACAAATAGTAAATATGCGCAAATTATAAATAAGGACATGTACAGGCTTGAAGATATACTACCCAGTGGTAGCACTCCCTAAATAATTTTAAGTAAGAAGATCACGAGGCTACCTCCTTTTCAGACGCCTAGGAGGATTATCAGGGATCGAGGAAGAAGCAAGAGTGGAGACAAGCGGATTTGGATAGGACTGAAGTTCATTATGAAAGGATAGATATCTGGCTCGAGCTAAATCAGCGACATATGGTACATTAAGGTCTTTATGAATGGTTTTATTTGTGACAAAGTATGAAGCATTAAGGATTTTACGGGGGATTTTGGATTGTAAGGATTGGATACAACAGGAATTCGATGGTTTGGTGAAGCTCAACTCCGTATGTCCATATAGGTCTTATTATAGTTATGTAGATAAGTCTTTTGTAATTAATTGAAAGTTTAGAGCGTTTGTCTAGTAAGTGTTGAAGTATCTATCAGTAAGATAGGAGCGAAAGATATCCTTAAAATTAAAATGAGCATAAGTAAATAATTTTTTTTTCTGTTTGCGTATTAGACCTTGTAGATCTTTTGTCGCCTTAACAAGCCTACTCCATCTTTATCTTATCTCTATCTCTATGCCTAACTTGGGCTATTTCTTTCCAATTATCTGCAAGCAGCTCTATTTCAAATCTTAGTTGATTAGATCTATCCGATAAGCAGATTGCTTTTTGGCCTTCAACGTGGTCTTTTGCATACTATTGAGGTATTCATTGTCGTGTAGAGGCTTCCAGATGGATTGCTCCGAACTAAATCCACCTGCCCATCTTAACCTTCGTGCCTTCATTTCATGAGATATTGATTGACTAGTTTCTTCAAGAAGCTATCTATGCTCTGGGGGAGAGGGACTTTCTTCTCCCTGTGTTGGTACTCTGATCTCTACGGTTCTCGTGTGGAGGATTTTTTCTCAAATCGTTCAATACTTTTTTCCAGGTTTCACAGCCATATAGTAGAACTGGCTTTATCATAGTACTTTACTCTCTTAATTTGATATTTTTCAGGAGAAGAAAGCTCTGTTTGCGATTGTTATAAAATAAATATCAGTACGTTTACATATTTCTACTGATGTGAAATACAGATAACTGTGAAATAACCGTAAAGCATAGATACATATTACAATACATAGATAACTCTATAAACAAACAAACTGTGAAATAACAGTAGAGGCTGACAGCACTTAAATACGAAAATATAATTCCCATACGAGAATTACACTTTCGTATTTATATATACATATTCAGAAGATTGATTGCTGATTAGATAAATAAATAATTGATGTATAAAAGAAGGTAAAGATGAGGATTTGCGTATGAAGGGGTACTTTATAAGAAAAATATATATGAATATTGAAATGGAAAAGTTTTCACATAAATAACAGTTTCTAAGAAAAGGATACTGCTTTTTCGAAGTTTGTCGAAGCAAACAAGCAGGAATGGCTTCGATGTTATAAGAAAACATAACGTGAACATTTTCAGCATCTTAACGGAAGTTGGATAATGCAGAGAGCATAAAAAAAAATAACACAATACATTTTATATTTTGTTATTAGAATAGAGGTTATTTTTTTAAAATAACTTATTGTTTATTTAATAAATTGAAAACACAAAATATTTAAAACATTAAAATTTCCAAAAAAAGAGTCAGCAAAATTTAAATTTTGTTGTATAGGTGCATTATTTGAAGAAATGTAAACTTTTTTTTGCAAATTTCATCTGATGTAATATAAATATTTTGTAAGGGCTGAAATGGCCCGTAAGATGTTGAGGAGCCCTCCTAAGTTATAAATAAATAAATGTTTATTTAATAATAATAATTTATTTATTAAAATAACGAAAATTCCAAAGTAAATAAATCCTTCAAATTTATTTAATTAATTTATTTCAACAACGTTTGAGAATGAGTATGTTGGCCCATTTTCTAGTTAGTCTTTTTTTTTTTAAATCAAGAATGCATTTATCTTTGATGAATTTTTGTTGGTTCAAATTTAATGAAAATAATTTTCATCATAATATATTAATAAATTATATTAGTATTATTATTGCGGAGCTATGTATTCATTAATATCTAGTTAAAATTCTACTAAAAAATAAAGGTAAACCAGAAAATGATCCGATGGCCTCAAAACGTACAAGATAAATAAGTTGAATAACTTTGAAGGGTGGATCTCCCTTCTGTAAATTACTTTGCATTATAAATGTTATGCAAATAAATAGTCATTGAAAATGCCACACCCATATAAAAGAGTAATCAATAGTTTTAAAAAAATAAAGCTAAAGAGAAATAGATAAAGATCACTATACTCAAATTCAGCCAATAAATAAATCAGATAACAAATGTTTCTCGCCATTTAAACCTTAATCTTTATTATTTAACCACTTTTCAAATAGTCCGCGGTACAGACCCTCTGTTATCAAAGTATTAACATCCGCCTGAAACTTCGTAAATAGTTTCATCTCATCGTAGCCTACAACTATTTTATTTACGAAAATTCTCGGAATTGGGCGTTTTCAATCTGGATATCGGCAACCTTTGTCTATTTGATTAAGCACTAAAAATTCATAAATACCCATTTACTTTCTACTTGAATCTCAAGAAAATTTAACCACGAATTCGAGGAAAATGGTGGCCTTTAAAAACATTGAGCCGTTTGGTGTGACCTACACCCCCAAATTCTCAAAATAATAATGAGGTTATATAGTCCAAACGGCCCAATATTTTTATAAAACACCTTCTTTATTTCGTGATTTTGTGACCAAATTATCTTAATAGCCAAGTGGAAAGCAAACGATTATTTACGAGTTTTTAGTACCTAATTAAATAGACAAAGTTTGCCAATCTCTAGACTGAAAACACCCCAATTCCAAGAGTTTTCGTAAATAAAATAATTGTTGGTTACAATGAGATGAAGCTATTTACGAAGCTTCAGGTGAATGTTAATAATTTGATAAAAAGGGATCTTTACTACTGACTAAAATTTATATCTTTTTATGTTAGATATTTTATAGATACAAATCTATAAACATTTAAAACATCAAAAAGTAAGTAGATAGCACTCAGCCCACTTCAACAGTCTTTTTAACTAACTATTAAATAAAGAGGCTTCAAGAACAGTAAGGGTACTCCTGCAATGGTTTTCCAATGACCCTCAGGTCGTACTCTCACTTCATAGGACTGACATGAGTTTGTAAACCCCATAGTCGATCCTTATCGGAAAAGAAATTTTCTATCAAGAAATAGCTGGACTCGGACCTGTAGCAAGGAATTAATGAGAACACTACATTTTTTACATACTGGGTGAACACATTAGCAACACGGATTAGTAAATATTAAGTGATTACTTTCACTGCGGTTTTGTAATAGGAATTTGCGATAGACTTTGAAAACTGGATTTAGTGATTTAAAATGTATCAATGAAGAAGGTAATTATATATGTTTCACTAGTCTAAGCAAATTCTTCAGTCGATTTCATTTATGAATATAAATATTGTAAAAAAAAAATTATAAATTCCTTATTTACTATTCGTAGTTGTAATTTAGTAATACGAAAAAATGGTTGTTAATATCTTTATAAAAGATTAAGGATTTTAAAGTATCTTTTCTTATAAAACTCTATCTAAATAAAATATAATCAATTTTATAATGTAAGACAAATTTTTTTGAAAACTTGTTTATTGAGAAATATTACAATCTGTCTCAGTTAAGGACACTTATAATAGAGTTCAAAGAGTACATTCATACCGTATATACAGACACAATAAATAAATAAAGTAATAACAAAAGAAAAACACACACATATATATATATATATATATATATATATATATATATATATAATATATATATATATATATATATATATATATATATATATATATATATATATATATATATACATAAGTAAAAATTAGAAATACAAGTAAAATAAACATCTCAGATACAAGCATACCTATATACACTATTTACAATCATTTGGAGGAAAAAACTTGACTTAAGAGATCCCTGCACTTCTCTCTTAGCCACTTTACTGATATTCAAAACCAGCGGAGGATGAGTAAGAGTGCTACAGCCGCAGCCACTCATGACTTGAGTGGAGAATCTGGCCATTGCTAGAACTCCAAAATATTCATATTTACAAAAGGTCCCGGGGCCACTGCCGCTATAACCTACGAGGGGATTGTAGGGATGGGTGGTGCTTGATAGGGGTTGTATAAAGAGATTGTTGAGGGGTGATGAGATGGTTCTAGTGAAATTTGGAAAATTTGACTGCAATAAGATCAAGAATAAATGGAATACTAAGGTCATTATGCAGGGTTTTAAGGCATCTTAAATACAAAATTTAAAAAAAAAAAATGTAAATTGAAGGTTGGTAATTTTTTTTTTAATGTGTTTTTCACTTTGGGCGTTATGCAAGCCTAAACATAACCGACTCGAAGTCACGCTCTAGAAACGTATGAAATTTGAAAATTATACCCATGTCGAATAATTAATAGTTAGCCATCCGGTATAATTAGCATTCGTGAATGTCCAACTACGACCTGTCACAAACAGTGTGCGCGGCAGGATGAAATGATATAAGCAAAGTAATCCTATGACAGGACATTATAACATTTTACGATAAAGTAATAGTTTGAGATCACCGTTAATAGTTTGCCAAAGGACATGTTGGACATTGCGTTGATTAATATAAATTTATAAATCTAATATCTTATTATCAAAAATTTGATTTATTCACAGTTGAAAATTCAAATAAAATGTAACAAACGCCTTCCAGAATCTATTAGTAATTACATAAATATTTGTTTAATATGAACTGCTGAACTAATATATATACAATGAATTAGATGGGAACGGAGTAGCTCAGTGAGTTAGGCACTAGGTTGATAAGCTCAAGTGTCAAGTAATTTTTCATCAGCCGTGGACCAACAACCCTGGGGTCGGGAAACCTTCTTGGGGCAAACCCAGCCTCTATAAAGTGGGTACTCTTAATTAAAATAATTATTCAAGGTTTCTAAAAAACTTCTTTATGATTTTTTTTCGAATATTGGAAGTCCAAAATATAGAGATTCGACTGTAATTATAATAACAATCTTACACGCCTTCAACTTTGTTATATCGTAATAATTACTTTCAATCTACCTAATATAGATAATATGTAATTTTTCATAGCATGTTTTATTCTTCTTGTTTTTTTCACTTCAGAAGAATTTAGTGGGTCAAAAGTTTCTCTAAGAAAGTTAAAATTCATATTTTTGAAAAGTCAAAATGATTACTCTTAAATATTTCTCGGATGCCCTAGTTTATGAGTTAAATGGCAAACAAAATTTATATGCTGTTATGAGCAGCTGATAGGTAAAATAAAATAGATAAATAAAATATTGTATTTTATTTAATATTTTACTTTGAATAAATGATTTATTGATACTTTGATATTGACTTATATATAAAAAGGAAAAGAATAATAAATTACTATAACTCGAGGTTAGTTAATTACTCAAGTTAAGTGGATGCTTTGATTGTCTGATCGATCGTGAAAGGGCATTCAACCGACCAGTACGCTCTCCGTTTCCTTCCGGTATCATTTTAATTTTATAAATAGCATCTCTCAACTCTAACCTTTGCCTCTAACCAGCCCTTGGACCCTCACCTAGAACTGTTACTCCATAGGTTGGAACGGTGACTCCTAACAAAGTGGAACCGTTCGACGAGACCTAGTGACAACTGATGTATATCAGAGTCGTGGCTCCTTTCTAGATCGAGTCCTTGAGGTTCCACGCAGCGCTAACAGCCCGAGGACTTGTTAGTGTTCCGGTAACAAGAAAAACAATCGCCTTCTACGGCGGAACCTTATCAGCTACCCGAGCAGGCACCTCATTTGAGTGCCGTGTAAATTTATGAAACGAGTTTGCTCGAGCTTGTAAGCCCTTAACAAGTACACTGTTGGAATGTGTACTTCAATTTTATACGACAAGCTGAATTTCGTTCGCCTAGGGAATATTTTCAAACCGACATCAAGACGCTTGGATGCAATACTTAATAAATTAAACAGTAGAAGAATCTATTTTCAAATGTATTAGGTAGCCGTTTCAAGTCTATATAAGGGCCTTGACATTTCAATTAATCACTACACTTTTAAAAAAATGTTTATTAGTAATACCTACTGGTTAACGTTTCGGGACAACGATTTCCATATTCAAAACCATCTCGACATTTCTGGTATACGTTGAGGGGGAGGAAGGAGTTGTTCCGGAGGTTTTCCCAGCGGAAAGTTTTATGTCCATCGTAACAATAGACAGAAATACTGTTCCATAAAAATTTATGTACGGTATCTAGGACTATACTTGGTCAGAAAACTCACCTGAAACATACAAACCAAATTAAAACATCTGGAGTGTCCACTCACACGACTTTTCTACCTATTTCAGAAACGTTTTTGTATCTTTACAAATGTTCATGAAGAAACAAAAAAAAAGTTGAACTAGATTTATATTCCTGAAAATTGATCAAAGAAAAGATTTGAGTACGATTTATTTGATAAACTAAAGCAATGTAAACCGGCTTAAGGTAGATCAGTGTAAAAATTTCAATACTCTCTAATATTGCTGATCAAAAACTTTTGCTATAGCTTAGTATTGTCAAACAATAATTTCTGTTAAAAGTAGAGGAAATAGTGAAGCTTGTGTGAGGCGGGCAACAGATTTTCTTTCTTTAACTTAGTCATCTTTTTTCTCTCATTCACCCCGTTCTGGCGCCGAGATACACGTAATCTTACTTTGGAAATTGAATAGTTGTAACATCGTTATTAGTTGTCCGAAATGAACGATTTTTATATAGTTTTGTAGGGAATTTCACTATCTTTCAAATAACAGGCATCAGTAGTCAAAACTCTACTACGTTCAGTAGTGGCTCTGAAACGTATATATCCGTCGAAAACCTCATATCGAAAATTTGACCCTATTGCAATACTTTCCTTACCTAGTATAGGTAGGAAAGTAAAAAACATGAGCTGACCAAACGGGACAAACAATTATCACATTACTAGGAATACAAGGTTACTTACCAAGACGGATTTGAACATATGAAACAGAACTTTAGGGTTCCGTAAAACAGGTTCACATAAGCAGAATACGAACCGGACAATTCTAAATTCTTTGAGAAATTGTAAATGCATCTTAGCTTAATTCAAATCACATTATGACCAACCCCGTAAATATTGCATTAGTAAAATTCCGCATATCTGACAAATATACTACATTTCACTATTCAACTCCTAATCATCAACATTCATTTGTTCTGTATTTTTCTGACTGTTATCTGATCATCCTGAATGAACAATAAAGATGCGGTGGCTTAGTCATCATCTATATACTTTAAACTCAATATAAAGAACAATGATGGGTTATCAAGGACATCGGATACAAAATAAAAAACACATTTGCTTTATGGGTTGTAGCTCACATGCCAATAAATTGTAAAAATATATAATTCTTTTTTAAATAAATTAATGAAATCAGATATTGAAAAAGTGTTCAACTATTAGCATACTTTCTGCACAACATATCTCTTGAAAATACTACAAAAAAAAAAAAAAGTTAAAAACAGTTATTACTTTTTTGTAGAACAGACAAGGCACATGAATCGAATTAATAATGGTACATTACATAAAATATGAACAAAAGAAATTATTTTTCGCAACAAAATAATATTATCTAGTTTTTTTTATTTATAATGGACACTCTTTCTTCACAAGCCCTGTTCTAAATCGCTCCATATATAGACGGTAATAACTTCGTGCCTGCCTACCGACCAATAGAAAACGTTAAATAATAAACTACTGGAGATAAACAATTTAAAGTACGTTAAAGAAAGGAGCGAACCGGGCATTGACGGCCTTAATGGGATCTGTCCATCAGTTTGCCAGAGGAGTTGAGTCCCGCCATTACCCACCATTTCGATAACTACTTCAAAGAAAAACCGCTTAGTAAGTGTCAAACCATTCTAATGTTTATATCAGCGGCTCCACGTCATATTTTTTATACCATGAATATGAGAAAATGTTAAAAAATAATAATATTCAATGTCTATATCACAATAAGCTTGCGTAAATCCTTGCTTGCATAGGAGTTCATAATCGCTGTCATATCATGTTCATTAGTATTAGACCAAGACCGAGGCAGCCTAACTGTTACAAGACCAAGACCAAAACTGGTAAAAAAAAAAAACGATTTTTTAAAATAAAAATTATGCAAAATAGTTTCTAAAACTAGTCAATTTTAGTTACTATATGTAAAGAATTGGTATAACCGATATACTTTTGCATTTAACTGTTCTAATTTTTTCATTCCGGCTTAGTTAAGCTTCTCCTATCTAAAAAATTACAGTAATATCTCAAGACACGTGCACAAGACCAAGACTATGTTGATGTGTTCGTAACTTGAATAATTTAATATTACTTAATAGCGTATATTTAATATTTAATATTTTAATACTTAATAATAGATTAATGAAAACCAGGCTAAAACGTTTGGACGTCCTTTGGGACTACAGAACCACAGCTAGCTTACGGAGACCACATGTGGCTTCGAGACAGCATAAGCACCTGTGCATGATAACAACAATATTGAAATATTTTTCACATTTTTAAATTATTTTTTATAATAGTCAGTAATAAGAATAACAAAATGTTTAAAATGGTTCAGTACTTTATATTAAAGTACTTCGTCATCGGTTTTGCAAGACCTTCAGTCTGACCGAGATCTCACTCAACTGCCTAGTTTATTTCCCTTAATCAATTAGGTCCCTTATAAAGACTGGGTATGCTCCTAGAGGGTCTCCGATTCCTGAGTCAATTCAACAGAACAAAGAATTGTTTATCACAGCCGCAGTCGTACCCTCCGACCGGAAGAATAGGAGCACAGTACTTTAAATAATATAAAATAAATTCCATTTACATTATTTAATATAATTTTAAAAATATTAAATAACTCTTGTAAATAAAATAATAATTAGAACCGGAGAATAACAAAACTATATATATCCTAATATATGAATTGTCCATTTTCTCGAATAGGTCCAACTTTACATCTCGTTTTATGATTCAGATACATTTTATTGCTTCATTTTATTCCCTCGTTTTATAGTGCATCTAAATACATGATCCAGTCTCTGTTTTAAAATCTTATAACACGAAATGACTTTTTCTCTTTATTATCCACAAAAGTCGTTGTTGGTTTGTAATGGCAATACAATAATTTATGTAATAACAAGAAAGATTGAACATATATGAGTGCTTCGTAATGCTAATCAAATTATATTTATAGTTAAAAAATTTATAATTGACGATTTATAAATGAAGTCTAAACATTCCTTAGCAAAGAGATTATTAGTTGATTAATTATTTTCGAATAGTTATTACAAGAATAATTAAATATAATATTTAAAAATAGAACAATATGTTTTTTTTATTATGGCTTTATGAGTGTAAAATATCTTGATAATTGATCGCAGTTAATATTATTAATTTTAGTTTATTATTTTCAATAATGAAACATTGTGATCGACCAAAAAATTAAAAAACATAACCCCTTCTCAAAATTTGAGGTTTCACGTTTCAAGACGCATAGAATTCGAAAAACGAATAAAAATTTTTTTGTCCGTCCGCCGTCCGCCGTCCGCGCATTTTCTCCTACACTACTGGACCGATTTTTTTCAAATTTTGATATAAAATCAAAGGTCACCCAAGAATGATCCTGCTTCATCGAAATTACTCTCCGCCTTTAACTTTCAAAATGGCGGCCGAAAAACCTGCGTTGCTATATACTGTAGCTCCTAAACGAATGTACAGATTTCAATGAAACTTCGCGAAAGTCATTTTCTCGACGCCCTTTAAATTTATCTATATAACGTACTTCAACGAAAAGAAGCTGGAAAAAAAGTTACGAGAGATGGTAATATGGAGAGATGGTAATAATTCCGAATAACTCGAAAAGTTTTTACTTTTTTGTGGATATTGTATATGGTTTTTTAAGAGTTTACGAAATTTCCTAAAAAAAAAAAAAATCGTTAAAATCGGACAATTAGGAGCAAAGATATGGTTTCCGGTTTTTTTTATGTGTTCTATTCCAAATGTTATATCCTTGGTTTGGTTTTTAAATTTTAAATGTGTTACTGAACTAATGCTATTTTTTTTTAGCATATTACTAATGATTAAAGAAAAACAGTTTCTTACAATAATTGGAATCACCTTTTGTTTTTATTTCTTTGTAACTCGGAAGGTAATGTTACTTTAAATGTATAATTGTTTGGAAATAATAAACCATTGTGAAATAATTTGCAGCGTTTTTTTTATTGTTACTAAGCATTATAGGAAAGTAAATTAAAAGAAGAATTTTTAATTATTCGTATTCCAAAATAATATACTTTAGTAACTAAAAGATGACCTCACACTGCATAGGCGGTAAAGAGGAACATGATTATGATGATGATGATGAACTAAAAGATGAAAGTTGTTATATGTTTCTTAGGTTATCATCATATATTATAATTATAAATATAAATATAAATAATTCAAAAATAGATTAATAAATGAAAACACTCTTTTGTAACTTATTGGCTCGGAAAATTGTTTCTAAAGAAATATTTATCTGTCACGCCAAGTAAGTGACAGGCACTTCTTTCCACATAACGGGAAATTCCAACACAATAAGGGAAGAGCACAATTCTTAACTGACTGTCTAGTTTGCGAATGGCATCTGTCGCTTATTTGGAAACATATTACATTTAAGTAACAATATGAAGTAATAGGTATTTTAATAGAAATATTTAGTAAAAAAGAGAAAACATTTTCCAAAGATCGTGGCACTCAGAACCTAACCAGGCGTCCAAAAAGAATATGATTTGGAAAAGGATATCTGAGCAATAAATATTTACCGTAAGTTACCTTAAATCATATCCATAATAATCAACATAATTATGGATTACATAGGAAACACTACTGTACGTTTCGATAAATTAAAATATATAAAACAAATAACCAACTCCCTTACCGAAATAAGTGCAAGGAATAAATATTCTTTTCCTTAGAAAATAAAAACTCCTTTCAACACTTTGACCCATATACGCAATCCTGAATTTGAATGAGTTTCGCACAACAATTTCTTGTTTAACCAAACAGAAAAACGCGAACCAGTCTTTCCTTGTATTATTTTATAAAAAATGTCAACACAACTCAACTCTTATTTTCAAATGTATAATTGAGCTAATGGCTTCTGTCAAATATGGCTTTAGTATTATAAATAAAAAATATAAAACCATATTTACAGGTTTTGTTTTTTCTATATAAACTATTAAGGAAGTTTTATATTTAATTAAGGAAGTTTTCCTTAAAGTGGAGTGCGGTGGCTGTAGCCGAGTTCAGAGAAAAAAGAAAAATGTTTTTGAAGTTGAAAATAAATTACCTGATATAAGAATAAAAATGTATATTTTTAATAAACCGCTGGCAAGCTACAGATTTCAGAACAATTAATATCTAAAATAAACATTCGTAGAAATAAATGGAGAGTAACAAAAACATGTGATGGAATCGTGGAAACTAAGTACATTTATTTAACTAAAAAGAGCACTTAAATATTACTAGTGTTTGCCCAGTCATCGAAACTTGATCATGATTCTGATTGAATATTTGATAGACTTAAGTAAAAATGTTTCCAATATTTTCTATTTACATACAATAATTTATACAATCCAGTTATTTGCAAATAAAATTCTGAATCTATCGTTACTTTTTTTCACAGCCTCTTTTCGGAGAAGTATACATAAATTAAATAATTTTATAATTACATAAATTAAAAGGGCTTTAAAAAGAAAACTGTAACCAAGTTTTATTAAAATTGTTGCTGTAGTCTACAGGTACATGAAAATTCGTATTTGAGGGTTTATTGAGGTGCGAAATACAAATCTCAATTTTTTTTTTTCAATATTTTGCTCCTTCGGCCGGTACAAATTGCTTCATTTCGGAGATAATTTTTATCGATTTCGATTTATTTTTTTTTTTTTTTTGTTGGAAATTCAGAAAGCTTTCAAATAATTATGGGTGTAATCAATAGAAAAGTATGCTCTTTTTGAAAATTCGCAAATTAAATTCTTGATTCATTAGAAGCATTTATTACAACTTATTTTCGGCAAAGTACGTTTTATACAGAAATTAAAATAGCTTCGAGCAGAAGACTTTAACCAAGTTTCATTATAATCGTTACAGCCGTTTTTGGTGCTACGATCTATAGAGGTATACGTTTTTCCGCCAGTATTTCGAAAATTAAGGTCAGATGGTAATGAAATTTATATAAAAACATTCTTGAATTTGATTGCGACGTTTTCAAAATATCAAAACAAACGGTGAAGAGTTTTCTGAGATTAGCGGTTTTGAATAAACGTTTATATTTTTATTTATTAACACTATTTCCAATTTTATTGACAACACTAAAGCTCGTCAATACCTACTAAAAAAAAAAAGGAAAAGAAAATCTGTTGAGAAACAAAAGGAGAAAAAGGGACTGAACAATTATGTCTTCGTCTATTTTTATAATGGTCTTTACCTTGACAAACCAAAAACATATAATATAGCGGGTTGGGATTCTAGAATAGTTTAAAAAAGTATTAATCGTACTTTTTTGACAGAAGTGAAGAAGAAAATGGCATTAAAAATATTTTAAGCAGTTCTGAAGAGTTAATAAATAGAAATAATGGAAAGAACCATTATTATAACTTTAGTCATGATAATATATTTAAATAATTAAATATGTGAACAGACGTTTAATTATTTAAGTAGGGTGGTGTAGGAAAAGTGAAAGTTGTGTCATGTGATTTTTTTTTAAACTTATTTATAAGGAAAGTTAATTCTGAATCCATCGATTGAATATAAATAAATAAATTAATATAAACAATTGCTAATCTACAAAATAACAAACAAGACTGGTTTCTCGAACTGAGCGGTGTCAGTGAACCAAGTCGATGGCGTCCTTCCCCTTGATCTTTTGAGGTCGTTCCGGCGCTTGAACCTCAAGTCACCTTGCCTCAGACCACTCCAACTTGCTCTTTTTTTCTATAGTGATAACGTAAGAATATCAGGATGTTTCTCTGGTTCGAGGATCTTCGGCACTGAAGAATCAATGTGGGATGGAACAAGCCGCAGAAATCACGTAATCAAGCATTTCAACAGGGTAAACAGGAACGATAAATAGTCATAGAAAAAATTAAGCTCTCCAAGACGTGGAATGAAATTTCAGACATAACAAGGAGTCGAGATGAAATCGTGAGGGAGTTGATCCAGAATGGTGGACGCCAGGAGCTTCTAGATAGGTGTTAATAATAGGGCAGCCTGCGAGGCGTGAAGTAAAAAATTCCTTTTTAATTAAACTTCGACCTATAATATAAGAAGTCTATATCGCGGCGTGTGCTGTAGCCTATAAGTAAGGTTGCGAAATTTTAATTGTAGGATATGATTTAAATTAAAGTTAAACATATTACAATCGATTGAAGTTCTAAAATGAATTGAAGAGTATAATATATTACCTTTCATCTCTAAATTGTCCATATTCTTTCAACATTGGGGAGTAAACTACCAAACTCTAGTTTGTACATCGGAAATAATAAAAAACATATAATTCTTATCGGATTTTCATTTGTTTAAATTTTAGAGACTAAAAACAAAATTTAACAAGTAAACTATATTCCATACATTTATTAGTATTTTAATTATTAATAAATGTTCGAAGAACTACCATTGACTTTTAATTTTTTCCGGCTTCATTTTCATTCGTTACTCGTTATTTCAGGGGCGCTTCTTCAGGGGCGCTCGCCAGTTATTAGAAATAAAAACGAGAGGGAGAAATACTTTATTAAAAGTAATCCTGCCGTACTACATAGGGTTGCTTCATACACAGCATACTTATCAATCCATATGGACATAACTATTATATTACATTTTGCTATATTGTTATATATTCGATACATCTTTCCTTTCTTTTTTTTTTTCTCCCTTTTCATAAAAATACTCCTAATATAAATTATCTACAATAAGCCATATTAAACTATAGACATTGCATGACTAACATTTTCCCGATATAAAAAAAAATATTTCAAACACCACGAACTCAATACAACATCGCACACATATATACCAAAGTAGTGTTGCCCAAAATCGGTCTTTGTCTTGCACTTTGCAAAAAAAATTATGGCAAAATAGTTAGTAATACTTTACAATCTTAGTTACAATATGTTAAAAATTGGTATAATCAATATACTTTTGCATTTAACTCCTCTAATTTTTCAGGTTTCTTTTATCTAAAAAAATACAGTACTATATCAATAGTAATAAGCTAAAAAGTAACTACAAGACTGTTGCGAGACTCTTGCGCAAGACCAAGGCCATGACCAAGACTGAGTTTGCAAGACCAAGACTCGTCTCGCATTTGGGCAACACTACACCAAAGTAATTCCACTAATGTTGATAAAAAGATGTGACGATTGTAGACAAATTTAAAATTGAATACATAATTAATAAAAGACATCTTCAGTCGCTATATAAGTGATAGTGTGGATGATCCCCAGAGAATGATATTAAAATAATAATTTTTTTTTATTATTGAAATTTACGACTGTATAATGATAAATACAACTAGTAAATATGTAAATAATAAAATATAAAATAAACACAATTAAATAATAACTTATTTTTTTCTTTTTTTAGATTTTGTTTATTGAGAAATATTACAATGTGTCTTAAAAGACATTTATAATATCTATATAAAGATATTATAATATAGTGTTCAGGGATCACATTCACACTCTATGTACAATAAATAAAAATAAAATAATGTATTAAAATAGTTAATGTTAACCAATATAAAGTAACTGAGAAATTTTGAATGAAATAAAATTCAAATATTAAATTTTTTAAAAGGGGGAGATGAAGTCATTGTCCGGGGGCGCCGAATGTCTAAGGCCGGCCATGTTCCTTGCTGCCTTAATTATTTCAAATGTTCCTTTAACGGCACTTACAGCATTTTTAATGCGTTGAATTAGAGTATCCAGAATGTCTACTTTTATTTAGCATACTTCATCTTTGAGACCTAAACAATAATCCTGCACTGAGGCCTGGAGATCTTGGAGGCAACTAATTGGACCAAGGCCAGAAACCTAACGATCTGCAAACCTTTAATCCAAATTTTGCCTCACATGACAAGCGAAATAAACCGGAGCGCCATCATGCTTGAAGTGCATAGGATTGTTTACAATCCTAACCTGTAAATAATTTTTTTCTTTTAATTAGGTAATAAAATTTAAACCAATGAAAATCGGATAAGAACATACGATTTTTTGTTAAATTATTATTATCCTATGTATTATTATTACCCCGTATGTAATGTTTTATAACATAAATTAAATTTAATATTGTTAAATCTAGCTATTTATTATTAATTAAACTTAATTAAATAAATATTAAAATTATTTATAACGTGTTTCCCCCTGTCTGATCTATTTCAACGAAAGGTCTTTGACCATTAGGGTCTAACTAACTCACTCTAACCCCTGAAACTTTTAATCTTTGAAGTTGCCTAATCAAAGGGTATATAAAGGTGGACACTAGGGCACAAAGGGGGCTTACAAACTTCGCTGCCTCTATTAAACTAAATGGAGTACTGTAATTAATAATACTCTAAAACATTTTGATCTTCTTAACAGCATTTATGAGCACACTCATTAAGGTAATTAAAAAGTGAGGAGAAAAGTTTCATTATAATAAGGCTTGGAATAATTTAAATAAAGTTCTGATTATAGTTTGTACTAATAATTAAAATCTGAATTAATGAAAACAAGGTGTTTTCCATTTCAGGCACTTAAAGAATAGAACACTTTGAATGGTTTGTTTAAAAAAACAAAAAAACACTTCATATATATATATATATTTAAAAATTTAAAACCTACGTACTGTTTCCATATACACATAGTTAGTGGGTATGTGTTTCAGCTTTAATAATAAAGGTTTCATGCAATGGTAGTTTTTTTTCTCTTGGCATTATCTTGAAGATCTTTTGCCACTTTAAAAATCCTTCTCCATCGCTACCTATGTTGGACTATTTTCTTCCAGTTATCTGTCTAGCTGTATTGCGTCATTGTTGATTCGATCAATCCATCTGCTTTTAGGCCACGACGTGGCATTCATTGTAGTATAGAAACTTCTTGGTATATTGCTTCGAGCTAAATGTCCCACTCATCTTGATCTCTTTGCCTTCAAGGAGTCAATATGAGATATTGATTGACCAGCTTCTGTAAGCATTGCCCTTACCTCTCCATACTTAATAAAGTGATCCTAACCAGGATTCAAACGGGGGAGCTCTGCTCAAAAAGGACTCATCAAGTACGGAGGGTGGTACGGAGGATAGATGCAAGGAAGACATGGCCGGTTGAGACGAGTTTAAATGGCACTCTTTTGGATATACCCGTGGCGCTAATATTCTCTGGAATACAAAGGACGCTCGGAAATACTGACAATAGTCTGTGCACTACTATTGTGCACTTCCCTTCTTCCCCACATCCCTATAAATTTTATATCGTTGTTTTCCTTGTAACTATTAATTAAAAAAAAAAAAAATTCTCACAAAAAAAGTGAACGAAGTGCCTCAAAATGGCGCCCAAACATGACGGACTGATGACTTTGACTTTAATTATTCACTGATTAATTTTGGTCACTTAGAATCAGCATTTGGCTTAATTTACTCGTAGTTGGTCTTTTATTAAATATGGATAGTCAGAGAATAATAAAACATGAAAAATATTTGGCTTAGGCAAGAACGAACACCAGTCAATTTTTTTAACAAACACATTTTCAAGTTGATATTAAATCAAGCGTCGTTTGTAATTAAATGACCAACAATAACGGGTCTCGCCCATCGTGTACTAAGATAATATGGGACCACTTTAACTCAACATGTAAATCGAATTATGTAGAATAATGATATTAATAACAATAAATGATATGGTAGATATAGTACCAATTATTATAAATATCTCCAAAAGGCATTAGCTTGAAAATCTACATTATTTTAGATTATTTATAGGAGCAGGTATCGACAGTACTAAAATTCAAATATTCGCTCCATCGACTGCCGGAAACAGTTCGCGACAGTAAACCACACCGGATCCAGGCCACACATCCACAACCTGTTGAGTCCAGAGTATGACGTCCGCAGCCGAAATCCGGCTAGTGAAAGCCCCAGGCGAGTGTTTAGCATAAATCTCCAGAGCGCTAATGACTGGCCAGTTTTACATGGGCTAACTGATTCGAATGTCTTCCTAATACACTCTTCCATTAGCCTCTTTGTCGGCAGTCATCCCCGATGACTTGATTGCCTCTTAGGTCACACGTTCAGTTCCTCGGGGCAGTTCCTAAATGTTTAGAAAGTATTTATGCATGAGGCGTAATGACGGATACAGTTTAGAGAGGCCTTCACAATCTATCCAAACTATCGCGAAAGCAGTGCTGATTCTGTTGCTTAATGTTCTGATAATGTTGCGTACATCTTGTTACAACATTCGACTTAGTCAAGTTTTTTAAAATAAAGCTACAAGAAATAGGCAGAGCTAATTTCTTAACCATCTATAAAGCTTTGAAATCTGACGTAGTAGATATAGAAACTTAAATTATTTGTATCGGCTTTATTAGTCAAATGTTTTTCCCCATCAACATATTTTCTATTCTTGTCTCTGGCAGACCACTTATAACGCATGATGTATTTACTATACATATATCTCTAATCTGGTAAAACAATTCACGACTAATGTTGCGTGAGATTGAATAACTGAGCACCTTGATATCAAGAAAATTTATCACCAAAATATCCCGTGTTCAACACATTGAACTTTGAGTAAACTGCTCGAAAAAACTCACTTTAGAATACAGATTAAATAATAAAAGAGTTCGTTTCTTCCAACAATTAGATATTTAGTGATACTAATTGTGGAAGCATATTAGAGTTCTTTTAACAATTAATGCATGTCCTACCCTAATTTCTTTCAATCAGTTTACTAAAATTTCTTCAAAGGTACAGATATAATCGTTCAATTAATTCACGCATTTAATAACGATTGATATTATCTACAGTTTAAAAGTGGACTTTTTAATATAAAATTTGATAAAAACTACATAAAATATTGACTTTTTGACAAAAATTCCTACCCACTATTTCATATTGACAATAGAATACTTCAGAGTTATGAAATGTAACCCACTTGCTAAAATGAGAATAAAGAAAAAAAAAAAAAGATTCACAACAAACTATTCATTCCAAAACATTAGGACTGGGCACAAAGATCTATATATATATATATATATATATATATATATATATATATATATATATATATATATATATATATATATATATACATATATATATATATATATATATATAATCTACATCTACCAAGTCCATAAATACCATTCTTCTAAAGCTTTGAAGTTCTAGAAAGGATTTCTACCTTCGTATTGTTAAAACCACTCTTAGACCATTTACTTTACTGAATAGTTAAAACATAAATTATGATTAAATGAAATTATTAAAGTAGGACTTGCTTTGATGAGTCTTAAGGCCAAAAAAAATAATTAAATTGTTAAACTTCAGTCTTCAGTTGTTAATCCTAATAGCTCATTGAAGTTCAAGGGTGTTAATTTACATCATCTTAACTTTGTACGTTCGGATTTCTTCTCTCACTCAATCTCTCCCTCTTTTTATTATTTTATATGTATTTTTTATTTTATTAAAATTGCCTTTTTTATTTCATTATTAAAGTAATCAGAACCAATCAGACAAAATTATGGTAGAGCCAATCACGGTTCACCGCAAGTACAAGCAAGCAATATGACAAGGAATCCATAAAATTCTTCTATAAAAAGACCTTACTGGTGGAAATCTTGAGACAATTTGTACTATCTATTTTATTATTTTTATTTTTTTGGCGATGAAGGTCAGTAAAGGACCGCTCGTGTATCATATTTCTTTGCTTTCCTTTTAGCCTAAACTTTCTTCATTTTATCACTCATTTCGTTTTTCCGTTCTTCTATATATTTCCTTCTTTCCTTTTTTGTTCTCCTGTCTAGATATTTATTTTCTTTTATCTCAAGCACTACAATTTCTTACTTAATCTGTTCAGGATATTCTTTGATGTTCTTCAGCCCCATAACTTTTTCAAATATCTGTTTGTTTATCCTATCTTTATTCTTTATGTGAGCAAAGAATTTCTATCTCCCTTTTTTCTTTGATGTTTCTATATCCTCGATATCTTCATACAATTCTTGATTATTTTTAATCTAGTATTCATCTTCATTTGAGTTCTACCAATGGGTAGTTTCTCTTCATGTTGTACATGCCATGTTACAAATTTCTCATTTACTTATTGTATTCTCTATGTAATACAGTTGTAAATTCCATTGAAATAATAAAAAAAAAAAAAAAAAAGGTATTCATCTTCATGTTTCTCTGCTCATGGATACATCTACTCTATTTTGTTAGTAGCATTTCGGTACTGGTAAATGCCTTTGTTCCTATTCCATATAATACTTTACTTTTCTGGAAAGGTTCTTTTGGTTATATATTTTTAACTAAATATCTAAGTCTATTCTATTCTATTTATCAAAGGGGAAGCAGGTATAAATCGTAGTCAGCCAATTTTATTTCTCTGATCCCTCTCTAAAACGGAAGAAAAATTAATTAAAAATAGAATTGATTTCATGTATGAAACAGTGAAACCTTTCCCCTTCAAACCTTTTTTTACCTGTGTGTAATTGAAGGCAGAGTTTCTGTTATTGATTATTGTTATATTTTCGTAATGGGATTTAACTTGTAAAACTTTTTTTTTATGTTTCATCTCCAATCAGTTTTATAGGTGAATGTTTTGGAATGAAGATGATTAAAAAAATATTTCTTTAAAATGAACCATTATATCGCTACTGTTGATGCAAAAGGTCGTATTTAAAAATTGATTTTTTTTGCAGATTATTTCCAACTAATTATTTCTTTATGATTTATTAATTATAATTTCATATTTTATTTTGTTCTGCTATTTTTCATAATACAGAATAGTTACTTATTGTAGATACTGGCTACAAAATGTCACCTTTAGGAAAAATATAATAAAGATGAAAAATTGTTACATACGACCTTTTGCACTATCCGTAACGATATGATAATACAAGTTTATGCATAAATGAGAAAGTAAAATTTGATTCAAACTCATGTTTTTTTTTTTTTTGTTTTATCAGTAGCTCAGGTAAACAAACTTCTCCCTCTCGGAAATTTCTATTCTGGAAGAGGCCCTGGAAGGAAAACTACGATCGGGAATAAAGTAAACATCTTCAATAAAACCAATTTTATGCAAAGACCGTTCCAATTCGCCTCGGGCCATTATCGATTTACCGAAATCCTATTTCCCTCAACGAATAAGGTTGATTACTTGTCCGAATATTTCCCAATCGAGAGTCATCGGCAGAACTATCGGGAGATAGAAGGCTTTTGGGTTGAAGCCTCTTCTCAAAATAGATTTTTTTTTTCATTGGCCTTTTTCTTCTTTTTATGATCTGAGCTATATAATAGTTAACCAATTACAATATGATTTCTTTTACAAATATTGCGCATGTAATGTAATGAAATGTAAGCACGTGTCAAGAAAAATATAGAAAAAAAAATATCACTTCATGCGTTATTTTTCCTGAAATAGTCGAGTTTTTTACATGCATCAAGGACTACTTATAGGTCATTTCATACATACCCTTTCTTTTTCTTCCTGAATAATTACCGTTATAAATAAAAAAATATATATATATATACATATAAAAAAAAACACCTCATATCAGCTCATGTAAGCAAATTATATCTTCGCTAATTAACCTGAATCCTAATTAACGTGAAGATTGATAGAGATGTCTTCAGGGGCTTGAAGTTCTGATGACGGGAGGTTGCACAGTATGTGGCTGGCTCTGAGTTGTCGAAGCGGCAGGCGAACAGTCGGACCTCAATCGAGGTGAAATGTTTCGTCCGAACTCGCGATTCGCTTTCGATAACAAGGTCCTCCGTTTCTTCCATTCTACTTTAAAGTATTTTTCGTTCTTACTTCGAGACTAGCGAGCTATTGCGGAATCTTACGCCATACCTGCTATTGTGTCGTTACGATATTATTTGCGACCGATAGTTTGATAAAAGAATTGAATCGAAAAAATAACGAGCGCCTAACCTTTCCTTGCTGCATTGGTCCGTATTGTGCACAATAATATGTGAGGTTCGATTGAATTGGGCAAGACTATCAAAATGGAGTCACTACCAATTGAAATGTAATGTTGAATAGTCCTTCCCTAATCTCCAATGCATTAAAACCTGGATCGAAATCAATTACGAACAAATAGTTTTTCTGAAGGCATTTCACGTTTACATCATATTTACTTTACTTCAAGGTAAAAAAAAAAATCAACCTTAAGACTTATTTTGTTTATTTCAATCACTTGGCTCGTCTTCAAGTTTCAATCTACAAAAAAATCCTAAAGCATTTCGGTAACGCATATTATTTTTATATATTAACAATAAAACTTTACCACCATAATCCAAGAAAGTTCTAGGGTTCAGTTCTTAATTAGGAAGTTCCGTTTCGAAGGCGATTGTACAGGAAGTTGGTCGGACCTAGATTGACCGAGAGCTCAATCGCAAGGTTTTCTTCTTCTTTTTATTATTTAATTAAGAGCATAGAGGGTGAGTGTGCCCTCAGGAGGATCCCCTGATCCCAGGGCCGATCCACGGCTATGTGACAGAATAAAAAGTTAATTGTTACAGTCGGACTCGAACCAGAGACCTTCAGCATAAGAATTCAGTGCCTTAACAACTGAGCTATAATTATAATTTTCATTTTGCATATTTCAAGATTATAATGGAATTATTTTAACACATGGAGTACAAAGACAAATAAAGAGCTGCTTGCAGAAGCTTGTCAATCAATATCTCATGCCTAAGGTCTACGTGTAAGGCTAAAAAACAGATCGATAAATAGAAGCGATAAAGATGCAATGGATTAAGTATAGAGATTGCACAGGCTTGTTAAGGCGGTAAAAGATCTAAATCTGTAATGCCAAGAGAAAAAAATTGTTAATGGTCTTTTTTTATCTGCTCCCTATTCTAATCACCTATTTCTGGTTGATTAAGTATGTAAGTGTTAAACAAAGAGCGATATTAATCTGTGTATAAATTATTTTTACTGCAAATTAAACGGGAAAAAGTAGCGGAAGTAAAAAAAGGTGCTATAAATGATCCTAGTACGACTCATAACAATTTTATAGTTGATTACATTATCTGCTATGGGAATGGTTAAAAGAAATTAAAACGCATTGTAAATAACGCAGGTTATTTATTATTTGCACTGTTAATTAAATCACAAAAATTCATTGAAGAATGTTAATTGACTGTTCTTTATATCATGTGTGATAGATTATGTATCACCCCACCCCCCTGAAAAAAAAATCAGAACTTTGATTTAACATATTCAAAAGTAAACCTATGACCTCATGTGTCACTGTATCCTTTAATAATACCCCACTTATCCCTGTTGAACAAATCCGATACCTTGGACTTCATTTGGACAAACGTCTAACTTGGAATCCTCATACCAGACTGAAACGACAAGAAACCGCTCGACGTTTCCGACTACTCCAACACTTACTAGACAAACGCTCTAAGCTTCCAGTTAATTACAAAAGACTTATATACATGACTACAATAAGACCTATTTGGACTTACGGAGTTGAGCTTTGGGGCTCCACTAAGCCATCGAATTCCTCTCGTATCCAATCCTTACAATCCAAAATCCTTCGGAAAATCCTCAATGCTCCTTACTTTGTCACCAATAAAATAATCCATAATGACCTTAATATTCCTTATGTTTCCGATTTAGCCCAATCCAGATACCAATCCTTCCATAATAAACTTCAGAACCATCCGAATCCTCTCGTCTCTAACCTTGCTTCCTCTTCTATTCCCGATAACCCTCCGAGGCGTCTGAAAAGAAGATGGCCTCGAGATCTCTTATTGTAAATACATTTTGTTTTTAGAGTCCTACCAGTGGGTAGTTTCTCAACAAGTGATTTCATGTTATTATTTTCTGTTATAAAATTTGCTAAATGTATTTTATTTATTAATACAGTTGTAAATATCATGAATAAAAAAAAAAGTATTGTGCCAAAGTTCTGATTTTCTTTTTACTTTATTAATTTTTTGAATTTACTCGTTTAAAAATGTTTACTCTAAATACACTTCCTTACTATTAAAATAATGTAGTTTAATCAATGTATTTATTCCTTTAGAAACTAATTTTCTATTTCTTTCTGTTTTAGGTAAGTTGGCGATATCTATTCTGACCTTCATATTAGTGTAAGTCGATATTTTTCCTTTATCAATCAAATAAAATAGACTCATTTTTGAAAATAGGAATACTAATCTTACATTAGTTTAGGTGCTCAGAACATGCAACAAAAGCAGCCTGTTTTTAATGTAAACATTCCTCAGACCACCTTCAATGTTCCCCCGGGTCTCTAGAGAAATTGGTTTTCGCAATGGACACTCAAGCTTATCATTGCAAGAAAAGGTCACAGTACCATCAGTGTGACCGTAGCCCCGTAATACCACGATGCTAATACCATCACTGCAATTAGAGCATAGAGCATTGTCTGCAATGGTAATGCGGGGTACATATGGACGCTAGAACTCTTAATCCATAAGTCATGCACTCGTGTACCTTTAAAGTTCGCAAGAGGTTGCGTACAAGTTGCAAATGTCTCCGCAATCTTAGTTATACAATAGAGATTAATTTTTTGTCTTATGATAACGGATTAACGTTCCTAAATCCATTTTATTTAAATTAAAAAAAAAAAATTTATGCGATCAATAAATGCTTTACATCGAGTGATGTATTCTTTGAAAGAGCTGGATCAAACACATTCAAAACTTAATTATATAAATAAAGTTACTTTATGCCCTCTTAAAAATATCAGTGTAGTTACTTGGAAGTCAATAAATAAGTCTTAATACAGTCCCGAAAAATTGAAAATTGAGGTTGTAGAAGTTGTCCCAAAAGAGCGATGACTGAGCATCTGAATTTTAACTTAGAAAATTGAAAAATACCGACCATATTCCACCCTTGAATAAAATGTATAATACGTTTAATAAATTTTAAGAATTTAGGAACACATTTTATGACACATTTAATTATCTTGTTTCCTAAAACACTACACGACTATTTTTTGTTGGGACTTGTCCTGACTTAATTGTTCATAGGCAAGTAATTTAATGTAAGAAAACACATTACATAGATATTATAAAGATTTATTGCTTACGCTATAAATTTTTGTAGGATCATATCTTTAAAAATATTAATATAAAATACTATTTAGCGTGGTTTTCAAAATTGTGAAAATGTCAACAATGTGTTGTTGTTTTTGAAATAATCTCGATTCAATAACGTATTGTACTGAAATCTATATAGCGTTGGAACTAAATTAAAAATTCATAAGTATACAGTACAAAAAAAATTGAAAATTCTTAGCTTGAAGTGGAATGTGTCATATACAATCCTTTGATTGTATAGCATTTAAAAAACTCGTAAGTCTATTTCATCCTCTCAACATCATCTATGATGTATCGCGATCGAAAGACTAATAAAAGAATATTCAATTTAGGTGGAATATTTTTCTTACATATTTAAAAAAGTAATCATCTTACATTAAATCACGATTTAATTATGATTTATGAAATTGTGATGTCTATTATGAAATTTAAAAAATATATTTATCTCTTCAAATACTTTCTGAATAAATTCTTTCCTAAATAGATTGGTTCCTCGAATTGTTTAATATTTCATTCCTAATTTAAAATATTATTTGAAGTTGCAGAAAATATCCATGTTAATACACAGACAAGTCGTTTGAGTATATGTATAACATTATAACAATAAAAATAAATTAAATTTATCAGACTTGTTCTTTTAAATTGATTTAATTGATCATTTGATTTTATGTAAGTTTTAAATATAATAATGAATAAATAAATAGATTAAGAAAAAAAATTTAACTTTGAAAAGTCTCTTAACTATTCATATAATCACAAAACATGCTTCAAGTTTTGCTGGCTGCGTTTATACCTAGTATTTTTTTTAAATTTTAATTATCAAGAATAATCTAAAAAATAAATAGTTTTAAAAAAAAATTTAAGTAAACACCTCTATATATAACAAAAGTTTATTAAATTAACTTCAGTCGCTTCTCTACAAACACAATCACTAATTTAATCTAGAGTTTCTAAAAGCACAGTGTAAATTCAACATCAGTTAGAATCAATATTTAGTTTGAGTCCGTAGGTTTGCGGTAAGTGGTTTAGTTCGTATTTACTTAGCTCTATCAAATTGCAAGAATAACTTTGTAGTAAATTCTGAAATATATTATAATTTTTTTTAATATTATAGAATTATTGTATACCTATTTTGCGATTTTATTCAGTGCGCTATATTTTATTTTTTTATTTTTTTTTATTTTTTTTTTTATTTGCTGTTATTTAACGTCGCATCGACTGCCAGGGCCATTAGCGACGATCGTTCTTCTTAAATATTACTAATCAATTTTATTTTTCGGATGTACTTCAGCGTTTTTTCAATACCAGCGTTTTCCTTGTACGGTGCCTTGTCTTCAATTTGGAGTTCGATTTGCTGTTTCCGGAACTTTTTGCACTGGAATATGTGTTCAACTGTCAGATTAGCATTTTCACATACCTCACATGTTGGTCGATGTAAGCCAAGAAGTAGGTGGAGATGGGTCAGTTTGGTATGTCCAATTCTGAGCCTGCTTATTATAGAACACATATTTTTTTTTGTAGATTGTTTAAAATAAATATCTAATTCTGTACTTCTCTTTATTGGGCCAATTTAGTCATTATTATAATTGTTTTGAACGGGGCAATATAAATATTTAACATGGCGTCCTTAAACTTTATTCAAATCAATTACTAGATTAAGAGAGAAAGAAGATCGTTTAGTTAAGATATATTTCGAATTTATAATTAATGATTAAGTAAATTTTGTGTTTTTATATCTATTTTCAATTTATCGGATTGTTAGATTTTTTAATTAATATTAATGAAAAAAATGGCAATTTCAAATTAGGTCTTCTGATTTGGTATGAATATAAATGTACTATTTGGCTCGTGAGAATAATTAAATAATTCAACGTATAATAAAACAACGGAATGATTTCCTATTTTTCAGTGATTATAATCGATCTAGGAAAAGAAAATTATTATAAATCATTATTCGTATTGTAAACTAAAGTATTTAAGAATTACAATAGGTGTATCTCAGCTAATAATACTCCGAATTCTGTATTTTTTTTTTTTCTTGGCTACGTTTCGGTGCAAACAACTTTTATTTTTCGATTGCTATGGAAATTATTTTTTGAGAAATTTTAGAGGTCCGAAATACAAATCTCAACTCTGTTTCTTGTTAGGAAAATATTTGAACTCGCTTTGCTCCTTCAGTCAGTAGAAATTGTTTCAAATTAACAAATTACTAATCGATCTCGATGATTTGTTTTTTTGGATTTGAAGGTAATTTTAATCGCCTTTCAAATAATCTAATCTTTCAAATAAAGTATAATTTTTGGGTTATTCGCAAATAAAGTTTCTTTTCCTTCATTATTTATTTTCCTGATATTTCGAGAGAATGTAACTATTTTTTCCACCTGAAACAGAAGAATATCTTCAAAATATGGGCTCAAATCATTGGATTTGATCAATAATTGACTAAGATATGGCTAAGCGACAAAAAAAAAAACTTTTGAGAAATAATTTATAAAGATTTAATGAATTTAGTGTAGAAAATAAAAATAAAATATTTAAGTAGATATAAAATCTATTTGTCTTATTTTTATTGTGAAGTAACAAGTTATTGTTTCAAGTAAAGTAGAAGCGGGTCTACAATACGCAAGGCGTTCTCAAATGATTGTTATTAATTTATATTCTGTAACTGTTTTACAAAATGACGCAACTGCGACAACCACAACCTTTATAAAGTGGATACCAGAACATTCAATCTACCTGGAAAACATCTGTTGAACGTGACATTGAATATATTACCTCCTCTAGTAACTGTTAATCAAGAAACTGCAATATCGATCTTGGGAGGTAATGGAATTATTGTTTGTAAAATATAAACTAGTTAAGCTGAACAATGGTATCCTAAACAAAATTGATATGTAAACACACTAGTATCTTACCAATTGTTGATATGTATGTGTAATTTTGTAATAGTTGGTAAAGTGTCGATCTATGTTCGTCAACTGTTGGAATGTGGAGGTCAGTATATCAAAAAGTGAATAACCTGTGTTATTCTAAAATACTCACTTTACAATCAATTTTCATTTGTAGTATCGTTTCTCTATATTTTGGAAACTGGCTTTGTTTCTGCCATGCTTTGATCATTATTAACAAACTTTAAGGGTGTTACTACAATAGATTTGATTGTTTTTACCTATAAAGCTATAAGTTAGAAGCAATGGCTCTAAAACATTATTCGGGGCAGAAATGTGATTAAAAAAGTTACATAGAGCTTTAAATTGCTGTCGTTGCACTGGCTTAAAAAAAAAAAATTGAACCGAAAATATAATGCTCATAGAACAAAACTTACGCAGTTTTTTTCGTCTCGTGAAAATTTTTAGTTTTACAGACTTTTGCAGTGTGACTATCGAAATTGAGTTCTGTTAATCACGTACTATAGTTTTTTTTATTTTTTTATTTATGAGCTATTATATATGAGAGGAGTGGGGTAGCTCAGTGGTAGGGTACTGAGCTTACAATACTAATAAAGGTCCCAGGTTCAAACCCCGGTCCATGGTAGAAAAATTTGTTCTGTTTCATTAGCCGCGCGGCGAACCTGGGTGGCTAGACCCTCCTGAGGAACACCCAGCCCCTATAAAGTGGGTAGGGTGCCCTTAATTAAAATAATTGATTAAGGGCAAAAATCTGGCGGTGGAGCGTGATCTCGGTCAAATTATCTCCTTGCACAACCGTAGAACAAGAAACAGTACTGAACCCAAGACCCTACATGTGTTGTAAAAGTACAACTATTTTTATTTGTTATGAGTTATAATAATTTCGATTAGAGGGTCTTTTTGACGATACCGTATATTGAATGAATATGTCCGTATGGGTTTTAAAAGGGTCCATGTAGAGTTTAAATACGTATGTACATGTATTCAGTTTCTGTTTCAGTTTCAGTTTTGAAAATTTGGAAAAAAATGGGTAATGTTGTTTGAGTCGTTTTTTGAGGCTCTTCTGTTTCATTTTAACATGTGTTCCCCATGTCATCGTTCTTTCGAAGATAAACTACCTTATTCGTCTAAGGAATTTGGTAGCCAATATAAACAGGAAGGCAGGTATTTCTTCGAAGATTAAATGTTATATTAAAGTATGTCTACTTTACATATGTTGTCACATACGAAAATTAAAAAACAAACATCTAAGTTACACTTATATAAATATCCAAACCGACGTTATATGAACTGATCCAATATCAGATAGCCTCAACAGAACTTAATGCTTTGGTTTACGAGAACCACCGCTAGGCTGCATATAAGGTTCTTCAAATGCACTTTCACTGCAGTTCGGTCGTGATCGAAAGATTATTCGTAATTGCCGACTTAGGCATCCCCAACTTCGGCCGGATCTGGGCCCGATTTAAATTGGAATCGGTGAAGTAACTTTCGGTTTCCATATTTGGCAAATTCCTGAAAAAGTGGTTTCTCTGGAACGAAAATTTACAAGAGTATAGGATCAAGAAGGTATTTAAGGGTGTTAAGTCAACTGAGATCTACCGATAATAAGGCTCTTTATATGTTTTTATACAACTGCTTACATTTAATTTATATGTACTATTTAATTAGTTGCGGAATATTCATTAGTAACTACTGCTAACGGTTTGCAATGAAAAACAGAAAATATATATTTAGATTATTAATTTTTTATTTACATACATCGAGGAAATTGTTCTGGTTGACCATAAGGCCTTCAGCTACTAGTTTAGTGATGTAATTTTACAAATAATTATTATTCAAAACAAAAATATTTATTTATTAGTTAATAGATATTATGTAATTATTCGCATAGTGGGAGTAAAAAAAAATAAAGAACAAGTTTCCTTAAAGAATTTAATGTGAAAGGATATATTATGAAATAATGTTTTGCTACAAGCAATTTAGTTGTCAAGCGCCTCCAATCAGGTCAAACATTCCCAAAACTTACCGAAACATTTTATTTGAAATTATTTACGGCTTTAGACTCCTTATGAATTAAGCTATAAAATTCACACGAAACTCAAATATTTTTTTTTTTAGTAAAATGGGAGAATCCAATATAAAAACTAAATTTACTCTAGGATAAAGAAACGCAACCGAATATTAACTCAAGTTATTTTTTAAAATATTTTTTTATTGAGAAACAATTTTGCCTCAATTAAGAACATTGAGTATTTTTGATATATGAAACACAAGCATACCATATATACAATAAAAAAACAAGATTATAAGAAAAGAAAAAAAAAACTTGGAATAAAAGAATAAATCAAACATCAAACAACCAACTCAAGCTATTAATGTTCAGAATATAATGGAAGTTCATTATCTGAAAACATGCTTAATTATCTATATAATTTAATTTATTATAAATACTTGTAAGTAGTTGTTTATTGACTTCTTTATTCATTATACTAATTATTATATTTTATTAAGTTAAATCGGGATTCGTGAAGTGTTTTTCCTAGCAATTGCTAGTCCTGCCAATCCAGAATAGCCATGATCCGTGGATCTTCACCGATTTACCACTCACTAGTCAGTGGACTCGACAATAACTTATTGTACATTCTAATGGATCTTAGTTACGTCTTTGTTAACTTAATGACCCATTTTGTGATATTTGATCTTTTATATTTTATGCGTGTCTACTAAAAAAACGACATTGAAAATAAATCTTACATTGTAACAAATACATCCTTAGGTAATAATTCCATTTCTTACTATATTTGCAATAGTTGTAGTAAATCGTATCTTTAATAATGTTACGTACATTTTGAGTCTGAAATTACTTCTTTTTTCTATTTTTTTTTTCAACCATTAATACGATTTACTTCAGAAACATTACAGAAACCTAAATCTAAAGAATGTATATTTTATCCTGGGACAGTGACGGACAATGTATAATTGCGGTGTAATTTGTCTGGCATAAAACAACAATTTAAAAAATATAGAATAATTAAATTATAAAATATATTAAAGGCAATAACTAATACAAAAATGAAAATAATGAATTGTAGATAAATAAAGTAGGTATCTTTACTATTTTATTTTATTTTATTTACACCCTACCCTGCCGATAAGGCAATACGGGTGTTATGCAGTAGTGAGTAGCAACGCATGCGTTACAATTCACTGCTGCATTCAGACCAATTACATTTTTTACAGCTGTGCACACAGCCTGCTCTTTTTTTTCTTTTTATCCAGCATCCTGTTCCACCCTCTCTGGCGGTCTTCCGTATACATGTTCATTTCTTCTTCCCAATGAAAAGTGGTTTGACCCAACCAGTTCCTTCCACCCGTATACGAATGCCTTGTAATACGGGTATTTTCCCTTTGTCATAAGTTGAGGGAGATCGCTCTCCGTCAGAGCGTAGAGCCCCGTCTCCCTCAACAACTTAGCCCTCAGTGCCTCAAAGGCGGTACAGACTAGGATGATATGCTCGGCGGTCTCCGGCACTCTGCAACTTGGGCATAGGGGATCGATGTTCTTGCCATATTCAACGAGCTTTGCTCGGAAACCCCCATGCCCTGTGAGGAACTGTGAGACCCAGTAGTCCGGGAGAACCCATGTCTGTTCCATTCTTGAACCAACAGTGGGGAAGTATTTTCTTAGCGTAGCCCCTTTTGGCGTCGTCACCCACCGCTGGTTCCATTCCTTTAATGTGTTCTCCCGAAGAATCCTCTTCCATCCATTAGGGTCTTCACTGATCCTCACACGAAGATTCGCCGGTAGATCCACCAGGCCTTCTCTCTTCATCTTATGCCGGAAGTATTCTTCTCGTAGGAGAAGATCAATAGGAGTAGTTCCGGCTAAGACTTGTACCGCCTCATGAGACACTGAACGGTACGCTCTAGTGACCCGCAGCAGAGCCATCCGCTGGATTGTTGCCAACCTTTTCTTCTGTTGGTGCGAGAGATGATGACTCCACGCAGGGGACGCATATCTCAGAATGCCCAGAATAACTCCTTTATAAATAGTCAACGTGGCTGGGTACCTGAGACCCCAAAAGGCGCCCCCGATGCGACTAAGTCCATTGAGAGCCAGGGCCACCCTACTTTTCATGTAGTCCAAGTGAGGCGTAACGTTGAAATTTCTCCCAATTCTTATGCCAAGGTATGTAACAGCCTCACTTGGACGTATCCTTTCTCCTTCTATTCTGAGAGTAATAGGGTGGGCCCTGTCAGTCTTACCTCTTAAAAGAATGGACTGGGTCTTAGCAGCCGCCATCTTCATCTTTTTTCTCTCACACCATCCTCCTACGAGGTTGGCACATCGTTCAGCTTCTTCTTTTAACCTGGCTCTGCTGTTTGAGGCCACTACAACGGCCAGATCATCAACATAGGCCGTGGCGGGGAACCGCTCCTGTTCTAGTACCCCCAGCAACTCATCGAAGACTAATTTCCACAGGGCTGGTCCAAGAACCGAGCCCTGCGGACAACCTCTTTCCATCGACTCTTGTACTTCAAAGAAGCTACCTTTTATCTTCAATGTTCGGTCCTGGAGGTAGCTCCTTAAAAGATCATATAAGTTGCTGGGAGCCTCATACTTCTGCAACTGCTGGAGTACGCTCGGCCACCAGACGCTATCAAAGGCGGAAGATATGTCGAACAGGATAAGCATGACATACTTCTCCGCCTTCTCTTCAACGTCACGGCGCACTCTCAGCAGGGCATCTGCGGTTCCCCTGCCTTTAGTGGATCCGTACTGCCGTGGATGGCTAGCCCTAGAGAAGACTGGTCGTAGACTCATCATCAACAGGGTCTCCAATAATTTACTCATGATAGGGAGGAGGCATATAGACCTATAAGATTTGGCTAATTGCTTGTCCTTGCCTCCTCCCTTGTAGAGGAGTCTAACATCAGCAATTTTCCAACTCTTAGGAAAGTATCCCCTGTCTAGACAATCATTGAATAATGTCAACAGTCTCTGTTCAATATAGGGGATACTGTTCCTGAGAATTGCTGCGTCAATGGAGTCTAATCCAGGTGCACGTCCAGTCTTTTGCCTATCCACAGCAGCACGTAGATCCCATATGTCCCACGGTGGGCACAAGTCCGTACCAGGTGGGCATACCGTAGTGCGTCTTATAAATATTTCCTCTTCATTATCCTGGGACGAATCATCTCTGGGGTAGGTCTCAGCTAGGAACATCTTTGCAGTCTCTTCCAGAGTGGTTGCCTGGGAACATCCGCGCCTCAATAGGTATCTTTACTAATTTGCACTTTTCAGCTATATAGAATTTAATTTGAATGATGAAAGAACAATAATTGATAAGTACCACTAATATAGAACATTATCCTTAAATGCAATCTGAAGATGATTTTTAAGGAGATGGATAAATAATTGGTGTTAAAAATATTTTATGTAAGTAAGATTTGCTAATAGATATAGTTAAGAAAATCGAGAGATTTTAGTTTCGTAAAATCGGTAAAAGTATACACTAAGGAAATATTGCCATATATATCTCTAAAAACAAATCTATATTATTAAACAACATAATAATAAAAAATAAATAAAGATCCTCACAGCGACCCCCAAGACTCCTACCACAAACTAAATAAAATAAAAATAATGGAATATTCACACTTAGGTCTAACCGCAAACTGCTAAATGGTCACCTCAACAAAAAATTCAGAATTGAAAATAGTCTATTGTGTAAGTGCGGTGGAGGAGAACAAACAGCTGAGCATGTTCTTCAGAGTTGTGTCCTCCTTGATGAGGTAAGAAGGAAGCATTGGCCTGAGCCGAAATCGAAGGAAACCAAACGGACCTTAGAAGAACTATTGATTTCCTTGTTTTATAACCGGGCGTTATTATTTAATTAGAAGATCCAAGAAGAAAAAGAGGAAGAATGAAAATAAAAAAATAATGCAATATTCGTTATCTTGGAATACCAACTAACAACTGTAATAGAGATTCAGACGTTAATGGGTCCGTTGGAGTCACGACTAAAATTCCCCCAGAGGAACTCCCCGGAACCTGTTACTAACAGAACCTATTACTATCCAGTGATTTTATTAAAACTACTGGTTTAAATGTTTGTATACGACAGCCTGTTTTACGAGCAGCCATTGCGAACCTGTTCTATCGTTTGTGAATCGCAAGCTGAATTTTAACAGGACAAATTTACAGGCCCCTTAGCGAAGCGGCTCTTGTAGTATTTTATAGTCAACCGAAGGAGTAAAATGGGTCTCTTTACAGTGTTTACTCTTTTCTAAATTACACAGATGCCCACCGTTACGAGAAAATTGTATACTAAATTCTTTAAAATGTTCTCCGCTTTCCTCAAGGATTAGCGAATGGTATATTCGAAGAGATCAAGTTCAATTTTAATATAAACAGCGATGTAATTTCCCACAGTCTATTATGATAATTTTTTTCATAAACATAATCAAATTATTTACTTCTTCACCTTAAGCATATTTTATAGCAGATCAACCATATGAACTTTCAGTTTAAGCTGGTAATATTATTAAAAATTTGCATAATGACCTGAAAGTACAATCAATAAAACAATGTAGGACATAAATTAAGTTGTATTACAGCAAATATATTATGCATTAAATACAAATAAACATGGATAACATATTAACTTAGATTGCGTCTAGACATTTCATAAACTATTGGCAGTGCCAGCCTTAGACAATCATAGCCCCCGGGCAATGACGTTGACGTCATCTCTCCCATGCTAATAAAATTTAATTTATTCCTTAAGCTGTTTTCTATTATGTAATAACGAATGTTATTTAATCCAACATCTCTCTAGTTCAGTTGCATTATATAGGCTGTAGTATAGGCTAAAATTAATTATTTTAATTAAATTTCTAACCTATGGCGAGCGCCCCTGAAGTATGTTGACACCCCTCCGTGAGTGCAGAAACCACTTCAGTCACTAATTTCACTTTTTATCAGGACAGAGGAAAAACGTCATAACTCTTCCGAATTTTCAAATATTTGAACTTTTTTTTTCTCTGTCATAACATGCATTTATGTTACTGCCATCCAAACATTACCTAATTTCGACATAAATTAGGCTCATGAAGATTTAAAATTTGATTCGGACTTATGCTGTTTCTGCACTCAACTGTTTTTTACAGACAGCTGAAAGAGATGAGCATTCATTAAAAGTTTATATTTTTTAATTAACAATTCATTTTACAACAATTTACATTAATTTCACAATTTAATTTATTTATATTAATTTTAATTTAATTTATTTGACAACAATTTTAAAAATTTATATTTTTTTCATATTATATCAAAAATGAAGTTATAGTATTGCAAAGTCATCAAAAAACAGCAAAATAACAAAATAAAACGCGACAGCAAACGGATAACATTAAAAACAAGAAATAAAAACACCCACATAGAGAAACGAATCATGTAGATATGTGTTTTCCCGATAGATTATGAAATGTCCAAACACAACTTAAAATATTTTAAACATATTTTTCTTTCAGCCAGTGAGAAACAAAAAAAAAAAATGTTCCCCCAAATTCCGGCTTAAATTTCAGAATCGTTACTGTGAAAGAATTGCGTACAATTTGTTGATGTTTTACGGACAATTTGAAACAACCACGTTAAGTCCACTCTACTCGCACATGAACCATCCTGCCTTGTTAGCTCAATTATCCCCCGATTGTAGAAGCTTTCAACTATCGAGCGCAGAATGGCTACCCAGCTTCCGATCCAAGGAGATATGGAAGAGGGTGATGTAAATTAGGAACTCTCCGTATGACGTCACAATTAGCCCTCCTTAATCGTGAAAGCACATGTAAATCGGCCAGCGCTGACGCAATGACAGCACAGTAAAATGCGCCGGTCCCTTGCGAAACGGTTACGACCCCTTAGATAGATTAAACTCGGTCCGAGACGTGATGTTGAGAAAACATCCGGGGATGATCTAGCTAAGCCCCTAAGCACTCTGTAATTAATGCTTATTCGCCTGCTTAGGTATCAGGTTTGCGGCGATAACTCATCCAATCAACTCGTCGTCCACTTTCACAACCAAATATTTCCCGCATCCACTTACACTAAATAGAATTAAAATCTTCCATGAGCCAATCATCCACTATTGGGTCACCATTTTTTAAAACTTCCAATGGATTCTAAATAAGTATATATATTTATTCATACACTTTTAAGTTAATACTATAACTGTAAATTCTATGACTAGGTATCTACAAATTATGTAGACTAAAAGAAATTACGTAGAAAGGATCCATTAGGGTAGGTCCACAAGCTTTAACAACTTTATGAATATCCATGGGCGATCGTTAGAATTTTCTTAAAGGAATAAATTGATCATCAGGTTCAATTTTCCTTCTATAATCTGGCGAGTACACATTTTTCAGTAGTTCTGTATGGCAATGTCTGGTTAAAAAAAATATATCAATCGTTGTAAAATATTTGTTATTCTACTCCTAACGTTCTCCTAAAATTACTTAAAAATACTCCTGAAAATCTTTATATAAAATTACCACTCATCTAAAACATTCTGAATGGCTTCAGTTTATCGTAACCTACAGCTTTTTTATTTTACAAAAATTCTCAAAATTTCTATCTAGAGATCACTGATCTTTGTCAACATAATAAGATCCTAAAAACTCATGAACATCCATTTCCTTTCGACTTGAATCATAAGATAATTTGATCACAAAATCGAAGAAAGCAGTGGCCTACAAAAAAATTGGGGCGTTTTGCATGACCTCAGCCTTTTCGATTATTTGTAACTTTATTATATTTTATTTTTATTCCACATCCATATATAGGAGGGAAGATGATCTTCCTACACTTCCTTCCTTTCCATTTATTTATTTATTTATTTATTTTGTAATTTCCACGCGACTGCTTGTTCTTACATAGAAATAAGACATTTACTAATCAGTTTACCACAAGCCGTGTAATCAGCAGCCTGAAGGCAGTTAGTTAATCACATGCTTTGAAGGTTGTGAGTCCTCAGAACCTTTCGAGCGATCATCAAAGAGAGTTGAGTCACTCAAATTTACTCTCTAAGTGAATTATATTCTAATTAATGAGATAATTATGAATTCCCTTATTATTTAAATTCGAAGAAAATACATAAATAACAGTCTATATTGTAAGTCATTTATACTTTTAACTTTAAATGCTTAATGAACTCACTAAACTCTCTTTTCAAATTATAATGTTTAAAATTTTAGTGATTAATTCTACTTACTTAATTATCTTTTCATTTATTAAATCTGCCACGTATAAAATGAAACCAAACAGTATAAGTGACAAACTTTGCGAAAAGAAAAATCTTCTCCCTCCCCCATTTTTGCAGATTTTTTTTTTCTTCCTTTTTATATGACTTATCATACAGCATTTATATATTACACTAGATCAGCGAGATCACATAATACATATTTGGGTGGGAATAAGATAATCTAAAAAATTTACAAAAAATCAAATGCTAAAATTACAATATTATAACGCACAGATAGCAACCGATATACCTTTAAGAATATTAACAGAAATATATGAATAGATACATATCTCACAATAATTTATACTTCAAATTAAAACTGAATAATAAACACAAAACCTCAAAAAAGGTGGTCGAAAATCAGTTTTTAAAAATAAATGGAAAAAAAGAGGCAATTATATTTTAAGAAAGACTATATTACATTTACTTAAATTCAGAACTCAATAATTTATAGATTATGTTCAGGAGGATGGAATATAGTTATATATGTATTGAATGTCGCATATATTTAATATAAACGCTATTATGGAATTTTCAAATTCAAATTTTATTTTTTAAACACGCGTTATATTTCGAGACTGCTCTTTAGTTAATGTTCTCTTGAAAATAGGAACAGTATAAATCTTACTAAATTAATTCCGCCGCCTTGTTATGTGGTAAAAAAAAAAAAATAATACTTCGCGACGAGTTACATATAACGTGTTTCTTTGATCAAATAACGCTTAGTTTAAAGTTAATTTATTAAATTTATCTGTCAACCGGGCCATATAGGCATAACTGGTAATGAACTTGCTGATACAGCTGCAAAAGAACCATGCTTCTTATTTAGAGTGTCTGATATAAGCACAGTGCTGAGCGATTACGATAAGGCAAGATGGAACCTATGTCAAGAAGCTTGGCGTTACTCTTGTACCAAGTACCAATAAAATGAAGAAAATCTACGATGTCACAAGTCAGATTGAAGGAAATCGCAGGGAGAAAGGTGTTGCAACACGCCCCAGTATAGGGCAAGGGAGGCTTACTCATGGTCACCTCCTCGATGGGAATTCCAAGATGTAGCAGTTGCAATATAGTTTTAACCGCTGAACATATTTTAGTTCATTGTACGATCTTGGATAAATCAAGGACCTTGTATCGCCTCCGGGGATATCGACAAGCCCTACAATCTGAAAGCTTAAAAAAATTGTTCCCATTTCTGAAAAAAACAACACAATTTCTAGAGATATATTTGAACAACACACCGGTTATGAACATACATGCCATGCACATCAGAATTAACCTATTCAGTTGTAACAAAAGATTGTTCATAGACTTATGGTAACAACACAATCTCGCCAGAAATAACATAATCTTTTCACGTACATATGTTTATTTGAAATGTAATGGAATTAAATAAGGTGCCTCTAACCTTAGATGTTGCACATGGCACCCAAATAAAATTTAAAAATAATAAAATGCTGCATGTTAAATCGAACTGGTTGTTGATTTCAGTCATGTCTAAAAGCTGATTGCATTGCTCGAGTTCATAGTATTTATGAAAATACGAATTTATTTTGAGGTCATTTTTAGATTGTAGCAAACGAACCGTGAAGCGTAATTTGCATTACGAAAACTTGATATTTTTATGATAACCATTGTTGTTTCAATTGTTCGCCAGCTAATCTTGATAGTAGAAGGTACGACTTACCAACTCTCTACTAAACGAACAACCCCACAGTTTGCGACGTAGTTTTGCAAGCTGAAACTATCCGACTATCTCAGCCAACATTTTCTCAGGGAATAATGCGGGTGCAAATTCCGACGCCTTGGACTTTGAAATAGATGGAGTCAAGGAACAGTCGTGCAATCGATTTAAGTTAAAAAGAGAACTTATTAGAAAATTACTACTCTACCGATGTGGGTCGAACTAATTCACTATAAAAATAACTGCCAGATTGCAGCAGAACCGCTCATTCGGAACTGCATCGTTCCCTCCGTAAGGACGCTATAAACCTTGATTAAACTATTTGGTCCTGTAATAAAATGCTCAGTCCTTTCAATCCATCATAGACGCAAAGTCCTAGAGAACAGGGTATATATCTTTTAGAATACTTAATCGAAACAACGTATGAATATTACTATTCATTAATAGTAATATAAGTAAGTCTTAAAATTAACTAAGACACTTATATTATTATTAATCCAATAACCCAGAGGACACCGATGTTCCTTAAAGCTCTGAGAAATTAATAAACTATTTGTATATAAATATTTTGTTCAAACTATGTTATTTTGATAACCATGGCACAAAAAAAAAAACCTAAATATATGCACTCCTAGATATTTGGGATCAGAAAAAACTATTTTCTTTTTTTTTACTCAATTACACAATAGGTTCGTAGCGGTAGAGGTATTGTTGAGTACCTTCTTGTAAATATATAAGAAAATAGTAAGACAAAAGTATAACCACAAAATAAGAAGATGAAAACTTAGAGTATAAAAATGATAATGATAATGTAAACACGTAAGAAAATAATGAAATTCAAATGAAAAATTACGATATACACTGATAGGCAAAAAATTCCACCCACTTGTTACCCATTAAGGAACCTCGTTGGAAAGGTTGGCTCTGGGAAAAATTACAGGCTGCATATCTTTCGTTTCTTCTTCTCCACACCCTTTCACGCCCGTCTGGAGATCGAAGAGCAAATCTTGACTCATCTGTAAAAAGTACAGCACTCCATTCGTCCCTAGTCCAATGGCTGTCTGTGTTCTCGAGCAAAAGCCAGCCGTGTTTCTCTGTGAGTTCTGGTCAAATCTGGTCCTCTTACTGGACGAAAAGCCATTAATCCATACTCATTTAATCTTCTCCGAGCAGTACGTTCAGAAATTTGCACACCTCGAGCTGCTTCGAGCTGATGAATCGCTCGAACAACGGTAAGGTGCCGGTTTCGTAAAATTCTCTTTAAGTCAAAAACCGGTCATCCCGTGGTTCTGTTACCCTAGGCCGTCCAGAACCGGGATTTTTCATCATTCGAAAGGAAAATGATGAGGCGTATTTTCGGTCCAATAAATGAACAAGGCACATGGCACATAAGGTGTAAAAAAGAATTGGATGACCTGATACAGCATGAAGATATTGTAAGGTCATTAAAGCTACAAAAATTAGTTGGCCGGGTCATACCGAGCGAATTTCAAATGAAAGAATGTCGAAAACAGTTCTGAGCGAAACGTTCTCAGGAAAAAGAAAGAGGAGACACCCACGTAAATACTGCATTAAGGGCGTAGAAGACGACCTTAATAAAATTGGAGTGACCAAATGGAAAAGACGGGCCATGGGCAGAGAAGGATGGCGAAACATTGTTAGAGAGGCCAAAATTCATCTTGGACTGTAGAGCCGGAGAAGAAGAAGAAAGATAGTTAAGTCGGAAGAATAAGTAGTTAAATAGAAAATAAATTTTTATATAGTTTTTTGTGTCTCACTATCATAAACAATACTTATGAATTTAAATTTCTTTCTCATTTTCCATTGATACTCATTAATTAATTTTTATTTTTCATTAGTTACAGCTTTATGTTTGATTTATCATAATTATTACAGTGTTTTTATCTTATTTTCTTTTACTGTTTTATTTTTTTTATTGGTTCTTTATCTTGATGTTACCCCTGATGAATGCCTAAAACTTATGAGGTTTCTAATTTGTTCATTTTATTATATCAACGAACACAATCTCTTACCCTCAAGATCGTTTTAAATAAAATTAATTCTTCATACGTTTGAATATTTTAATTATTATAAAACATATAATACGATTATAAAACGTTTTAGTTGAACACCTAAATCACACGTTAGTATCGTTCTTCCATTTTCCGTGTCTCAAAAACAAGGCCCAATATTTAGATAAATTTATTGGAATAATGGGTAATTTATTATTAACTAATCGTGATATGTAGGGTTAATATAAAAGCTGTTATACGAACTGCATCCAAGGAACAGATGAATTATGGCCTATCGCAAAAAAGATTTATGCTTCACGTAACAACCGATATGATGGCCATCAATTTAACAGCCTTTAGCTCGATTAAAGAGATGTCAGCTTATCGGTCATTTTATTACTTCAGGAGCCTTTGTTCTATAAAATAAAAACTCATAACTAATAAAGGATTTTCAATTTTAATAATGTGTACTCAGGCAACAGAAGTTATTTATATATAAATATATATAAACTCTTTATGTTGAACCTGTAGGTTTCCTAAAAAAAATAATTGATATATAGAAATTTTAATATACGGAAAGATTCCAATTTTTTATCCTTTTAATAAAAATAAATAAATATTAGCTATTATCAGTGTTAAAGTAATAATTTTTTCTCCGCATTACATATATTTATAAAATGCTGGCTCATTTTTATCAAACTTTAAGGATTTCATCGTTGCTCAATGAAACAATTTTTTTTCTTATTTAATTATTATTCAATCTTATTAGTGGAAATCAAAAGACGCATTACCAATGAGAATAATTTTATTTTAATTTCTTCTTTTGTTCTATATATTGAAATTTTATTTGATATAAGAAATATTGGTTTAAATAAAAATTCAATTTTGCTAAAAAAAAGGTCATTATTCATTTAGATTTTAGATATATAGAGGTTAGACTATATATTATATATATATATTTTTTTAAATAAGCACACATAGGAAAAAAAATATTAAATTGAAATTTAATTTAAAATGATCTTGGAAATACCAATTAAATCAATTTCTTTGATTCAAATGGAAACCAAATTTCATTTTTTTTTAATTTCTTACCATTATAAATGAATTTATAGCTAGATTTTTTTTTTTTTTTTTTAATATTATTACAATCTGCATTGTTATTCGTTGTGAGTATTCATTCACACAATATGTACATAAGATAGGAAAATAAATATAAACAACCAAAATAAGAAGAAAAAATATATATATATATATATATATATATATATATACAAAGATAAAGTAATATACAAGATAAGTAAAATAACAGATTAAAGCCGAACAATAATAAAATAAATGAAACACATTCACACATACGTAATAGCTAGAATTAAATATTAATTCATTACTTATAAAAAAAAAAACAAATGTTGCCATTTGTTTTATTCGTGCTCGTATTAATTTGATATTTTTGTGAATTCACAAATAATATCGGACAAAACTATTGATACATTTTTTGTACTATCAATATGTCAAAACTGTTCCAACATTCCTACCCTGTAACGCATTCATGTATTAAATTACTAGTTGTGCCTACCGTCCGAAATCGTCCCTAAAACAGTGTCGATCATTTCAGGCCAACCGAATATACTTGTCCAAAACTGTTGTGAATTAGTCAATAATCTGGGATGAAATAGTTCAAAGACTTTCTTACAAAGGATAATGCAGTTCGGGCTCCGAGAACCTCAAATGTAATAAGAAAAAAAAATAAGAGGACCGGGATAGGAAATAAGAAAGAGCGACCATAAGAAAAAGAAGAAGAATTGGGAGGACAAGAAACCCCAGAGGGACTCATTAGGAACTCGTCCTATCTTCCCTGGCAATTAATGCTCGAGAGTAGTCGACTCGCTTAACGGAAGCTAAGTCGATTTATTTTTACATCCGCGCTTAGAGTCCGCATCGGAGCTGTCGTTCCAAATGGAGCGCTCGTCATCCATCTGCTTTCTTATCGATGCCTTCGAAAACTCCAGTAAAGAGGTTGCCCATATATATCGTGAGCAATCTCAAACACTCCTAACACTCATAAGGAGAAACCATTTTAGCAGTATATCTAAAATAGTTTGAGCAATAGGGGTTAGCAAAATGCATTTCGAGTTATAAATAATTTACGGAAGGTAAAGTTGAAATATACCCAACTTGAGTAATACTAATCCAAAATTAAATTTTTAGATTTCATTTATAAAAATTAATTTAAAATTCATAGGTTACGTATGTCTGTAGCAGTTCCACAAAACTCGAAATTTGATCAATCGCTTAGATTTACTATATTTATTATAATAAACCTTATGATTTTTAGGCCGTTGTGATTAAATGAGTCATATGAAGGCAGTCCTTCAGTTTAGAACGTAAAGCTGATCAGGTCGGTATTGAAATGAAAAAGCCGTAAAAGTAATTGAAACTTTGATTAATGCTTATCATTTACTCGTGCAATAAATAAGCCATTGTGCATGAAATATTTATTTAAGCATACAATACAAACAATAAAGAAATTATTCAAAATATACATAGTTCATCATCATCAATTACTTTCACTCATTTTTCTGCTAAAGTTGAATTCGGTGGAAAGTCCTTTTAAACCATTAATGCCTCGGAAGACGTAGGAAGAATGGACTGAAAAAGTAGAGAAAGTTAACATTAATTAATAAGTGATTAAGCAAAGTAAATATGGATACATCTATTGGGTACATTATATTAAAGTAAGGATTAAAAATACATTAATAAACGTCAATACATAACGAATCCCATTACGGCCTTCTATATCCAAAACTATATAACTTAATTCAGAATATAACCTTGCAAAAATGTATATTAACTTCAAAACAGAAAAGAAAATGAGTATCGTAAAATAAATACTATATCGTATAATTATTAAACCACCACTTTTTTCATCCAATAACTTAATCTATAATTATTTCAGAACTATTAATGTACTCTCTGAACTATATTGTAAGTGTCCTTAATTGAGATAGATTTTAATATTTATCAATAAAAAAGTTTTTTTTTCTTACCTATGAGAATAATTTTATTTTACATTGTTTTTGTTCTATATATTGAAATTTTATTTGGTATAAGAAATATTGGTTTAAATAAACATTCAATATTGCTAAAAAAAGGTCGTTATTCATTTAGATATATAGAGGTCAGACTTTATATTTACATATATTTAAAATAAGCACACATAGGAAAAAAAATATTAAATTAAAATTTAATTTAAAATTGTCTTGGAAATACCAATTAAATCAATTTCTTTGATTCAAACAGAAACGAAATTTACTTTTTTTTTTATTTCTAACCAGTATCAATGTACCCAATGAATTTATAGTTAGAATTAAATATTAATTTATTACTTATCACAAAAAACGAATGTTGCCATTCGTTTTATTCGTTCTCGTATAAATTGCACTTGATATTTTTGTTAACAATTAATTATTCTTTTTGCATTTTTTTATTTTATTAATTATTCATTTTATATAAATGAAATCGACGTATCAAAGTGTTTCATACCATCTTCAGATTCACAATGTATTTTTCTTATATTTAAGATTCTGGTAATACATCCTAATTCTCATTGTATGGTTAAAACTTATATTTCTTTTCTGTTCATTTTTCCTAATTTTGGTGTATTGAGGTTTTATTTTTCATCTTGGATTTTCTAATTCACAATCACTACGTATAGATACAAAAATAAAATTGAAAAAAAAAGCATACTGCATGACAAATTATTAATATCTTTTATATTTTCAAAGAAATAATAATTCAAATGAAAGTACGATATTAGGTTTCCTAAATATATTTCAAAATCATGTATGTCTCAAATAATTTGCTACCTAATCATTTCAGTTTAGATGAAAGAAATAATTATTTTATTAGAACTACAATCTCGCCACTGAATTTCCTACTTCCCTCTCCCTCCCCCCAAATATTTAAAAATTAAACAGAGGTGAAAAATAAAATAAAAATGATCACAACTCAAATATTTCATGCCATTCCCTCATTCTTTCAACTATATAATCACTGTTAAAGATGAAAGATATCTGTAATATAAAATTTACTTTGTTAAGTAATTGATTATTATAAGAAGTATCCACACCAAATGAAAATCTACTAACTTTTACCTCGTCTTGCTTCGTAATCGCATGATAAACAAGCGAAAAGCCATATTTTGAAAACATTGAAAAGCCTCTATACATATTTCTAAACCTAATGGCTACGTGCGTTTTTCAACTTCAGCGCAGTGCACGATTCCCACGCGCGATATTTCGAAAAGGAGACAATATGTAATCAATCCGTGCACGTGTGTGCACTTTTTGTATGCACGTGTTTGGTATTATTCTAGGTATTTCCAAATTTCGACCAAGACTCTGAAAGTACATTCTGAATGCAATCTAGAGAAAGTAATTTTCATAATAGTACTTTAAATAAGTAAAAAATATAATTTCTGGAATAGAAGCTAGAGGATAGAAGCTGTGGTTTCATTTATTATATTATTAGCAATATACATATATATATATATATATATATATACATATACATGAGTGGCTTAATATCTATGACGGACTTATGTCATTTTTAAAAAGTTGATAAATGCCAATTTTTGAAACGTAGCTTCATTTTAAATAAATTCTTATAACTTATTTTCATGATTCGACTTTAAATTCATAAATAAAACCACCAGTTTTAATTGAACCTATAAAACAAAATTGAATTTTTATTGATTTTCTGAAAATAAGAGCTGTCAATTAATAAGTAATTGAAATATTTATATTTTATCAAACAATAGTCCTGGATGCTTCTACATCACACGATGTTTCCCATTTCTTCCATTTCCAATATATATATATATATATATATATATATATATATATATATATATATATATATATATATATATATATATATATATATATATAATTGGGAGTTTATTCGTCTAAAAAAGAAAAAAACATTTACTAGAACACTCTAGAAATAAGTATTGAATCACTAAAGAAGAAAATCCTTTACGATCAGATTACTAATGCATGAAGAAGAAGCACCAGGATGGGAGGGTCATGTAGCTCGGAGTAATCCATCATTAATTCTGTTCATAATAATAATGAATAATGAATTCCTTAATAATAGATCAAGAAGCCACATGAAAGGTCGAAAACTAGATGGATAGATAGAATCAACGAATATGCTGCAAAACTGCGGAAACTAGACAACCATTGCCCAAGATAGACTGGCGTAAGGCTCATTAAGACACCAGAGATCGACAAGATCTGTAAAGCCAACATAAAAAAAAAATTATAATTTTTCGTAGGTCTATACATTTTCTTTTGTTTGATGTTTGGTACTTCGTACCATTTATGATTATAAAAATCATCTAGGGGAGCCTGGCAGATGTTGTGGGGATCAGGACGTATTGAAGATATGGAAGTTAGAAAACAATAAATTTTCTTCCTTAGGATAAAATTAGGGCGAATCGTATTCATCCTGTTTTTCAAGTTTAGGAATATAAGGCAAGAAATTTTCCAGCCTCTAGAATGGGACGCCAAGTCGATGCTCTCCAAATTAACTCAGTCACTGTACCTAACAAGTTCCTTGTTTGCTTTCCAAGGCTTTTATCTTGAAAAAAAATCTATAATTTTAATGAGCAAAACCTGTTCATATATTGTAAATAGCAAGTCTTACAGAATATGAGACGTTTCTCTAAATCTCAACATAGATTTTTTTCTGAGAGGTATAGGTGTTTTCACAAATATATATTTAATAATAGGCCATTATTTCCATGAGGTTTCTTTTACAATTACGTATAGTAAAAAAAAAATTATTGCGTATCATGTTTATAGACGTTTTAAACTGGCAACAAAGAAGAACAAAAGAAATTTATCAAATTTCTGATAAGTTATTCCTGTTCAGATCAACAGTAGGACATCGAATACCCGAATGGTTTTTGAAAATGGCCCATTTTCATTAGAAATTAAAGTTATTCATAACACTGAAAGTTGATGAATCCGTAGAACCAGGAACACTGATTCACTCACGTGCGTAGCCGATGGTCAGATCTGTTTCGTAAATCCTGGTACCCTTTAGAGCCTACCAGCGAGGCATATAATTGGCAGGCGATATATTACGAATACTACTGACTAACCGGGTTTAATGGTAGCCTGGAAGCATTCATCACATACCCCAAGATATTCCGATGATGAATCATATCGCTCGTTAAGAGGTGTAACCGCTCGCGCCTCCTGACTTGTGAAACCGCCATAGATTAGCCGAATCTCGGATCGAATCACCATCAATCACACTCCGCAGCTGATATTTAATTACCGAAATTCCAGGCGTTTGGTTATGTTTTCAATTCTGCATAGCATAGGGCAAGCGGGAAAAATTGTACCCGCCTGACCTAACCTATATCAGCGATCACCATGGCAACCGGTATCTAAATTACGTCTTATTGTTATTTTTATATGAGTTCTGCCCATTGAAAAATATAGTTATCCTTTCCTATAATGCATTCGATATAAAAGTGATATTAGCAGACAATCAGTGAAGCTTTCTTCTCTACTATGACTGTTGAAGAAACAAATAATTTAATAAGTCACTAGCTCGTCTCAATGTAAAATATCCTTCCAGTTTAATAGTTAACCTCAATTAAAAATTTAATACAAAATATATATACTCTATCAAGAAGAAAAATTCCTAAATTCTTTATTTTGCAATATATTTTATCTTTGTATTTTAAATAGTAGAGCTTGTATGTTTTTCTTACTTTTAGTAAACAATTCAGAAAATACAAAATAAACAGAAGCCAAATAACAGCTAATTAATAATCCAAAAGTATACAATAATAATAGGCCCATTATTTCCCATCTGTGATAGGCTCTGATTGGAGCTAATTCCAATATCGTAGGTTAATCTCCTTTTAATAGCTATAAATTGTTTTAATTATAACTTCATAATTAAATATAAATTCATGATAATCTTTATTATTTATTTGGGAATACTGTTAAAAAAAAATAATAATTGGAATTCCAGAATTTAGTAAACCATATTATTAGTTAGAGGTTAAAGGTTTGAGATTTATATATTTGTCCATGGAAAAATAAATTCATTAGAACATAAAAAAATTGTTGTATTTATGAGAGAAGCCTGTATTCATTTGTATTCTATTTATTCAGTAATATAGCATTCTATCTATTGTGCGATAGACACAGTGAGAGCGATAAAACCACATGCACACTTTATATACATAAAAGAAACAGAAGGAAAATAACGACTAAATAATAATAAAAAAATATAGACAATAAATAAAAATAAAATAACTTCAAGATAAGTAAATTACAATAAAAAAAAATACACAGACATACCTATATAAACTATTTACAATCAGGCGAGGGAACCCAAGCAAGGCTTGTCGCTCCAACTATTGAGGGAAAAGAAGGACTCCAGGAGATCCCTGTGCTACACTCTCAACCGCGTCACTCACTGGTGTTAAAGCCAGTGGAGATCTAGCGAGAGTGCTTTAGCCGTGTGAAATGTCTAAACGCACCTTTATGCTATGCAGCAAATGTTATTTCGATTCCTGGCCGAGGTGGGAAGACAAAACTCTAGCAAACAATTGGGAACGTTCGTTTGTTTTAAAGCCGTCGAGATAATTGAGGGGGTGATAAATTGCAAGCCTAATGGGTTCCCCTTGTCACCCAGCAGTTCCTTCAGGAGCAAACGAATTAAGAGAAACCACTCTGTCAATGAAACCACTTTCACTCAATTATAAATGTCTAATCCTAGGCCAGCTTCTTGATAACGGTTTAGTTAAAATGTCTTGTAATTCCACTAAATAATACTTTATGCAGTCAATTATAATTTAAATTACAAGATATAACTCGTATTACAATTTATAAATTACAAGACAGGAGTAATTGTGATGCCCTTTGATGCGCTTGAGAGATGCACTCTTCCAACAATACAATTACGCAAACATTTTTAAATACAATGATAACACAGATAACCCTTACTTCTAAAGGTTACTAAGGTGTGTAAGAAATTACTTCTGGCTAACTCCTGCAGAGCTGTTTACTCCAGTAGCAATACACTATATTTTGTCCCTGCCAAATAGATATCGAACCACAGATTCATTTAATTATTATAGGACACGAAGCTATTTCTCAATCCCTTTAAGGAGAGTAAAATAACTCACTGCTGATTTTACAACATTGTCAACCCTGGACAATCAATTTCAAGATTGATTCACCGTTTCCCATTTTACCATAGCCCCAAGAAGGCTCAACTGGAACCCAACCATTGTGGACTGCATAATCAAGATCGGCAATTACTACACACGAGTGTAATCCATCTTCATCATACTCAACGCAGGGGCTATCCATTCCGGGTCCAATTACAGGCCCGAAGAGAAACTCGACAAGTAGGAGACACAAGAGTAAATAGCAGTTGGGAGGAAAGCGGGAATCGAGTTGCGCAAGGAGTGGAGTCGATTCGCGCTGCCTACTCCAGAAGATGTATTGGCCCCGGTGACCCTAATGGAGCCGGTAGCCTGGTTCCTATTGTCCTCTCGGGGGTTATGAATTGCCTTCAACTGCATTTAGATATCTCTGCTATCTTCTCATTTATTAATAACTACCCGAATTGAATATTATCGCATTCGAAGGAAATAACAATTTTTTTCATAATAATAATTATTACTTAAACATTCCAGAAATAAATAATTTTCAATAGTAGTTTTCTTTTTTAGAGAGGTCACAATCTTTCGATAATTCTGTTGATCAAATATCAACACACTGTTGTCAAAAGAAAACTCATTATTAAGAACACTTAATCTCATGATATAACAACGACAATGACTTATTAAATCCAATCAGTCACATACTAATATTACGTATTTAATATATTTAATGAGCATCTTCAAAAGAAAGATGAATAGTACAATTTTCCTTATTTTATTAATGAAACAACCATACGTTAATATGAATATAAATGTGAAAATCCAAACCATATAGTCATGAGTCTCTAGCATATAGGTGAACAGTTAACCTACCAATTCTGGCATTACCTGGACAGAAAAAAACAAGATCACATATGAGGAAAAAAAGAGAGAAAACAAATATATACATACATTTACTAGAGACATCTCACCAAGCCATCCACATGCATACTGAAGGAAACGAGAGATTGCATAAATTAACTAGAAGAAGGTTATATTAAACAGCTGATCAGAAGCGATGAGAAAAAGTAATACGCATACCGAAAAAATATAATAATATAAAAATATATTAAATAAGAGAAATGAAAAAAAAAAATCAAAAGAAAAATGTTCTAAGGTGTATGTATCTTCCATACTCAACGCCTATTCCAGCTACTAACTGAATTAACACGCTTATCAATACATACGAAACATGTATATGTAATATAAATACTATGTATATTCGAAATAAGATTGAAAACAAAAATAAAATAACATATACGTAATTTTAAGTAGCAAGACATTAACATATATAGATATAGATATACATGGTTCTAGAAAAAATGGTTCAATCGTAATGCAGGATGAAGTACCAACTACAACAAGATCAACGAAGTTCTTGGAGCGGTAGTAGCTCACTGATTAATGCTCTGACTTCCAATTCTCAAGTTTTCGGTTTCAAGTCCTGGTGTGTCAGGTGATTATTTATTCTCTTAGCCGTAGATCGATCCCTTGAACGGGTGACCCTCCTAGACAAAATTCAATGTCTATAAATTGGGTATTCATAATTAAATAATAATTCAAAGAAGGAAACCTGGTGGTTAAGAGTGATCTCGACTCAATTATCATATTGCTCAACCGTTGATCTTGAAATATTACTACCTCAAAATGTACTTCACTACTGTTTTTTTTTTTTTTTTAACTGCACACGAAAGGAACGAATGTCTGTTTATTTTTATGACTAGATTGTGAATTCTAATAAGGAATGGGGTCTCTTCATCGGTACGATATTCTCGGGACGATAACGGATATCAAAAAAAACTACGTGCACCTCGCAGGTAGTTGCTTAGGCATCCATAGTTGTAATGTAGTTTAAATATAAAACAAACAAACATAAAACGCCTACGAAGAAATAAAGTCAGTAATGCTAGACGAAAAACAAAAGCTATATCATAAATAAATGGGAAATAACTTACGGTAACTCATGGATTGAAGCTTACTCCAACTCTTAAGTTTTCATGTTACGTAACTTTATCGACAGTTATAGTGATAATTGAAACCATCAACTTTTCCTGCACCTATCTGATCGCACGTGGATTGTTCAATAATCATATTAGGACTTAGATATAGCAAGTTGAAGGCTAACCTACGTAAACAAGTTCAAGGGGCTAAGTTCAGCAAAGTCCGATATTTATCTCAGCTGTTTCATGAATCACCTTGCAGCGGACCTTGCTTATCAGATGAGGCTAACAACACTAGGTATATACATTTCCTGTCGAGATCCTTCGGACTAGACTAGTTTCGAAAGTACGCTGGTTACGCCCTCATGACTAGATTACTTTGTTTACGAGGTCATCGATTAATATGTATCGGGAATCGTAGCTGAGGATAGTAACTTAATGCTCCTGACCAGTCACTATTGTCAGGGTTCTTGGCCTATTTTTCGCACCCTATTAAACTGACTGATTGATAGCTGGTTGGCGCTGTCAATTCTTAGTACATATATTTCCTAAGTAACTATATAAGGTGTTAGAAAGAATGTATATGTAGGTGTTCTACCAGAATACTAAATGTATATTTGCACTTGATAAAACTTTATTTAAACGCTCAAAATAGTGTTATGCACTTGGATATATGGATTCAAATGAAGTTGAAGAATACTAACTAATAACTTAAAAAGGAAAGCTCAAGACTATGGTGGTGGTGGTTTTTAACTCTGGCATTAATCTAACATCTTCACTGGACCGGGAAAAGGCTAAAGTAGCGAGAGAAAAAAAGGTACTGCTACTAGTGGCGGCAAGTGGGTCTTCTGGTTCTTGTTGCCAACCTCTGACATGTATTCTGAGATAACCGCTGTGGACTCACCAGAGTGGGATTACCAAAATTCATTTTCCAGAGCTCCCCAAAAATAAATATTAACTGCTAGTTGAAATGAAACTCACTCCTCAAGGTGCTCGGCTAAGATGGATCATTAACTATTGTTCGCAGGATTGGAAGGGGGAGTAATCTGATCCATCTCCATCTGATTCTTGGACCACATCGACCAATTTGTCAAATATGACAAAGGCATATTTCATTGTTCAAGACCAATTCCAGCATAAAAATATAGAAAAAACAAATACAACTCAACCATAAAGACGCATCTCCATACAAAGAATATTAATATTAAAACAATACTTATGTTCTTAGAATTAACCAAATTAATTAATTATATTTAAGACGAAAAGTCGTCGCTAATGATCATGGAAGTCGAATCGACTTTAAATGACAATAAATTAAAAAAAAAAAAAACAGTTGCTTTTTTTTTAACTTAATACACAAATATTCAAATTTATTACACTATTTTTTTTTTAATTTTCGTAACCTATGTAATCAAGTATTCATTAATTCTAGCACTAGTTTAATGAAGATCTTGCATAAATGTACGGAGGCCACATATGAGCGCGCATGTTTCGTCCCTACCACCTCCACCTGCGGAATAGACTGATTTCATCAAGCACTATTAAAATTAAATCCAGAAATTAATGCACTTGAGAGTGGGTTGAAAAATCATGGTATCCAGTGCACCACAAACCATATAGGGAGCCTAACATTAGCTGCTGGGACAAAACCTGTAATTGCCCCCTTAATGTACCTACTAATGACCTGAAATTAGACGCTAATTTTGAAAGAAATTTGAGGCGAATTGACCTGAGGCGAGCCTTATTAGGCCGACACAGTCACCATGACATGGCGGATCGAGAATGGTACTGCATTGCAACAGGTATTACTCACGATCTCAACAGCTATTATTAAAAGAATCTAATTATAAAAGTAAAATATAGTAGACTGCGACATTGAGAATCAGTGGGGCAAGGTTAGCGGCTGAGGATAACACAATTATTGCAATCAAGTAGGGTTACGAGTTGAAGAATTTCAAAATTTTAAATTATTTAATTAATAAATGAGTATCTCCACTGGCTTTAGCACCAGTAACGCGTTTGAGAAAGCATCACAGGAATCCCTTGAAGTTCTTTTCCTAGAGGAACAGAACTATAGATAGTTGAAGGGACAAGTGGCTTGGAGCTCTCTAGCCTGGTTGTAAATAGTGTAAATAGTTATTTATGTGTATTTATTTCTTAACTTTAAATTATTATATTTTTATTTATTGTATATAATTATTATTTAGTTCTTACTTTGCTTGTGTTTATTTTATATTTTCTGTATATACAGTGTGAATGTAGTCTTACCGCACTACAACCATTGTTATATTACTCAACAAAATAAAATAAAATAAATGGTAAACAATGAAAAATTAATGACTTTTTAATATTGCTTTAGAAATACCGAAAGATGATGAGATCATTGAGAGAGGCGCACTTGTTAATCTTAAGTAGAATTGTAACTGTTAATATTCAGTTATAGTTGTACTACAGTCGTAATCATAGAAACTGCATCCCCTGTTTGAATCGTGTTTTTATAACGTTGAATCCATTGAATGTTTTTGTTTTTGTTTACTTATTTAGATATCAAGAAAACTTATACCTTATAAAAATCAGAACAAAATTTCTCAATTTAGTTTTAACTAATGAAAAGGTTAAAAGCTGTAATCCTGACCAGTTTCTGTCCACGTTAGAAAATATTAAAATTGAGATGTTACATAAAGTGAAGGAATTTTCAAGGGAAATAACGACGAGGTAGTCCGTCGTACGCCCAATCAGAAAGCAAATGTGTATTTATGAGTTTTAGTACCTAATTAAATAGACGAAGTTTGTTCCCCTCCAGATTTAAAACACTCCAATTCCAAGAGTTTTCGTAAATAAAATAGTTGTAGGTTAAGATGAAAAGAAGCTATTTACGAAGTTTCAGGCGGGTGTTAATAATTCAATAAAAAGGGGTCTGTACCACGTACTACGGATAAGTACCACCAATCAACGGTAGTCATAATTTTGAAAAAAGTCTTTGTCAGGGTACCATGGAGCGAAAGAAAAGAACTGGATGTAAAAAAAAAACGAACAATTTGACCGCTTAATGTTGAGATTGTTTTTAGAATATCGCTTCAAAACTGTCAACAAATAATCCAGAGTTCTGGCTGATACCAATCTGGTAAATTGTTTATTGGCTCATGCAATTTCTATGATAACTATTGTAAGTGGCATTAATAGTTGTTACTTTTATTTTACGAAAAGCAACTCTACCATTGGAAAATCTTGAAGCTTAAAATAAGTTTTTTTGTCACAATCCTAATTTCATTCTACATATTATCCCCCTTAAAATATTTCTAGTAAACCAATAGATTGATCAAAAAACAACTTCGTTTATTTTTTTTTTTCTGTTAAATAGAAACATCGCATTATATTTCCAATATATTTTATGAACTTATATTTTCCATTGAAGATACTTGAATTTTCCATGTTTCGTGGTTTTGTTTCCATTGATAAATGATAATGCTCTATAATTACTGTTAATTTTATTATAAAATTCATTGATAAAATCAGACTATCATAATTAACTCTAAGGTCTAAATTTGCCTGGCACTGGTGATCAACCGAAACTATGAAGTTTAATAAATCATCGATTACATAAGAAACTTTAAGCATCATTCACAAAATTGAAGCTTAAAAATTATGATAATCAAGAAAAACACCAATTAAATTATTTAATCGGAAATTCGAAACTTTAATGAAGGCTGGTTAATGATACGCTAAACTTTGAATTGGCCCTCTCCTATCTTCGCTCTTTTTTTATTCAAGTCTTCATTACAGCATCTTATCTTTGAAAGAGGTTTTCTAATTAGGCGGCCGCGTTGAGGCCTCAAACGAGACGTTGAGATCAAATTTCAATTCAAAGATTGATCAAAGTCGACTTTGGCCAGGAGCTGTACCAAATTAGAATAATAATCCTTAAAATATCGGGTGAAGCATATTTGAGAAAGAATAAGATTGAAATATTTCAAAGTCTGAGTCTCTCGAATAACTAACCATTCTAATCTATCCAATGCAGGGCATCATTACGACAGAAACAATACATCAAATTCATAAAGCACATCTCATTTAAGATGTAATCAGTCTGAATATGATCTATCAACTAGAGATCGTAAATCATGTTCACGACATCTCTACATGTATTAGTTATACATAGCGTTGCCCAAATGCGAGACCGAATCGAGTATTGGTCTTGCAAACTCCGTCTTGGTCATGGTCTTGTTCTTGCGCAAGACTCTCGCAAGTACAACTCTTACTTATTAGCTTATTACTATAGAGATATTACTGCAATTTTTTAGATAGAAGAAACATAACTAAACCCGAATGAAAAATTAGAGGAGTTAAATGCAAAAGTATATTGGTTATACCAATTATTAACATATAGTCACTAAAATTGTCAAGTATTAGTAACTATTTTGCCTTAATTTTTATTTTTATAATCGATCTTTTTTATCAGTCCTGGTCTTGGTCTTGCAACAGTTAGGTAGCCTTACAAACTGCAAGACCAAGACCGATTTTGGACAGGTATACATTTGTTTTTGGTATCTTCCAATATGATACCACTTACAAATATATTTATATATTTCCTTCATAAGTCCTAGGGGAGATTCTTTTTTTGAGGTATATAAGCAAGATTTAATAACAGTATTTTTTTCTCCCATAATTTGTCTTTATTTTATTATGAAGTTTTGGGATCCACTTTCTTATCCCATCTTCAGACCTCGAAATTTTTATTTATATTTTTATACTATCAATACAATATTTTTTGTATAACTTTCAACAACAATACAGAAGTTACCGATCTTACCAGTATCTCATCATCCTAATATCATCTTATTTCTTTATAAGATTTGTCATAATTTTTTTTCTATTTTCATAATTCATTCCTAAAGTGCAATAATCCTACGTTTTTATTTGTTATACTATTACTATTTTTATGTGTGTAGTAAGTTTCTATAATGAATTTCTTACCTTAAATAATTTTGTGGACTCCTCTAAAGAGAGCATAGACAGATACTGAACCAAACCTTGATCAAAGGATCAAATTCCAAAGCATTTTTATATATTTAATTTATTAATTATATAAGCATAATGGCTACCTATTTTAGTTGCATCAGTTATATAACTTATTGCTTTTTTATTACGTTTGATGATAAATATGGATTCTATTATTTTTCTATGTGTACTATTTGTTTATTAATATAATAATTGTAGTTAAAATATTTATATATGTTTTATGATTTCTGGCTCTCTGTTTACATATTGTGCACTAGATCGGTAGTCTTTCTTGTGTTGATAATATACAGATACTTTTAAGGAATTCTCATCAGAAACAAATCGACAAACGAATCAAAATCTTCAGCATTGGTAATATGAGAAGGTAATTAATAGCAAGAGTAACCGAGCATTGAGATAGAAAAGAATGAATAAAAGCGAAGGGGAAAAAAAAAACCAGTTAGACGAAATATTAAAGGAAACAGAATTCTAGGCTTTTTGACTTAGCATTGTCGAACAACCGTGGTCTTGAGATGGTGTCACATTACACCAAGTTCCTCAAGAAAATTTCTTTATCCTGTTTGATTTTTACTGAGGTTTTCACTCACCACATTATATTTGTTTTTAAATATTTTTTATGGACATTTAGCTGCTTACCTTTATATTTTTTTGAAAACTTCTTTATTTCGCTTCTCCTAGAAAGTTGGCTGGACTTTTTCTTTTCATTTCTACAGCCTCTGATGAATAATTGATTTATTAGCTACATTTTTCAACAGGGTTTCAATTTGTTTTTAATAATTATTCGTTTTAAACAGGTTTCAATCATAGGAAGGTAAAATAAATAATAATTTATTTATTCTATTTTTTCAGTATTGAACGTGGAAAATATAATACAGCAAGGAATGGCTACATAAACATAAATAAAAGCACTGCGAAAACAGATATTAATAACTCGTGATAATCAGTAACATGTAAAATAACCATTAAAATGATATCTTAATCAAATGTCCAGTCAAATTTATTTTTAGAAATTCTGAAAGAACAGGATCAATCTAATAGAATTTTGTATGAAGTTTCACTTCAATCAGTTTCAAGTTATCATATCTTTTTTTTTTTTGTTATCCTTCCTGAGCGAAAGAAGTGAATATACTTGTTAGGGGTATATAATAACATTGTGTATATACTAAGACAATGATTTCACACTCATAAAATTATAAATATAATAAACTCGTTTCGACGGTTATGAAGTTGTCGAGACAACGAAATGTACAGAAGTGGGACGCTTTTTCTACAGCCAATTAATCTTAAGTGCTGTGTTTAGCGCCTTCAATTGTTCCGAACACCATACCGCACTAGGTGGATACCTTTCTTTTAACCGTTTTATTATTTTTAGCTAAATTCGTTAACGTTTTTGAACTTTTTAATAATGATTAATTATAAAAATGAGGCTAGATAAAATTGAATTAATTATTATGACTAGTGTTGCCCAAACGCGAGACCGAGACGAGTCTTGGTCATGCATACTCAGTCTTGGTCCAGGTCTTGGTCTTGCACAAGACAATCGTAGTAGTCTTGCAGTTACCTATTAACTTATTACTAGAGAGATATTACTGTAATTTTTAAGATACGAGAAACCCAACTAAGTCTGAATGAAAAATTAGAAGAGTTAAATATAAAAGTATATTGGTTGTACCAATTATTTACATATAGTAACTAAAATTGTCAATTCTAAGTAACTATTTTGTCTCAATTTTCATTCAAAAATCGATTTTTTTTACTAGTCTTGGTCTTGGTCTTTCAACAGATAGGCGGTGTTGGTCAACCGACCGATTTTACACTAACTATGACTAGAAATTAGAATTCTCACATCAGATACCAAATCTATACCCTATTGCATTTATATGAAATATAACTGAAAAATGTTTATTCATTTATACGATAAAATATTATCAAGATATATTATCATTAATTAAAAAAAACAATTATTGAAGGTTCATACTTTACCACGACTGTTAATAACAATTTACTTAATACTCTATCTTCGTTATTATTTGTATGTACATATTTTTGAATGATTAATATAGCCTTAATGCCCTTTAATGTGGCAGAATGGATTAATATTCAACAAAAAAAAAACTTAATAAGTAGCCAGTCCTAATAGAAAAAATCTCTTCAATTTAACAGTTAAATAATAACACACAGCTATGTCGGAACTTATGCTCTCTCTCAAAATAAATATATTTTATGGATAAAATGCACAGCACAGTATAGTTCTAAAAGGACTAAACCGAGTCTTAATCTCTGAGTCATAATTTGTTTTCATATATAAGGCTTCTACCACTAGGATCATTATTGCCTTATTTTCATTAAGAACTAGATTCTATTTTCAAGTTCCGAAGATTTCAGCAGAAAAGAAAATAATTTATCTATTTCATTCGCATTGTCCTGTAAAATGAAGTGTCGACCGTTTGTCAAGCCACAAGATAGTTTCGTAAGCTCTGCATTCTGTTAAAATGTGTTCCACTGTCAGAGGAGTCCCACAGGTTTGGCATGTTGGCGAGTCATAATTTTTAAAACATAATTTATCCCGTCTCGATTTGTTGATATTTTAAACCAAATGAGCTCTGAAATCTCTTAATTTAATTTGTTTTACTTTTATTACAGTTACTGTGAAGTTATAAATTCTGAAGTTAGTATTCGTCACTTCTTTGAATTATCTTTCGTGCGATATCTCATTCACCAAAATATTTCGCTCCTGAAAACCGATAAACGGATCAACATTACCTTATTATACATGGTGTAGAATGGAGTCATTCGCTCGCGTATCGGGTGCTAGTTAAGTACGATTATACGAATTGATAATAGTTCATCGTTCGAATACGTTTTAAAAGATATGATTGGTTCGTGTTGAAACACAGCATCCTGTTCTCATCGGGAACATGTCAATCATAAATAAAAAATATCTTTGCGTGTCTCGGTTAAAATAGGAACGGAATTAGCCAATCGCCAATGGCCTCTAGCTGGACCCGCAATCGGACACCTCGCTAATTGAAGCAACACACGCCGGACAACCTGACGAAATCACTAATTAGGCGGCCTATAATTTATTTATTCTCAACAATTACAGTTAAATATAACAGTTCGTAATAACATCCTGTCAATTGACTCAGTGGAGATTTTTACTACTGAATAATTACAAAATAATCATGTCTAATGGCACACATTAAGAAATGGAAAGAGCAATTTTTAGGAGCCATATTTATGGAATATCATGTAAGAAGATAGCAAATTTCTCTTATCAAAAGATTCTGTCTCTAAAGTAACCTGTTATGATTTCAATTGCAAAATTTACCATATTTGCCGGACTGTTAACGTTATCACTAAGGTAGCTTAACAACTACGTTATCTTTAAGATAAATTTAACAATCAAATTTAAAGGAGTTCCTTACGCATACGCCGGCACTGAAGGAGAGAGAGAACAAGGCACTTTCTGTTACTTTCATATTTTTTAAGGGGGCCTCAGCCTCCAAATATTTCGCAGTCACTTACTTAAAATAATTCACAAAAAGCTCAATAAATCGCATGGATAATAATTATATTACATACATTACAGGTAATAAACTTATTACTAAACAATTCCTTTATGTATGTGATCCAATTCCTCTCCCCCCGACCCATGGAACTCAAAACTTTCTTCCCCTCAGAGCAAGAGGACCCAGAGATATACACCTGCCACTTCTTGCGAATTAAAAAAATAAATAAATAAAAGCCAATGAGAATAATTTATTTTTGCTTATTGATAGAACAACTAAATTAGAGGCATATCGCTACTGTTGGTGCAGAAGGTCGTATGTAACAATTTTCCATATTTATTCTATTTCTGCTATAGAGGACATTTTGTAGTCAACAACAGCAATAAGTAGTCTACTACTACGGAAAACAGCAAAGAGAAAATAAGATATTATATTAATAAATCATAAAGTAATAATCAGTTTTTACATACGATATTTTGTGCTAACAGTAGCGATTTTTTATGAAAAACAATTCAAATTATTATTTTTTATTTTATTTATTTTTTTTTGCGTCCTTCTCTTAGTCACCTTTAAGACTATACTGGGTTTTCCCGGACCAGGGGTTGTGGGCGGAAATTTAAAAGACTCCCTTGGGCACCGGGACGCGAATCGTGACTATTTTAAATCCATTGTTTCATAGATCAGGTTGCCGGGCAACGGCGGTGCTGTGCACACACGTTAGTCCATTCGGCCATCCCGCCCACAAACAATTCAAATATTACGTAATATGAAACACATTAAGAAATTTATTTAACGGTTTGGGGGTAAATGACGTCATCGAGACCTGTACTACAAACAATGGGTAACGCCCTTGATCCTCATTAGCTATAGCTACCTTAACAATGACAACAGAGATGAATCTATTTCTACTTATTTTTTTAAGAGGGTATGAAGACTCTCGAAGCGTTATGTAAAACCATAATTTCCCACCCTTGCAAAGCTTGCTAATTCCACCTAGAGAATATTTAGTGGCATGGGTTCCTCGATTCGATTGTTATGCATATACTAACAGATCACCATTCATATTTGATCGATAATATGCGATTTCAAAACGTCGGCACCATGAATGTGAGCCTGTTTAACGTTGCACATTCGTTACTTCCACATGGTGCGGAGGGAATAATCCTGCGTTTAAATAAATGCAAAGTCTCTTATCAATAACATGTCTAACATAAGCCCTCTTTGTCATGATAGTGAAAAGGAAAGTAAAACTGAAGTGGGAATTCAAGAGGAAAGGAAACGTGTTTTGATACTTAATCATTTATAATTCCGTCATGTGAAGTGAAAACATTACATAAGTCAGTTATGTGGAACCGTACTTTGTCAAACTTCAGCCCACGGGGAGTCATTAAGTTCGGTGCGAGCTAGGCGGGAGGCGCAGATCATTGGTTGGTTGTTAGTTTAATTCTATTTGATGATTTCGTTTGATGTACTTAACCGTCCGTTAAGAATAATTAGTCGTTACTGTTGGTTGAAGGTCTTAAAAAGAAGAGCCGTCTAAAGAAACACAAAAAAAAAAGGTGATGTGTATTTTTATTTGTTATATTATTATAATAGAACTATTTTAATTGTTTTTTCATTAAATTTCATAAATAATACTGATAAATTATTAAAATATAGTGGATTTTGTAATCGTCATCCCATGCAAAAGTTTTGCAGTTTCTCTTGACAGAAAATTAGCTGGTATTTTCGTAGTGAGATCCTTAATTCCGCAGCAATGGTGGATTCAAGATTTAATTTTTTTTTTTTTTTGTAGGATAGAGGAGAAAAGGACTGTTTTTCCATCTACATAAAATGATATTTAAGTGGTCCTAAAAGACCTGTAAAACAAAGCAAAAAAAAAATAATGCAGTAGCAATATTTTATTTTTTAATTTACAACTAGTATTAAATAAATTCAACTAGTAAATGTAAACAATCTAGAACAAAGATCTCCAAACATTTTGGCCCACGGGCCGTATTGAGACCTGCACTAAGTCTCGCTGGCCATGGCTTATGATAAAAAAAAAAAAACCTCGTATATAAATGACACTTCAGCTGTAAAATGATCTATCTAAGAGGAAAAACTCATGGAATAAATGTTGTGGTTACCTCCAGTTGGAGTTATTTAGTAAATTTCATACTTTAAAAATAGTTTTCAAAATTTTTTCATGTAATCAAAGAAACTTCCGTGGGCCAGTTTAGAGGTGCTTGCGTGCCGTACGTTATAGATCACTGATCTATAATAATGGTATACACAGCCTAGTCGAGGTACTACCTAAAAAAAATAGTGCCGAAAACAAAATGATGACGAGTTTTATGTAAGATATGGATTAAAATATCTCAGAAACTAAAAATCGGACCAGCATACTCTAACCGAGGGGATCATCTAGCATTTCATCCTCTATGTAATTGGCTATTATTTAAAATTGTCGTGTTAGAGAGACGGAAAAAAAATTGCGTCGAAAACCAAGTGAAAACGAGTTTTATGTAAGATATGGATTAAAATATCACAAAAACTAAAACTCGGACCTGCATATGATTGAGGAATGTTCAGCATTTCATCCTCTTTGTAGTCAGTTTTATTTATAATTTATATTTAATATTATTAAGCTCGCCTTGTTGATATTTTCACTTTTATCGTGTGGTCTAAAGCATGTTTTATTTTTATTTTGTTCTTTACACGGGCTTACATTTAGTTGCTAAATATGTTTAGTAAAAATATGTACATATTGTGATTGTTAAACTATTTAACTCAAATCACTCACAGAAACAAATATGGACCAATGACATTTTTGTTTTTCTATTGGGGAGCTGCTGCCTAAAAGCTCTCCGTGGATTACCCAGTTTTTCCAGAAACAGATTTCACACATCCCTAAAAAAATAAGTATCTACCATTTATCCATCCTTATTATATACCTTCTTAGCATCCAAAAAAAACAATAAAAAAACAATTAACCAAAATGAAAATAACAAAAGATATTTGATAATTAGGAGCCGGTATAAAGTTGTGGTTTGAGCGAGTTTGTGGTTAACTTTAATTAATGAGGTCGAATCTGATAATGGGCCAGTTATTTTCCAATAAAGCTGTTATCAGTAGGAAGTTAATTCGGAAAAGCCACCTAATTAGGGGCGGTATAATACCTCTTAAAATTCTACATTATTTTACTAACTAATTATCTCAATAATTGATTTTACTTCAACCATTTGGCAAAAGAAATAAATTAAAAATGTTAACTCCTTATTAAAATTTGTTTAATAAATAACTCTTAATACCTGATTGAACAAACTCGATAGTAAATATTATATTCTCTGTGAACAAATGAAGAATGAAAAATATTGTATACTTTTCAAAGAGCTGTTTTGTGCTTTGACATCAGCAAGAATTTAATCTCTCGATGAATTCTGAGCTCGTTCCAGGAAATTCCATAGAAGGCGGAAAATTCTTTTGCAGATTTTCTTGGACTTCCGATACCGTTGCCGCTATATATTAGAAAACACTCCCAGCCATATTGTACAAGAGGCGTTGTCACTGCGAGAAGAATGGTACAAAAGAGGGCGAAAATCGAATAGTCGTACGTGCTGTAAGTCTCAATTCGCCAATTACGGGACAATACTTACGGAACGTAGTGCGCCGAAATTGCAAGAGAAACTGATCGCATAAATCCTCCTGTATTTTTTTTACTTGGGCTACTATTAATAACTGAATAATATGATCTTATTTTATGAATCATAATTACATAAAATGTTCTCTATACCTTTTATATAATTTTATATGTATATATATATATATATATATATATATATATATATATATATATATATATATATATATATATATATATATATATATACCTTGAGTTCTAGTAATTTTCTATCCTCTTAATAATCCTTTAACCGCAAAAATGTATTGCAAGGTGTATTGTCGTTATTAATAAATAAACTGTTTTTTTTTAATTTAAAAATTTATTTTTTTATTTTAGCAATTTATTGCAAGAATCTTCGTACTATTCCGAAAATTCTGGAACAAAACATAATCTAATTTATATAAAATAATACAATATATAGTCCATACTGCGATTTATCTGCAAGATTTCTAATAAGTCATATTGATACATCAAGGTTATATAATAAAAAGAGTAAATTTTTACTCAATATAAAGCCAACAGACAATGGGACAAATTAATCCTACCCCGTACCTGCTAACATATTTATTTTGTGTATAAAATAGAATTTTTTTTTTAAATCTTAAACGCCAAAAAAATGAAAAAAAAATTATACTCAACATGAGTTCCTAAACTGTTTCACTGATTTTTTTTTTCAAATTGGAATAAAACTAGTACTGTCCTATAATGAGTTGTCTGTTTCTTTATTTCACTGGATTTTTTTAATTAACCACCAAACCAATCACTTCTGTTGATGGAACCATATATTTAATTTTTTTTTTGTCTTCATATTTCCATCCACACCTGTCATGAGCTTGACAATAAGCAAATGTGCTGTAACTAATAGAAAAATTGACATTTAAGGCATAAGAAAAAAAATAGTACCCAGCAGTACTTCTTTCTGGTCTTGATTTATTTCTTTAATTCAAGAAAGGAGACCTCTCAACCAGCTTCTCTTTAGTCGTCTCCTGATTGGCATACCTGATATATAAAATAAAAATCAGAAAAAAAATTTTAATGCAACTAAAAGAATGTGAACATAACTTAGATTGCCTCTGCTGGCTTCTTATCAGTATGAATCTCGCAACACCGAGTACGATGAACGCCCATCGCATCGACGCCACTTAAGAACCAAGTCAACGACCGATCGTATAATGAAAGGACACACCCTCTTGCACAAAAACCGCAATGGCAGTCTGCAACCGAAGAGACCAGGTGCAAAAGAAAAAATTAACAGATTCCTTATGTAATGGAAGCGATTCGAATACTGAACACCAATTGGTAAAAAAAAAAAATATGGGATGTGGCATTGCCTACAACTAACTATCGGTTGTATAACGCATTCGCAAGGTTGAGCAACTTTTGTATTAAAGAAAAAAATATGAAAATATGTAATGAACTTTCGAATTCGCGGACCAATCGAAAATGAAAAATCATAGGTTGTAAGCCTGGACGGAACAAGATGTTGAGGCCAGTGAATGGTATGCATTAGGGAACTCTCGAAACTACTCTCACCTGCCATCTTTTCGTGTTAGCTATTCTATATTTTTATATCGGAGAGCGTGGTAGCGTAGTCCCACTATGGCGAGATTCCTGGTGAAAAAAAAATTCTTTTGAAAGAAATTTTATTTGTAGAGTGAAGAACGGTTTTTTTTTTTCGCTTTTTGGATCAAACCAGTCTTGAAATAAATAAATATTAGTAAGTGTATATAACATCAACAACAATAACGAAACCTTGAGAACCAGACAATTTTACCAAAATATATACCTTTGGACTTTCATGTATTTTTTCTTCATTCCTTCTTTACTTTTAGCCTATACTGGCCAGAGGAGAGGGTACCGAATTCATTTAAGAGTCCCTCCCCCTGTACCGGGACGCTAACTCATAATTATTTTATCATCCAACCTTATAAACAAATGAAAAAAAAACTTTCAATTTTGAGGAGTATAAGCTCGAACTTCTTCCTTCTCCACTTACCCGTCAATTCGTCCATAAGTGGTAGTATGGGAAATGTGAGGTCTAGTTATTAATATAGACTTGATGATCTTTCCTCAGACCATAGTCCCCTAATCCTAACGGTCTCCACATCACCAATTCCCAAACCACCTCCACCTTCATTTATCAGGGGGCCAGTTAATTGGAACCTCTTCCGTCAAATACTGGATGATAATATTGACCTCAGAGTTTCCTTAAAAACACCTGCAGACCTAGATGAAGCAGTATATTCCATGACTACCTTCATCCAACAAGCAGTTTGGACTGCATCTTCACCTGATCCTTCTAAAAAATACCGCAAAATAAATCCTCTACCCCAAGACCTACTGGACCTTATTAATAGGAAACGATGCTCTAGGACCATCTGGCAAAGAACCAGGCATCCTGATGATCGGAAATCATATAACTATTATTCCAAGCAGGTAAAACAAAAACTGGCTACGTTTAGATCCCAATCCTATAATTCCTATCTTTCCTCACTATCTGCAAGTGATAACTCCCTCTGGAATGTAGCAAAAAAAATCCTTAAATTCCAATCCTTTTCCCACCCCCTCCGCCGTGATGATGGTTCCTGGGCTTCGTCAGATGAGAATAGAGCAGAAGAGTTTGCTAAACATCTATCGTACACATTCACTCCTCATCCTGAACTCCATCCCTCCCATACTGCTGAAGTTAAAGAATTCCTCTCTTCATCGATTCCTCTCTCCTTACCTCCTACAGCCGTCAATCCCTCTGAGGTCAAATTCCTTTTAAAGAACCTAAAACCTCGCAAATCTCCAGGACACGATCTCCTTACTTCCCAGATCCTCAGACAACTTCCCAAAAAAGCAATTATATTCCTTACATATCTATTCAACTGTATCCTCCGCACAACCCACTTTCCCCTGGTGTGGAAACACTCCATAATTATCCTCTTTCCTAAACCAAGTAAACCTGTTAATTATACATCATCCTATAGACCGATAAGCTTACTTCCGATCCTTTCCAAAATCTTTGAGAAAATCCTTCTCAAACGCATCCTACCCATACTCGAATCCCACAATATCCCTTCCCATCAGTTTGGATTCCGCTCAAGACACTCCACTGTCCAACAAGGCCTTCGCGTTGTGGACCACATATCCTCTGCACTTGAAAACAAGCAATATTGCACTGGTGCCTTTCTGGACGTAGCTCAAGCTTTCGACCGGGTGTGGCACGATGGCTTGCTTTTCAAGCTCAAAACCCATTTACCTCAACCCTTGTACCTAGTCCTCAAATCTTATCTTTCAAATCGCTCCTTTCAAGTCCGCTGCGGCACTGAACTCTCCAAACATTATCCAATTGAGGCTGGTGTTCCACAAGGCAGTGTCTTGGGCCCAGTTCTCTATATCCTTTTCACCGCTGACATCCCTTCAAGTCCTGATACCTTCCTAGCAACATTTGCTGATGATACTGCCATCCTATCCTCCCACTCGGATCCTCTAATAGCGTCCCAGAACCTGCAAAGACACCTTTCCTTCATTGAGCAGTGGTGCAACAACTGGCGCATCAAAATTAATGAATCAAAATGCAAGTATGTAACTTTCACTCTTCGACGCAGATCCTGTCCGCCAATCCTTTTTAATTCAATTCCTCTTCCCTACTCAGACACAGTCCGATACCTTGGCTTCCTTCTGGACAAAAGACTGACTTGGAACCCACATACGAGACTTAAAAGACAAGAGCTTAACCGACGATTTGGTCAGCTATATAGACTACTAAACAGAAGATCTCATCTCTCAACAGAAAACAAATTATTAATCTACAAGACCATACTGAAACCTATCTGGACCTACGGACTTGAACTGTGGGAGACAACTAAATCATCGAATATCAAACGCATCCAATCCTTCCAGTCCAAAGTCCTTCGAACAATAGTCAATGCTCCATATTATGTCACGAACAAGACCCTACACCATGACCTTAACATCCCATATGTCCATGACATCATCCCATCCAGATTCTCCAACTTTCACCAGAACCTCATTCATCATCCCAATCCTCTAGCGCAATCCCTATCCAGCTCCGAGCATCCATACCATCCCCCTCGAAGGTTGAAACGGCAGAGGCCTCGAGATCTTTTGTAAATATACCTTTGGAGTCCTGGCAATGGCCAGCTTCTCCACTCATGTCCTGAGCGTCTGTGGCTGTATTGCCCTCTTTCAGTCTCCACTGGCTTCTAATACTAGTGATGCGACTGGAAAAGTGGCACTGGGATCTTCCGGAGTCTTGCTTTGCCTTCCGCGTGTGGAGGTAAAAGCCTGGCTCGGAGATTCTTGGGCAAATGTATATATTGTATATAGTTATGATTGTGTTTAGAAGTTTTTATTTTATTTTATTTTTTTTTTATTTATTTATTTATTTACCTTCTTCATCAGTATTATTTATTTACTTCTTATATTTATTTCTTTATTATTTGTATATATTGTATGAATGAGAACTTTTAGCCCTAATGCTTATAGCCCTCCAGCAGTGGCTGATTGTATTATTATTCAATAAATAGATTTCAAAAAAAAAAAAAGTTATTAATATATCGTATAAAAGGCTGAGTGAACCCGTGTTTCATAGTAGTTGAAAATTGAAATCGTGCATTTTTTGTTTGTAGATTAGCTAATAAGACAACAAATCGACACCGAAAATGTCTTTAAAGAACCTGTAAATCAAAAGTTATAATTTTAAAATACACCGTTTAATCATATATTTTTAAAGTCTTTTATCTATTCTTATGTAAATACAAAATAATATATATCTATTGTTTTCTCTTTAAGCATGTACTCGCACATGTCATGGTATTAACAAACAGCAGATTTGTTGTGATTAAATAAGTTTTTGTCGAACTTTACATTTCGATTTTGAAAAAAGTGAGTATTTTCAGTCGTTTGTTAGAAGTCTGTCGTTTCATTCTGACTTGTGGGCCTCAGGTCATCCTTCTGTCGAATATTAGTCCAAGGTAACTGAGGAATTTGGCTTTCTCGTATATAAACTGGTTGGCAAGTATATTATAATTGCCTTATTTAATCACAAATATAGTTATTTGCTATCATATCTTTATCCTCTAGGTAAAGGACACCGTGTTACATTTTTTATTTGTTCAGGGAGTCAATTTTCCATAACTATTAACTATTATAACTAACTATTAACATTTAAAATTCGTTTCTTATTGATTGAATTAATAATAAAAAATGAACATGATACACCCGGATCATAGATATATAAAAAGTTCTAATTTCTTTTTTTTTTTTGTCTTCAAGTAATAGAGATAATATTAATTTCATGTCTGATTAAAAAAATGTTAGCTTATTCTAAAGATTGATTTAATTTACAAAATTTGATAATAGCAGATAACCTTAAAGTTCACGAATCATATTATTTCAGGAATACTGTAATTTATATTAAACTCTGCTATTTTTTTTTTACTTCTCTCCGTGAAAGCACGGTCGAAAATGATTACAGAGAATGATTCAGCATTTTCGTTGACTTTTGACCGTTAAAATATAATAGATAAATAGCATGTTATGCAAATTATGTAACCGCTAATATCTTTTATGTCTCTAACTAATCAAAAAATGTTTAAATTCGTAATAAATATTTGATTAATGATATATGTATCATATATTAATTGTAAAATAATAGCGCAACATATTATTTGTCATCTTCCATTTAACACCAATAAAAATAAAATACAACCAAACGTACATAATGTTTAAAATATTATTGAAATACAACAATAGAAAATGGAATAAGAATAGATAGTAAACAAAAATTAAATTTGCATGTACTTTTATTTTTTATTTCTTAAAATATTCCCAAAATGTTGTTATTTTTAAGAAGTATCATGTAAAAATTTTATGTTTATAAACCAGGACTTGAAAAAAAAATATATTTTAAAAAGATTTCGGTGTCACTGAAATATTTACTGTTAGTTTTTTCAATTATTTTAGAAGTATGACATTTTCTCTTGCAACTTTTCAATTACAGGTTTTACAGAAATTTTATTTTACAAAAAAAATTATTTCAAAGTTTAGACGATTTCGCAAAAACGCCGTTGTAATTCATTTAAAACAAAATTATAACTCTAATCTAAGCCCAATTACTATTAATTTTTTATTTAAGGGAACTATTTTCCATACAAGTTAAATATTTACCAAAAACATGGAGCTTTATTACAAAATAGTTCCTTATAACTTTTATTTTAAAAAATTTGTCCTAAAACGTTTTGCATAAACTGTTAAAATGGATCTTTTAAAAAAGTTTCATAGATGTTTCAAACGCTGTTCTAAGCAATACATCGCCATATTAGTTCACTATTTCTTTTGTTCCGCGGTAATAGACGTTCACGTAAGGATGAATAGAATCGTTTTCCATAAACTTCACCAAGTAATAATAATGAAAATATTACAGAACTTTAATGATGTCATAATTAAACAGATCCTATCTGCATCTAATATGTACCATTAACAATAATGTTAGCGTGAAATTTAAGACGAACGCATAGGTATATACTGGAACCGAACCATCAGACAATTATGGGTTGTGTCGAAACGTCTAATTTCGGTCATTTTCCTGAAAAATTATCGGCAACTATATCGTACAGACGAAGAGCCTTTCTAAATATAGGTTCTCAATATTGCTAATACAAAATTATTGCAGAAAATTTCCGTTTTCGTTCTGATGTTTCCAAACGAAGAGTCGTGATGTATATTATAATAACTTAATCTCCGAGTCTAAACCATAACGATATCTATCATAATAATTCTTTAATCACGAAAATTTATATTAAATATTCATTATTCTCAACTAATTCAAGAATAAAATATTTTAACTGAAATATTTTATATTAAATAAATATTCATAACATAATGATTATTTAATATAATATAATTTCAAATTTAATTATATAAATTCAGCTGTAGGTATTTATCAGTAGATAATTACTTGAATACTATATCTATATTTAGATATAATTATAGTAGATATAATTGAAAACAATTTTTTTTCAATCTTTTAATTTATAAATTACATTAGTATGTTCTAATATTTATTAATTATTTATTAATATAACTTAAAGTTCATCAATTATTTATATATATGCTTCTAAAATGTTATTATCATTAAATGACTATTACTGTTCTTACTTTCTTTCTTACTGGTTTTTAAAAAAATTGTTTTATTTTTTTTTTACTGTCTTCTACAATAATGTCGGTTCACGTTGCTAATAAAACTAAAATTATTCAAAAGACGAAATAAACTACGTTTGCATTTTGCTTATTATTTTATGAATGCTCCGTTCGATTTTTACTCCATGCCTAAGAATAACAAGTAATATTTTGAATAACGGTTTTTTTTTTGGTTTTTTTTTTCTAAATATACGCCCTGACCGAGATTGTTCAGAAAAGTTGCGCTTCGAAATGTTAATACGTGTAAATACGTATAAATAAAAGGCATTTCTTATTTTTTAAGTCTTAAGACTAAAAACTAATATAATACCAAGTTTTATTTTATTTTATAATTTATTTTTTTTATGGATAGTAATATCATTCACATGTATAATATTGTGCACTAAAAGTGATAAAACACATAATTTGATCACCATAATCTTACTATATTTCTTTATTTACACCTACGTTTCAGCGCGCAGGCCATTTTCAAGAAAACAAATCGATTATTCAGCCTATTTACAATTGTTCATTTTTTTACATTTTCCGTTTCATATTTACATACCTATTTAAAAAACTAAAATCCTATGTTCTGAATGCACGATTTCTTCAATAACAATGTTTAATTTCTTTCTATTATGAAGATTCCGTTTGTATATAACAAAACATTTTAAATAAAAAGAGTATTTTACTTCTGTATTTAAAAAAAAATAATAGATTTTTTCTGAGAATTTAAATAATTATTTTTAAATTTATATTAAATATTTCTTAGATTCCTCTTATCTTCAGGATATCTTCAGAGCTGGATCATGTGTGAACATTGATAAAAGTGAGGTTAATTTTTCTTTGAAAATCTTTTTGACAAAATCTTAGAGTAAATTAACAGTGAAAACTTTTCTTTTTGTTGCATTCTGTTGTTGAAACCAATTAGCTCCAAGAAATAGGAACTCCACACCTCGGTGTAGCGGTTTCACCGCAAACGATGTCTGAGACGTCGATATCTGCCAGTTCTACAGAAAATGTGGACGCTTTAAACTCAAACCAAACTACTGAAAATAATTGGGAACTCGTTACAGGAAGAAAACGCTCAATGGACAATAACAGAGACCCAAGAAAAGCTAAAAAGGTAAGTGAAGTTACAACAGTAACCACTAATAGTTTTGAAGTTTTAACTAACATTAGTGACGAGTCTGATGCTACCACTAAGCAACCAGTTTCTGTAAAACCGCCCCCTATCCACTTGAATGATGTACAGAACTACACCGAACTGGTCACATTTCTCCAAAATGTAGGAGGTTTGAACAGCTTTAACCTAAAATCCACATCAAGAGGAGTAACCGTATATCCTGAAAACTCTGACACATATAGACGTATAGTAGCTAACTTAAGACAGGTAGGGGCCGATTTCCATACCTATCAGTTAATAGAAGATAGAAATCCAAGAATCGTATTAAAAAACTTACACCATGCTACTCCAATTGAAACAATAAAATACGAATTAAAATGCCTAGGCTACGATGCCACAAGTATTGTGAACGTTATTTCCAGATACAAAAATCCACTTCCCATGTTCTTTATCGATATCTCTAAAGCCACATTTAATGAAAAAATTTTTGATATCAAATTTTTATACTATACTAGAGTGAAAATCGAAGAGCCAAGAAAGAAAAGAATGATTCCACAGTGCACCCGTTGTCAGCAGTATGGCCACACAAAGGCTTACTGCAATCACTCCCCGAAGTGCGTGAGATGTGGCCAAGGACATGATAGCACCGTCTGCACAAAGACAAGAGAGACCGCAGCAACATGCGCGAATTGTAGCGGATCCCATCCAGCAAATTATAGAGGTTGTGCAACTCTAAAACAACTGAGGGAAGTACGCAATCTCCGTAAAAATATACAAAGTCCCCAAAAAGCACAAACTAGCGCACCCCCAGGTATAGACGAGTTTCCTTCTCTTCCGCAAAGTCAGCATACCGCAAATTCAGGTTCTTCAAAACCCGATTCTCAATATCTAGGACCAAAACTGCGAACTTCTCCTACAGAAGTCCCAGAAAATCACCTTCACCAGCCAAAGCATCCAGAAATGAAAAAGGGCATCACTCAACCGCCACTACCGACTTACAATCACCCGGCTTCAGCTCAGCTCTTCAACTTGGTAAGTGGATTGAATAACCTCATCCAGCCTCTTTTCAGCCTTCTCCAAGAACTGTCTCACGTTGCACAAGCCTTATCCTCCAGTTATGGCTACTAATCGGCTGACAGTGGGCTCCATGTCCGTTCTTCTCTGGAACGCAAATGGTATAAACCAACACAGGACTGAACTTGACATGTACATACATGAAAAACGGACTGACATTGCTCTCATCACTGAAACACACTTGACTCCACATTCTAAATTTTACATTCCAGGCTACAAAATATATAGAACTGACCACCCTGATAAGACGGCACATGGCGGTACGGCAATACTGATTAAGCAATCACTAAAACACAACCCTTTACACTTACCCATTACACCTGACATACAATCCACAGCAATTACTCTGTATACCCAGCACCATACCATTACCTTCGCTGCAGTGTACTGCCCTCCGAGATACGTGCTAACATCTGCAATGTTTTACAATTTTTTCCAACATCTCGGTCGGTGTTTTATTGCAGGTGGTGATTATAATGCCAAACATCAGTCCTGGGGATCACGACTCTGTACTCCTAGAGGAAGAAATCTAAAGTCTGCCATCGATCAGCTTTCATTAAACACGATCTCACCTGATACACCTACTTACTGGCCAACTTCAAGACAGAAAACACCCGATTTACTTGACTTTTTCATTACTAAAGGACTCAGGACAGTGCCGTATACTGTAACTGCAAGCTCTGATCTTTGTTCTGATCATTCTCTTCTCAGTTTGGTACTATGCGATGAGCCTCGTACTGCATCAAAAAAACCAACACTTACAGATAGAATAATCGATTGGAAAGCTTACAGCGACTACTTAAATTCGACGCTATCAATCCCAATGTCCCTTAAGACCGAAGAGGAACTCGAAAAAGCTGTTGATAAGTTCACAATCAGCTTACAACAGGCTGTATGGTCATCATCTGTACCAAGACCTAGCAGAAATACGTCTCTTCCAATCTATCCGCAGTACATTAGAGACCTGATCAGAGCAAAGAGAAGAGCGCGCAAAGTGTGGCAGACTGGTCGACTTCCATCTGACAAACGGACTTTCAATAGACTTAACAATGAACTTAAACGACAGATTCAGAATTTTAAAAGAACGAACTACGACAATTACCTCAAAAATCTTTCGACTGACGATGGAAGCTTATGGAGACAGACTAAGAAACTTGTAAAGCATTGTGAGGTGTCATCACCACTCCGCAACGTAGATGGTTCCTGGGCTGTGTCAGACCTTGAAAAATCTGAGCTCTTTGCCAACCATCTTTCTTCTGTTTTCATACCACATACTGACTTCTCTAATACTGATCACGAAAGACATGTACAAAACACTTTAGACATTCCTTTACAACTGTCATTGCCTCCACTTTGCTTCACTCCCACTCAAGTTGCTGAACAAATCAGACAGTTACCTAAAAAGAAAGCTCCCGGTCATGACCTGATAAATGCTCAAGTGCTCCAGAAAATGCCAAGGAAAGCTCTAGTATACCTAACATCAATTTATAACGCAATACTCAGAACGACTAAATTCCCCTTACAATGGAAATACTCATTCATAAAAATGATTCACAAACCTAACAAAAACACTGACTTTCCTTCATCATACAGACCCATCAGCTTGCTCCCATTATGCTCTAAAATCTTTGAGAAACTTCTCTACAAACGACTTCTTGACATACTGACTACTGAAAACATAATACCTGAACATCAGTTTGGATTTCGTTCACACCACTCAACCATTCATCAGCTACACCGAGTGACAGACTACATTGCGACAGCACTAGAGCACAAATTATATGCAACAGGAGTATTTCTGGATGTCGCTCAAGCGTTCGATAGAGTCTGGCATCAGGGACTTCTTTTCAAACTTAAGACTATACTCCCTCCAACCTACTATCTTATTCTTCAATCTTTTCTTTCTGACAGATTTTTCTCTGTTTGCCAAGGTACAGAACTATCTACCATTAAACCAGCCCTAGCAGGGGTGCCTCAGGGGTCAGTACTCGCTCCTCTGTTGTATATTATTTACACATATGATATTCCAGATCCTCTCTATACTCTGACCGCGACTTACGCAGACGATACAACAATCTTGACAAGACATCAAAATTCAGCATACGCCTCACAGACTTTACAATATCACCTAAACAATTTCTACGACTGGTGCAAACTCTGGAAAATTCGACTCAACCTTGACAAATCACAACATATCACTTTTACCCTTCGACGTGAAACTTGCCCCCCTATTTACCTTGACAATATCCAAATTCCTCAGACAGACAAAGTTCAATATCTTGGACTGACCTTTGACAGAAGAATGACATGGGGCCAACATATCAAAAACAAAACAAAAACTTTAAACCTAAGACTACGCCTATTGTACTCACTCCTTGCAAGAAATTCGAAATTAAAACTTAGACAGAAATTGAATACATATACTTACCTACTCAAGCCTATTTGGACCTACGCTTTACAGATATATGGGACAGCCAAAAAGACTCACATACGTAAATTACAGACTTTTCAATCTAAAACTTTCAGGACTATTACCAAAGCTCCCTGGTACGTCAGTAACATTACTCTACATAAAGACTTACAGATGCCAACAGTTAACGACCACATACGAACATACTACAAACGATTCCATAATAACTTACACGGACATACAAACTCATTGATTCGAGGCATGGCCACAACTAACATGCCCGATAGCACCCGAAGAAGGCTTAAAAGAAGCTGGATGAGGGATCTCCTCCACTAACTAGAAATATTACGCTCAAGACAGGAAGGACGCCGCTGGGTACTCCTCTCCCTCACGCCTATTCCAAGACCAATCTCTTCATCTTGACATCACACTCGCTGATTGTCGGAACTTCTGACAGGTGTGAGTTGAAGAATCAAGTCAAAAAAAAAAAAAAAAAAAAAAGATTCCTCTTATTGTCGTAAAATTAAATTGAATTTTAATTGATTATTTAACATATTTCAGTGTGTACTAAAAAAAATAATAATAATAAAAAATGAATAAATCTTATTCCATATAATTATATCATAACTGAGATATATTAATTTAACATATGAGGATGGTAACTAATTTCAGTAATCACCTGAGAGAAGATCCATCTAGTAAGCTTGCAGCTGGCACATGTTACACTCATTCTGATGCTAAACTTCAACTCGGTCTTGTAATGTATGAAGTAAATTAAAGTACTGTAACATGTAAAATAATCACTATTTAAGTTTCAATAAATTTTATAAAGATTCTGGTTTCATCACACTTGTCTACAAGTAGCTGTAAATAGAACCACACCATGCCTGTCAAACGATGTGGTAAACAGATCGTATATCCTTTGGATCAATAAATGTCACTTTGTCCTACTTTATACGCAACGAATATATATATTTTTAAATAGATTCACTAATATATATATATATATATATATATATATATACATATATATACATATTAATATTAATGTGGAAGTGTAAATTTATATGCTATTATCATTAATTATATACCCGTTGCTACAGAAATAAAAATGCATGTATAGAAATTTTAATAAAACGATTAAAATTAAATTTATTCAAACGAATGTTATGCAACTATTTTTTTACGAATATTTCTAACGGTTCATTTATTTTGTTGCAATAATTTAATTAATTAGTAATGAGCCATAAATAAAACACTATACCCATTAAAAATCTCATTACTTCTTTTTTAATTAATAATTACAAACATATATATGTTTCTTTAAAATTTATAATAATAATAAATTAAGAAATATAGACGTGCTCTTAAACGTCAACACTAACTACCGTCGTGGCCTAAAGGACGTTGCCCGACCAACCTTGACCGGCAAGAGTCCTTTACCTTGTAAAAGTCTTACCTTCAACGATTCTCCAACGGAGATGAAATCCGTACAAGAACATTAAATAATATAGATGTATATATATATATATATATATATATATATATATATATATATATATATATATATATATATATATATATATATATATATATATACATTTTTTTTTTTATTATAATTTATATCCATGAGTTTGGGTCATTTATATATTCTTTTTATCATTACTATTACTGTTTATATGAATATTCTTCAAATAAAGAAACAATGATAGATAATGAGTTTAGAATTTAAAATACATAAAACTAATATGAAATAGTCTTAAAAAAAAATAATAATCAAATATCCATTTGGTCAATAACCCACGGAAATTTCATAAAACATTTGATGAATTTAAAACGCCGTCAAAAATAAATAAAAACATAAATCAATGGAAACTATATATATACATACAATTTATATGGGACTTAGTATATGTACATTTTATTTAAATTTATATTTTTTCTTGTAATTTATTTACATATTTTTATTCCTACTAACATACAATAGTTTAAAATATAATAGCACTCTAAACATAGTCTGGACATTAATAAACTCGACAAAAAATAATAAATATTTCAATGTATATTACATTACAGAAAAAAATCAAAACAAAATAATATTCAAGAACGATATAGTTCATAAACAAAACTATTCCATATGTAAGTCTCAATCAAGTAGTTAAGTAACATATTTATAAGCTATTTTCTCCAGTATCTATCAGAAATATGTTCAAAATATTTTATTAAGTAATATACCATTCTGTCACAATAAGGGCAATGATTATAGTTAAGTACGAGTCCATTCACACCATAGTCAGAGAAAAAAACAATAAGTAACATGAAATAGAAACAAACTAACAACTAAATAATAATCCATTCGGTGCCCGTGAAGGGGGGCTTTTAGCTCTGGCATTAATCCTCCGCCCTCACCGGGGGTTTTCTAGTTCGAGAAAACCCCCGTATAGCCTAAAAGGTCAGGAAGTGGAGAAAAAAAAAATAGTATAAACATACCTATATTTAACATTTACAATGCGTCAACGAAACTCTAATCCAGGCTTGCCCCTCCCGCTAGTGTAGGCAAAATCCTAAAAAGTGTGGTACTAAAATAATACAAGATTCATAGCTATCATTGTTGATCGTTGGACATCTCACACTCTTTCTTTTTTCCTTGGTTATATAATTTTAATCAATAAATGCAAATTTAATTTTTTTTTTTGGGGGGGGGAGGGGAGGACGGGGAGAGAGAGAGAGAGGAATGTTATTCTTCCATCTCCCTTTGTATTGTTCCGTACAGTCTCTGTCTTGCAGACGTGCCTAATGTTTACAGCTGGTAATCACACACATACTAATCACCTTTGCTACGCCTCATTACCAATGCTAAACCTCGCCCAAGTAATTACAGGCTACAGAGAATCGAAAGTTCCAGATGTTCAAACAACAATTAGAACATGAGACGGACGATTTCATCAGGGAATATTCAGACGTTCAAACCCACTGGATTAATTTCGAGAGAACACAAGGCACAAGACAGGCGGTTTTCTCTTCATGTGGGATATAATTAATTGATCAATTTAAATTGCCGTATAATTAATTAATTAATGAGCCTCATTGAAGTATATAAAAGTAGCAGCTAATAACCATTATTTTGTTCTTTACCGACAGGAGTATAAGTAGAAGGGAAGAAAAAACAACTCCTTGAATAGTAATAAAATTAATTTTATATATATTTTAAAAATAATGAAAAGTTTAATAATCTAAAATATATATAATATATACAGATCTTTTTCCGTCTCTCAAGAGCTATGGATTTTGATTGGACGAGGTATCAAAAGAAAGGAAATTTCAAGATAAAATGAATAATTTAAATTTCAATAATTTAATTCGAACAACAGCCATAATAAACATCATCATATAAAGTTAGAGGTTTCGAAACTCCGATTGGGACGGAACAAATTGTGTTTTATAAATTTGGATCATCTTATCCTTCAGGGCGAAAAAAAGTACATCTTCCAAAAAAGTCAGAAAGAAAGTTATGGAGAAAATGAAACTTTTTTTGCACATAACTCAAAAATTAAATAATTTATGATTAGTTATACCCATGATATTTTGAAAGGTTTAAAATTTCCCACAAAATGAAAAAAAAATATCTAAATCTAGCCATTTATAGAAAAAGCCAAGTGTAATTTGACCACACATCTCCCAAATTTCCCGTCGTACTATATCCATCCTGAAACAGTTTAACCATCTACGTTATCTTCTTCCATTCAAAACCCGTCAACTCCTGGTCTCCTCTCTTGTTTTCCCCCACTTCGACTATGGCTGCATGGTGTACGGTGGACTCTCGGGAGAACTCGAAGCTAAACTTAAACGTTTAATGAATTGCTCAATCCGCTTTAACTTCGGAATCTCAAGGGATACGCATATTACCCAGTTCTAGACCAAGTTGAAGTGACTCTATCCGTCCTACCGCCGTCAATATTTCTTTGCTACCTTCCTATACCAAGCCATTAGAACACGGCGACCTGCCTTTATTCTACAGATCTTACAATTCAAACGCTCCTTTCAATCCCATCCCACCAGATCCCGTGCGTCCGACCTCTATCCTCCTCCTCACCGTACTGCTGCGTTTGATAAATCCTTTTTAATACAAGTTGTCTCCCTCTGGAACTCTATACCTTCAGATATTCGACACGCAAAATCAATATCCTATTTCAAATCTCTCCTCTTCAAACATATACCCCATTCCTAATCCGATTGATCACGAAATGCACTTAAAAACTGTACAAACCTCAAAGTACGCCCAGATACTCTGATTACTTTGTGATTCATCGGTATTTCGTTTACTTAATTACTTTCTCTGTATATTTTATATTTACACGTATTTATATCGTTTTATTATTTATAACTTTATTTTGTATTCCTGATCAACCTGTAAATATTAAATTGTATTTCATGGACACACCAAAATATCGATATATATTCTGTATTTGTAACTTGTTCTAAAGGGACACTAGTCCCAGAATAATAAAATTATTTTCATTCATTCATATTTTGGTTTATTATTTTGAACGAATCATAATAATCAAACGAGGAAATGAAAATTAATTCCTTCCTCTCATAATACATTACGTTTACATATTTCTATATTTTATCGCCATTTGTTCACTTAGCAATATATTATGCGAATTATAACCATATACTAACTAATATCATATATTTTATTTTATAATACATAAGTGAAGGTGTATAATACAATGAGAACCTTCTTTTTTTCCAGATGACGCCCACCAAAGTAATACACAGCATACGCTTGCTAGTCATAGGACTTCTGATAAGCGAGGGCCTGGCTGTACAGTTCTTCGACTCTATTCATAATTACACAGGTAAGTTTTGCAAATAAATAAATATGCATTATATAAAAAAATTAATACGTCCACACAATAGACTATACTTTCATCAGGAATATCAGCTGTAAACTAATATGATTTTTTTTGTATTTCCTAATTCGGTAAATCACGGTTAATTCTAGAACGTTTAACAAGCCTGATATGGAATGCTAATACCAAGAAATCCACCATCAAATATAAAGTATTTATATGTCATATAGATAATCTTAATATATTTTTTTAAAGTATTAACGCACTCTACTTTTAGTTATAGGAAACATAAGTTCACAAGATATAAATAAATATGTCCGATAAATCTTTATTTTTTTTCTAAATCAAAATTAAGACATCAATATTAACTTATAAAAAATATTGGACCAATTTTCCTATATAACCTCGTTATTTTGACATTTGGGACTGGAGATCACACCAAATGGACCAATATCATGTTATCTTACGATTCAAGTGGAAAACAAATGCCTATTCATGAGTTTTTAGTACCTGATTAAATAAACGAAGCTTGCCGATCTCCAGGTTGAAAACGCTTCAATTCCTAAAATTTTCGGTCAGCAAATATTTTTAGATTAAGATGAGATGAAGCTATTTACGAAGTTTTAGGCAAAGGTTAATAATTTGAAAAAAAAAATGGTTTACTATAAAAAATATATTTTTTAGCATTAAAAAATCAAACACAAGACGCCATTTTTCCAATATGTTCAACACCCGCTTTCGTCTATTGATTCGTTCCATAGTATTTTGCATGGTAATTTTATTAAATGATTCCGACTAATCCTAGTAAAAGCCTTTTTTCTAGTATTCTCCACATCATCGAATTTGACTTTCCTTTTTTTCTAAAGAAGACGGATTCATTGACACCCATAATAGTAAAACATTATTTTGTCATTTATGTTTCTGACAGCTACTTATAGGATACTATCGTATACTAAAATTAAGATGAAAGAAAGTCAGTATTAAAATCGTAGGCTCAGACTTTCGAATTTGATTGGGAGAGGAGAGAGCGATGTACCAGAAAAAAAAAAAAAAAAAGAGCGGGAGTTTATATTATGTGTAAAAATTCTACATAATTATTGTGAACCAAACAAATATAGAATTTAAAATTAATTTGTTTATATTTTTGCGAAGTTGTAAGAATTTTTTTTTTTTACTTATTATATATACTTAAAAATGTCTTTTAAAAAATACAATTGAATATATAACACATTTCTTACACAGCCTTCATAACATTGTTACAATTCTGGGACTTTAGCTAAAAATAAATAATGTAAAAAAGTGAAAAATATCTTTGATTTTTAGTGTGTACAACATCAAACAAAAATACTACGTTTTTCACAGTCCGACTAGTTTTTTCGCGGAAAATGTGATAATAATATCACTTGAAAAAGTGAGGAGTTATATTTAATATCATATATTGATTCATAAAATACTTGAATATTTTTATATACATTATTATCTTTAAACATAAATGACGCTGTAAATAAAAGTAACATTTAGGCATCAATAAAATAGATACATGCCAAATACTAGGTCCTAGCCAGGTTATGTATGACTTTTTTTTAATGCATTTTAGTGAACATATTCTATTCATCCATATAGCTTATTTATTATTGATTTTAATTTATTTTTGAATTGAACTCTTCATTTGAGGTAGGTTCTTTTAAGTTTGAGGGAGTGAAAAGTTGTATATACCTTGGATCTGAAATTAATAGCAAAAATGACATGGCTCAAGAAATACAGAGAAGAATCACGGCTGCCAATAGATGTGTCTTTGGACTTGGCCGAAGAAGTACGTACCTCTCAAAGAAGACCAAGCTGATCATATACAAGAACCTTGTTCGGCATGTTTTGACATATGGCTCAGAGGCTTGGACGATGACTAAAAACGATGAGATGAAGCTGAGTGTGTTTGAGCGAGGAGTCCTCTGAAGGATTTATGGTCCAGTAAAGGAGGGTGATGTCTGGAGGAAAAGAAAAAATAGGGATCTCCTTTCTCTTTATACAGACATCGACGTAGTTAGGTATATTAAACTGGCCAGACTAAGGTGGGCAGGGCATGTGGCCAGAATGAGCACCGTTGAAATACCAAAGAAAATAATGATGGAGGAGCTGCACCTCGTAAGACGGGTAGAAAGGCCGAGGACGAGATGGTTGGACAACGTGGCCTATGATGCGAGAACCCTGCTTGGTGTACGGAACTGGAGAGCTGCAGCAGAAGACAGAGCCAACTGGCGGAGGCTCTTGAAGGAGGCCCTGTCTCGGTAACGGGATGTCGTGCCACATATGATGATGATGATGAATTTATTTTTACCACAAATCATGGGGGAAGAGGGAACGAAACGATATTTTCACTCTTTTAACATTTTTATAGGGGGTGTTGGGGACTCTCTCCCCTCCTACGAAGTCCAACAACAAGTATGGTCAAAACAACTCGACTTGATACTAATTACTTGTCAAATCAAGAGGTTATTACGAGTTAATTGATATTAAATGGTAATGAACTTATTATTTTTTTTTATTGCACCAACTACCGTAAACATATCCTTGAGATTAGATAGTACCATTACTATTCACTGCCGGTAGGCGACAGGACATTTAATTATCATATCTGTCATTCCCAACTTGGGAATAAAGCTGTCTTATTTATTTTATTGGGTCAGTCATCTAGGACGCGGACGCCTTTGCGAAACCCATACGCGACAGTCCCCTATTTGGCGAAAATTGGCATTTATCACTCTCGGTGTAAATAAATGTAATTCAATATTTTTTTTTTACTCTTGCTCCAGTTGAGCGACCAATGAAGAAATATGAACCAAACCCGTCGAGTGGGCGGTCCACTCAAGATAGGGTGTAATAATTTATCGGCTTGTTCTGGAATTATTAAACTCCAGAGTGCCTTTCTAGGTGCAATATTGCACGAAATGGACAGATGTTTGAAGGGTGGTTTTATAAAAGGAATTTTATATATTATGGAATAACAAGAAACATTCCTTAATAAATATATTTAAATAATGGAAATCCTTGTTCTTTTAATTCTTTCTTTAGTTAGTATTATGATATATGATATGGATGAGTCTCTCACATCTCACATACTCAAATGCCCTTAATTTAGGAAAACTGTATTTTTTCTCAATAAAATAAGATAAGTTGCAAAAAAACTTTAGTTTCATAAAAAATATTAGAGAACGGCTTCGATAATCCGGGCCCCCAGTAATCCGAAACCCCTTTAACTTGAACAAGAAAGGAAAAAAAATTAAAAGTGAGTGACGAGCAGAGATGAGCAAATATCACTCTGATTACCGAGTACCAAATATTTTGATCATTTACTGACCTTTTTTGAGTACCAAAGAATTTAATTACTACTTCAATTGATGTCATACAATTAACTGGAGTAGTGATTGAATTCTCAATAGTGCTTCAATTTGAGTAAAATACTCGTTACTCGGTACTCAGAATAGCATTTGCCCATCTGTGCTGACTAGTGACGGGATTGAAATGGCTCCGTTTCTCGGTAAATGTTACTGGAATTGCTTCATATGATTGTTTGTAGTGTCTCTAAAAGTGATATTTGCTGCAGATATCGCTGTGGTGTCTATTTTCCGGGGCTATGTTAGCTGAATAGACAAAGTTTTTATTTATTATTTTTTTAAGATGGATTACACAGATTTTAACGCCAGTGAACCTTTTCAATTTAATCTTACCATGTTAACTTAAAAATCAATATTTTAAATTTTTGTTTAACCGAAAATTTCTTTGCACTCATTTTATTTTTCATTATAGATAAGTCATATAAAAGCTATGAATGCAATTAATACTTGCTTGGAGTAGGCGAATGGACCCAACAATGAGTTTCGAAGCCTGGTATTTTTTAGGTGTTTTCTTTAGTAACAAAATCAGAGACTCATCTTACAATAAATGGTCAATTTTTTAATTTGCAATGTTTTTATGATTAACTGATAATACATACATTTGCATTACCTTGTGCAATTTTTCCATCATCTTAAATTTAACCTTAGATAATACGAACCTTTTGATTATCCAAACAGGCCATGCAATGTAGGTGTTCGGATTATCACGACCGTTCTATATTATTAACATAAAAATATCTGAAAATAATTTGAATTTAAATAAAACATAAATCAAAAACATATTATCTGTTCCTCTGCAGCTTGGTGGAAAAGAAAGTTATTAGACCAAATATACTCTGCCTCCTCAATCAACACGTTCCTAGTTTGGTTTTAAACGACCTTTCAGTTTTAGAGCTATATAGTTTATACTATAAACTTTATAGCTAGTAATCTGAGACGTGATTCACTCAACTCACGTCTGAAGCTTATCCCAAGTGCTCTGTTATTTTATCTTCTTTTTAAAATTTTCATTATTGCATTTCGACAACTATTCGCTCTCTTGTCTACATTTATCCAGTATTAAACATTTCCCGCGCCCTCGTAATTTAGTTTAAATTCGGTTTGGCCAAGTAACTATCCTCATTATTAAAAATTAGAGGACTTTACCAGGATGGAAACTGTGAAAGACTCTATCTAAGATTTTCTCAATCGAGAAAAAAAAAAATGTAGTACTTATCATTAGTAAGTAGGTAAATCAGGCAATTATAGCGAAATGCTGACAATGTCAAGCTAAGAATACCGTACGGTTGAAGATCTAAAAAAAAAATACATTAAATTTATCTCATTAGATGAGTTCTACAACCGTGTAATATTTGTAAATTATGTAAAATTTCTTACGGGATATCTTTATATATTTTAATACTATAATTACATTTTCACGATAGTATAATAATATTAATACTTATAAATTGAAACCATTGATGTTATTTCATGATACATTTTTAGTAGCTGGCATAATTATTAATTCTATCCTGTAGAAATAAAATTTGTTTTGTAAAAGAAATTTGCTTTCCATTGATTAGTTATTTGTTAAGCCCAGATTACTCTGTTCTTGCAGAAATAGTTTTTATTTGAGATTTGTTCTGGGTACATTGTCCATAGGCAGATGTTTTATTGAACGAAAACATAAGTTTGCGAGTAAAAACTATTTTTATTAATAGAAGTTTTTTTTTATTTTTGCAATTTTCGCTATGGCACAACGCACAGGCACATACGAAATATTTAGGCCACGAAGGTACTATTTACTAGTTGTACATGACAATACTCTACACTTCCCAAACTATCGATTGCGAAGTTCGAGACAATGCCTCTATAATCGTCTATTCTTCTCCAACAAGCATAACCGGAGCAATTTGGGTGTGCTCTATCTTTCGATGAGATCAAATGTTGTCTGATTTGGTTCAAAGTACTTAAAAATAATAATTATAATGATGAAATATTTATGATTAATGGTTAGTATTATAATACAAACAACAGAACAGAGGAATTTATTTTTCATATTCAATTTATTGTAATATATATTGTTAAGGTCTGATTATGGGCTACGTGTTTTGATCAAATCCTCGGCTTGGAATAAAAACTTCAAATCACTCAAAGTCTATTCGACTGATTACCTGTCGATCTATAGTCCTAATAATAAATTATGGTGTGAATGTGCTTATGGTGTGAATGTGCTCTCAGAACTCTATTATAAATGTCCTTTATTGAGACAGGTTATTATATTTACCAATAAACAAAAAAAAAAAATAATAATAATAAATAAAAACCTTTAAAAACCCAAGCTTCGATGACCAAATCACCTGCATGCTTATTCTACGTGCTCCCGATTTTATCAACCGTTAACTGGATGGGATTCAGCAGAGAGAAGCCAAAAAAAATAAAATAAAAAATAAATTAGAGATAGTTTTAAATGAGATTAGTGCTGAATATATTGATGAATATAAAAGAACCATGTAGTAGCTCAGGTACCAACGAAAAATTGAAGTTGATAAAAAACATTGGAAATAGAATGCGACGTTTCTAGTTCCTTTTTTCTTTTTTTTTAAGTTAACTTTTTATCAATTTATTGATATGATCTCGATATTTTGTAATGTATGGAATCTACAATAAAATTAGAAATTTTTCACAAAAAATAATATATATCTTTTAAGTCATGGAAGATATTAAACTCAAAGCGTATGCAAAGTAAATTGGTCCGCTTCTGCTAAATGTTGTCTGACTATACCTCCATTATACAAAATTATGTACATAATCATTATTAATTATATACTTTATACAAAGCTGTTTTTTTTTGTGTTTTTTTTTTTTTAACATTTCAAATGGTATGAATATTTGATCGGTTGAATTAGTATTTAAGTTATTTTAGTTTGCATTTAGATGTTTTGAATACTTTAGATTGTGATGAAAATCATAGACGACAGCATACCTTAATGATCAACTCTACATTATAAAATATTTCTCTAAAAATTCCGTATCACTTAAAATCAGACAGATTTCAAAGAATGAATTCTTATAATGATGAATAATATAGATAGTTATTGATTCAATAAGTTTGTTTTACTTCTTTTTTTTTAATTCTGTATTATTTCTATTTTCATTTTCATTTTATATTACAATGTCATTCTTTCTAGGCTTACTATGAATCACGACGAAATATCTTCATAAAATATATTATGTTAAACTCATTGTCTAGGTCGTGATCTCAATTATTTAAGTACCTTGGTAAGCAGATAAAATAAAAAATAAATAACTTCTGTTCATTTTTCCTACTTTTGGTTATTTGAAGTTTTTTATTTTTTACAATAAATTAGGCCAATTTTCACCAACATTTTATTGTTACGCATTAATTTGACGTCATTTTCAAAACTTGATGAGTCCTCCGTTATATGTTCATCATTAATGTTGTAATTAATATGTTCAGTGAACATTAACTTGTCATGTTACATAGGGGCTTCGCCCACGTCATTTCTGGAGGGACTGACTAATAAAAAAAAAAAATAAATAAATAAATTAAAAAAAAAGGTATACTCAAAAAAAAAAAAAATATATGATCTGTAGTACGGAATTTTGAAATAATCCACTCCTAATGATATAACTTTTAGAGAAGTAAAAATTATATTTTTTTAAAAAATTACATTTACTATGTATTATACTAGAAATATTTTTTTCAACTTTGCATAAACTTAAGAGTCGTTAAAATAAAGATGGTGAGAATTTCCCGTTTGAGGCCATTAAGATGTTTTAATTACTTTTAAGAAACAGTTTTATTGTCTACTCACCGTTCCTGAAGTAAGTAGGACCCATTTACAAAATTGGATTAAAATCCCCACAGGGAATTATTATTTCCTTTAATAATACTTTATTTTTTTTATTTATTTATTTTATTTATTCATTTTTTTTTAGAAAAATTGGGTCTTTCAATGATTCTAATAACCATAAACGAATAATAACACAAGCGACATATACAGTATTAAAAAGAAAAATCCTGTAGTCAAAATGTTCGCAATTTATAATTTACTGAAATTTAAAATTATTGGTACATTTTCATATTAATTATATGCATATTAGAACAATAATTTAAAAATAAAGATAGATTGAGATAGGTAAAGAAAGAGATTTTATAATAAAGAGGTGCTGCTCGACAGTTTGTTCATCAGCTACATTGTTAAGTTTATTTTATTTTTTTATTTTATTGAATAATGTTTGTTTTTTCAAAACGGTGTTATTTTTTTATTTGTTTTAATATACTTTTACTGAAAATATTGTATATGTTCTTTAATTTTGATTAATGTAATTTTTGGCCAGATGTGGTTTTTTTTTTTGTTCAAAATTGTTATTCTTAAGCGACCTAGTCCCAAAATAAAGTTTATTTTCTATTCTATTCTATAATAAAGCTAAAATTATAATTACTATTATTATTATTATTTAATATAAATTCCGTAGTCGAAATTTCATAATATATATGTGGAGGTAGAACACTGACATGAATGGTTAACACAAAGCATGGTGAAACGTAGCCTTCTCCAAAGATGCCAAGTTGATTCAAGAATGACTAGAGGAAAAAAAATTCTTTTCTTAAGGGGACATTTTTCGCTTATCAAACTGTGTCGGGGAATAGAAAACGGTTTGTTATCCGCCGGGTCAAATCGGTTATGTCAACGTCTTTTAAAAAATAAAATTGAAAAGTAAACATTTTATTATTTCTTACGACCTGTAATCATAAAATCAAAAAATAACAATTCAAATTTATAAATTTTGACCATTTAAGAATAAAATACTTATCAGCAACTTTATTTCCCACCTAAAATAAATTCTTGTCAATTTTATAAATTATTTCAAGCGGGATAATTTAAATTTTGGACAATTTATGTTCGACTGAAAAATATATTTATTTATTTAATTGTTTCTACCACTAGCGCCATTTCCACTGCAGTCTCTTGTGGTTCATTATATTTTGTTTATATGGTTTTTAATGGTTAGTGGTATAAGATTTGTAATCGTTTCTGGGTCCTCTCTCAATAGATGCGCTGGATCAGTAGGGAATCTAGGGGTGGAGGGGTGGGGAATTCAACTCATAAGCAGAGCCCAAATTTTTATGCATTTGCATGCAGTTTTTAAATCGCTGATCGAATGTGTATATGAAACTGAGTACCCAGAAGCAATTAGTAATTTGATATTGCATATCTGATGATAAATGCATATTTCGATTATTTCAACGAAACAAAAAAAAAATGAATATAATAAATTATTATTGGAGATGAAATTACATCCTAAATTCGTAGGTTCTTGTCTTCTATCTCATTTAAACATTACATTTATTATGAACTGTTCTTTACAAGCGGTAATATTTATTATTATTTTATTTGCATAATTTTCTTAAAATTATCACACCTTTTGGACATAAAAGACACGTATTGTACTTCAACCGAACATGGTCATGTAGATTCGGTTTCTCTTTCAAATTAGTGTTGTCCAAAATCGGACTTTGCAAGACCAAGACCAACACGGCCTATCTGTTGCAAGACCAAGACCAAGACTGGTAAAAAAACGATTTTTTAAATAAAAATTGAGGCAAAATAGTTACTAATACTTGACAATTTTAGTTACTATATGTAAAGAATTGGCGTAACCAATTTACTTTTGCATTCAACTCTTCTAATCTTTCATTCAGACTTAGTTAGGTTTCTCACATCTAAAAAAATACAGTAATATCTCTCTAGTAATTAGCTAATAGGTAACTTCAAGGTTGTTACAAGAGTTTTGCGCAAGACCAAGACCTAGACCAAGACTGAGTTTGCAAGACCAAGACTCGACTCGTTCTCGCATTTGAGCAATACTATTTCAAATCTACCGTGTTCAATCATTATCATATAACGTAAGGTCACTCATACTTGTAAAAAAAAAAAAAAAGAAATTATTATATCTACTTTATTTTTTAAATTAAAATCTAATTAAATTGTAAAGTAAAGTTAGTGAGTATAAAATAGAATACACCTCCACCACCGTTACAGAGGTGAAACCAGCCGTACTAAGAAAAACGGCTGGTCGTCTGAAGTCATTTCATCAAGAGGCCAATTACAGAGATCATCTATCTTCTTGCATCCAGCCCGTTCCTCTGGAGCTTAAACCTGCAACTTAGGAATTCTTCTTCGCATGTCTTGGAGTTGTTAATGATCTCGAAACTCCAGTTTATTACAGGTTTATAAAAATGAACATTTATTGAGAATAAGTCAAGATTTAATTACTTGAAGAAAAAATCAATGACAACGCAATAATCACGATATTCAGTCGGTTTATTGAGTAGTCCATTGACAAAATATGCATTAAAAATAGATACACAAAGTATAGTCCGTGGTACAGACCCCTTTTTATTAAATTATTAATCTTCACAATATTTCTCCAATTCTTCTTCGGTGCATACTATTTATTTTCAAGTTTACTTATTTTCAGCCATTTTACACCAATTTTCAAAAAATTGACAAAAAATTTTGAAAATTGGTGTAAAATGGCTGAAAATAAATAAACTTGAAAATAAATTATTAATATCCGCCTAAAACTTCGTGAATAGCTCCATCTTATCGTAGCCTACAAAATTTTTATCTACGAAAATTCTCAAAAATGGGGCGTTTTCTCATTAAATAAATTAATTTAATAGGTTATTAAAAACTCATAAATACCCATTTGATATTCACTGGAATCGTAAGATAATTTGATCACAAAATCGGAAAAAAAAAAAATAAAAAAAAAAAAAAAAGGAAGACCTGCAAAAATATTGGTCTGTTTGGTGTAACCTCCATTCCAAAATAACGAGGTTATACAGACCTATTGGCACAATATTTTTGTAGACCATCTTTTTTTTTTTTCATAATTGTGGGTTGATGGTTGAATGTAGTGAATAATTGAATAGAAGGATGGTTGGGGTGATCTGTCAAATAAAAAATGGCAAAAATAAATAATAACATTTATTTTTATATTTGCCTACGTTTCGGCCCGAATTTCAGGCCTTCATCAGGGCTGATACAAGAACCACACAGCAATAGGTATGAGAAACGTAAACAATGTAGGTAGAAAAAACTTAAAGTAAAATGAAGTATATAAGTGAACATTAAAGTAAAATAAAGTAGATAGAATAATAACAGTAAAAGAGAAATAAGAAATAAATAATAATAACGGCTAAAAAGTGTGGACTAATGAAGTAAACATAATCAAAACAAGGTAACATAAGAACTAAAAATGGTAATATTAGAATAAAATGTAAAACAGAGAAAAGGAATATAAAGTTATATAAGAAAATGATAGATATAAATAGAAGATTGAGATATTGTAAAATCTTTCAAAATATACTGATAGAAAAAAAAATGAGCAAATGTATCAATATATACAAAGTAGAGATGGAAATATGGAAAATAGAGTGGTGAGAAGGAGAACATAAGGAGAAACCTAAGATATGATAGATAAACAAAACTGTTCGAAGGGAAGACTTGCAGAGATAGAGGTATCGTAGCAAGAGAGGGGGCAGCTCCCCTTAATTAAATGGACATAAAGCTACTTAAATGAGGAAGTTTTTCTAAAAGTGGGTAACTGTATTAAAGTTGATGAGTGATATATAAAAATCATAGATAATTTATGACTTTTTTTTAAACGGAACTTTGTTGCTGAGTTTGTCCGCTCAATAGATCTCTTTAAACGGTTTTAACAATGACAAACATTACATTCATTTAAAGTAAATTTTATCTAGTTTACTATGGAGCAATGTTCAATTACTTAAATCAAATGTTTTTTTAGTTACCGCTTTCTAATCGACCAAAAAACGTTACTCGCTTAAAAAAGCACAAATCATAAATTTCCTACTTTTCTGCTGGAAATTGGGCAATTATTTATATGAACATTTTTGTAAATCTTGATAATTAAGATTATCAACCATTTAAACATTTCTCTCTACTTACAGGACACCCTGTATGTATATATATAATTAGTGTGTACGTATATATGTGTGTGTGTGTGTGTGTGTGTGTGTGTGTGTGTGTGTGTGTGTGTGTGTGTGTGTGTGTGTGTGTGTTTGTAAATATATTTTACTGTAGTCGCTTATTGGTTAAATGCATTACAGATAAGGGTAGCTATCCAACTTGAGAGTTCTCGCTACGGTGTACTTGTAGTTATATAATTAAATGATATACATCTTGTTACAATTAAATAATGGAATAACCTAATTCAGCGCAAAAGAACCCAGAACCAAAGAAGTAGCAGTTCAGGAAACTGTGACTCAAAGTGGAACCTTCCAGACTCTTTGGGTCGAACCATTTCACAATGGACACCTGTTCATAATCCACACAGTTTTGCCTTGACTAAATTCTTGGCCGATTATGTTGTGGCGAACACAAGGACATTCCAATGTTGTAACGGGAGAGTGGACACAGATCCTGACCATTCACTAATTATTATATCCATTGATTTAAAAAACAACTAATGCGGTTCGCAATGTTTTGTTTTTTTTTTGCTACATAACCGTTTAGTGAATTTATACGCGTAACTGTCTATGCAGTCTCATTACTTTTATTGAACAAATAGAAACTTACAATCTAAAAGATCTTACAAAAAAAAAAAAAAAGCTTATTTTTTTAATATATATATATTTAAGAGAACTTGGAAAATACCGCTAAATTACCATCAATAATTTAATAAATGTTTTTAATAACAAGAATTTATGACAAATCAAAATTTATTTTGATCTATCCAGGATCCAGAAAATCTATCTTTATATATAATCTGATAGTTATTCACAGTAAAGATCCTTTTTCTAGCTCTCGAGAGCGATGGAGTTTGATGAATGAGATATCAAACAAAAGTGGAATTCATTGATCATTGACGAATTATAGTCCTATCTTCTTGAAACTTCAGGAAAAAAAGTTGTGAAGGGAAGAAAACTTTGATTACAAATAACTCAAAAAGTATACATTCTTGATTTGACACATGATTATTTGAAAGTTTACTAAATTCCCTACAAAACAAAAAAATAATCAATGAAATCGATTAAAAATTTGAAACATTGTACCGACATAAGAAGCAAAGTGTGTTTAAATATTTTTTAAAGGAGAAACATAGTTGAAATACGAATTTTCATAGGAATCGAAAAATAAACATTTTTTCTACAAATTGTAGCCAAGGATCTCTCCTCTTGGATTTTATTTCGAAGATCACAAAGAGTGTGATAACTTCAACATGCTTCCACCAAGATATATATCCAACATATATCGACACGAAATTTAGCAGAGATTTAGGACCACATAAACTAAACGAAATGGCACTAACCCGTCTCCCTTAAACATATTAGAACTGGAGATATAAAATGAAAACGTGTGAGGAGTTTCATTTATTTATTTATTTATTTACCAAGACTCCTCCCTTGATTTTATTTGTTTTAAAAATTCAAAAAGTATACTTTTTTTCTTCTTTTTTCTTTGGAAGCTGTTTAATTTATTGTTGGTAATAAAAAAGTACTAGCAGACACCCAACGGAAAATTTGATGCTCCAGATATTATATTATATATCATACAAAAACTTTAAACTATGACAAAGGAGCACACGATGTTTTAGCTAAATATAGCAAATTATGTAACAACATTACATTGACAAGTATTGTAACGTACATTCGCTTTAACGTAACTCTTTTCTAGCCATTGATTGCTATCAAAGATGAGAATAAAGTATTGAAGATGTGAATAATTTAACTTAACATGAATTATAGCAAATAAACTATATTTTTTTTATACTTGGAAGTTCAACAACAAAGATAGCAAAAAGTATATATTTTTTTCTGGATTAGATCCATGTCTGTTTGAAAGTTTATTAAATTCCTTACAAATAAAAAATAATAATCATCGAAATTGGACCATTCTTAACAAAGATACAGCCTACAGTAATATACCCCTATTTTGGTTTATTATTTTGAATGAACTAATGTGATACGATAGAGAAAAATGAAATTATGTACACGGTGGGCCAGACCCCCTTACCGTGCACCCCCCCCCTCCTCCCCACTTCCCTATAAATTGCATATCGTTATGTTCCTTGTAACTATTTATTTAAAAAAAAGGCAATGTTTCCACAAAAAAACTGAACGCACTGCCCCAAAATGGCGTCCAAAGATGGCGAATTGAAGACTTTGACTTTAGTTAGTTTTTTTGTCACTGAGAATCAGCATTTGGTTTAATTTCCTCATAGTTGGTCTTTTATTAAAGCTGAATAGTCATAGAATAATAAAACATGAAGAAATATTAACAAATAATTGGCTTAGGCTATGAAAAAAACCAGTAAAGTCAATTTTTTTAACAAAAAAATGTTCAAGTTACAAATCAAGCGTCGTTTGTAATTAAACGGCCAATAATAACGCAAAACGTGCTGAAATAAAACATCTGGAGAATATATTTTTCTTTCTGAAACGCTGATTATTTTTAAATTACTTAAAAATTTTAAGCGGTTAAGTAGAAAATGCACTTATGCGGCAGAAAAGCGGTACTGGCGTGGTTGCCAAGGGCCTCTACACCATTCAGTACACATAAATGGCTTAGTTATAGTGATATATTTATTAACGAACAAATATTAATGCAATAATTTAATTGCAAAAAAAAACTAAAATTTAAAAAAAAAATTGTTATCATTTTTTTTTAATTTAACCTCTTTTATTCTATACGTAGGTTGTTTAAGAAGACCTCAATTGTAAAAATGATGTAATTATAATAATAAAACTTAATTTAAAAATACTTTACTAAATATCTCGATTTTTTTTTATTTAACACTTGCAATTCAATTGAACTAATTAAGGCATGCGGGGAAGCTGGAGTTTCTAAAATACATCAGTTGGTTAAAAAGATCTGGGTGAACGAGAAATTACCTGAAGAATGGAAAGAATCTATTCTTATTCCGATTCACAAAAAGGGTCCGAGGACGGATTGTAATAACTATCGAGGAATTTCACTCCTTCCGGTATGTTATAAAATATTCACTTTAATCTTAACCAGTCGAATCACGGAATACGCCGAGGAAATTATCGGAGACTACCAATGCGGATTTAGACGGAATCGTTCGACAATTGATCAAATATTTTCTTTACGGCAAATACTAGAGAAAAAATTGGAGTATAACGGTATTGTTCACCAGCTGTATATAGATTTTAAAAAGGCTTACGATTCTATTGACCGCCAGAAACTGTATAATATTCTAATCGAGCAGGGGATTCCAAAAAAACTAGTAAATCTAGTCAGGATGTGCTTGACGGAGACACTCAATAAAGTTAGAATCGGTAATAATTTGTCCGAAAAATTTGAGGTTCGTTCGGGCTTAAAACAGGGGGATTCTCTTTCGCCTATCTTGTTCAATTTGGCATTAGAACATGCCGTCAGGGAGGTAATGCGAACCGAGAAAGGGTTGGATCTGGGCGGGACAACATCCGTGCTGGGCTATGCTGATGATCTGGTACTGTTAAGCGAAGACGTTGAAACTATAAAACTAAATACGACAACGTTAATGAAAGCCGGTAAAGAACTAGGACTCGAAATAAACGTGGATAAAACAAAATATATGGTTAGCTGCAAAAATGGCGATACTACTGGTGATATCGATATAGATGGTAATATGTTTGAACATGTAGATAAATTTAGGTATCTAGGTTCTACGATAACTAGAAAAAACGAAATTGAAGAAGAGATTAAGGTTAGACTGAAGGCGGGGAATGCTTGTTATTTTTCTGTGACAAAACTACTTAGTTCGCGCCTCTTGTCCCGAAACTTAAAAATTAGAATCTATAAAACAATTATCTTACCTACAGTTCTTTATGGATGCGAAACTTGGCCGCTTACATTAAGGGATGAGGAGCGTCTTAAGGTTTTTGAAAATAAAGTATTGCGTAGAATATTCGGACCGAAGAAGGATGAGTTAACCGGAGAGTTCAGACGGTTACACAACGCCGAATTGCATGAGCTGTATCCGGGTAATATAATTGATGTAATTTCGTCGCGGCGAATCAAATGGGCTTGTAAAGTTGTTGAGCTTAGTAACGAGAGAATTCTTAAAAGGTTAATATTTGCAGTGCCGAATGGTAAGCGTCCGAGGGGTAGACCGAAGCGAAGGTGGGAAGATTGCATTAAAGCCGATCTGAAGGGACTGGGTTTGGACGGCGAACGGTGGAGGGAGGTGTGCAATAAGCGATTGGTGGTGTCGGCATCGAACCTTCGGGTTCGCTAAGCCTTATTATTATTATTATTATTATTATTAACACTTGCAATTTAACACTGTGTTTTGTATATTTACTGATATTTAGAGGTAATTAAAATTTGTATATACTTCCCAGGAAATGAGTCATATTAATACCTGTCGTATAAGTGAGTATTCGAAACATAATCAGAAAAGAATTAATAAATATATTTATTCAGAGAAAAAGATATATATAAATATATATATATATATATATATATATATATATATATATTTCATAAATTTTATATATATATATATATATATATATATATATATATAATAAACTTTATTAATGCCAATCCTACCTATCTTATTGCAAGTTTTTCAATTCCTTTTTTTCTTTTTTTTTTCATTTTTCATATTATTTTAATCTTCATTTCTTTTAGGACACGGCCCAGTCTCGTTCGTCCACAGCCAGAAGATCTACCACCCTTCCCCACACGGAGGGAACGGTCTTGGAGGAGGAGCATTCAGTTCTGCTGCCTTCTCCCTCGGGGAAGTCGGTGACTCCTTGAACGGCGGACTCACTGGATATGGAAGCAACAGCCTAGGGGGCGATCTCAATGGGGAACTGGGGCTTCACGGGGCACACCATCCCCAACAGCCCGTCTATGCCCCAAATTTCAGGCCCCAAAATCATCTTCCGCGTGTCCCCTCTGTCTTCCAACCAGACAACAAGTTAGTAAAAAAAAGTATATATATATATATATATATATATATATATATATATATATATATATATATATATATATATATATATATATATATATATATATATAAATAGGAGTGGTGTAGAAGGATATAAGGAGAAATTATTGTTTCTTTGTTGAGGTAAAAAAAATAATAAGAAGAAGGCATTCGCAAAGCACTCCAGGTATGCTTTTAAAGAAACAGAAAAAAAAAAAAAACCTTTTCAATACGGTATGCAAAGAATTTAGCCAATAAAATATCATCATTACAAACTGTAATTATAAAATATAATATTAATATTACAAAATATAATATCATATTAAATTATTAATTGAGTTAATATCAGTTAATAAAAAATAGAGGATCCTTAAGCAAATTTAATTATGAGCAGGCTCAGTAGCTTAATTAATAATAATAATTAAGTTAATTACAGGAAAAATAACGATGCAAGGAATTATTTTTTTGATATTTTCTCTTTACATGATGCTTACATTTAGTTGCTGTATATCGATACTGTTGGTGCAAAAGGTGGTATGTAAAAATTGAGTTATTTTACACAAAAGGATAAACCCTGATTATTTCTTTATGATTTATTTCATATTTTATATATAACATTTTCCTAAGTTACATACTGTTTTTTTGCAGTTGTAGACCACAAAATGTCATTCTTAGCACAAATAGTATTAACACAGATTGTTACATACCACCTATTGTAATAACAGTAGCGATATGTATCCCAATTTTAAAATAGTACATATTTGATCCTTTAAAGGCCAGTTGCTCCAACTCTTAATAAATGTCCAACGCTTAATAAATCTTAGATTAAGCGTTATATAAGATTAAAACAAATTTAATCTTGATCGGTCGACCTTAGAAAACTTGGTTTAGATAACGCTTAAAGCTTTACTGAGTTGGAGCAACTGACTCTAAGCATTTAACTCAAACAACCCAAAGATAAAAAAAGACCAGAAAAAGATTCAATCTATGAGATCCATAGATCCGCCAGTGATCAGTATTGAAAATAAAAAAGCATATTAATGTTGACTATGGTTAGTAAATCACACTTCAACGTGTTGACTAACCATATAGATAAGATCTATCTCTTTTAAACAATTTAATACACATATATTTAAAAAATAAAAGTAGGGTACTAGTTCAACTGCTGTTAGTAAAATTCCAATGTGTTCACAAGTATCAAAATGTTGAAGTGGGGAATAATATCTCTTGTTCACATTAATAAACAGGCGGATCTACGGGAGGGGCTTTCGGGCTGAAGCCCCTCCCCCCCAAAATGGTAAATTATAACCATATTTTACAGAAAAAAATATTAAAAACTATCTCTTAAAGTATTCTTCTTCCTTTAATTACATTTAATAGAACTTCAGGAACCACTTAAACACCATTTCATATGGGTAGTTGATTACTTTTTTTTTCAAATTAATTATCGTTATATGTATATGAAAAAAAAATCATTCGGGCTGAAGCCCCCAAAATTAAATCCTGGATCCGCTAGTGCATTAATAGATATTATTTTAGAGTTTTCACTCCTGTGATGGCGGCATTGCCAAAATGATAATGTTAAATTATCTACTTGATATTTTATTAAACCGATAAAACCAAAAACCTGGTAAAATAAAAACATACCTTCGAAAGATCAGAAGAGTGAAAAACAAATAAATTACCGGTCATTTAAAAGACTAAAAAGTTAATAGTTGATATATCAATGGCTAATGATTAACTAAATATAGTTATATATTTTTTAGTTTAAGTCAACTTATTGTTTATTTTCAAGAGAGATCGGAAGGTTTCAACCTTAAATGGGTGTCTAATTCTCCAATATGCTGAGAAAAGAATGTTTTAATACTTATGAAGACTACAATAATATTCAACAAAATATGAACCATGGCTATATAAATTTATACTTCCTTTTGAATATGGAATAGTGTAATAACTTGGTTGGTTACTTGTAGGATAAACATAGTAATAGAAACATATAAACATAGTAATAGAAAATTTCTACCACGTAACCAAATAAATGTCAGTTCATGAAAATGTTGAAGCAAAAGAAATAATCGAAAAATTAAATATAATTGTCCATCAAATTAAAATGATACATTCTCAATTTTCCTATGTTTATGTAAAAATTTTAGTTATTCATCAACTTTAGTGATCATCGTCAGAATATAATTTCAAATTTATCACGATATTATCAATTTTCGGACTGGTCCATGTATTAAGATGTGAATGAAGTTTATATTATTTAAATATATTTCTTTTGTAATCAATAATCTTTACTTGAGGAGTGAAACACCATTCCTGATTTATTAAAGCGTCCTTAATGAAAAGCCCCTCTCTCACTTCCCTTTGTTTAAAACAGGTTTTCTTTTTCGGTAAATATTATATAATAAGATAAGACATATTTTTATTCTATTATATTATATAATATTTATATTATATAATATCTATTATATAATATTTATTATATATATATATATATATATATATATATATATATATATATATATATATATTATAAATATTATATAATAAGATAAGACATATTTTTATTCTTTGGTTTTTTCTTAGTAGTTAGGTTTTAAATACCTGGAAGTAGATGTGATAGAACCTAATTGAGGTACTAGTCGACAACGGCGATAAGTAACATTTTGCTAGTTTCGAGAAAACTGAATTCAAATCAGTTTAATCCGCAAGAACGTACAACTTTTTTGCCACTGAGCACACCTCCATCAACTTTACAATTAATTATTAATGCGATAAATAAAAATTCTACATTCAAAGTGAAAACATCTGATATGATATTTTTATCATCACAAACTCTCTGTTCGTTAAGTGGTTTCCATTTTCTGGGACCGAAAAAGAAAACCTGTTTTAAACAAAGGGAAGTGAGAGAGGGGCTTTTCATTAAGGACGCTTTAATAAATCAGGAATGGTGTTTCACTCCTCAAGTAAAGATTATTGATTACAAAAGAAATATATTTAAATAATATAAACTTCATTCACATCTTAATACATGGACCAGTCCGAAAATTGATAATATCGTGATAAATTTGAAATTATATTCTGACGATGATCACTAAAGTTGATGAATAACTAAAATTTTTACATAAACATAGGAAAATTGAGAATGTATCATTTTAATTTGATGGACAATTATATTTAATTTTTCGATTATTTCTTTTGCTTCAACATTTTCATGAACTGACATTTATTTGGTTACGTGGTAGAAATTTTCTATTACTATGTTTATATGTTTCTATTACTATGTTTATCCTACATGTAACCAACTTATTACACTCTTCCTTATTCAAAAGGAAGTATAAATTTATATAGCAATTCATATAATTGAACCATATATATATATATATATATATATTCTCAACGCATTAGATTTTATTCATTTGACAAGATGGTTCTTATGAGGATACTTAACAGTATTGATACCTGCTAACAATACGAAGCTGGTAAACTAATATCCAATATCTTATATGTATTGGAACTGAAGCTAAGTCACTTTCATTTCAAACATACCCAGTATGTTTATTTAAATGGTCTGATAATATATTTATAACTATATATTGTATTATTATTATAAATGTATTATGATGTTACAATAAATATCCAACTTTGCCAACAGCATCTCCCCATACCCAGGCCAGATCCCAGCAGCCAGCCCACCCCCGACTTGCCAGCCCTTCTACGCACCCTGCCAACACAGCAAGTTCCGAACCATCGATGGATCCTGCAACAATCTCAAGAACCCAGGCCTTGGTACACCCAACACTAGATATGCCAGGCTCCTCCCCCATAGGTACTCTGATGGTAAGTATTTTTTTATTTATGATATTTACAACTGTATTAAGAGAGAATACATTAAGTAAATGTGATAACAGAAAATAAAAACATGAAAACACTTGTTGAGGAACTACCCACTGGTAGAACTCTAAAAAAAAAAAAAAATGCATTTAAAATAGAAGATCTCGAGGCCATCTTCTTTTCAGACGCCTCGGAGGGTTATCAGGGATCGAATAGGAAGCAATGTTAGAAACGAGAGGGTTCGGATGGTTTTGAAGTTTATTATGGAAGGATAGGTACCTGGATTGGGCCAATTCGGAAATATAAGGAACATTAAGGTCCTGATGGATGATTTTATTAGTGACAAAGTTAGGAGCAGTGAGGATTTTACGAAGGATTTTGGATTGTAAGGATTGGATGCGTAAGGAATTCGATGGCTTTGTAGACCCCCGGTAAGTAAAATGAATCAAAGAAAATACAAAATGTATTGAGAAAACTTTAAGCCTGTAACCTGCATGAAACGAATCTATCCACATAATATTACTTACAGATACCCAAAAAACAAGAACAAAAAATATAAATAGAAAAAAAAAAAAAGAGGTTTATACATATATAAAACTTTTATTGTAGATCATAGGAATATTATCGTATTCTATAGATCTAATCATTGACGTTAAATAATGTCAATTAAATTCCTTATACTATGTAGAATACAATGGAATATTCTAATTCTCTGTTATCTTTAAAAAAAAATTTCTCTTTGTCTTCTGCGTTCTCGTTTTGTTTTTGTTTTTTTTTATGTCGAAGTTACATTTTATTTTAATGAGCATTCCTTAAATTTTCCTAACTGTAAATTTAAATATTCGGGCTACACTTTGAAAATTATGAAATACGTCCACGGTAGTCACTAAAATAACTCAAAAAAATATTCAGACTTTTATTTTATTTATCATATTTCAGAAAATTAAATTACTAAGTGTTTTAATGCATTTCCCTCTTTGAAATAAAACAATATGCACTTTAGATACGTAATTTTCATTAGTAAAAAAGTCTCATTATGTTGCACTTTTTGGGGGTTTCGCACCAAAAAATAAAGTCGTTATTCACAAAAACGTAATTACTTAATGTTGTGAGCTTGAGGACACGAGTTCGGTGCTGTGAATGAACTGATGAATGAACTAATGAATTATTTTTGTTTTATTTTTTTTAATTTTTCTCTCATTTAATATCATCTGAGCCTTTGAGTGGAATATTGGAAGTAATATTATAAATAATTAATTAATTATTGTATGTATTGACTTATTGTTTTTAAATATACACTTGGATACACTTCAGAATGACTATTTTTAAAAAATAAAATAAGATATTATTTCTTACCTGTTAATACCAATTATTACTTTATACTTATCTTTAGAGATGTCACTTTTAGAGTGTTAAATATCTCGAACCGTCAGTTTTTTTAGTTGTATTACTTTTGCACTAAACGTTCTATATAATTATGAATAAATGTCGACTTATACTGTATAAAAATGTATTATAATTAATATACTTGTTTAGGAATCCATGCTCCACCAACTTCGGTAATTGGTACTAACCTCCCAGGAGCTAGATTGGTGAGCATCGTCATGTTCCCAGATAACCCAGTGCCAGACCCCGTCTGGACTCTCATCTCTATGCAATGGGGACAGATCATAACTCACGACATGTCCATGGCTATGGGAACTACACAGACAAGTAAGTGCACTTCATATTTGAATTTATTTTGTATTTAATTCATATAACTTTATCTAAAAAAAAACGCTGCTATTTATTACACAATCGTTTAATATTTTCAGTCAGTTATACTTCTAAAGTAACATTACCTTCCAGGTAATATAAAGAAAAATAAATAAAAGGTGATTCTTATTATTGGCCTAAACATTTTTTTTTTCATCATTAGTAATTTGCTTAAAAAAATAGCATTGCTTCAGTAACACTTTCAAAAATCAAATACCAAAACAAAGGATATAACATTTGCAGTAGAGCAAATAAAAAATATCTAGACACCATATCTTCGTTCCGAATTGTTCAATTTCAACGATTTTTTTTTTTTTTTTTGTTATGTAGAAAAGTTCGTAAACTTTATAAAAAAAAAAAAAAAAAAAGTGTATACTTTTTAGTTATTCGGAAATCTAATTTTACACATTTTTAATTTTAAACCACCCCTCAAAACTATTTTTCCAGCGTCTTTTCTATGAAGAATGTTATATAGGTAAATTTAAAGCGCATCGAAAAGAAGATTTTAGCCAAGTTTCATTGAAATCGGTACATTCGTTCAGACGCTACAGTCAATGCCAACACAGGTTTTTCGACCGCCATCTTGAAAGGAAAGGGCGGATAGTAACGTAAATGTAGGAGGATCATCCGTGGGTGACCTCTGACTTTAAATCCAAATTTGAAAAAATCGGATGGCGGATGAACAAAAAAATTTTTATTCGAAGTTTGAATTCTAAGTATCCTGAAACGTAAAACCTCAAATTTGGATGGGGGGTTGTTTTTTAATTTTTTTGACGATTACAATGGTTCATTATAGAAAATAATAAACCAAAATTGACATTCCTAAAATATAAAATATCATTCATAGTAAAAACCACTTCTAATATATCTTTCGTTATTTTAGATTTCCAAAACACTGAAATATTGTTAAATTCGTGAAAAAATGTAAATAATTAATAAATATAAAAGAGGGAAATACTAACCATGGGAAAGAGAATCAAATGTATGTTATAATTAGAAAATTCCTTGTGGCTTTAAAATGCAGGTAAAGTATGAAATGCAAACATATTTCTTTCAAAATTATATTGTTTGTTACCTGCATTTTACTGACACAACGCTGTGTATTTTTTTTCCAATTTTTGTTATTTATTTATTTGTAAAAATGTGTGTAGTTCAACCACTTTTGTTTCATTTTAGCCCTTAACTAAAAAAAAAAGTAATTTAATTTTGGAATACAGTTGTTTGTTTGTTTTTTTCAAGAAACAAAAATAATTTTTTAACATGTTATTTTTCGATACTCCAATAATGTAATTTTTAATATTTCAAATATAACCTTGTAAATAATTAAATTAACACACAATAAAAACAATTAACATTTCTTTTTTTTATTTACTGAAGGAATTCGCTATTGCATAAATTTATATTAATTTTAGAATTTCTTCAAGTATCCATTGTCCGCATTTTTTGACGGTGAGATCAATAGCGATAACAAATCAATAAAACGGGAGAATGTCATATAACTCGACAAAATAGTTCTATAATTTTAAACGCATCATTTCGTATTGTTGTTCACTGGTTCAATTAATAAAACAGTAAAATTCGTTTCTTCTTGGCGTCAGTAGTACATTGGCGTATATAATAATAATAATACGTGATTACAAATTTTTATAAAGTTTCTTTCTTTTTTTTTACACTACATAAAGCCTGTTTTTGAATCTGAACTTATCTCTTATTTATTTATATTTGCTTAGAAAAATTATAGAATTATAATTTATTCAACATTCCAAACTGATGTAATTTGAAAATGGTCTCTCCATACATATCAGGTAATCCAATTCATACGCAATTGGATATTACAAAAATGACTTACCAAGGACATGTGTAAATGGACCCGAAATCTACACCGGTCTTAAGCAACTTGCAATTGTATATTTTTTATTAATTTTTGTTTGACTTTTCACTTATAAGTCACTTTTAAAATTGCACATTTTCATATAGTGGCTATCTTGACCGATTAATAAACTGTATTTTTCTCGTTTTTAAATAACTTTTGATACCAGATTTTCCCTTATATAATTAATTTACGAAAAGAACATTCATCTTAGCTATAAGCCAAACAGACCTGAAAAATCTTACTATATTGCACAAATTATCTGACAGATATGGCATTTTTTACAGGAAAATATGTATACTTTTTTTTTTTTAATAGCCATAAAATACTTGAGAGGGCTCGTCCTGCTTACATTATTTCAGACTCTGAAGCGATTCGACATAAGGTTAAGTGACTTCGGAAATCGCAATCCACTAACCAAAAGAGTCTCAAGTGCCGGTTAAGTGTTGGCCTAAGTACATGGCTTTGGGAAGAACCTTGCAACTCTTCCATTAGGAAACCAATTTGCCGAATCGTGAACCTTCTTACCTAATTTGTAAGTTCTCCAATCTGTGCCTGGCGTTCCTTAACTCCCATCCTGGCACATATCCTCTTTGCATGCTGGCCTTTTATGTACCCATCGCTTATACAGCAGACGAAATAATTACAGAATTTTTCTCTCTGATTAAATGTTATTAATGTTATTAAATTCCTTAAATGCAATAGAAAGTATAAATCCATAAATGTGTACCACTTTTAAAAGAATGAAATTTTCAGCTGATATGAAACTCGTACAGCAGTGATCAATTCAAATATGAAATTTTACAACTTTCGTATTTTGCTCTATGAAAAAAATAATTTCAGAAACAATTTCTAAAAGTATAAAACATTATATTTATTTTATCCGACCCTTATTTCTGACAGCTATCCAATTAGTTCATAATACCACTTCTTCCCAGGAAAAAAAATCTTGCATCTTGATTTTCGATAAAAGTCGAATACTCGATATTTTTTCTCTCCTCCTAAAAAATAAATATCATTTAAAAAATCAGATTACGCAAAGTCAAGACGTTAGGCAAAAGTGATTACACACGTATTTTGCTATAGCACATTGCGGATTTAAGATTCAATTGTGAGAGAGCTAAACATTTTTTTCAGGGCTTTTGTATAATTTTTCGGATATTATTGTTTGGTAATTAAAGGAAGAAAATAATGTCTTAAGGAATAAAATGTTTATGTTTGCGTATGTTACGTTAGAAAACACGCTGAGTCTACGTCCAAAAGTTGAGGTAGAGTAGAAAAGAACGAAAAAAAAACTTACTTACACACGTACTTACATATAATGACTTTATATACAAGCGTCATAATTTAAAGATAAAGCGTGTTTTGCACTTGGCTCAGATCATTCATAGAAACATATATGGGTCCAGCCCGTAAGACCTCACCCTTGAATTCGCTAATGAAATGAAAATTTTGCTTTGTTCCGATTTAACCATGTATGGTATTAAACTACTAATGCAGAGCCGGACAATTGCCTCGGAGTGCCGTCCTGCGAAGGGAAGTCCGTCACTTTTTAAGGAATTTGAAACAACTGTTACAAAGCGTATAAGGACATATACAGTTCTAGCTTGTTAAAAAAGCAACTTTAGAGACATATTAAATTAAATTAAATTCAAATATTACTTAACATAAAACAATTTAAGAAATAAATTAATTTTTTTGGGGGAATGACTTCATTGTTCGGGGGCACCAAATGTCTAAGGCCTACACTGTACTAATATATGATATAATCAACAGCTCTGTCAATTGGAATAGTTTAAGTTGCGAAAACCTTTCGAAATCCCATCTAACCGAATTCGCTACATTGATGTCACCCAACCTGAAAACTACCGAACCCTTTAGAATCAAATGTCAGTTCTTCATATTTTTTCCTGATAGATTTCAATATTGGGAATTAATATATTATAAGGTATTAAAACAAATAAAATTGAAAGATGTTAGAGATCAATAATTGTGAGAAAAATTACTCAATGATGTAAATAATAAAAACAAAATCGCCAACTGATGATTAAATAATGTAAGAATACAAGATATAACTTTTTCAATAGCGATAAATTTTTCTTTTCCATTTTCGTCTTGAAAATATAGTTATTTACGTGAATAAAGTCATATATAACTGAATAAGGTGAGTTTACGATTCAGGTTCGCAATCTTATTGGTATGTCGTTATATGTGATATTGTATAGTATGTTCTGGTTATAAATATCATATTAAGTAGCTGGTTTAGCCTCAGTAAAAGCGAAATAAATCCAACTTTCACGTTTTTATCAGAATTTCGAAAAAGAGTTAGTATTGCTTGACAATCGTTTTACTTACATTAGTTAAAAACCCTGCTTTACTAGCTAAGACCATTGTGCAATACATAAGACTGAGAAAGCTCTTTCTAAGTACCTTGTAAGACCCGCGGTAGTTTAGAGTAATTTATGCAGGACTTTAACTCATTCCTAAATGACATTGATATATCTACATGAGCCATGCTTATTCCATAAATATGAAAATGACTATCATAAATACAGAGCTGAAGGCAGCCAGTGTTATACAACTAAGAAACAGACACTCACCTTCCCTGCTTATGCATGGCAGCTGAGCTATGAAATCTCAAAATTTTCTCTTCTGGTACAATTGGGGCATCATGTTGCCTCAACAATGATTTTATCTATTCCAGATTAAATTATTCCAATCTAATCACGACTTCGCTAAGTAATCCAGAAAAAGAAACTTATATCGTTTTTACTATCTGATAATAACTGATACATAAATAAATTTTTACCCATGATGGTCTCATAGATTAAGAAGGCAGTAGCTTGTTACTTAACCATTTTAACAGTTCACTCAAATATTAATACTTTCATAAGAATTTTAGGATATACGCTAGGGGATGGAATTTAATAACCTTAAATAAAATTTTCACAAGTTGTTTTAATATCTCAGACATATTTAGAAATAATTTCAGTTTCGAACAACTTTTCATTATTGTGGTAGGCTGTTCACATAAACACACAAACCATTTTGCGAGACTTGGCTATTTGGAGTCAGAAGGAGTATTTCTTTTGATGACTCCAATTTGAATTTTTCACGAGCCCAATACTTTCCCTTACTGGTGAGTGTAATATCGGTAGATGAAAGTAAGAAATAATATTAAAGCTTTCTGTTAATTAATAAATACTAAGGTAAGCAATAAATATTTAGTATATTAAATAATAATAAGTAATATTTTGTTGATTGGTGTCTGCAGGAGCTAGAGAAAGCCTGATATTTCAACGAGTGGCCCAAGTTAGGGTTTCTCTCTTTTATTAAGATAAATTAACATATTTGATGTTCACTTATTTTTGGCATGGTTAAATTATTCATTTCAGTTTGAGAATGTTAAATTTTATTCTTTTACCATTTGCCAAATATTAATTCACACAAACTGGCATTCTTTAGTTGTTGTTTTTTTTCAAATTTTAATTGTTAAATTAGCTTTTGTTTACTTTTAATTAGTCTTTAATTTACATTACATTTGGCAGATAAAAATTTATCACATCAGTGACAATGAATGATGAATAACACCATAAAAAATATTAAAACTGAATTAACTTTTTATAATTAGATTGCTGAAGTTATAATCTTTATAAGTTACACAGAATTGTATCATTAAAGAACTTGTTATATGTATCCTTCCCTGTCCCTTTCCCAACTTTTCTTTTCTATCTCATCTGTGTTACTGTCAATAATTTATGTATTATCTGTTTTATTTACAATTATTTTCTTAAATGTTCGTAAGTTTTATAATTATAATTTATACACTACATATTTAATAGATTTTTATTTTCTACTGTATCAATTTTCTTCTTTTTTTTTCAAATCTTCATTTTTTAGTCTACTTATTCTTAAAGTTTTATACCAGGATATCTCTACTGTAACTTCATATATTCAGTAAAAATTCTAAATCATCGTTTTAAAAAAATGTATATGTGAATAAATTAACAATATGTTATATAAATGCACATACATCATTTCATGAGATTTAATGGATTAAACAAATACTTAAAAATTGCAAATTTACTCCTGAGTAAAAGGAAAAATTAAACTGTCATTATATAAACAGATAATGAAACACTAAATTTAAAACACTGTCTTCTATCATTTACTACAGATTAAATTAATTGTTTTTAGAACCATATGCTACATCCCAGTGCTGTAGCCCAGATGGAAGACTTCAAATCCCATATGGACAAGCTCCATCCAGCTGCTTCGCCATTGAGATTCCCGGAGATGATCCTCTTTTCCACAAATACGGTCAAATGTGCATGAATTTTGTGAGGAGTACTACAGATGCTGATATTGGTTGCAAACCACCTCATTCTCCCCATGAACAGGTATAATAAAAAGAAAATATAAATATATATAAAATAACATGTAATAACATTTTTTCTCCATGTTTACTAAGAGCCGTTGTTCTATAAATTCTGGCTGAGTTACAAAGTATTGTATTATTTTTAGCTTTTATTAATTAATATCGTTTAATATTTATTTAATTTGGTCAAATAGTAGGTACGACTCATCCTATTCAGTTATTAATGGATAAATAAGATTGTTAAATATAACTAAGTTTTCAACCCTTTGATCAAATAAAAATTAAATTGAAAAAAATTATTTGTTTTTAGATTGTAACTGTAAGTCATTACATGGATGCTTCACTTGTATACGGCTCCACTCCAGAAACTGCAGCAGCCTTAAGACAAGGTTTTGGCGGAAGACTGGTTGTTGAAGTTAGAGATGGCAGGCAATGGCCACCACCAGCCGTCAACAAGAGTGCCACTTGTGAAACTCAAGATGATGATGAACCCTGCTACAGATTTGGTATAATATTTATTTATTTTCTTGATTCTAAACACTCTCTTGATCTCTTTATTAATTTTCCTTTTAAACTAATGAGTTTCCTTTTATTAACCTAGTATGGTATCATTAGTATATTTCAAAACATCACAGGGCTGACTAAAAAACTTAATAGATTATGATTGTGCCCGATTTGTTATGTACTAGCTAACACCACTCTAGATTTCGCGATTACAAAGGAAAATATGGTTAATAAAACTGATCTCTGGATATTTAATGTCTATAAAGATCTGAATTCTGATTTTAATAATATTCTATCCCCAAACTACTACTATAATATTATAATTTGGCTTAATATACATACTCTGATACCTTCCTGAAAAATTATACTTATGTCTTATTATAAATAATTGATAGAGCATAATCCGGATCTAAAAAGAAGTTATACTAAGGCTATGAGCACAGGCAGATTATCTCCAAAATGGTATAATGTAACCTTGTTTTATGGAGAAAAAAAAATATTTAAAAATTATCTCTTAAAGTATTATTGTTCATGTAATTACATTTAATAAGACTTAAACACTATTTCATATACGTAGTTAGTATCTTTCTTTTTATCTAAGTAATTATCATTATATATATATGAAAAAAAAAGCTTTCGGGCTGAAGCCCCAAAATTAAATCTTGGATCTGCTAGTGACTATGAGTGTAGTCTATATTGTCTTGATCTTATTGAAAGATATGGTTCTCTTACCCCATATTAACTAAAGCAAGTTCAGCTCATTTACAGTATATAACTTAAATTTCATAAGGAAAACTTTTTTTAATTTAAGCAAAAATTATTTAGATCGAACCCGCCTATATAAGCCAAAAATGAAACAAATCAATATTTCTCTTCTGTATTTAGATTTCCTCAACTAACCTAAACTGCTATGTAAATATTTAAGACTCATCTTTTCATTTCATAATGCTATAAAGGTATATATAGATATTTATTTTATTGAGTTTGAAAGTTTTCAATTATTTTTTTATTTACAAAACAGGTGATGTAAGAGCCAACCAAAATCCACAGTTGACTGTTATTCAGATCATTCTCCTTAGAGAACATAACAGAATCGCAGATATCCTTCAACATCTTAATCCTCATTGGGATGATGAGAGAATATTCCAGGAGGCTAGAAGGATTCTTATCGCTGAATATCAACACATCAATTATGCTGAGTGGCTTCCAATCTTTATTGGTAAGCTGATGCAAAACAAGTTGACAATATCTTAGCTTTAAATTTTCTTAAGTAATTGCTGTTTTTTTTTATCTCATAATTTTTTCATTCCATTATTGCTTAATGAATATTCATCGGCTTGAAAATATATTAATTTATTCATTTGATTTAGAATTGGGTTTTTTTTACTTAGCTCAATTGTTTCAATTTTTTTTTTTGTTAATCAAACTGATCATTATTTTGGGATAATATATTATGTGATATTACTGAAGAGTAATAAGCAAGCAATATTAAAAAATAACTATCCCTCAAAGTGGATCAGTCTATGATGATCTAAATATTTATTTGCTCAAATCAATATGATAAAAAAATCAGAAATAATTAAAAACCTTTTTTTCTCCTATAAAATAATATTTTCATGTACTCAAAAAGAAAAATATTTGTGATTTCCTAACTTTATTAATATAACTTTTAATTAGAAAGATAATTAATTAAATACAAAAAAAAAATAAGCTTTTATGTTGCTTTAAAGTTGTTGTTTTTTTTATTCATTGATATTTACAACTGTATTATAAAAAAAAAGAAATACAACTAGTAAATTTGTACTCAGGAATATAATAACATGAAATCTCTTCTTGAGAAACTACTCACTGATAGCACTCAAATGCTTTAAAGTATTTTAAAAGTAATTTTCTTTATTATCATGAGTTATTCATTAGTAATTTTCAACAGAAAAATATTATGTCATGACTTTAATTATTTTTTAAGAAATAAAAATCATTTTATTGATTACATAACCATTGCTAACAAGATGTAAAATGTATTGGGTCATCCCAAAAATAATGCAAAATTTTGGTTTAAAAAGAAAATATTTACAACTGTTTTATTTAATCAAAACAGTCTCCACTACTATCAATACATTTTTGCCAATGTGTTGGCAACTTTTTCATTTTCTCAGAATAGAATTTCCCATCTTTAGAATTGATGAACTCCAAAAACGCATTTTCTAATTCCCTTTGTCCATTAAATTTTTTGTCACATAAGTAGTGGTCCAGATGTCTAGAAAAAATAATAATCCATAGTTGAGAGGTCCAGAGAGTAGGGTGGATGTGGCAGAATTTCATATCCAAGCTCCAATAGTTTTTGTGACACTTAAGACATGTGGCCAGGCATTGTCATGCAACAAAATGCGCCCCTTCCAATTGACCAAAGATAGCTTCGTTATTGCCAACTTCTGATGTATTTAATTAATTTGATTACAATACGATTTGGCATTGATGGTTCCTCCTGGATTTAAGAAGCAGTAGTCTATCAAACCAAATAAAGCCCGCCAAACAGTAACCATCACCTTTTTTAGATGAGTTGGGGGCTTCGGAAAATGTTCTGCTGCTTTTCCTTTGTCAAGTAACTGCCCAGAATGTCTAATGTTATCATAAAGTATCCACTTTTCATCACAAGTAACAATTTGGACAGAAAAGGGTCGTTTTTGTTTCAGCAAAGAAATGTGGTACAAACTTCATAGCACTGTTTTTTTTTTTTTGTGTGTGTGTGTGTGTGGAACCCAACTTTTAAGCTTTTTTACTTTTCCAAACGCCTTTAAGTGGTCATCGATGGACAATTTGGTAAGGTTAAGTTTCCCTGCAAACAGTTGTTCTGGTGTTTTCTTCCATCAAAGCCCGCATAACATCGTCATCAAGAGAGGAAGTTCCACGACCTTCTTTGTCTTCAAGGCTAAGTCTCCCTCCCAAAATTTTTTGAACCACTGTTGAATAGTGCACTCATTAATACTGCTCTTGCCCCAGACTTAATTGATTTTTTTGGCTGTCTGGGTTCCATTACGTATGAGCTTAAAATCGTAAAAAAAAATTATACGAAAATCACACATTGACATCTTAGTAAAGACTGAATTATTTCTAAGCAGCAAAATGCTACAGAGGTAAACAAACATTATCATTTAGAAGAGGAATAATAAGTGTTGACATTCATACAAACAAATAATCCAGTAAACATAAATATTTTGTTATATAGAGGGGTATTTTAAAGAAAACTCAGAATTCTGCATTATTTTCTGAACAACCCAATATTAAATATGCCTATTACCAAAAAAATAAAAATGCACATTAAATTATTATGAATAGTTGAGAAGGCTTTTTCTATCTAAAATAACGATCATATAGATTTTCATAAAGATGATCACGCTTCGGAAATTATTAAAACAAATGAAAAATTCTAAACTTTCTGCAAGTATCATGAATCACTATTATATAATTTTCCAAATATCTTAACTTCTTCATTAAAATTTGTTTTGTTTTTTAAACAATGTACATACCTATTTAAATTTAAAAAAAAGAATTCAACTAAAAAGTCAATAATATAAGTATAATCAAAGTGTTAGTCATATAATTTCTAATTTTAATACTTTAACAATAATTAATATAAACTAAATAGTGATATTAACCATTAAAAACCATTAGAAACCATTAAAATATAAATATAATTCTTTCAGGAACAAAGAACATGGTTAAACACGGAGTCCTCTATAAGACTGACGGCTATGTCAATGATTACAGAGAAGATGTTGACCCAAGTGTTCTTAATGGCCATGCCACAGCTGCATTCAGATACTTCCATTCCGCAATTCAAGGACAACTACAGTAAGTATAACTAACTTATTAATAAAAATTATATATAATTAATCAAGAATGAATAAGTAATAGTTAAAACAAAAAATATTAACTTTCTCAATAATGAATATCCATATGGAATTAAAATAATTATGATTCTAAAAACTTATTTATTCATTATTTTATTTATAACATCTTCACCCATAAGTGGCCAGAATCAAACATTTTATAATTATTAACTTTAAACATTTGGAATTTTTAAACATTTCATAAAGTATATTTTTTAAACAAGAATTTCCTTTTTATTTTCTCTATCGTTTGTATTAAAATTTTAGAGTGTTGTGTGTAACATCGGTCTTTCTTTCTTTTTTTTTTTCTAATGAGAAGTAAATATGTATCACAAAATATGTAACAAGTTATAGAATGCTAATTCAAATGAAATAAAAACATAAACTAAATGTAAATTCTTCCAAAATGTATAAAGTTTTATAGTATAAAATTGATTTGTTTTAGATTTAATATCTATTTAAAGGAAAAAACACTATAAATCGGTAAATGAATGATAGAAAAAAGTTTTAGGATTTATAATGGATCTCTCCTATAATTATTTTAATAGCTATTACAAATATTACTTTAAAACTAAGATTCATGCATAAAACTGAAACATTTAAACTAACTTAATTTGAACAAATATTTAATAACCAAAATTTATTCTAGTCTTATTGGAGAACGAAGAGAAGTTTATGGTGCTCTCAGACTAAGTGATTTCTTCAACCGACCAGGAGTTATTGAAGAAGGTGACAACATGGATAGGTTGACCAGAGGATTGTCAACACAAAATCAGGAAGAAGTTGATCCATTCCTAACCAGTGAGGTAATTTAAAAAAAAATCGTATAGTTGACATCTATTTTATCTTACAAGAACTGCTAACATCCTCCATTATATCATCTAATTAAGTAATACATCTCAACAACAGCAACTGTAGAAAAGTCACAACATTAAAGTATATAAGCATTCATAAATTTCTAATTTATGAAACAATAAAATCAAGATAAATCCCTTAAATATGATCAAATATATTTATATAAATTACTACACTTTTTTTTAATTAAAACTATTATGTTTATTCAGATTACAGACTACTTATTCAGAAATGGTAAGCCATTTGGACGAGATCTAAGAGCTATTGACATCCAGCGAGGAAGAGATCATGGTCTTTCATCATACAACGATTACAGGGAATTCTGTGGACTCCCAAGAGCTAAACACTGGGAAGACTTTAAAGATTTCATTAATCCTGAAGTAAGACAAACTTATAAGAATATATTTATATACTAAGAATACAATGTTCTTCATATCTATTCCATACCTGAAAAAAATATAATAAATAACATATTGATTTGGAAAAAACAATTTAGTACAAGCAGCATGAGGCATTTTATCGAGTTTATAAATATTTTTAATTTATAAGAAATAACACTTTTAATGTTCTTAGATATTTTTAATTTTTTTCCTGTTCTTTTCTGAAATCTATTCATAAATGTAGAAAGTAAAAATTAAATATCAATTCTTTCAAGTAAAATGCATCAATATCAATCTAAATTTTGAAATCATATGAGATGATATACATTTCCGATAATTTGCCAATAATGAGAGGCTTAGTGTAAGATTTCAAAATTGGTCCATTTTACAATTCGATATATTATGGAATTATAGAAAATAAATTAGAAAAGCTGTTCATATATATAAAATTCTAGGTAATATTTTTAAAATTGTGTTGCTAATAATAAAATAATTATTGTTTTTAAGTTATGATTGTCTAGAAAAGCTATCTTCTTAGTTTGTACTTGTATTATTTTTTCACTAAATTTACAATGATTAATTGCAGAATGTACAAAAACTCTCAATTCTTTACCACCACCCTGACGATGTTGATCTTGTTGTTGGTGCATCAGTTGAAGCTCACATAAAAGATACACTTACTGGTCCTACATTCCTATGTATCATGACCGAACAATTCTACAGAACAAGAGTTGGAGATAGGTTCTTCTACGAAAGAGGAGACCATTATGGAGCTTTTACACCAGGTAAATTAACGATTCGCAATAATATCGACTTTATAAAACATAATACTACGAATTCAAATGAAGAAATATATATTACTATAATATATAAATATCTACATCAATCTACTGTCACTGAAAATAAATTAAGTAAAATTCACAAAGTTAAACTGAGTGAAAGGTTGATATTTCAAATAACTCACAAAAATTACAATTAGCATTTTAATAATCCTTGAAAAATTATGAAACAAAATTTATAGAAACCTTCTTAAGTATAATTAGAATGTAATCTGCAGCCCATTCTGTGATTTTTCTATTTCAAGTTTTAATATAAATAAGAAGCTAAAAAAATATTAAATAAAACAGACTTACTTTTCTTTTCCATTACAGTTTTTTTTAATAAAAAAATTTAATTTTTCGAACAAAACAACAAATTACAATGAATAATTATTTTGGAAAACATAATTCTCTCATTATTATTTTTATAAAATATTTTCTTCAATATGAATAGTCTGTACACATGAATGATCAAATAGCTAATTACAATTCAACCCAAAGAAACTTAATTTCACTTTAAGAAAACAACAGTAGTCGTTAAATATTATTTTTTAAACAATACAATTCATAACTTTTTATTGAGTCATAATCCAGTTTATATCTTCATAATGTTATGATAGGGACAAATAACAAATATAATGTTATTAATGAATTATTATATTATAGTGACATTAAATTATTGATTATTTTTTTAGAACAACTGAGAGAAATCAGAAAAGCTACTGTTTCAAGGCTTCTTTGTGACAATGGTGATCATATTCAAACTATGCAGCCTGAAGGTTTTAGAGTCATTTCAGAAAAGTAAGTAACTTGCAAATAGAAGAGTATAAGCAAAATTTGTAACTTAATATGGATGAATTTTATATATTTTTCATAATTATAGGAACCGACTTGTATCCTGTCACGACACACATAGCATCCCAGCCCTCGACCTCAGCTACTGGAAGGAAGATGTACACGCACACCTTTCGCCAAGGATACCAGAGTATGATTCATTTTTTGGCAAAAAGTAATGAATGTTAATGATCACTTGGAAATTATTTGACCTCAGTCAATAGTCAACAACAAGATTCCTCAAATGTAAATTGTCACGTTTTGTACATTCACTTATTGTAAACTAATTTTTTTTTACCTTATAAGCCTAGTTACCATTCATTTTTTGTTTTGTTTTTTTATACAATTCATAGTCAATTTAATATTTTAATCTTGCCATATAGGTTATGTATTTGTATTTATTGAACAAACGATACCAATGTTATAAATTTATTCTTAATTCTGGTGTCCCTAGAGGATTCCATAACGTAATTATTATAGGTGTATAGTTTTTATACTTTTGTTTTTTACTGTAACTGTGCATTGTAAATATTTTTATACGAAATATATTTTTATAAATTGATTTTATATGATTTCTAAATTTCTTCCAAAATTTAACGCCCAATAAAAAATATATACATATAAAAATCTTTTCTGGACCAGTGAAAACTATTTTCAAATTAAAAATAGAAGGTAAGTTATTAAAATTAAATAATTAACACTTATAAATCATATCTACTGATACTTAAATAAACTTGCATTGGATAAGAAACAGATGCATACAGATAAAATGAATCTTAATAGTTAACTTAATAATACAACTTAGTAAAACTTAAATCAAAGAGAAATAGAGAATTAACTAACTCAATAAAAAAGACGAGGAAGAGCATAAAATCCTTTTGTAGTGATCCATACAACTGATTTATTATATTTTAAAGAGTTAGTAGTAAACAATAGGATCAAGAGAACATTAAAAAATAAAGAATTTAGGAAAAGTTTATTTACATATTGAGAGCTGGAGTTGAACAAGCTTCAACAATGAGGTCCCCTTTCCTCTACTAGCAATGAAGGATGTATGACATAATTCGCCTACATCAAAATAAAATAAATAAATTAAATGATGTAGAGATGGTTGACCGTTGATATAATATGAGAAGGAGTTAGTCGAGGGTGCGGTCAAATAAATAAAAAAATTTAAAATTATTATTAAAAAATTATTTTAATTTTTGCCGACGTTTCGACCCACTTTGCAGGTCCTCTTCAGGGCATAGGATGCAGGGGGCGGGGTGGCCGAATAGGCAAAAGCGTGTGCACAGCACCGCTAGTTGTCTGGCAACCCGATAACAGAGATTTGAGATGATATAAAAAAGTACGAGTTCGTGTCCCGGTGCCGGAGGGGATTTTAAATTCCACGCCCTCACCCCCCGACCCGGGAAAATCCCGTATAGCCTAAACGGCGAGGTAGGAAAGAACAAAAAAAAAAAAAAAAAAAAAAAAGGCGTAGGATGTGGCACTGCGGGAGGCAGTTGAAACACTTGCCAGTATTTTAATTTTTTATTTATTAGACTGCACCCTCGACTAACTCCTTCTCAAATAAATTAAATGTTTAATCAACCCAAAAGTCCAATTCCAATACCACAAATGGTTCACTAGGTCAGACATTCTTGATACATGTTATACATGGTCTGCCCTTGATATACCTTGATACATGGTCTGCCCATCATAGCCATCCTCCACGTATATACGTTGTAACATCAGGGTTCTCGTATAAACTATAAATTCTCAGAAAAAAAATTCATGGATGGGGAATATAGATAAAAATATTTTTAATAGTTTGAGTCATCTAAAAATACAATTAGAATTATACCAAATTAAGTATTGCTTTTCTTAAAAACTAAATGATGGGGCTCTATCTGTGGGATATCTAGACCATTTGGAGCCCAGGACTGATTAATCTTAGAGGCTTCCTAAAAGAAAAACAAAAGAAAGTTTAAAATGAAGTTAAATTTTATTTTATTTTTATTTTAGGAAGCCTCTAAGATTAATCATTCCTGGGCTCCAAATGGTCTAGATATCCCACAGATAGAACCCCATTCTATTAACACAGGACTATGTTCAGTGGACACTGTTACATCCTATCTTAATGATAGTTTTGACATTGTGACTATAGGGTCAATTTTTCGATGTAGGACTGAATTGCTCAATTTAAGCATAAAACCATGGATGGTTGAAAACAACGACAACTGTCCAGTATGTAACTCTCAAGAAAAAGAGGATATCATTCATTTTTGGGGGACTTGTCACATGTACAGTGAGATAAGAGAGAAATGTTTAGGGTGGCAGACCTGTTCTCTGGAAGAATTATTTGCCTAATTATAGGGCTCTAACTGGAAATCCTTAAGCAATTATGTACAGATGGCAACATTGCAAAGATCTCGATTGGTCAGTAAGTAAACTGTATTGTATTTGATTGCTATTATTATTATTGTTAAAATTAAATTTCTTAGTTATTGGATTTATAAGGCTTTAATGTTTGTTTTTTTAAAACGCTATTTAAAAAAATGAAAGTGAAGGAAGAAATTGCTTGAATGGATGTATAAATATATAATACTACTGTAGATATATTATTACTCATTTATTTTAGTTATAAATGTAATGAATATTTATTATTAATTACACACAGACCTCGACAGACGGAATTTTCCATTGACTATGTGTTGTTGCTTGTATATATATATATATATATATATATATATATATATATATATATATATATATATATATATATTGTATTTTTTTTAAAGTAAAATAAACACATTTTTATTCATTCATAAAAAAAAGCAAAGTTCCCTTAGCAATTGGGCCTGAAATCAACTGCCCCCTTGGGTGCTGTATCTTAACATAAGTAATTACATTATTTTTACAACAGGGAGGAAACTTTTTTTGTGTTGAGTGTGTCAAAGCAGGTAAATTTCCTACTAAAAACAAATAAATTTCCTGTTATTGTTCAAACAATGTTAGTTTGTGTTGGTAGTATTTAATACCCCCTATTAAATGGTGAGACCAATAATTATAGATAAAATTAATAATAAATTCATTTTGTAAAAATTTAAAAGGATCGATTCTATACATTGAAAACAATAACTTGTTTTATACATATATCATATTCATACAACACTACTCATTAACTGATTAACAATTCAGTTTCGTAGTTAGCCATTTTTAAATGCTTAATGTTGTTGACCATAGATTATTAACAGTCAGATACCCGCTAACCTTTCATGTAAAATTACTTACTATTCATAATGATTTGCATAATGATGTATCTACAGATAATTCGTCACTTATATACTCTGAAAATTTTTACTATCAGATTCAGCTTTCTTTTTTTTTTCTTTTTGTCTACAAAATATTGCTCGGGTGCTTTTCTGGACATAGCTGAAGCTTTTGACCGGGTATGGCACGCCGGGCTTCTTTCCAAGCTGAAAACCTATCTACCTCAGTCCTTGTACCTAATCCTCCGCTCCTACCTCTCTGATCGCACCTTTCGGGTTCGCTGTGGTTCAGAATTTTCCGACTCCTACCCAGTTGAAGCCGGTGTTCCTCAAGGTAGCGTCTTGGGCCCCGTCCTTTATATCCTTTTTACCGCCGATATCCCTGTCCATCCCAATACCTTCCTGGCAACATTTGCTGATGACACTGCCATCCTATCATCCAACTCAGATCCAGAAATAGCATCTTTAAATCTTCAAAGGCACCTCTCCATGATTGAGCACTGGTGTAATAAATGGCGCATCAAAGTAAACGAATCCAAATGCAAACACATTACCTTCACACTCCGCCGCAGATCCTGTCCATCAGTCCACTTTAATTCCATCCAGCTTCCTTTTTCAGACACAGTCTGGTATCTTGGCTTTATCTTAGACCGAAGACTAACGTGGAACCCACATACTAGACTTAAAAGACAAGAACTTAACCGACGATATGGCCAATTATACAGACTACTGACCAGAAAATCTCAACTTTCAATTGACAACAAATTACTGATCTACAAGACAATCCTGAAACCCATTTGGACCTACGGACTTGAACTTTGGGGGACAGCAAAGTTCTCTAACATCAAACGCATCCAATCCTTTCAATCCAAAGTCCTCCGAACAATAGTGGATGCTCCGTTCTATGTAACCAACAAAACCCTATATCATGACCTTAATATCCCATTTGTCCTTGACCTTATCCCTGAAAAAGTTTCAAAATTCCATCAGAACCTTATCAATCATCCAAATCCCCTAGCCCAATCCCTATCTAGTTCCACTCATCCCTACAACCCTCCTCGAAGGTTGAAGCGGCAGTGGCCCAGAGATCTTTTATAGTATTTATTTTGGAGTTCTGGCAATGGCCAGATTCTCCACTCAAGACATGAGTGTATGTGGCTAAACCGCTCTCGCTCAAACTCCACCGGCTTTAGCACCGGTGAGGAGGCTGAGAGACTAGCGCAGGGATTTGGGTTCCCCGCCTGATTGTATATATTGTATATAGGTATGATTGAACTTTTATGTTTTTAATTTACTCATATTTAGGTTTTTTTATTGTATATAGTTTTTATTTATTATTATCTAATTATTGTTTTACTTTGTTAATTTTATTTATTTATTTTTTTTTTTTTTTTGTAAATACGGTGTGAATGTGCTCATTTATCAATATAATTATTGTCCCAGTGACAGAATATTGTATGTCTAAATAAACAAATAAACTTTTTGTCTACAGAGACAGAGTTTATTTCTAAGAAGAATGTAATGTATTTTTTATTTTTTCTAAGATTGTATATTTATATTTTACCACTGCACATATTTTTACGTGATTTGGCATAGTTTCAAGTGTTTTGTATATTAGATTTTTTTTTTATTTTATATATAGTATGTTTAACTAGTGTTTTCTTTACTTATTTCTCTTTCTTTTTACTTTTTGTGTTTGTTTTTATACAGACCAGATATAATTTTGTATTTATTTGTTATTCTAAAGGGACTTGCCCCAGAATAAAATTATTCTCTATTCTATTCTACTACATAAATACGTTGTTTATTTATTTATTCTTGTCGCCATTAGCAGTTAAAATAACATAATAATGGTAAATATGACAAACGTTAATAGTGAAATTAATTGATTTTTTTTTGTACCCAATTATGGCTCAATATTTTATCTTTATTATCTTCTTTAATTATTTGTTAGCACATTATCATACTTTTATAATTTTTATATTACACTGCATATTATCACATTTTTTAAGACATATTACAATATTTTTTAATAGAAGATTCTTTGAAAAAATATCTTTCCTTTTGGTTCCCTCTCATTCTGATATCTCTGGAAATGAGGAAGTGGACAGAGCAGCAACAGAAGCCCATTCAGTGGTAGTAATAAGGCCCTCTTATATCTCACCACAAGATTTATTGAAACCAATAAACATAAAGATTCTAAACAAATGGCAATAGACCTAGACCAGGTTGGAGAATAATAAACTGAGGATAATCAAACCAACCGTCAGTTGCTGGGCCTCGTCCTCCAGGAAGTAGTCATCACACACCTCAGAATTGGACATTGCCAGTTGACCCATAGCTACCTGTGGCAAGGGGAGATCCACCTCAGTGTAAACTCTATAAATTGACTCTCAAAGTGAGCTATATTTTTGAGAAGAGTCCTCGCTACAGGAGAGAGATGAAAAGACATGGTGTACTTCATCAGCTCTGTGAGGCAATAACAGATAACGAACAATGTACCGATAGTACCATTGAATTCATTAACAAAATAGGGTTAATTCAACTAATCTGAACTAAATCATTGTTTTCTCACAAATTAGCGATATATTGACTTAATTTCTATAATTTTTTTTTCACAAATCAGCGATATATTGAATTAATTTATATAATTTTTTTTGTCTCTTTTCTTTTTCTTCTCAATAGTATTTTATATAAATGTTTTTATTATTCCTTTTTAAAACATATTTACTTTTATAATAGTAGTTTTAAGATTGAAAAATAAATCAATCAGCACAATTTGAGGGCAATGATAACCGTCAGCAGTTTTTTGCCCCTATATCCAAAACAATATTTTTTGTTTGATATAAATCTGGGCCACCTTAGTGATAAGCCATATACCTACATATATTTAATTGTTTCTTTCTAAGCTGTTACAAATATATCAGTCCAATTTAACATTGACTATCTTTCTCTTCTCTCAGAGAATAAAAAATAGAGTACCAAAATATATTTTGTTCAATATTTACATCCTATTATTTTCAAACATTAAAAACATTGTGGCCTGATTTATAGAAATATCTTTTTTTTTATATATATATATATATATATATTGCCTTAGTATTTTGATATATTTGAGAACTATTGATATTATACATACATACTCAGGCTTTTAACTATATTCATCAAATCACATCAAAAATTTCCCAATAGTTCAGAAATGATGTTGAACTGTATATCAGCAAATTCACATTGACTGGATTTTATTCATATTAAAGGAAAACAAATGTTTCTCTTTGACTACTTAAATAAGGATAATGTTGCTATGGTGAATTGGATTAGAATTAAAATTAATGAAAATAATAAATTTAAATAAGTAAATATTAATTTTCCAAGGTTCTTAGAATTTAGAAATTTTTTTTTGAAATTTTAAATTTCAAACTTCAGTTAATAAAAACTATATTGGTATACGAAAGGAAAGGAGAAAGGATATTAAAACTTTCAAGTCAATCGACTACACAAAAATAGAATAATTATATTTTCTTCCTTGAGGCTATAAAACAAAATTAATATTTTATGTATGAAAAAATAACTGGTGATACATTCTTGTAACATACAATATAACAAAATTTGAGAACATTTTTAGGAACTACTTCAAAGTAATTACATGCATGTAATTAATAACACTACCGATTGATTCACCTGAACTGTGATTAAAACTATAAAAATTTCAACAGAGAAATAATAATGTATTTTTATAATATTTTTTTTTTACATTTAAAAATTTACTTTGTAAATTTAAAAAAATAATAACACACCAAAATGGTCAAGTCAGTGATGTTAGCCAGTTTATAAAAAGGCACATAAATCACAGAATAAGATATGAAACAGAATAACACCGTTGGTAATATACATATTTACAACGTACTATAAGCTACAAAATCAGTCCAACTTTAACCTTCAGGTACAAACCTTAATGAATTTCTTAAATCTATGGATATATCAAAACAAGATCATAAACATGGTACATATAATCATTTAACAGTAAATAAAAACTAAATAAGTGCAAAACAAGTATAATATATAAGTAAAAACAAGCAAGTATGCTTGAAGCAAATAATATATATATTTATATTTCACATACATACTCAATTTTCCCTCAATCGTTTTTAAAATTCAAAATATATAAACAACATTTATAACCTCAATATATATGCATATAAAAGCAGGATAAGAAAAATTAATATTAAAATAGGAATATGTTCCTACTGTTAAATAAAATTAGCAATAGAACATACATTTTAATTAATTAATTAATTAATCAATGGTAATCATATCAATAAAGAAAAGTCAATATTTCATTAAGTACAAAGGTGACATATTTTTTACCACAATCTTTAAGATTATACTTAAATTCCAAATAAAGTTCTGGAATATCTGAAAATATGGCGTTTTAAAATATAGTAATACCTGATATTATAGGATGAAATAAATATAGAAAATTTAATAAGATTTAATCTTTATATCAAGTATGGCCGTTCATCTGAAGATGGTGTGATAAACTGTTGAACTCTATTTACGGCAACACGAAAAACTTTTGGAATAGATTTTGAAACATATTTTTCAAACACTGGTGTTCCAAAGAGCCTTTGAGCCTCTTCTTTCTCATGCTCACTAACAGTTCTGTCGTCAAGATATTCCAAGTCTTCAAAGCAAGAGATAACATACAATCTATAGCGGAGATAATCATAATATGTTTCCTCTAGACACTGAGGGATTCCTGGGTTACCCATGAGGCTTAGTTGCTTTAAGTGAGGAAATTTTGAACGGAGATGTTTAATAAAATCAGAATATGTTGTGATTTGATTATAGTTCAACCATAAAATCCTAACACTTGGAAGATATGGAAAAACTGCATCACTCATGATGTTGTTATGATCAAGTATTATAGAGGTCAAGTTCTTGAAGGATCTCAAAAAGGATACATCACTGAAATAATTTAAAAAATATTAATACATGGTGAGGACATAAGCTTATAGTTCTTAACTACAATAAAAGTTTAAAAATATTTATAAAAAGAGCAAGCAATGCTAAATTTCAATAAATCAGTTTTAGAAAGTAGTTGATGAGTTTAAAAAAAAATGATAATCAGTAATAATAACAGTACAAGATCTGGTAAATATGTTGGGCACAAAAACCTTCAGCTTTTGTTTTGAAAACTCTCAAGGTCGTAGTATAAACAATAAAAGCAGATATTTTGTTAATAGTGATTGATCTATCATAAAATGATTAATGTAATCGTTCGAAATCAAAAATCACCATTACATAAGTTATTAATAATTAGATCAATAACAATTTATACTATATTAAAAACAAGTTTAACTATAGCAAAAAGCTGCAAAAATCCCATAACAATTACATGAAAATCTAGATTAGATTTAACGAATCAAAACAACTAGGTCAAAATTATTTCAATTGATTAAAACAGTATTTTTTTTTAATGAACATTTACTGACTATTTTATTTTAATAGTAGATAATAATAATAATAAAACTAAATAATAATTTTATAAAAATAGACAAAAATAACCTCATCTTACAGAATTTTTCTAAAAACATGATAATTTTAATTACTATCCTAATGATTCTAAAAAAAATTCGTTCTGTAAGACTATTTAAGATTTAAGGCTAAAAAATAATCCATTCATGATTTTTAATAAGTTGACAGGCTTTGAAATAAAATATACAAATAAATAAGTTATAGTATTACCTACCTTATGCTATTGTTACTAACATCTATTATCTTCACAACATCTTGAAAACTGTTAACCAATGTTTTTGGAACACTCCTCAAATTCTGATGAGCTAGATTTAGACGACTATCGTCAGCAATCATTGCTATCTAAAAAGTTCAGTGACCACTATAATAGGTACAAGCCATACAAACACATAAAACAAGAACAACAGAAAAAAATAAATTGGACATTGAAAAGAAAATAATATCAGGGTCATAGACATTTCGTAAACCGGACACAAAATGACTAGTATTCTATCACTGAGACTGTTTATCCTGCAATTTTAAAGATAGTGAAACAACCTTCCAAAGGTTTCTATATATAGAGTTCATTTGCAAATCAGTAAACATTAATGCATTGCAATATTGAAATGATATGAAAACAGAAGAAAAAAATGAGGATTAATAAAAATATTAGAATATTTAAGTAAACAATTGTAATATTAAATTGGAATTTAAATAATTTTAAAATGTTGTAAGAAATATACACATATTAAATAACATTAATAATTTTTAAACATTAAAAAAATATACATGTAAATTTTAAAAAAAATGAAAACTAAAATGGAAGAATGTATTATGTTATTTAATAACAATTAAGATGAGGACCATATGTTAACTGAATCTATATTATAACAAAAAACTGGATTGTAAAATATATATAGTAAATATATAGTAAATATATATAGTAAAATATATATATATATATATATATATATATATATATATATATATATATATATATATATATATATATATATATTAATGAAAATATATTTAGAAAATAATCACTTTTTTTTATCTAGTATTAGCTGTTATAAAAAATAATCTGAACAGTTTAAATAAACATATGTATCAACGATAAATAATAAATATTTTGAAAAAAATCTAAACAGTTGGTGTTATCAAACTTAAATTGCAATTTTGTTTATTGTTTATCTAGATAAGTTGTTAATTGAAGCAACATATTAACTAAAAGTAAAAACAACCAGTTAAATATTAATTAAACAATTATTCTAAATGATCACAAAATATCCTTGATCATTTCAGTTCTAATTAAAAAAAATTATGTATGAAAGAGCCTAACTAATTAATACATTATTCATAAGAAAATTTAATATCCTAATATCAGAGTAAACAATTAAGAAATCAATTAGATATTTTAAAAATATAAACCTTACATTCACATCACCGAGAGTAATATTAATATGATGTCAAAAGAACAATGGATAAAAAGAGTAATGCTAATGATAAATATTTATAGAATATGTAAAATGGACAAAGAAATTTAAACTGACGAAAAGAAATTTAAAAATTATAAATAAGGTCCTAGAAGGTAAATTAGGGTTAGGCCATCAAGGCAAACTACATTGATATTGGATCCAAGACAACTGAAAGTTTATTATGGAAATGTGTACATACACGCACGACCTACTTTATTTATTCATGTTGCGGGTAATCTGATTTTTTTTTAATATATTAAAATTTGTTAGACAAACTTGTTTGTAAATATTATTCTATTTAGAGAAAAAGCTTATCGAGAAACTAAGTAATATAAAAGCAATCATTCAAAACTTAATAGGAATATAAACAAGACAAGTTTATTGGTTATCCTAATTACTAATACTGCCATTAAAAAGTAAATATTATCAAAAGTCTAATCGAAAATTAAAAAATTTAACTTAGGACAATTGAGTGTCATGAAAAAAGTTACTTTAATAAATATCATAAGCAAAATAGAATGTCCAATAAGCCAATTATTTTTTTATTTTTGAAATGAAAAATGATTGCATAGTATAATATTATTTTTGTGAATTTTTATGTAAACATAGGAATTTATAAAATGATATAATATAAAGCATACCAATCAAACTAATTCAGCAAAATTAGAAATTAAAATCCTCCAACCTTCAAACAGCACTAACAGTCAAGAACAATCCTGAGGGCAGGTTATATCAGCTTACCCTAGCGCCCTCTAGTCCAAAGTGAAAGCACGATAAGGTTTATCAATCTAAATAACTTATGGGAGAATAAATAGCCACGATAAACAGAAATTTCTGTTTATTTAAACGACTCTTATCTCAAATAGCACGTTTTCTATAGCAAATTAAACAATATCTAACACAAAGGAAAGGTTTACCTTCACTATGAAAGGCACGAAGGAGGAAGATGAAGAAGGAAAGGAACAATACTTTCATATTCTTCCGGAAAACATTGTATTTATCTAACTCAAGAAAGACGAAACGGCTTCATAATATGTTTGTTTATTTTTCACCTATACTCAAGATAAAATTTTATTTTTGTCTCCGTTATAAATAACCATATCTTATTAAACCATGTTTTAATTTAATCTCAAAGAGGAAATGAAGGAAACAAGTTGTAAAAAACAGGAAATGTATTCATGTTTAGAAAAACATTTGGTATTTACATATTAAAAACTATTATAGTTTGATCTTAATTAATTTTAAATCTTAGATTAAATATCATATAAATGTGTATAACACATACCAGAAGCGTTTGTAAAAACTATAGCATTCTATTGAAGCCAATTTAACGGAAAAATGTTGTAGGTATAATTACATAAATAGGACTCAATTTATACGTTTATGAAATAATAACAGCAACACGGGTTTAAATTAAATGATTGAATTCATTTATGCTCTTTTTTGTTCAGAATTTAGTTACCTTCTGGGCAAAATTAACTACTGTTACTTTAATTTTCAATATCACACCCTTTTAAGATAAAAATTACTTTTTATGCTACTGTTTATCTTTATGGTATACTGTTTATCACGGGCGGATCTACGGGGGAGGCTTTCGGGCTGAAGCCCCCCTCCCCCAAAATGGTAAAATATAACCATGTTTTATGGAAAAAAATTATTTCTTAAAGTATTATTGTTCGTGTAATTATATTTAAAAGGACTTAAGGAATCACTTAAACACCATTATATATATATATATATATATATATATATATATATATATATATATATATATATATATATATATATATATATATATATATATATATATATAGAGTTAGTTTCTTTCTTGTTTTCCAAAGTATTTATCGTCATTTTTATGAAAAAAAAAAGCTTTCGGACTGAAGCCCTCCCAAAATTAAATCCTGGATCCGCTAGTGCCTGTGGCCGAAGTTATGAAGGAGAAGTTAAAGTTTTTGAAGAATGGTTTTAAAAACTGTGTGACAACGATAGACTTTTTTAAAAAACAGTTCTCAAATTTTATACAAGACAAGAACTGCATAAAACCCTAAAGAAATTTAATCATGGAAACAATGAAGGAGAGTACCCAATAGAAATTTAGTAGTAGGGATTCAAAAATCAATTTTTAAGGAAACCTATAGAAAGCTATATATTCATGAGGTATAGCATTTTCATGTACAATATTTAATAAATATTAATTAGAGACCTAAGAGGGAACATGAAACTCTAAAATAAACTACCGCGAACATGTTGATTCAAAGTTTAGGTAAATGCATAAGTCAATAATTATAAACATATACTTGAAAATTGTTAAATCATGATAGAAACCATAACTTATATTATAAGATCCCACGAATGGGTTGACCAATGTCTAATATAAGTTTTGAAATAATTGTAAAATTGTAGTTAAGCAATTAACATTGAAAAGTGTAAGTTATTTTAGTTAACCGACATAAAATATTAGTCTAACAATTTTGAGCTGTGGCCAAATCGAATAACCATTATTATTTGCTCACTCTAAAAGCCATTTGGGAATTTTATGCAAACGTATTAATAGCTATTGTTTAAAGCTAGATTCCGTAATATTATTAATTTTCTAACTATTCAGTATTTATAAATAAATTTCATTTCTAGAAACACTATTTGAAGGTGATCCAAAATATATCGATGCTACTAATTTCCTTGTTTGTAATAATCGAAGAATTCAAAATAATATCTCTGATGAATGTGGATTTTAAATGATTTTTGTTACATTCAAGCTCATTAGACACCGAAACACAATTTTGTTTACTTGTTTAGTACTTAGTAATCTTAAATTTTATTCATCATCAATCTTAAAATGAAATCGATCCTCCGCCATATTGTTCGGATTCTAACACTTGATTGAAATAGGTAAACCCGATACTTCTTTTTATAGATATGAATTACTTATGCTCGTATATGCTAGTATTTTTTTTTTCTAATTTTTGATATTTTCCATCTGCTGTCGTTATCAATAGAAATAAAATAAATAGTTTGGTTTAGAAATAAATATCGCTGTTAGTAATTAATAATTGTGTTTCACATAGTTAGTGAAATGTCTAAACGCACCTTAAGATATTAAATATATGGGGAGTGGAAGAAGTCTACCAACGGTATCATTGTCACAAAGTTATATAATCTTTGTGTATTCTTCTTTGGTAATGTAACTCAAGATGTGATATTAGGTTACTATAAAACATTTTTTTTTTTTTTTTGTCAATTATATAACTAAGTTTAAGAATATATATTCGCTCTATTGGATATACGGAACTTTTTAATAGTTCATTTAGAAGGAATCCGGTCACATCTTGCCAAATGGACACGTCTGAGACCAGAAATAGGCCTGTGTCTATTACAATAGTTCAAATATGATCAGCTTACTCCCAGCCAAGCGGTGGGGATGGTTATTGGGTCACGTTCACAATAAGGGCATCATCCCCCGATGGTCAGAAAAATGTCGATAAGGTGAAGAAGACCCGGGAACATTGCCAGAATTGCAAGGGCATACAGGCAGACGTATGTGAGGAAATTAGGACAACCAAAGGGTTTCCCGAGGGTGCCAACTTGTGGTGGGGGTCCGGAGGGGAAGTGCCCCCCACCTGAGAGTGAGTCTTCAAAGATAAAAATATAGACAGGATTCCTCACTTGGGTAGCGACCGGCGTATAGGCACCACAGGCATCTATAAGAGCAATGGTAAGTTGTAAACATTCAATAACCTAGTAAAGTGAAAATAATTTGAAAAAAGTTATTAAAAAAGGAATTTTCAAAATGTTATTGAACCTTGATAAAAGCTTACGTTGACTGGAGGTACTTAGCCACCATTCTGATTTGAGACATTACATAAAAAAAAATTAAATAATCTTAATTAGCAAATTGTCTTCTGTCCTGAGCGCGTAAGATTGAAACTCCTACTCTTTCTATTGAAACTTCCACTACTATCTACTAAGAAGTCATCATTAACCTCTCCGGAAATTATCCAGTATTCCGTGTTCGAATGCCAATGAATTATATAAAAATCTTTTTATTGTTCCATAAAGATAAGTTAAAATATTTTTCTTTAAGCTCCGTGTATAAATGTGTATTCTAGAAGCATGTATTCAAATTTTTAAGCAATAGAGTATACTAATCAATTTTTATTACAAGTCGTTCAATTTAAGGTCGTAAAATCTTTGATAGGAAAACGATTTAATTTGAATAGACACCTTGATATATTAGGTATTTAATCAATTTAGAAAGATTTCTAAAAATTATCTTATAAGTTTTACTGAGTGAAATATATTCATAATTCTAAATAATTCAAGGTTTGCCAAATCAGTTCTCAGTTTTAGCCACACCGCCTCAAATTGGTTCAATTTTTTTACTTATAATTTATCTATTCTTAAATTAACAACTTCTTTATTAATCATCGGTATCTGTATTTTAACAATCATTAATAAATAGATTATTATTTAAATGAATAATGGTTAAGAATCTTTTAGATTCACTTTGTTAGCGATCATGATTATTAATTTTGAGAATAAATGAATTGATTGATTATCAATGTATTATTCGAATTAATAAAATAGTAATAAAAAAAAAGAAGAATGAAACTAAATAAACATAGCTCTATAGAATATACTAGTTATTTATTTAATACTTGATATTCATTATTACAATTGTATTTATTTTATTTTTCAGGCTGACGTCAGTGAAAAGGACATCGAAAGTAAGCTTGAAATTATTAAATCAATTATTAAATAATTTATTTTTCCATGTTATTATTATTCGATACAATCTAAGAATACATGGGCCGAACCTAACCAATATGGGCCTTACCGTTGCTGCCTCCTAAATATAGAATGGATTCGAATAACAAACCTTGGCAAATTTCCAATAGAGGCTTTTATTTGCAGTCCTTCTAAGACATTGGAACATCTTCAGGATTTTCAAAAAGAACAGGCAGGGTAGGGGAAATACCTTGGCTCTATTTTTCAAACATAATCTGTTGTTAAAAGAAAATTATATTAAAAAAAAAAGAGGGGGATGTAACGATGATACAATTGTTATTATCCAGAATTATTTAAGTCCATCACAAAAGTATCATTAATGAAAAAAAATATTATGTAAGCAATAATGGAATAAAATTATTCCAATAATTAAGTAATTTAAACATATGTGCAAATAACACATCAATATTTCCATTAGCCATGAATATCGTCACTATTTGATGAATCATAATATATAATTGAAGTTCATGTGGTTGTATTTTAAAAAAACTTATTATAAAATAATATGATTAAATAAAAAAAAACTAACAAAAATTAACAAAATAAAATAAAAAAGAACAAATTAAATCGAACTGGAAGCATAAACAAATAAACAAATAAATCAATTAAACAAAAACAAAATAAATCAAAAAATTAAAAACATCTTTCCGAGATAAGAAATCAATCATCTAAAAAGCAAAAAAAAAAAAGTACAAAACATGATGTAATCAATATACTTCATCATAATAATAATGTTAATAAATTGAGGAGTTAAGTAATAAAATGTTTTGTTTTTTTGTCAAAAATTTACATTGAATAAATAAAGAAGTTGATAGTATTAACAAGAAACTAAAACTATAAATGACCTATTTCCCCAGAACCGATTCTATTTTTATAAAAAAGACAAGTTAGACAAATATAATTCCTTCCGCATAAATTCTAATTTTAAATTAATATGATTTCAAATCACTGCTCGAAATATAAATAAACGTAGAAACATCTTAGATAGTGTTGTCCAAAATCGGTCTTGGACTTGCATTTTGCAAGACCAAGACCAAGGCCGCCTAATTGTTGCAAGACCAAGACCAGGACTGGTAAAAAAAAAACCGATTTTTTAAATAAAAATTAGGACAAAATAGTTACTAATACTTGACAATCTTAGTTACTATATGTTAATAATTGGTATAACCAATATACCTTTGTATTTTAATCCTCTAACTTTTCATTCGGACTTAGTTAGGATTCTCCTATATAAAAAATTACAGTAATATCTCTATAGTAATAAGCTAATAAGTAACTGCGAGACTCTTGCTCAAGACCAAGACTGAGTTTGCAAGACCATGACTCGTCTCGGTCTCGCATTTGGGCAACACTAATTCCCGAGTCCACTAAATATAGAAGACAATTTTAAAATGGAGTTTATTTTTTTATATTTAATTTTAATCGACTAAGTGCTTTTTAGAATCATTTTTAATTCATTATTACTCTTAGTTTAAAAATATAATGAGGTATTCCTTTCAAATAAGATGCGTTGTCAATAAAACAGAACATCGTTGACAAATCGTCGGAGCAAGCTCTCGACAAGCATAGTACATTTAATGTTTACACCAAGAGAAAATTACCGTTTAGTTAAACTGAAAAAAAAGTCAATAAATATGCTTCTAAAATAGCATATCAAGTCATAAAAGTAAATAATTCACTAAAATACCAAAAAATATTTTCAGTAAGTTCAGGTAACAAAAGTATTTAATACCATATGTAACCATGAATCATTCATTATTTGTGAAAAATACACATTTTTAACTGTAATGTTTATAAAAGCAGTTTGATGCATTTTATAGTTAATAATAGTTAAAGGATTAATAATGGTATTTGCTTCTCATAAACCAAAAACTGTTATTCTGTGGTAGGGTTTCTATTTCATAGCACAAAAAATTGGCTTTGCTTCCTATGCTGCTATTGAACACAGAGTCCTCGTAATGTTTAAGGATTAACCCTAGATATAAAGTGTGTTTTGCCAAATTCTAGTGTTATTAACATGATAACATATAATTAATGCATAAATGTTTTGACAGGGGCAAACTTCGCCTTCAACATCTACGACTTCGATGGTGCTGGCAGCGTCGACGCCTTCTACCTGGGTCACTGCCTCAGGGCTCTTGGCCTCAACCCCACCCTTGCTCTCGTTGAGAAATTGGGCGGCACCAAGAAGAAGGGTAAGCTACCCAACATTTGTTGAGAAAAAAAATTATATTTTATGTATGAAGAACTATGACTATTTACACTTATAGCTTCAAGTCGTTTGCAGTGTTACCACGCGCTTTGTGACATATCCTCGTATCTCAAACCTCACACATCCTCGTACACTTGTAAAAATTCGTGTTATTGTAGGTTCAATGATATTGTTTTTTTTTCTGCAAAATTAGGTAAAGGCTTTGTTTATTTGTTCAATTAGTAAATTTTAAAACCTTTTTACATTATTTTTTAAGTTAATGGGTTAAGAAGTAAAATGGGTTTAATTTGGGGTACGAAATAAGTTTAATAAACATACATATATTTTTAGAAACTATTGGAAAACGTTTTATAAAAATTGAAATAGCAAAATAAAATTTTTAAAGGATTCAATATTCCTATCATTATTCAAAATAAAGGTAAAACGCATTATTTTGACTTCAACGAAACTAGGTGAAATAGTAATGAAATTAATAAACATTAAAGTCATTTTTTCTAAAAATGGTGAAATATTGTTTTTAATTTCTTTTATCTGGAAAATTAAAATATATATATATAATCAAAGTTTTATGAAGGAAATAATAATCATACTTTATATTTTATTTTATACTCTATAAAAATAAAAATAAAAAATTTAAAATTACGGTACCAATTTTTTTATGTTTTTATTTATCAATAAAATTTTTAAAATATGTATATACAATCACAGTTTTATGAAGAAAATAATAATCATACTCTAATCGAAGCAGATATAATTGCAATTTATTAGTTTAAAAAGCAACAATAGTTAAGTATTACACATTAATATAAATAATAATTCAGTAAAAATAATTGTAAAAAAAATCTAAACTTTATTAAAGTTTAGATTCATTAAAGTATATCTTGCATACGCCAGCAAAAATTATGTACGATGTACACGGTTGGTTGATCTTCTTAACTCGTACAATACGTTAAAATCTCGTAAAAACAATACGGGTACTATATTTTGTAGTGGTTAAAAACTGTAATTTCTACTAAATAAAATCTATTTTTTTTTTTTCATAATTGTGGGTAAATGGTTTACTGTCGTGAATAATGAAGAAAAGAATAGTTGGGGTGATCAGTCAAATAAGAAGACAAAAATAAATGATAATATTTATTTTTGCCTTCTTATTTGACTGATCACACCAACTATTCTTCTCTTCATTATTTTTTTTATTGTTTTTATGTAACGAAATCATTTTTTATCATAAATTTTATCAATAATAGTTGATGTTGGAATCAAAATTACGCAAATATAAACCAAAAAAGACCTTACAAATATTGGAATGAAAATTAAATCTTTTAAATGAGATTCGTCAAAATATAAAATGAATTAATACAGTGGAACTGTCGTTAATTCTCTAGTATTGGTTAAGGATTGAAAAAAAGTTTTTTAATCTTACTGAAATATGAAGTTACAAAATGAATAAGAAGATATCTTTTAGTTTAATGCATACATGAAATTTAATATGTTTAATTTAACCCAATAGAAAAATCGTTTAGATCACTAATAGCAGTTATTTAATTGCTTGGCATATAATCTATGGAACACTTCCTTTTGAATATGTGCCAGTTAAGAAAAAATAAATACTATTTCAGATCTTGATTTTTTGTTTTGGTTTCGAGTTACCTTGCGAGGTTCGAGTAACACCTATTTAGATTTGATTTCAATCGGAACTAGATGGTAATCATGCAATATTAAAGAAAAAAAATAAAGATCCTGTAATCTTCAAAAAAATTTCATAATTATCAAAAATCCTAACTTCAACGAATTATCGTTAGACTTAAAATACAAATAAAACATATATATTATTTTGTTAATCAGTGATTTATCAATTGAACATTTATCCAGGAACGTAATGATAAAATGATCAACGTATTATTAGGGCAATAATATGTGATACTCTGTATATTCCAAATAATGGAAAATAAATAATTTATAATAGTTGTCGACTAGTAGCTGAGTAAAAAAAGACAGCATTTTGACTAAAAAACGTGAATGCTTAACCTTCTGAAACTAGACCAACACCTTTTTTTCAACAATCGAAACAAAACTTAACAAAGTTAGTGAACTTTCTCATAGGCAAACATCAGAAATATACCAGTGGTAACTGTAACTGTAATCCTCTTAAAAAAGAAATCTCTCAATGAACAAAATACAAACATATTTTGTTTTTTGTAGACTTAAAAATATATGACTTTACTTTTTTAAAGACCATAGTTGGACATTATTTATCTTAGATAATTGGCAAAGGCTTTCGAATGATCTGATCCATTATTTCATATTTTGGATCAAGATAATAGCACTGTTCCTTATCTGAAAATAACGAATTATTTGAATTTATCGTTCATCTTTTATCTTGGATAATTATTTCAGTATAAAAAATATTCAACAGATGAAAATGAAACATTATCAACATAAATAAAATATTATGATAAATATCACTTGCAAATAAAATAATACTCCTATACCATGAATCCTTTCTCCAATTATTTATAGATATTCGTTTTATTTATTGAAAAAAATTGTGTATGATATATTTTATTAAGAATTCAAATTATTCTGGCAAAAATTTACTTAATAAATATTCAACTTAAATGCTTACTAGTCCTAGTTAATATTATGTATAAAGTTGATTTAAACAAATTTAAGGGGTAATTATAAAATTAAAAATTTTACTCTACCAAAACAAAAATTAGGTTCCTTCACAGAAAAAAAAAAAATTGAGAAAAGCTTTGTAGATATGACAGATCCAAACAGAGCCACTACATCATGTAATAAGACAATCAGACTAGCAACCTAGTAGTTGCAAGATATTAAACAAAAACATTCACAGAAGCAATCAACTGAATTAAAGAAATATGCTTTTGAAAAATCAATTCCAAATCTACTTATGCAAGGAAATTTTATAATTTAACTTAATAATTATGTTTGCACAAAATAATAAAGTAATTTAATAACTAAATGCCTTCTATTTATTTTCTAGGAGAAAAAACCCTGACAGTTGAAGAGTTCCTCCCAATCTTCTCCCAGGCCAGGAAGGACAAGGACACTGGTGTCTATGAAGACTTTGTTGAATGTATGAAGCTCTATGACAAAGCTGAAAACGGTTTGATGGTTGGTGCTGAGCTTCACCACATTCTCCTTTCTCTTGGTACGAGTTTTAAAAAAAAATTATCCAAAATAGAAAATATTAATATATATGTGTGTGTGTAAAATTAGTATACATATATTTAAATAGCAATAGCTGAAACATCAAGTTTGATTAGTTTTCAAATAAAACTTAAAAGGGATGAAACTGTCCAATGCAAGAAATAAAATGACAATCTCAAGAAAAATACTAATAAAAACTGTTAATGTCTTAAATAAATGTTAATGAATTCATTCTGCATTTCATAGTTCAGCTAACCAAGCCAATTGATTTTTAAAGGGTTGAGAATATTTTTTTATTATGCAATCATCTTACTTTTAATGAAAAATAAAATCTCCATGCTAAAATAATTGGCTTCTAATGTATCAGTTTCTAAGATAATTAAAAATTAACTTTAATACATAATTTTAGGTGAGAAACTGAATGATGCTGAATGCAATGAAGTCCTCAAGGACTGCCTGGACCCTGAAGATGAAGATGGAATGATCCCTTATGTTCGTAAGTATCTTAAAATTAACCAGCAGCTAGATGTGAACAAGTTAGAACTGAATAAAGTGTATATTGGTATGGTTATTGTTGACCATAGATTTAATTTAAGGAGAAGTTGGTTGAATAAGTGAGATACTAATTCAACATTAATGTTTATTATTTTTTTTGTATCTTGTTATTTTTAGCCCTAATTAAGACCTATAACATCAGTCAAAACGTAATCAATCAATAAATATAAGTTCCATGTATCACATATTTGACTTCTTAGACCCTTGATCAACTTCTCCTTGAATGAAGTTTAGCATAATAGTTTAGTTTTCCCCTAATAATGAAAATTATTATGTTATGTTGCTTGATGAATGATAAAAAAAAATTGCTTCGTTTGGAATGATCTCAGCATTGTTAACAACCTTCCCTATCATGTTAGTTAGTTACTTTTATGTAGTTTACTTCCATGCACCATCCAATTCTATAATAATAATACCTGTAGAAGGTTTATTCTTCAGGATCAGCCAAATGAATATATTTTGATAACAGAAGTTTGTAGATCTCAATTCATTTTCTAATGTTTTCAAAACATAGACCTTCTTATAACTTGGTTTTATTAGATTTTTTAAATGTTTAAATTTTACCAACACTATTTAACAATACTTACATTAAACAAAAAAAAGAGACTGAAAATATTTTTTTTAAATGATCCATCATTTCAGATTAATTATTTTTAATTTTGAATTGAAATTAATTCTTATCTTAAATTTACTATATTTTACTTAAAATTGATTACAGATAATTTATAATCTTGTTATATACACATATTTAAGTCTCATATAATTTGAAATATAAAGAAATTGACCAGGAATGACAATACATATAAAAATATCTCCTAAGTCATTCATGTACATATGACTTAAGATGTATATATATTTAACAAGTTCAGTATTTTTTAAGCATTTTAGTTTATTTAGGTATTAGAATGTAAAGAATGAATGAATGTTTTTTTTTTACCACCTTGATTTTAGAGAATGTTATCTTCCTGCAAGGTAGAATAGTTTCCTCTAATTAATTTTTCCATTCCAGCATTCCTCAAGAAGATGACTACCGTTGAAAAATGGTGAATTAATTAAATGTGAAAATCCAAAATATATTAATTTACAGCATATATGTTTTACTACATTTCGTAAGTTACATAATTAAAAATAAAAATATCGCTTCAAGATAACCTTCACAGCTATTACTATTTGCTTTTTTTTTTTTTTTCTAAACATTGCTTTTTTAATTTACTTACTGTTCATTTGATAAAACTAATTTTATATTATTTAAAATTTAAAGGCTTTTACAACAAAAGATTTGTTCTTATTTCTTAATACTGGATCAATTACAGTCATCAAAGATTTAAATAAACTGTACAGATACAAATGACGCATATTCAGGCATTTCCAGTTTAACCAGTTTAGTTAGTTTTTTATTGGTCTCTTGTTTATTCTACATTTATACATAATTAATAATAAATATGTATTTTTAATTTTAAATTGTTAAATCTACTACAAAAAAATGTTATAAGTTTATGCTACTCTACACTAACGAATCCAGGATTTAATTTTGGGGGCTTCAGCGCGAAAGATTTTTTTATATATATATATATATATATATATATATATATATATATATATATATATAAAAAAAAATCTTATATATTATATATATATATATTAGGATAATTACTTCAGAAGAAATAAAGAAACTAACAACTTATTAGAAATGGTGTTTAAGTGATTTTTTAAGTCCTATTAAATGTAATTAGATGAACAATAATACTTTTAGAGATAATGTTTTTCATAAAACAGTTTTATTGTTTAAAACAGATTTTTTTGTTGCTTTATTCTCAAATTATTCCATTTTTAAACAGGAAAATATTTATTGCGACAAGTTATTTTTCAACAAAGGTAAACAGTTTTAGAAAGACTATTATAAGAGGTTTAACAAAGTATTTTAGATTGATTTGAAAAAATTATGAAAATCTGTTTTGATAATTCATGGAAATAGATGTACAATAGAAAAGGATAAACATGAAATTTCTTATTATGGGCTTCACTTTCATTTGATTTATTCTGTTTACTCAAATTCTATTTGATTCATTTGTAAATAAAAGTATTTACTTCCGATAAAGTCACCGGTCTATTATTATAAAAAATAATGTTCAAGTATAAATAATTTGTAAACTCATAAAGTGGACAATGTGAACATTGAAAAAATATTAAATGTCATTTTTAAATTTTTTGAGGAATCAATCAACAATTAACTGTAAAAACAACAAATTCTAAAGTCTCATTTCCATATAAAACTAATATTACTTAGCAATTTTTAAAGATTTCTTAATAAAAATTCTGTTATTCCTATAATGAACATAAAACAGTTTAAAATGAACTATCTCCACCATTTACTTTATTTTGATTTTTGTTTTTCCTTTATAACAATTAACGATTGACTAATAAAATAACGAAATATCTGAAAAATAATTTTCAGATCATTGATTTTCTTTTCAGATTATTGTTGTTTCAATAAGCTGTATTTTTTAAACCTACATTTATGCATATTTAATTTTAATTTATCTTCTAATGATCCGTATTTAATCTTTTAATATTATTTTGAAATTTTATTTTCTCTGTAATTACTATATTTGTTTATTTTAACTTTTTTTTTTATGTCTTAACACATTTCTTAAGCCTTTAATCTTTTTTTTTTTTATTATTTTACAAATAAGGGGATTAGAATGATAGTAAGGTATTAGTTTTGCTTTTTGTTAAGAAAACAAATGTTTTGTTAAATACTTATGTACTAATATATTATGTGTGTGTGTGTGTATATATATATATATATATATATATATATATATATATATATATATATATATATATATATATATATATATATATATATATATATATATTATTTCAGAACATAGTTTGCACTTTAATGTTACATGATATATTTATATCATATACAATATATTTATAAAACATTAACTTTCTGAACAAAAAGCAAAATTGACTTACTCTAACATCATTCCAGCCCTTTCAAATCTATGTTACTGACAACAAGCTCATATATGTTGCCCAGATCAGGAATAAATTGTTGAAAATTCTGAGTTTTCAGTAAAGTAGAACTCCAATTTATATATGAGCTTTCAGTTGACAGAATGATTAATTTCAATTTCAAAATTTTTGAGTAAAATCATTTTAGTGATATTTCTAGCTGGAAAAGTTATAATAAATGTACAGACAATGAGTGAGTTGATTCAAGAGTAGGTGATTGCAGTGGTGAAATATAGAACTGTGAATAAAGGTATACATTTTCCCACTAGAAATATCAGTAAAATTAATAATAAAAAAATGTTGAAATTAGAGTTAGTCATTCTGTCAACTGAAAGGCTCATATATCTGCCATATCTAAAATCATTATTATCCAAAAATTTATCCCCTTCACCAACTCAACTCTTTTCAATTTAAATGATTAATTAATGACAATTATCTTTAATAGATCACAGATCATTATGTGAGACTAGCTACACTGATATATTACTCATGTTACAACAGCAAGCATTGTCTTATGAAAAGAGCATAAAACCATTGCAAAAAAGATATTTGAAAAATTAAATGTTAAAATCTTTTCAAATAACATAGGTTTATTTATATTTACTTATATATAAAATACTTATCTAAGTTAATACTGAATTTTAATAAATGTCGTCATCAATAATCTTATATTACTTATCATGTCATTACAAATCCGAAATTTCTCATTATTTGGAATTGCTCTCCCAAGTATTTTTATTTAAAGTTTCTAATGTAATTTAAAAATTTTATTGATATTGATCATTATAGAAATCTCATAGTTTCATATTTTGATATTTTCAAACAACTTTTTGTTCCTGACTTGGCTATTTTAAAACAAGTTTTCGATCAAGTTCAACATCAATGGTTGATCTAAATTAACTACTTTTTCATTTGTGGCTCTATATTCTTGATTAATTAAAATTATTTTATTTTATATATTTTTTATTCCAAAATAACATTATTTATCAGTATAAAAACTAATAATTTTAAAACATTTTTCAGCATTTTTGGCCAGGGTGTGCGAACAACCAGTGCCAAAGAGTATTTCTCCCTTTTAAATATAAAAATGTCTATTATATGAACATCAAATATGAACAAATGGATGCTTTTATCAACATCAAAATAAGACCTGTTGAATGGCTGATGATCTGCCTTAACACCATGAATAAAAGCATACAGAATAATATCCAAATATTTCTAAAAAAAATGTATAGATAATCGTAAGATTTAATAAAGATCATGCTGAGAGTTCTTTGTAAAGATTGTTTTCCCTTTTATGTCCTCTTGAACCATTTGCAGTTTTAGTAATATAAGAATTTGCTATAGATACAATAATGAAATATCAATTTTTACTTGTTTTATATTATATGGATTAATATTTATCTTATTTTATTATTTTTATAACTGTAATTTTATTTTATCTACAAGTCAATCATTTATACCTTTTCTATGATCTGAGTCAGTAGAAAATGTATCCACTCATTACTAAAGGAAAAATAGCATACTTTAATTAAAAGTAAAAAAAAAAAGTTAGAAGCAGTAATCATGTATTATTTTCCCTCTCACTAACACCTAATTAGCACATCTATTTTGATGAATGTTTGATTCTCTGTTAAACTGAGTTGCCAAAGATCTTTAAGAATTTGTTTTTAATGATTGGTGAGGAATTTAATAATAAAGATAGTTTAGGTAGATAGTTCAAAAAAAAAAATCAAATTCCTTTTCTGGTTTTAAAGAAAATCATCAATATATATGGGATGTATATCTTTTGTAATGATTTTTTTTTTTTTTGTATTTATTGAAATAAATTATTAAATCACACTGTCAAATTACAGAAGCATATTAATATATTTCATGTTTAGAAACGTTTATTTATTGTTATAACAAAATAAAAACTAATTAAAAAAAAATTTACTTGAAATAATTGATTAGATAAGAGAAAATAATAAATAACCATAGAAACAAAATTAATTTTAGAATAGCAGTAAAAAGTAGCATTATGGTGTTTTAATAACCAAGCTGAGAAACCAGGTATCTTTAAAGGCTTAGAAAACATTCCTATAAACACTTTTAAGATAACATATTTACTTATCATTCCGAAAATCTGAGATCTACAAGAGAATATTGACTGTATCCACAGACGGGCAGAAAAAAATGAACTGAAGCTGAACAGAGACAAAACTAAGGCTATTCTTATCGGCTCCAGGTACCTCATTAATTCTCTTCATTTCTCTCCTCAACTTCACTTCAATAACTTCCACCCCCCTCCTCCATCCATTTCTTTCTGATAGTCAAGAATCTCGGAGTGATCTTTGATCAGAGTCTGTCTTGGAATAACCATATTTTTCAAATTGCCTGTAGATCCATAATTATCCTTAAACAATTCCTACGATTCCGTGATTCTATTCCGAAGAAACCAGACAGTACCTTGTAACATCCCTTGTTTTCCTCCCCTTCGACTACGTTTGCTTGGTGTATGGAGGACTGTCCACAAGACTGGAGGCGAGACAGAAGAGACTCATGAATTGCTTCATAAGATTTATTTATGGGATTCCCAGGTGTTCTCATGTTTCTTGCTGATACACCGAGTTGAAGTGGCAACACCTAATTCTCAATGGCAATTCCTTCTTGGTATTTTTCTTCTCCAAGTCCTCAGAACCAAAAACCCTCTCTTAGAACTCATTACTTTACGCTCCTCTGTCCACTCTCTCAATACCAGATCTCAACCTATATATTTATATATCTCCTCTCATAAAACTCTAAATAAATTTCTTTCAGCGAATTTTACATCATTCATACTACTCCCTTCTGGAACTCCTTACCCATCTCTATACTCCGAACCACGTCCATAAATTCTTTCAAACACCTTCTGTTCCACCACCTGCTACAAATTCAAAGTTCTGCAAGCTTGGAAGAATTTTTAGGTTATGTAATTACGTTGACCACCAGCCATTTTATTATTATTTATTCACTTCTTTTTCTCTCACAGTATTTCCAGTATATATTTGTATTTTCCTTTGTATTTTTTGTATATATTTGTATTAAATCTACATACCCGACTAATGCACATATTTTTTGAATTCTGTTATTATTCTAAGGGGATTTTAATACCAGAATAAAATTATTTTCCATTTCATTTCATATATTTATATTTATAGAGAAAATGAACATTCACTACCTACTACTGAGGAAACTTGACTAAATATGCTTCAACTGTCTGAGTTTTGAAAAATCACCATCTAATTCCAGGCAATCCAATGGCCTGCCTCTTTTTCTTCTACCACCTGGCCGTCCCTCCATCACTACTTTAGGGAGCCTGCAATATTCCCTTATTTCTCTAGCGTAGCGTTCTAAACTTTTTAATATAGTTCTTTTATTTAACTTTTATACAATTGATAGAAAGGCCACAAGATATTTTGGAAATAGAATTCATCATCTACAACTTCATTTAAAGAGAAACAATAAGATAGGCTTTCAACTCAAATATAAGTTCACTGTCGCCTGGGCCCAATTCCGTCACTACTCATATATGAGTCCACTATCATTAAAGGTTTAATAGCTTTTCTTCATGGAGTGTGAATGTCCAAAACTCATTTCCATACATAACACCTGGTTGCAGGACCGTCTTTTATACTCTTATTTTGAGAGCTCTGGGTAAATCTTGATTCCTAAAGATTTTTGTCAGGGAACAATAGCACATATTACCAACTGTTATTCTTGCCTTTATTTCTTCTCTTATATTACTATCCAGTGTAATATTAGTGTCGAGATACTTAAATGGTGACACTCTTTCAAAACAATATCCTCTCAAAACAACAGGTCTCTTGATAAATCTATTACCTAACTGAAACATTTTAGAACACCAATAAAAAGTAGCACAATGGTGTGTTAACTACCAAGATGAGAAACCAGGTGTCTTAAAAGCTTTAGAAAACCTTTTTGAAAGAACACTCACATATAGTCATACATATAGACAACATAAACATATTATATTCATTAATTACTAAAAAAATCATAACCCAGTGACTGAGAAAATAGGACTAAATATGCTTCAACTTTCCAGATTTTGAAAAAATCAAAGGAGGTAAAATAGGTGAATGTACACTCAGACATAGAGGACAACTATTGTCAAAGAGATTCTACACTCTTACAGTAAGATTCCAATTTCCCATATCAAAAACCTAATTGCCCATGAAATGGTTACTAATTAGAGCAGCATGTTAACGCTTTGACCAAATCACTTAAACTCGACAAATGTATTGCATAGATAACATCATGCATCATAAAAAAATATAAATCAAATAATTACATAATTCCTTACAGAATACGGTAAGACGAAATATTACTTTCAAACATTTTATCATCATGGTAACTGATAGATGTGATGAAGATGGACAGATTAAAGTTTTCAGACTGATAATATATGATTGCAGATTAAATGATTTGAATTGATACAGGACATAATATAGAAAAATGGGAATTAGAGACAAATCACATTACTTTTTATTAATTGTGGGTTGATGTTTGACTGTCGTGAATAATGAAGAGAAGGATGGTTGGGGTGATCAGTCAGAAATAAAATGGCAAAAATAAATAATAATATTTTTTCAACATTTGCCAACATTTCGACCTGAAATTCAGGCCTTCATCAGGGCTAAGAAAAGAACCAGATAACAAGGTATGAGAAACATAAAAGGTATAAAAAAACAATAAAAAAAATTAAAGTAAAATGAAGTAGATAAGTGAACATTAAAGTAAAATGAAGTGGCTAGAATAAAAACAATAACAAGATCTAAGAAATAAATAATAATAACCGTTACAAAGTGTGGACTAATGAAGTATACATTGTCAAAATAAGGGAACATAAGAACTAAAAATGGTAATCTTAGAATAAAATGTAAAACAGAGAAAAGGAATATAAAGTTATATAAGGAAATAATAGATATAAATAGAAGATTGAGATATTGTAAAATCTATCAAAATATACTAATTACCATTTTAGTACTTATGTCACCTTATTTTGATTATGTTTACTTCATCAGTCCACACTTTGTAACGATTATTATTATTTATTTCTTAGTTCTGGTTATTGTCATTATACAAAGTGTGGACTTATGAACTAAACATAATCAAAATAAGGTAACATAAGTACTAAAATGGTAATTAGTATATTTTGATAGATTTTACAATATCTCAATCTTCTATTTATATCTATTATTTCCTTATATAACTTTATATTCCTTTTCTCTGTTTTACATTTTATTCTAAGATTACCATTTTAGTACTTATGTCACCTTATTTTGACTATGTTTACTTCATTAGTCCACACTTTGTAACAGTTATTATTATTTATTTCATAGTTCTTGTTACTGTCATTATTCTAGCCACTTCATTTTACTTTAATGTTCACTTATCTACTTCATTTTACTTTAATGTTCACTTACCTAATTCATTTTACTTTAAGTTTTTGGTACTTTTAGTCTAAGGGGCCGTTTTGAAACCTCACTTCTTATCTATCTTATCTAACGTCATGTCATCATGTTACATAACCTCCCTCTTCTTATCCCGCCAACTTTTGAGTTATTGCATTGTTTGGTTTTCAGTTATTCCCTTATTACGTTCACTTATTAAAGGACTGTTGGAAAGGATACAACACCCGACAACTGAACGAAGCAAACTATGACCATTTCCAAGTGAATCACCGGTATAATTTTGTTGATCCATCAACTGGGGTTCATACTCAACACATAGAAAGATTGTGGGGCTCAGCTAAGTGGAGAAATAAAGTACATAGAGGAACTGCCAGACAACACCTCGATTCATATTTGTGCGAATTTTTGTGGCGGCGGGTTCACAGACAAGAGGACTCGTTCCTCGCTATTTTAAGTAGCATAAAACAATTTTGCCTTCCAAAATAAATAAGACAAAAGGAAGTGAATAATTAACTTAAAATAATTTGTATATACATTGTTTATAGTGTTTATATTTTTTCTTTTCTATGTAAATATGTTCTTTTAAATTTGTTATGATGCCGATGTTATGATTATAATTTGTTATGATGTTTGATGTTTTATATGTACATATCTTCTTAAAGTGTTTTTTATTATTTAATTAATATATTTGCCATCAAATAAAAGTATTTTTGTTGTTACTACATTTGTTTTTGTATCTGTTTACACTTTCAATAATACTAATTTAATACAATAATACGAAGATGTGAAGTAGGAGAAGGCTTATCACTGCGTTATGGGAGCTATCAGTGTTCAGGTTATAAACATTGCCAGATAGCAGTCAGTAGCGGCCCCTTAGACTAAAAGTACCAAGTTTTTTTTGTTGTTTTTTTTTTACCTACATTGTTTATGTTTCTCATATCTTGTTATCTGGTTCTTTTCTAAGCCCTGATGAAGGCCTGAACTTCGGGTCGAAACGTCGACAAATGTTGAAACAAATATTATTATTTATTTTTGCCATTTTATTTCTGACTGATCACCCCAAACATCCTTCTCTTCATTATTTTTTATTAAATTTAAAAAACACTAAAATTCTAAAACAAATTGGCTTTGATCAACCGCCTGATTTTTTTCATTTATACATTTATACATTTGGTTACTTTAACAAGTAACAAAGTTTCTAAACTCAATCATATGTATTCTAAACAAAAAATATGTGTAGATGTCTTCTAATGGCATGGAATATACATGAAAAAAATAAATTAACTCAACTATACAAAATATGTATACTTCAAATTTTTCTGTAATGGTGGTATTGGGTACTTATCTATTCAGTAACATAACTTACTAAATTATATTTTTACCATTTTTGATAATGCCAAGTAATTAATTGTTTCAAATGAATACATTTTATCATTTATAATTTTTGTTAAACTTTCTTATGTACAGAAATACATACCTAATACTACTGAAATTACGGTGTTAAGTAGAAGTGAAATAAGTGAATCACACCAGAATTTTTTTTTTGTTGATCATTGTTAAACATTTCAAAATATTTTTTCTCTCGAAAATAATTAAGGATTATTTTTATGAATTTTCGTTTGTCGAATCAACTCAAGCAACAAAATTTCAATATCAGATGCGAAGTAAAGTAAAAATATGGTGATACATATTAATAAAAACCAATAAATATTTTTTATTCAATTTTCTTACTTGAAAAATCAGAAATGTTTCACATAGTTTATTAATAACAAACTTATTATTAATATCTGATCTTCATTTTATTTCCATCAGCGACTTCTAGCATTACTTTCAACAATAATCAGCTAAATTGTTTTGCTTTTGTCTCACTTTTCGTGAAACTGATTTAAAAATAAGAAAGCAACCTTATCTGGAAATTCTTTAGATTCTGAATCCAAATCGAGAGTGTAATCTTTAGGTTTTTACGGAACGAGTAATAAAAAGGGGAAAATGGCGGGATTGAAGAGTGGGTATTGGGATAATAAATACTTCAGTTTATTTTGCTGCTAGATTTTTATCTATCATAGAAATTAACATTCGTCCATGTTGTTTTGAGGTTCCTTCCAAAATGACCTATATTTATTTTAATTTTTCGTGGAAAACAAACTAAAATATTATCGCTGCCAGTTAAATTGAAGAAATGCACGATCTTGTCTCCTCTCGTGAAGAATTTCGCGTTAGTTTTGTCAGTATAGGCTGCAACAAACAGTTTTCCACCTCATTAAGAATCCACCAGGCATTAAAAAAAGGGGTTGTTCCCTGCAGGTATGTTAGTATTCTCTCTTAAATTGCCATTATATTCGTTCCATAACGTTTCTGAGATATGTGCATTTATCATTTTAATAATTACAAGATTTATACATTGTGATGAAATTCTAACACTCACACATACATATATATACAGGATTTTTAAATTTTAATTATTGCTTTGAGGAGCCAGTATTAAACCTTGGAAAAATTCTGCCAAGATTGGACGAATTGAAGAAATGTTCGAGCCCAGCCGAACTGAGAAAAATCTGTCTTTGTATTGTATACACTTAAGATACACCTGTCAATATTGAGTCATTAACAGCTACTTATGGATACGACACATCTTGTTTCACAAAACATCTAGACTTTACAGGAGCCTCAATAACTTTACATCACTTACCTAAATTACAAGATTGATTCAAATTATAGAAAATTAGTCTTCATCATGACAAATCCAAATATTTACTCTATGAAAAAAAAACCTGTCCTTCAGTTTATGTTGACATCAACCAAATTCCTCAAACGGAAGTATGAGGCCCGCATGTAAAAATGAAACGTAAGGTACTTAACAAATGACTCAAACTACTTTACGGTATCGCTAAAAAGGCACATTTACAAAACTTCAAATCTTCCAATCGAAATTGTTACTACCCATAACAAATGCAACTTGATAAGTGACTAACAACACTCTACATACTGAACTCCAACTTCCAACATAAAACGACCCTTTTCAACGATTTTATACAAATGACATGAAAAAAGATTAATAAGAGACATGGCAACAGCCTGGTATAGCCCTGAATATGAGACAGAGACTAAAATGCGTTGGATGAGAGATTTCATCTTAAATAACCTAAGTAATTGAAACAAATCAGAGAAGAGGTGCTGCTGAGTACTGTCCTTACCCATGTCATTACTTATCGTATTTTCAGCACATTTGCCGATTGTCCACATAAAGTTGACAGATGCAAATAAATGTTGTAAAGCAAAATAAAAAATAAAAGAATTATTGCTTTCAAAGCTTTTAAATGAGTATTGATTAAAGTAATATTCCTAGAACTGATAAAAAACAATATAAAAACTGTTGAAAGAGAAGTAAAAATTCAAAATACGCTGATTTCGTGCAGTAGATTTGTTTCTTTATTATCACCATATCTTGATGCTATAATTTTTGTTTGTTTCTCCTTTTCGCTTATTAGACTCAACGGAGTTTTCCCGGGCTAGGGGAAGAGGGCGGGGGATTAATGCCATAGTTAAAAGCCACCGGACACTTGGACGCGAACTCGTACTTATTTTAATCTTATTTTTACCCGACAACGGGCCATCCCGGCCCAGCTATAAAATGTTTAATCTCAGAAGATGTTTAATCTCTGAAAAAGAGCAAGATCTAAAACAACCGTTAGGAAAAGAAAAAAAAACACACACAATTAGAAACAGTAAAATTTATTTTATTATTCACTATTTATCATAAAACATTCAGGAGATGAACAAAGTTTTTTTACGATCATCAGTTCAAAAGATATTTATTTTCAAAGGAGCTATTCAGACTTACAGATAAGAACATCATATTTGACGGCTGAAGGGGTATCATGTTTTCCAAAGGTTTATTTATAGCTATCTTTACCATAGTCGTAAATCGTAAATTATTGTTTATTTACGTAAATCGTAAATATTATTATTTATTGAACACGTCCACTGTACTTTATGAATTTTTTATGTATTAGGTTAGAAAGAGAGAGGAGAGAATGTGAGTGGGAACATGTATAGGGGGAGAGAAGGAAGAGAAAGGGTACAGAATGATAATAAATGAATGAAAGAAATAGTAAAAATTATAAAAAAAAAAGGAAAAAAAAAATAATATATATATATACGTATAAAATATTGTATACTATGCTCATACATATTGTTAATCCTATAATTGTATAATAATTTTAAATAATGTCTGTAGTGATTAATAAGTATGCTGTGTTGTTAGCAACCCAATGTAATTGGGCAGCACCATTTTATTTTATTTTATTTTATGATAATAAAGTGATTCTCTCTGGAATAATTTAATAATATTCAAAATAAATTGAACAGAAATAGAGATAAATTTCGACCAATGTACTTATTATTATGTGCACATTATTTTCATTCAATATAGGTTCATAAACTTAAAGTTTATTATGTTTAAGCAATAATTTGTTCAGGTCATTAAATAAATTCAACAGCGTTTAAGAACTAGACCAAAAATATTGATTTATAGTTCTTGGGGTAATACTCATATTAAAATACCGAGACCAGACATAATGGTCCTCCGGGCCGAATTTATCATCTGCACTACACTAATATGGCTGTATAGATCATTTTCCCGGCTCTCAGATGCGATGGATTATTTATGAATGACGTATCAAATGAAAGGAAATTTCATGGAGAAGTGACGAAACCCAATTTCGATCCTTAAATTCCTACAAAAATTTCAATAAAAGTTATTGAAAAAAAAATGAGAGGTTACGAAACTCAGTATAGTTCCAAAGGAAGTATACCTTTTAAAGCTATACCTAAAATGTACGGTTTTTGAGATAATCCATCATTTTTTCCAAATGCCTCTTAACTGCCATGGTTGCCATGGGATACTTATAACATACATATTTTAATATGTTAATGGTATTCTCATAGCTTATTTTAAAATGTTAATGTTTTAACACTTATAACATGTTTTAATAATTATAGGATTGCTATTTATGATGGTCTTCGACGAACTAAATATCTATTAAAACGGTAGATGGAGCAGATACATATATTTATTTTTAATAAATAAAAGTATATATATATATATAGCTTCTATGGCTTCTATATTCTCAGTAATAGACTTCTATACTTATATACTTTTAATGAGAGAACTACAAACCAAGATACTAACGCACCTGACAAATGGGTCTTGAGAGAGTACAATAAATAATGAAGTATAAGTTCAGAAACAACTGTGTTTATTGCTTAACTATAAAACTCTAGAAATATTTTTCTATGGCGCAATCTAATCGTTCATTGAATAAATTGTTACTTTAAATTTTGTGTTTTAATAGACTCTCTTGTTAATATTATATTTTACATACGAAAAACATCTTTTGCTGAAGTTGGATATACTTCGCATGCATTAAGGAGAGAGATATCTAATGTGAGAGTTCTCACTGTGGTGCCCTATTACAATAATTAATCCAGAAATAATTTCTTTAAAAATAAAAATAAAAAAATTTTAAGAACTGCCTTTATAAGTAGTACTTGGTAGGTAGGTAGTACTTGGTTTCATTTTTACTTGTAGATTAACTTCGCAGGTTTTTATGATTTTCAAAAATAGAGACCATAAGAAGTTGATGTGTCCTGGTTAATGAATATTTTATTGTCGTAGGCGCATATTTTCTATTCTGGTAGGGGTGAGCGAAGGAGCGAGGGACCTCCCTAAAAAGTGTCTCGGGGGTTATACCATGTATAAAAATTATGGATGATAATTAAAAAAATCATCATAATTATTGTAAAACGAACAATACAATACTTTTTTTATTTTTTATTATTATTGAAATTTACAACTGTATAATGATAAATACAACTAGTAAATATGAAATAAGTGACTTGACATGTACAACATGAAGAGAAACTAACCATTGGTAGCACTCCAATTATATTTCTATATTAGAAGGTCGCGAGGCCATCTTCTTTTCAGACGCCTCGGTGGGTTATGAGGAATAGGAGAGGAAGCAAGGTTGGAAACAAGAGGGTTCGGATGGTTCAGAAGTTTATTATGGAAGGATAGGTATCTGGATTGAGCTAAATCGGAAACTTATGGTACATTAAGGTATGGATGATTTTATTTGTGACAATGTAGGGAGCATTGAGGATTTTACGAAGGATTTTGGATTGTAGGGATTGGATACGAGAGGAATTTGAGGGTTTAGTAGAGCCCCAAAGCTCGATACCGTAAGTCCAAATAGGCCTTATTATAGTAATATATATGAGTCTTTTGTAAACAGTTAGAAGTTTAGAGCGTTTGTCTAGTAAGTACTGCAGTAGCCGAAAACGTCGGGCGATTTCTAGTCGTTTCAGTCTAGTATGGGGGTTAATACAATACTATATACAAAAAAAAACCTATGTATCTGATTATATGTTAGTAGATTTTGTGTTATTTTTTTCCGTATTAGTATATTTGAAAATATGTTAGTAAAACGATTTAATATATATTTTTATTTGTATTTAATGTTCTGAGGGAGGGAGATGAACTCTCATTTCTTCGATGCTTCAAATTTGCCGCGGGAAATGTCATAAACTATCAGGTAAAAATGGAAAGGTCCACATGGATGAATCACAAATCCTAGGATATAATTATATTTGAATATAAACTAAATTTTCAGTTATAGAAACATAAGGCGTGGTTTAATATTTGTGTAACTACGTATAGCCATCTAGTTTTCTACTTTTCATATTTCCTTAACTGATTTTAGATTACAGATTATATTCATTCATGTATGTTGATTGTTTTTGTACTTCGAAATTTTGAGGGAAGGGGTATAGGGTGACCTATTAAATACTATACCCATCTGATGAAACTGAATGTTTTTTTGTTTAACCGAGGAATATTTTGTAGTGATATAATATTCTAAATCGTGGTTTAGTGAGTACAATGACAAAGTTTTTATTTATTTTTCATAAATTCCGATTTGAGCAGAGATGACAGTTGCTGATAAAGATTCGCGGAGTGATAAGAGAGTCCCGCCCAGTGATGTTTGGATCGGGAGCTGCCTAGAGGTCTCTGCCGCGCGTCCGGGTAGTTCAGTTTGTGTCTTGGACTGCCCTAGGAGAGATGGCCGAAGCTGTCCCCCAGCACAACACAGGTACCCAAATTGAAAATCAAATACAACTTAGAAACAATTACGAAGACATATTAAAACATTAACAATATGCAATAGAAACGCCAAGTTTCCAACTGATATCGTATCATTTCTCATTTTTTATAATTAAACATTTTCCTCCCGGTTACAATTTTTTTTTTTGTATTCATATAAAATTCCTCAACGTCTTTTTCTGACCACCCAGAAGCTCAGGAGGCGCATGTATATAAAAAATTCACGCAACCCTCACACTAAACACACCCCTAAAGGTCAACAACCTAAGCCTCCCTTATGTGTGTGAGTAAGGAGAACCTTAAAGTCTTGAGTAATTTTACTGAGAAAAGTGCAATCCACAAAATTATTTTGGCATATAACGACTAAAATAGACATCCTTCCTATCGAAAGAAAAATTAAAAAAAACATGTTATCCAAATAATACGTTATCTCAATGAAGTATGTTTTTATTTATTATAAAAGAAATCTCAGAAAAATACCTATTACTTTTTTTTTTGCTGGTTGATAAATATAAAAGGGTGAAATTTTATATTTCTGCTGAATTTATGTTATGAGCAGAAAATACAAATATTTTAGTAATGTTATTATTAACAACATCAATTATGCAATGATTAATGCACAAAATAAAATTAAATATACTCCAAAAAAACAAACAATATATTTAGATAAATTTCTAAACATTTACAATTTTTTTTTTTTTTATATCATCTAAGATATAATTTAAAATTTTAGAAATAAATAAAAAAACATGTTATCCATATCATTCGTTGTCTGTATGAAGTATGCTTTTTATTTATTATAAAAGAAATCCTAGGAAAATAGATAGTACTATTTTTTGTCGGTCTAAAAGAATGATGTTTTATATTGTTGATGAATTTATGTTATGATTCTAAATAGATAATATATAAATAAGTTCAACCGAATGAAAATATTTTTAAAAAGCTATATTCAATGTTTTCTTGGAAACAGAAATAAAAATATTTTAGTAATGTTATTATTAACAACATCAAATATGCAATGGTTAATGCACAAAATAAAAGTAACGACTCAAAAAAAAAAAAAAACTGTTTATTTAGATAAATTTCTAAATATTTACAATACCTTTTTTTTTTTATATCATCTAAGATATGATTCAAAACTTTAGAAATAAATAAAACTTGACAGATTTCTTCAAAACAACTTTGGATCAACTAGTTTTTATGTTTTATTATTAGACTAATTTTATATATTGTTCACCAAAAATTTATTTATTAATTTATAATTTATTTTTGTGAAAAAATTTCAATATTTACAATATTTAAAGCTTTGATATGTTTAAAACATAAAACAAAATTATTCATGTGAATGCTCGTAATTATTTTGTACATAAAAGTTTATTTAGTCCTAATCATGGAATATTTAAATTGTTCTGTAATATATGTCATTTTATTTTAATAATAATTTAATTTAATAGAAATATATTGTTGTTATATCATATATATTTATACTGACAGCCTAAAAAAATATTAATCACGAATAATGAATTTTAATGTATTAATTATTTGGATTTTTAGGATAATTGATTACATCCTATTAATAATTTTTTAAAAATATTTTTGTATACTAAAATGAATATCAGACCAAAAATGTTCTTTATTTTGGGTTTCTGTTCGTTATAAATTATTATATAATAATACAGTGGAGGTATACCATCGGTAGTTTCTCAGGTTAAAATTTAATTTGTTATAAGATTTTTTATATATTATATATTTATTTATTTTTATTATTAAATAAACAAACGAAGGTAGGGCATGTTTTGATGCGGGGTCCCCGCCATGGAGGTTGTGAAACTGTTCAAGGTAATTGTACTATAGAGGAAGAGTAATCAGCTAATTTTAAAACGGTTTTGTCCCCTCTCGGTGATAAAGTTTAAATTTCACTCTCGAGCAAGTATTTACTCAATAATTCATTTTAAGCAGGAAATATATAATACAAATATAATATGAATAAAATATAATACTATACTATAATATATAATATAATAATACACCAGTGAAGAGAAGGCCGGCTATAAATAAATATCTAATCATTTAGTGATTATAATAAATTTTAGCAAGCATTAAAAAAAATGCCTTGGTTTTCTTGAAAATTGAGATACAAGGTTTCATCTTTGTAATGAATAAAACATGAGATTGAGACTGTGATTAATAAGAATATTTCTAATAAATAAATTTTTGCTTTGTGTGTGCTGAATTGTAGTATATTTTAATTTAATTCTCCGAAAAAACTAAAAGAGACTTAAAGGAGATGTTCTAAAAAAATAATTATGTTGATTCAGACAATTTTTTTTTTTTTTATACCCCTTGGTACGTGCAGTTGATACTGGAATAGTGATGGAAGATTTCTAAAAAAAAAAATCTTTTTTTGCACGGCGTGTATTATAATACTTTCCTTATATGAGAATGAAAATATGTTGAGAAGTCTGTATAGTGAAAAATTTGTTTCTAGCGATGGGGCTTACTAGTTTTACTTTAAAAAGATATAAAGTCCAAAAAATCTAAAATTTTGTATTTTTCTTTACATTAACGTATGCAACAAACAACAAAAAAAAAATGACATATAGGTTCGAAATTTTATTTTAAACTGATTGATTTGATATGGAATGATGAATGACACTTTACTGAATCGTTGCAATTAGTCAGTTGTCCTCAGTCTCTAGCATGAAGCTGTCAACGTGATTGCGACCTTTGTGGCCATTCGATTAGTGTAGGAGACTGAAACGGTAGGTTTGTTGAGTATTAGAAACTACCTAACAGTTTGATAGAATTGTCTGCTACCATCAAAAATGTATATGACGCAAAGTCACAAACCATTCAGAATACAGTGCACGGTATCTTCGAGATGTTTATAGGTACTTTCTTATCTTACTAGTATTCCGAAGAAGGTTGACTTTATCCTAGTTCCCAGTACCTCTTTGGTGTCTTCTTATTCCATTCCTTGAGAACTAAAAAACATCCTATATTTTTACCTCATCATTCTTTCTTTCATCCACCCCTAAGATACAAGATCTCTTAGAACAGCTCCTTTTAAAAATCCTTTATAATTCATGCTCCTTATGGATTTCCTTACCCATTTTCCATTAGTTCAGCTGTTCCCTCACTAAGCTCATTTAACAACTTTTACTTCTTAATCTCCTCAATTATTTTTACTTTATCTTTTACATTACGATTTAATTAAGTTATAATTAATGCAGCCAGGCAAAATCTATTTATTGCACATTTCTGTAGAATACTGTCTGTCTACATTCTTATGAGTATAAATGTCTCACCATAAAAATAAATTTTTATTTCCTTCCCAAGCCATTTACAAAATTTATTTAATGACAGTATTCAATACATTAATGAATAAAAATGAAATGGAATGAATGAAAAACAATTTTATTCTGGGACTGAAGTCCCTTTAGAATAATAGCAGAGTTCAAAAAATATGCACATAACCGAAATTATTAATTATAAACGGCAAAACAAGATGTGTCAACTGATTTAAAGATTATTATATATCCATTACATATGTCCTTTAGCACTACTACTATATATATTTTTGTAAGTATCTTTCTATTATTTTTTTTTAAGGAATTTATTTTCGTTCTATTTTATTGTATCAACTTATCTATTATTATTATTAGTTTTCATTTCATAATATTTTTTCCCGTAATACAATGATCTATATTCTTCCATCCTTGAATAAATAACTAAAATAAGTCATGAAATACATTATTGTTATAAATAATATAATTACTGTATATTATATATATTAATATATATTATAATTATATAATATATATAAATATATTAAATTACTATATTACTGTACGTCGGTCGTCTTCATCTTTGCGGTAGATTGCCTGTAATTGAAGGAAAAGCATTTTTTTTCTATTTATTATTCATTTTTATCAATCCGGGAAAAATTGGTTAGGAGTTACGTTTAAAAAAATGCATTTACTATAATCCAGAAAATCTTTCTTTAATGATTTTTCCGTTTCCTTCGTGAGGTAGAATGATAAATCTTTTTTTTTTTTCGATTTATGCATCTGAAATTTTTTGAATGCCAACCTCAGCAGTTTGACTCCCGTAAAGTCATCCACCCCTTTCAGAGGGTTTATTAAAAAGTCCACCACCATCCATCAACCGATGAATACCCTCTTCAGAGGGTGGGTGGTACAACAAGAGCCATGCTTTACGTTATCACTTGATCCGCTGTTTGAAAATAAATTGGTTCAAAATAATATCTCGAAAATTAATTAATAAATACAATTTATAAATATCTTTATACAATTCAAAGCAGTGCTGTAATTCTTCAGTAAATGCCATAAGGTTCTTTGCTTTCTTCAGTATTCATTACAGCTTGAGATAAAAAAAATCTTGTGACGTTGTTCTCTGACCCAATCTGAAGAGAATCACAGATGTGTGAGAACTACACGCTACTTTTTTTTTCAGATAAAATGATAACTAGCGTTCCCAATTTTTTTTCTCTCGATTCATTTAATTTTAATCATTCTAAATTACCCATCAATGAAAATAGTCATTAATCTTAAACCTGTGTTGCTATGTACATACAATATTATACTGTAACTTATAGTTATATTAGGATCCAGTTTTATTATTAATATATAGACATAATCTCCTGAAGCACTTCTCCAAATTCCCTCACATTTAACACTTTTGATACCAAGCAATGCCATGTAACGATTTATAGTTATATATATGTTTTTTTGTTGGTTTACTTCTTCGGATACTTTTAAGTATTTATTAGTGCTACCTATAGGTATATTCTCCTCAAGTATTTTCATGCTGTTGTATTTCTCTGTACCACATTTACTAGATGTATATTTATTTTTATGCAGTTGTAAATTTCATGAATAATAAAATAAAAACTTTTAAGTATAGTAACAGTAGTTCCGCATTGTGGGTCCGTATAGTGTATTTTTTAAATGTATAATTCTCGTTTCTGAAACCCACCCATTTTTCTAAACAAAATCGATTTTAATGAAATTTTTTCATGAAATATAGAAAAAAAATTTAAATAATTCTTCCGCGTTATTAGCAAAGCACAATCAAATTTATAACAACAATTTTATGTAATGAAAAATCAAATATTTTTAAGTTTAATTAATCTAAATGTTTTTTTTAAATTTAAATAAATCTTTAAAAACAATAATTGGAAATGTCAAATTAATTGAATCATAATTTATTTTTTCTAAATAATATACATATATCTACGTTACAGGTAAGCGATCTTAGTCAAATTTTGCTGATTTTGATTTTATTACCATATATGCATTCATCTGGCCTTCTTTTTGAGAATATAAGTATCATAAACTAAAGCGGTACGAATATCAGTAACAATTCAAATATAGACTTACACCAATAAGTAACGAATAACTATTTGAAACTTCTTTCCGCATTAATCTCCGACGTACAGATACGATGGTAATAATATTTTTTTTACATTGTATAGTAAATTTTTTTTTTATTCGTCGCATATATGAATATGAGATTTTGTATCTAAAGCTAATATATTAGGCACTCGAATACCAATATTTTTACAAATAAGGTGAGAGTCGATACAAAAAATGTTTGGAAAAGCATATTCTAAAAAGCTCAGGACTTTTCTTTTCCTCTTTGAATCGCTGCCAACATTTTCTTCTCTCCTCTCTCCCATTTCTTCCCTCCCCCCCTTATTCATATGGAAATCGGATTTTTCCATAACTTAGTTGCAGGCTTTATAGCCAATGCCTGCCTCTATACATTTGTACGGTAAATATAAAAATATGGTAGAAATAGCTGAATGTTTTTTTTTTATATGAATTTTATTTCTTCTTTATGGTCACATATGTTTCAATAATATTTACCCTATAATATAAACTTTTATTTTATAACTCCTACATCTTTTTACAGTGAATCCTAAACAAATAATAAAAAAGAAAACAGACTTTAAATTTCACATCATTTATTTACGAAAAAACTAGAAACCATGACAACATTGGACAAGCCTTGGAGAAAACCTAAATACAAATTGCTTCCTTTTTCTTTTTTCTTAGGAAGCTGTTTAAATTACTATTTAGTAAACAATGACCCAGCAATTGCATCCCAAATGCTTCAATCACACATCATAAATCTAGAAGAATGGTGTCAAAACTGGAGAATTAAAATAAACTCCAATAAATCCCAAAAAATTACCTTTACCCTTCGTCGTAAACCAACGACTTCCTGTCCTACAGTTTCCTTTAACAATACTCCACTTATCCCTGTTGAGCAAATCCGATACCTAGGACTACACCTGGACAAACGACTAACTTGGAATCCTCATACTAGACTGAAACGACAAGAAACCGCTCGACGTTTCCGATTACTTCAGCACTTACTAGACAAACACTCTAAACTTCCCATTAATTACAAAAGACTCATATACTTGACTATAATAAGACCTATTTGGACTTACGGAGTTGAGCTATGGGGCTCCACTAAACCATCAAATTCCTCTCGCATCCAATCCTTACAATCCAAAATCCTTCGTAAAATCCTTAATGCTCCTTACTTTGTCACTAATAAAATTATCCATAAAGATCTTAATGTTCCTTATGTTTCAGATCTGGCCCAATCCAGATACCTATCCTTCCATAATAAACTTCAGAATCATCCCAAGCCTCTCGTTTCTAACCTTGCTTCCTCTTCAATTCCTGATAACCCTCCGAGGCGTTTGAAAAGAAGATGGCCCCGTGATCTCCTAATGTAGTCATATCATTAGAGTGCTACCATTGGGTAGTTACTCAGCAAGTGTATTCATGTCATTATATCTATTATGTCCAAATTTACTTGTTGTATTTATATAATACGGTTGTAAATGTCATTAAGAAATAAAAAAAAAAAAATTACTATTTTGTTGGCAATAAAAACGTCTAGTATATAATAATTGTGTATTTGCTATAATTTATTTTATGTTAACGTTTCGGGATACAATTCCCATCTTCAGAACTTTATTCCTATCTGGTTTTCATTATAAGCTAAATACCACGCGTGTTCCTTTGTCGTAATTTTAATATTTTATTATATGTATAGATTTAATATCTGTAGCGACTACATTATGGGACTATAAATAATTTTATATTCAATTCATTCTAATAATTGCACTATTAGTTCCATAATGTAGTTGCTCCAGATATTACTTTTATATATAATAAAAAAATTTAAATTATAACAAAGAAGCACACGTGGTATTTAGCTTATAATGAAAGCAAGGTAGGAATAAAGTTCTGAAGATGGGAATTATATCCCAAAACGCTAACTTAAAATAAATGAAAGCAAATAGACAATTTGTTATACATTGGAAGTTTTTACATTTTTTTTTCGTTCGACTACACTTTTCAGCTAACAATCTCGATAAAAAAGACATTAAGTAACAGTCAGAATATTTTGTTAGCCCCATTTCAACTGCTTTAGTCGAAAAAAAAAGTCAGAAGTCTGGGAACGAAATACATTTAAATCGGTTTCAGCTAGTTGTTCTCAGGTTTAGAAAAATGAAAAAGTTCCATCGCAGAAACTCCTGCAGAAGGCGAAGTTTTTATCGGAAAGTTTTCTCTCTAACTAGGGTGGTTTCTTTCACTTCTTCTTCTATTGAAAGAGAATTTCAACATGAAGGTTATCGACGTGCCTGATAACTGCTAAAAATGTATTATGGAAATATTCTTATATATTGTACACAAACTCTTGATCGAAAAGACTTACAGCAATGAAAAAAAATCTGGTGCGCGCAACACACAACTTTCACTTACCGATCTACTTTGAATAGAAATTATTTTCTGGCAATGGTGGGCTATTATCAAAATTTTTTAAATGCATTTTAAACGGAGCTAAAGCTTAAAGCTTAAAGATAACAAGTCATTAAGACCATTATAATTACAAAATGTCTATTTAATATATCATATATATATTAAATAATATATTAAATAATCATATTTAATATATAGGCAATAAAAATCTAGTCACTCCATCTGCTTTTATAAACCACACAACATTCTTTACTTTTATAAACCACAGAATGACTAAATCCAATTTCAACATTTTTGAGTGTCATTTTAGTGATATTTTTAGTTGAAAAAGTTATCTATACAGACAATGAGTAAGTTGATTCCGGAGGTGATGATTTCAGTGTTGAAATATAGAACTGAGAATAAAGGTATAAATTTAGGTACTTATTTCTTATTAAAGATGTTCTTAGGAAAGATACTTTACTAAATATCTGTAGAAAAAAAGTTTTTTTAATCTCAAAAATTAAAAAAGTATATTTTAAATTTATCCAAATTTTCACCTCTTCAGGAAAAAAAAAACTAGAGACCATATCTTTCCTCCTAATTGTCCGATTTTAACGATTTTTTTTTTTTATTTTTCTAGGAAATTCCGTAAACTTTTAAAAACCATATACAATATCCCCCAAAAAAGTATACTTTTTGAGTTATTCGGAATTTAATTTTACCATCCCTCGTAACTTTTTTTTCAGCTTCTTTTATATAAATAAGATAAATGTAAAGGGTGTCTTATTAAAATCAAAATAAGTCTTATAATAAATCAAAATCGTTAGAGCCGTTTTTGAGAAAATTGTAAAAATGTGTTTCAGCGTTCATATAAAGTGGCACTTCCGGTGAGCCGATTTTAACAAAAAAAATTGTTGTCACATCCGGCCCATATACGAACCTTAAATACTTAATATCAGTTTCGTACTACTTTTAGTTTATGAGCTAGCCTGTTAAAAAACACACAGACCATTTTGAGACACTTGGTTATTTGGACTCAGGGGACCTCAAAACATGTATTTCCGTTGAAAACTGAGATTCGACTATTTTCACGATCGCAATACTTACCCTTACTATATATTACATATAAACGTAAGTGAAAGTAAAAACGATACAAAGGTTTTTAACTAAGAGATGTAGAAGAAAGCCTAATATTGTTATTACACTTCTCCAAGATTTATTTTGTTGTGTTGACTATATTATGTTTAATTTAGAGTTATATAAGGTGTTTACTTTTAATAATTTTAATGATACTGTAAAAGTGAACACAAAATATTATGACGACTATAGCAGATAAATGTGTGTGAGCCCTGAAGAAGAAGAAAAGTAAATTTACTTGAAATAAAATCACAGCCAAGAAAAAATTTAATTACAGAGTTATGTTACCTTAAAATTAAGGAACAGCATAAGTAAACAAATGAAATAATAGATAAATAAACATCATTTTCATATTTGCACTGGTTAGCAACGTGTTTCATTTAATTCTCATCTTTATTCGGATGATTAATTGCTGATGAGATGGAGACATTATTGGTGTTTAAGTGGAGTAAAAGATGAGTTTTTGCGTATAGAGGCAGGTAAGAAATTCTTAAACAAGACAGTACGCCTGATAAAGGATGTTTTAAAGGAAGTAGTTCTATGATAAGAAATATACAGGTTTGTGTGCTTGAGACGTCGTGTTTAAAGATTGGACAGAGGGAGAAAGAGTAAACAAATCAAGAAGATAAGACGATTTTTGGTCTGTAAAGGTTCGAAAAAGGAATACACTTACGAATTATAACCGTAGGAAAAACTGGATAGAGCCATTTTATCTCGGTATTTCAACTGGAGACATGGGATCGCATGAGGATTCTAAAGATGAATCGAATGAAACAATTCATTCTTAGTCTCTTTAATCTTACCTCATGCTCATCAGACAGTCTTTCGTGTACAACATAGTCATAATCGAAGTGAGGAAAATGAGAGAGGAAACGAGGAGGGCAAAGAATCATGAAATCTCAAAAATTTCGGATGATTCGAGAAATTTGGTTATTCTAAAAGAGCGATTGGTCAAAATTTTACCAAGGTTTCTATTGTAAGTGTGGAAACGTACAAGCAGGTTGTTAAGTTAGAGTTAGAGACAATTAGGAATGAAATTAAGAAAATTCTTTGAACCAACTGACGCTTAGAATAATTTACTGAGCGTAAATTAATTAAACGGACAATCTTTAAATTTAATTTTAAAAAAACAGAGCTATGACAATTTTGTTATATTTTTTCACTAACCATATTTCTTAGTAGGTTAGTCTTAAACGATGTTCTGTTTTATTCCCAATTGCTATATCGCAGATTTATTTTAAGGTTTTTCAGCTCACTTTGATGTAATCATACCGTTTTGTGGCTGTCGATCAGGGTGATGGAATTTTCATTAAACACGTCTATTTATTGATATGAAAACATTCCATTGATAAATTTGAGATAGTGGGAACAGAGCTACTTATTGTTTGGTATATCAATAGTTATCAGTATGATGTCATGTTGTATAGCTATGTTATAATGTATATTTGAAGTTCTGAACCTTTCTTCGTTTCTACTTGTTTTATTATGTGCTGTTTTTTTGCATATTAAAAAAAAATGGGCGTATCATTTTCTCTTTTTGGTTTACATTGACGAAGTTGATTTTAGTGACGTTTTTTATATTACCTTGATCTTCTTGACCATTTTTAATTCAGTATACAAATTTCTAAAGGATTCGTAGTCATCGGTATTGTTTTCCCCAAAATACTATTTCGGCCCCACTGTGCGATGGCTGATCGTAAGCAGAACAATTTTCTAGTTCCCTATTTCATTTTTTGATTTTTATTATTATAAAGCTGTAATTTCAAAAAAATAATATTTGGAATGAATAAAATATCCCCATCACTTCTATTTATTTGTCGGAAAGATAATGCGTATTCTTATCTCTATAGAAAATATTCTTTAAAATTAAGTGCTTCAGTTGAAAGCTCTAAAAATAGCTAATATATGACGTCAACCTCTAAGATTAAAAATATATATATATATATATTTTAAAAATAATATTATAAATTAAGATTATTATTGAGGTGCTGACTTTAGTAAAAATGTGATGCACCTATGAGCTTATAGTAGCTGAGTTGTATTTATAACTTTTGGCACTGAGATTTGGAACTTATTTTCTGACTAATACTCTCTCAGTTACTGCCTCAATGTCTTAACCGGTCGAATTTTATATGTTTACTGTACGAATCTCCTTATGTATTTTTTAATGTATACAAAAAAAGTTTCACGTTATCGATAAAAAAAAATCATTAATTTGCTAGTTTTGTACCATGCAACAACTAAGTGTATTTAATGTCAGTTTAGGTATTGTCCAATGAACAATAAAATATCATAAGCAGTCCCTGAAGGAATTTCAAATCAAATGTTATAAAATATATTTTCTGTACTTTACTTATATAGAAGTAAAATATGAAATAAATTTTATATATTTAAAAATTCAAATAAAATTTAAAACATAAAATGCATTGTTTTGAACTGCATTTTATTTTAAAAATAAATTTCTTTTTAAAAGTAAGAAAATTTTTTTTTTAAACCCAATAAATTGCCACATTGAGTAGGTGCCTTATAGATTGTGTCTTACTTTATACAGTGTTTCTGTAAATCATTTTAATACTTATTTAATTTAATTAATAACTAACTTTATTTATTGAATAATAACACAATCAGCCACTTAATATATAAGTATTAAAACTAAAAGTTCTCATTCATACAATATATACAAATAACAATATAAAAAAGTAAATAAATAAGAAAAAAATAAACAAATAAAATAAAATAAAAACTTCTTAACACATTCTTACCTATATACAATATATGCATTCGCCCAGGAATCTCCGAGCCAGTCTTTTTCCCACATATGGAAGGCAAAGCAGGATTCCAGGAGATCCCAGTGCCATTTTTCCAGCCGCATCACTAGTATTTCAATACTTCAAGGAATAAATAGGCCCCTATATTTTCAATAATATTTTATAATAATCTTCTGACGACGTTCAAGCTGATTACGTCATTATCATGTCATCAAAACATTTTTTATTTACTAATTTCATGAACTACTATATGTATTATATCCATTGTCACCGAATAATGTATACCTCTTCATAATCTTCCTTAAATTTTAAATTAATTGATGCATGTCCCCAATACGTAATTACCTCCTCCGTCTTGTATTATTGTATTTTTAAATACTTTTGCCCATGTCGGATTATAAGCCAGTCCCAATATTAATTGATTTGGTTTAATTTAAACAATTAAATAAACCTCGTGAAATAAATGAGTTTATTCTTATTCTTATTCCTCAAAATGATTTTGAAGTTTAAAAGCTAATTAAATTTTCTAAAAGTAAATATTCAGGGGTTTTATTCACTACACAAATCCTTTCTCTCACATTTTTTTCTCTGCTAATAATAAGAATAGGTATACAGAAATGTTATATTTACTGCAAGTAATATTTTATAATGCAATAACGATACTTCTGGCCTCTAGCGACTATATATTGAGTTAAAGATGTGACGATCTTGCAGAAATATAGTATCTCTGCTTTTGAAGTTTTAAAAACAATACCTATTTTGTCATTACCTTCATCGCACATGTAATTTCAACATTAAAATCTACGTGAAACTTGATATTTCGGGTATCAGTAATCGAGACAGAGAAAACCATTTTTTGAAATTATGTACAATCATTGTATCGAGTTTAGCCAACTTTAACTTACGCCAAAAAGTATAATATAATATAAGAAAAAGTGTTTCTTTAAATAAGTAATTAAAATATTATGTCTGAAATTCTTCTAATTCTTTCTATGTTTTGTACGGCTGAGTTGTCAGTGATTTTTTTATATTTCTAATTGTGAATTCCCCGGTCTATACGATTCAACTTTTTGTTTAATCTCCTACAATTATTTTTCCAAAGCATTGAATTAATCTTTTATTGATCTTTTTTGATATCGAGTAGATATCATGCAATTAAATCACTTGAAATAATAAAGTTCTATACATAATAAAGATCAAACATACCCTGATTGGATCATAAATTATTTACTGATGTCATGCTATAGAATAATATGAAGAATAGTAAAAGTTAATTCTGGAGTCCAATAAATATAGAAGGCAATTTTAAAATGGAGTTTAGGGTTAACTATTAATACATTGAGATTGCCGCATGACAAACAAGACTATAAAATAAAATCACAAAAATAAAAAACCTCTTTTAACAATGCATATGGTATTTTATATATATATATATATATATATATATATATATATATAGAGAGAGAGAGAGAGAGAGAGAGAGAGAGATTAATAGATAGATATAGATATTCTTTATTATAATAAATAGTTGATCATTCTCTGAAGAGTTATAGAATAGAACTCAATAAATAGACTTATTTTATCACTTAATCTATAAACCTAATGAAATTGAGAGGTCTCTAAGATCAAAAATATCTCTATAATCAAGATATACAATTTATGAATACATTTGACACTTTTACTGTATTATCTATATTGCACTATCCATTCTCTCGGGAAATCTAGAGAGTTGTATCATCTATATTAGTTGAAAATGAGGATTCAACGAAATGACATTTGTATTCGTCAGATGTTTATCGACCATAAGTTTCGAATTATATTATTTTTAAAAATAAATTATTTCATTAAAATAAATAACAATTCATAATGCACAGCTCTACGAAATAGTCAAGATAGGAATAAAACCGATTTTTTTTTTTTTTTTAGAATAATCATTTATTAACCTTCCTTTAGAAAAATAATTAATAAGACAAGAACTGTGTCCAACATTATATTTTATAAATATTTTTTATATAAGCTTTAAGTAGGAGTTATTTATATAATATGTTACGGGTGTTATTGCTTTTTACTGGAAAATAAGAATTATTTTTTGTGGCATTGTAAATATATGACCTCGTATTCAAATTTTTATTTTTAAATTTAACAAGAAATCATTAGTGAACCAGCAAGATAAAAATATATATATATACGTTTACATATCAAAGGGTTTTTATTTGAAAATATTTAGTATTCACCAGCTTTATAATATATTATTTTTATCATACGAGTGGAGGGAGGGGGGGGAGAGTACCTCCTATGGCTAAACGGCAATCCAACCCCAAAAACCAAATCCCATTTTACAAATTATACTACTATTCATTTAATTGTACTAATCGTTGATAAAATTGCATAACTGTAATTTATAATTGGTAAATGGTTGACGGTAGTGGATAATGAAGAGAAGAGTAGTTGGGTTGGTCAGTCAAAAAAGAAGGCCAAAAATAAATGATAATACTTATTTTTACATATGTCGACGTTTCGACCTGAAGTTCAGGCCATCATCAGGGCTAAGAAAAGAACCAGATAACAAGGTATGAGAAACATAAAAATTACAGTAAAATGAAGTTGTTAGAATAATGACAATAGTAAGAACAAGAGACAAATAATAATAACAGGTACAAAGTGTGGAATGATGAAGTAATCATAGTCAAAAAAGGTAACATAAGTATTGTAAAGGGAATCTTAAAATAAAATTCCGTTATTATTATTATTCTTAGAATAAAATTCGTTCCGTTTATTTTATGTTGATTAAAAATTATACAATCTGAACTACGGAATACATATAACTGTAATGTATATGTATTCCGTAGTTCAGATTGTATCATTTTTAATCAACATAAAATAAACATAACGAAACCACAGTTCGGACAAATTTTTAATTTCTTTAAAAATCTATATTATGCATCGTGCGTTATTGCCGATTTGTATTATTATATGATTATAATTATTCTTGTTGCGATATAATTGTTATAATATTCTTATAACGATATATATTGCGATATATGTAATTATTCTTATCGATTCTGGGAATAAGAAGTGTGGTTTCTTCGTTACGGTCCGTTGTGCTTTATATATGTAAAATAAAATATTACACAGACACTAAAAACTATTTTATATAATAGAGAGCCGCATTTAAAGTAGGAGGATAAAAAGATATAAAATAACTTGGGATAAAGAAATGTGGAGCTTTCACGCTCAACACTTAAATTGATTGATTTTATTGCATTTTCCGAATCAATTTCTTTAAATGGCGCCGCCATTCAATTTTATTGCTATCGAGGAATAATATAGCCCCCATTCAATAACTATATAAGCCAATTTAACGCCTCGGGGCTTGCCGTTTCCTCCAGCGATAGAGAATAAAGTGGATAATAACAATATTGGCCCCAACGCGCCCGGAATTGCCAAGTGACTTGACCGACTTAAAGCCCGTAGGCGTCAATGTAGAAGGATCGTCCTATGGAGTATTTTTTGGTCGTCTTCGTGATGAACGTGGAGGAATCTTTTATATGGTATATTATCTCGCGTCGTGTAAAAAAAATATAAAATCTGTTTTGAGAAACGTAATTATGATTCTATTCATATCATTTTGAGATAGATAGTTATGTTAAAAAAAATTACATTTTGAAATGTGTGAGTTTTTTAGAATGTATTAATGATTTTACGAATAATTATGCATAGAAAATTTAACAAAATGTTATTAGAAATGACTGTACATTGAAACAATTGCTTTTAGACTTGAAAATGGCCGAAACTTCGTAGTAAGATTTTTTAGTGAAAACATTGGTGTAAGTTGGCTTAAAATCAATAAATTGGAAATTATCATTTTATTATTTATGGGAATTTTATTCAAT